>OZ037777.1:18345676-18465676 GCA_964035525.1 Porites cylindrica
GTCAGCTGAAAAAAAGAACAAAAACCACAAATTGGGAAAGTGACTAGTGCTATATGTTTCTTTTTAGATTATGGCCTGCAAAAGGATGCCAAACTTGAATAACAGTCTATTTCGTTCACGAAAAAAATGGTCAATGTAAGGGAAAGCAAGTAACAAACACTTTGCCGAAGGACAATAGTACAGTCATGCAGACAGAATCGAGTGACATATAATGTGCTTGCAAGCCATGAGTTTTTGATGCAAGATTGTGTAGATGAACATAATGTAGTTAACAAAATAAAGTAAGAGTGATAAACTTGGTTGAGTATTGCTTGTTGAATCTTACCGATCAACTTTTTTATCGTTGAAGAGGCATCAGTGACAATTTCAACAACATTCAAGACTCCTTTAAGCCGCTGAAGTGCACTCTGTAATGCCCTTTTCCCCATGTTAACAGATACCAAATTAACATGACGTTTGTCCTTCACCTCAACCTCTAGGATATAGCCACTGACCAGCTCCATCAAGAAATAACATAAATTCTTAGCTGTATGCCCAGGAGAATCACACTGGCCATCACCACAAACAATCACTTCTTTATTAATAAAATCTTTAAGAATCTGCTCCCTCTGCCAGGACCACCACTCGTTAACTACAGGTATCAGGTACAGTCTCTGCACCCAGTAGAATGTGGCATCTGAGAAGAAGGACAGACCCATAAATCTAGCCATTTTCTCAATTTTAAAGAAACTGTTCCCTGATAGCAGGATGGCAGCAGCTGTTTGTAGGTTATTTACATACATATCATTTACATCTTTTGATGATGTAAACTTTCCCTGGTGACCAGACGAACACTTCCAGTTGACTATCAGAGTAGGACCAATTGTGTGGTGTTTAATGATTGCTTGATTAGCACAGCCAGGATGACGGCAATACTTGAAGAGCTCCAAGAACAAATCAAGTGAGCAAATCACTTTGGTATCCTTGACCAGTGAGACTTCTTCCTTAAGGGTACCCTGCTCCTCTAGCCTACCAAGCTTGGGATATTGTATGGGCACAGTGGGAATATTAGAAACAGAGGGCATGGGTAATGCAGCTGGCGCTGTTGATGGAGAAACAATGGCAGGGTTTTGAGATAAAACAGGACAATCTTGCACTGGCAGTTCAATTGTCGGATCAGCTCCAGTTCTTTCAACAGGATTTGAGGCTGAATCTGTTTCAATTCTAAGCTCGTTGTCATCATCTTGGTCACTCATCTCTTTCTCATCTTCTGTGTCAGATCTAGAAGGTCAGATAATTCAAGAATACCTTTTAATTAATGCCAATGTTTCTTTTTGGTTAATTTGTCTTCTGGTATCAATAAATTAGCAATTGATTGTGTTTCACTATCCTTTGGCCTTTGATTTAGAACCACTCAAGCTATATTGACTGCCAATATCTTCACCCAAATGTGATGCCCTCCACTGGATCAGATCACACCATACACACTATTATAACAAGTTCTATTTGGCCTGCATAGTCATAAGATTTATCTCCCAGAAACAACATGTTAACTTATAAACTTACCCAGTGTCATATACTTCAGAACTGTCGCTAATTGCACTCTCGCAATCAATAATCTGATCTTCATCTAGATCCTGCAAGGCTTCTTGTACACCGAAAATAACCCTTTCAAAACAAAATTAATATTAAACCATTCAGTGATTACAATCATTATTGTATTATTGGTTTTGTTTGGTACACTTACACTACATTGCAAGCCAATTTGAAAGTAAAAGTTTTGCAATGGATTTATATGTTGTGGTTCAATTTTTTCCTTGGTTTAAATTTTTATTTTGTTTGTTTATGGGTATGATAGTGTATGATAATGAGTTTCAAACAAAGGGAAATAAATTTTAAACCATGAAATAAATTACTGAATAATAATACTGTACTTTGCTACTGATTCTAAAGACGCTCACATTCCTTCCTTGATTGATTCAGTTACCATTTACTCCTTGATTGTTGAAGTGGGACACACTTGAACTCACATGACAGAGTTTCAATACCGTAATAATATTGGCTAATGAGAATTAACATTCACTAGCATCATGCTGCCCACTAACCTCAGATACCAATATTGTACAAGACCCAGATAAAGCATTGCTTTAATTAATACTCAGGGGTTTCAATAAATTTTGAAGTACAGTAGAAAGCTGGTTTAAGTAGAGTAACCTACTGTACCAACAAGGTTTGAAAGAGTTTTTCCATAGTTATTTCAGTTTAAGGAACAAAGTTGCCGACTCCTCTGAGGAGAGCAGTAGACAAGTTTCATTGGCTGTCGGTGTTTATTGAAACCACTGAATACTTGAGACAGAATAGAAAAACTTTATTGTGGATTTCTTACAAAGTCGAAACAAAATAAGTGCCACATTACAAATAAACAATAACCAAAATCAATACATACTGTGAATTTCTTTCCATACAATCACTTTCACTGTCTGATGAGTCAGTGTGTGTGGACTCATCAGTATCCTGGTACTTGTCTGCATCATCAATGGTTATAACTGAGTCATTTAGAACACGGTAGCTAACATTATGAGTTGACAGCTCTGAAACAGCAATTCCTGTTACATCCACATCCACATCACTAAACAGGAGATAAAATAAACAACTTTGAACCAGCAAGGATGCAAACAACTATAAATGTAACTCATACCACTTGTTTATAGAAGTTCCCTTATAGACCCAGTTTTCAGGCCGCATTAGAAAGTTATTCAAAACAAGAATTAAATGCTTACTCGCCTCGAATCATCATTGCCTACACTGACAACAGAATAATCAATTTTTTCTTGTGCTGGTACAGATAATGCTTGCAAAGGAGTGGATGACAACGGTGGCCCTTCATAAGAGAGGAATATACTTCAGTCTTATAGAATAGCGTAGAATGTGGGAGTACAGATATTTATTGATCTTTTTTGGGCCTTTCAGTTTTAGGACTAGTAATATTTAGTAATGTGAAGACATTTATTCAATCTAGAATCAAGTACAGCTGAAGTCTCACCTTCAATATGGCGTCGTTTTGAGGAAGGAAGGTTTATGGACGATGCCCCTCTTTTTTACAAACGGTTGATGCAATTTCCCTATAAAAGAAAATAGATACATACATTCAAAACAACTGATTAACTCAAAATTAGACCGCTAGCAGACAGACTGAACAGACATTTTATGCAGGTACCTTCTTCTTCTCTCGAGCGATAGAAGATGGGCAGCAAACATGGAATCGTTGTCATATCCGCACTTGATCCTCGCAGAAACCCAAGATGAAAAAATTGTTCCATCCAACGAAATCCTTTTATGAGTCTTTCGCCAAAACTGAAGCCTCGCTGACTGGCTGGGGAAGATTTTCTTCCGGCCGCTTCCTGATCGGCGGCCTCCATGAGAGGACATTTTGTTACCTCCAAACAGTTGACCTCAAATAAGCCGTTGATCAGAGTAATTGAAACAAAAACACACAGGAACCTTCTAAGAGGGCTGTGAAATACTAACGAACGTCTGACTATGCGAACTGTTAACGGATGGCTGAGATAAAAAACGATAAACTCTTGATATTGAATCACCCGCAGAACTTGAAAAAGTTGGCGAACGTTTTCAAGATGTAACGCTTCTTCGCGCACATGCGCAGTGTGTGACATAGCTCTTTTAATTTCCATTCATTTCATGTAAATGAAACACACACATTTGCAGTTTGAAACCCATTTTAAATGCTCACAAAATGAAAACTACCACTAAGTAATTTTTCGTTTGTTTCTTTTAACAGTTACTGAATGAACTGGTTTCCTAATAATTGGGAGGTCCTGTAGTAGCTTAAGGAGAATTCAAGCAGCAGGTCCTCCCAGTCTTCATAGAATCGCCAACACACTGTTCACAGATGCCTTAAAGGCTCTAAAGGAATCAGATTTCAGTAAGCTGCGCACCATACCAGTTCATTTTGCATCAAATCCAGTGACAGTATTTGTGAAAGAAAATCCTAATACAATTCAGTGGCCAACAGATTTTTGCACTCAAAGTGAGTACAAATCACAATTTTACCAGCAAGTAACCAAAAGCATTACATCATACTGTATTTTGCAGACTGGACTTGTAAAACATGGACTAGTAAAACGCGGACTTATAGAACGTGGACTCAGGATAGGCTCCTGCGGAAGTCTTTTTTTTTTAGATTTTTTCCGCATTTGTAATCGGATGAAACTGAACGGTGAACAGACTTTTACAAAAACTAATTTACGTTTAACAATTCTGTTCATATATTTTTAGACTGTTTTATTCCGAAGGTTTAGCGAGTGTAACAACCCCTGTTTGACCTTTTAGCTACAAAAGGTGTTTATATGCACCAGTTACAAACAAGTTAAGACCTTTTGGCCGTGAAGAAATTGATTTATCACCCGTTCATAATCGTAATTGTGTTTCATCGAATCTTTAAGCAGCCAGTTGAATAATAATAATAATAACAACAATAATAATAATAGTTTCATTTTTGGATCGCCTGCTTTCTGTCACACAACATGTCCAATGAGTAGCTTGTTCTCTTCAATATCTTTATAAACATTCTGATAAAGGAACAATTCACAGCAAAAAGTACAAAACCTTATGTTTTCTAGCTTCAAAACTAGATGCCCCAGAGTAATATAATATAATCAATAATTATCCTTGTCAACAACATGAATGCCAGCAAGTCAAAGAAAACACAACACCCACATACCCTCAGCATCCAAAGCCTACACCAGGAATCTTAGTTTTCGCCAGACTTGCGTTTCTGGACAGCAAGGTTACACAATGTTATGGCTGTGGCTACTCCTTGAAGCCAGACGGAACCATACCCGATCCGCCTGATGACCTTGTGTTAACTACAAGACTTCACTGACAATATTACAAGGCAGGTCAGCAACAAATGTCACCAGATATTTCAAATGTGTACTACCATGTCAACCTATTCTGCATCAGGGTGACCTTTCCTTCCTTCGAGCCAAATTTATGGCAAAGACCAGCCGATCTCCAACCGTTTCTTCTCCAAGAACACAAACAGATGATCATACAAAGGCTTGCTGTAAGGTTCTAGTTGGACTGTGGTCTGTTACCATCATGTCACCATATCATGTCCCGACTATTTGAAACCATCAGACGTTGAAAACTAAGACTTTGTTATTGACAACGTTGAACTGTAGAATCCGAGATTGTTACTTTACGATATTATATGATACAGATTACAATGACGCTAAATTAGATTATGAATCTTCTTTGTAGATTTATTTGTATTGCATACGTTACTGTTAGGAGTTATGATACCTCTTTTTTCAAGGTAACCTTTTTTTATTGTTATTGACGTCATTGAACAGTTCAGAGATGTATGTAGCATCTGGGTTGTTAGTGTAGTAAAAAAATCTTAACTCAGTTTTGTTACGAAACGAAAATTCTCGGCTTGAGTCTCCAAAGTTATGTAGTTTTTATTGCTATTAAACACCTACAATACAATCATGTTCATTTCTAGGTACAGCTATTACTTAACAATGTTATATGATACATATAACAATGACACTAAATTAGATTATGAATCTTATTCGTAGATTTATTTGTATTGTATACATTAATGTTAAGAGTTATGATACCTCTTATTTTCACTTGAGAAGTTCTTCGAATAGTAGATGATCGTGTTAATAAAGTTACTTTTTTGTGTGTTTTACAAGTCCACGTTTTACTACAGTCCGCGTTTTTCAAGTCCAGTCCAGTCCAGTCCGTGAAATACAGGATGCGAAGCATTACTCGTTCAATTAAGCAAGCACTGATTGATGCACACTTTGTTCCTCAAGGAATGTTTCCAGGTATCGTGTGCAAACAAAAACGATGACATTTACATTAACTCTTCTCTTCCCAGTTACTTATTAAACAGAAACTCATTAACTGTAGTATTTTTGTCATTCTCTATAACCTGATAAGAATTTTATGTGTTTTTCAATTTCTCCTATCTTTCTACTGCTTGTAAATAGTTCCAGCTATTGGTCTAGGATATTTCAAATGACTGCAGCATTTCTCACAACTTGTAAATTGTATAGAAATTTATCACTATTTTCCGCTCTTATTTCTTCTCCTTTTTCCTGTGCTCATCAAAGATGAAGAAGTTCAATCTACCATTAAACATAATGATAATTTCATGTGTCTGCTGAAACACAGGGTCCGGAGGAGTTTCGTGTGAATAAATGAATTACTTACTTAAAGTCTCACCTTGAAAAATGTCTATACCTGTCGCTTAGTATGATTAATTAGCCCAATGGGATCTTTATGAATCTACTGTAAATCATTTCTTCCCTTCTTATCTGACCCAGATCGACTTGGTTGTTCACCATTTTGAAAATCAATAGGTGCAAGCCATATCCTCATTGGCACACAGCATGTTGCCCAAAGAGTGACCGAAGGCCGTCGTCCAAAGGGCGACCGAGGCACGAAGTGCTGAGTAAGAAAAAGGACAAGGGAGGAAACTGTGAATCGCATCACTCGGTGACAAAAGTAAATGAGACCGGAAACACAAAAGCAACAGACCACTGCTAATTTGAGAATCAAAACATCAGCTGTGGAGGGAGTCTTAAAGACCTCAGAGATCTATGTGAAAGCAACAGAGTTTTAATTGAAGTGAAGATCTTTCAAGACTGGACATTAAATGTACATGTCAACAGTCTTTGATGTCTTACGCAGGTTTTGCTTGTGCAAAGTCTCCCCAGTAGTCACAAAACATACAGCCAAAGACGCAAGAGGTAACACTGTTGGGACCACCGACGAATGGCGCAGTCGTGATGATATTACAGTTGCCTTGTGCATCTGCTCTACTCAATGTCACGTTTTATTGCAAGAGTACACACGACCTGTAAATCACTATCCGTAATAATTTAACATTCTCCAAACAAAACTAACAAGCTGGACCCAGCATGATACAGCATTGCAGAAAAACTTTACTTACATTAGTATTTGCCAGAAAGTAAGTTAAGCCTTAGAAATTAAAATGACGTTTGACGATTCACACTCGCGAATTCTAGTCTTGTTTGAAACTTTATAATGGAAGGACATCTCTGAGCAGGGAATAAGTCAGCACAGAATTTGACTGTCGGCGAATTTCTGTAATCGTCGATCGTTCTGCTAGTGATGAGCTAGCCATTGTTCACTGTTCTTGCTTGTTTAGGGCTGAGTCTTATTCTGGTCAAAGAGAGAGAAAGAGTGTCTGGCAAGGTTTCCAATATAAATCAAAGATTTGTGAACTCGTGTCTGGCAAACTTTCCAAGTGTTTGTATATACACAGTTAAACACACCTTATAACCTCATCTGCACTTAACGAGTGTCTTTTGGTCCATAACTTTCAAAACAACTGCTCCACAGAATGTCACTGCGTAACACAAAAGAGTATCGAAGTATGACTGCACAGTACATGTCACAAAATGTACCTGAGCCGTCCCTTCGGTCTTTACATCATCCCAACCATTTCATGCTTGTGGGCGCAAACAATAGAAACATCATCATTACCTACCGATTCCTTGCGGCCCCTGTTCAAGCAAATCAATATTTTTTCTATATTGACTGTGTGACTGTATATTTCAGCTGTAAGTACTTTCCTTAATATACGCGCAAGTTACTAGAGTGCCTCCTTGGAATTTCGCCCTCTGGGCAAAATCCCTGCGGCAGCAAAAACATAAAGATTTATATGTTTTGATGCTTGATCTATCATTACTGAGATTTTCTTACTATTCAAGAACAAAATGAGCTTTGCCTACCATGACTGATTTAACGGCTGACCATTGCACAATGCTCTGCAGAATTTCAACGCCCTCTCTTCAGGATATCATACCCAGGCTGAGATCAAGTGCCATTTTGAAGTAAGATTTTTCTCCCTACCCCAGATAGTATTTCATTGTCCACTCCACAACTTTTAGTAGACGACCTCCCCCCACTCCAGAATTTATTGACACACAAATCTACATGACCAGCCAGGGTTTTTTCTTGAAGCAAGAGAGAGAACCCTGGGAACAAGGTTAGGTGTTCGTCTGAACAAAACACACACACAGCCATAAGCTTCCTTACCCTTTTGAAAACTTTCACATCAATGCAGTTGCAGGAAAGACGCCTGTCAACTCCAGCTGGAAGCCGAACGTTGAAAGCTTGACAACATTATACTTTTAACACCGATCTGCGAAAAAAGTAAAGCAAACTGAAATATTAGTTAAATGTCTGTACTTTCTTAGATTCGCGGACGGCGGTTGCGATGACAGAGTATGGAGTTATACAGGGGAATGAAAAGACAATGGACAAAGCCAACTAACAATAGTTTCCGCAACGCACAGGAAAACCCCGTGCAGCATGAGATGTCTTTCGTTTTACTATTTGGAGGGAATTCATTCATCATTAAAGTGAAAACATAGGCAAGCTTGCATATCCTTCCATTTTTTCATTATGATCTCCTCATCGCGTCCGAGCAACATAGTCTACATTGGAAAATTAATACATGTATCAGTGTTTATGAAGGTGGCAAATCATATCGCAGCGCAACAGTTTTCAAACGCGTAAACCTTTTGATACACTTTCAAAACGATCAGCAAACAAACAGTATTTCGTTGTGACATTAAACTCTTATCAGTGAAAAATAACTACCCTAGATCGGTCTTAGCAGTTGCAAACGTCTCAAAAAGTTAAACCGTACGCGTTGATCGTGCATAACTCTCCCGAGTACAGTATTCAGCAAGGTGACATTGTAAGAATCAAACTGTCAACGATCGTAGCTACGAAAGACACTGTATACCTGCTTAATGTGAAGAGATAAAGTACATTTCCAAACGTGAAACAACTGGTGCAAAAAAAACAGCAAAATCATAACTCATCTGCCAGTCATCTCTTGGGGCTCGTCAGCTGAATGACAATCAAGCCACAAACATTGACCGAAACATGTGAGATGTCACATGCTACGGTCAGCGGCCTCACGTACACTCATTTTCACTGGCGTGGACTTGAGGTAACAGGACTTCCGGACTGAAAACACGCCGGGAATCACACCAGCATCCAGTCTATCCTGAAAGGAAACATACCAATGAATATATTTTGCTGGTGTGTCGGGGATGTTTTTGCATTCAAGAAACTGTATCATGCAAATGAGACTTTTGGATGTTTTGCATGCTATGGAGAGAACGACCATTAAATTTAAGTTTAGCCTGTGTAGCAAGCGTTTCCGCGCGAGTTCGTCGAGAACGTTGGGACGAGAGCAAAAAAAAAAGGAATGACGCGGGAGGGAGAGGAAGAAGGAAACGTTGTTTCCTCTTCTCCCTTCCTCCTCCGCCTTCCACCATTTTTTTCTCTTGCTCCCGCTCTAACTTTCGCGCAATAACTCGATTGGAAACGCTTGCTACACAGGCTAATTTAAGTTTAATATTATTATTTCTTTCTTTCTTTTTATTTTCAATACTACAATTATTATTTTCTTATTTTTTTACGCTTGTTAAAGGAGCTGTGTCACGAAATTCAGCCAAACTAGGGAATTACAAAATTCCCATTAAATTAAGAGAAACATATAAATAACCGCTTAAAACTTTAAAGGAAGGTTAAAATAACATAACAGAAACAACAAATGTCACGGATGGGCAAAACTGAAGAAGAATGAAACGGATTGAAATTAGGAATTTTTGAAAACTGTTCAGCCAAACAGTTTTTCAAAGTTGATCCCTGCTGCTTGCAACTTCAAAAAATAATGCTCAGGAGACATCTTTGTTTGTCTCGGGTCTCTGATTTTGTCATTTACATGTAATTTCCTTGCTTACTTTAAGTTCCATAGCAATTTAGGGCGAGTAATTGGCAAAATTAAACAAAATGAACGGGACTGCCGCGATTGCGTGATATATACTTTTATACGATGATATATTTTCTCCTTATTTTAACTTTTTTGCCATTGTAAACTAGCCTAGTTACTCTATTTATTAATTATTATTATTATTATTTTCTTTTGTATGTTATTCCTATTGGCCTATTCATTATAAATTTTGAATTTTTACTTGCATAAAATGTCCAACTGTACCGCTTTTAAACTATATTAATATATCTGTAACAACTTTCTGTTCAATAAATCCCTCGAAGGAGACCGGCTTGTCCCTTCGAAATAACGGAAATACTCGAGGCTTTCTTCTTTGCTGTTTTGTTATTACAATCCATTGGTCCCCGTTGGTAAAACAGCAATATTTGGATACCGTCATAACTTTAAAAGTCTCTGACTCAATCGAACCAATCGAAAGTTCTAAACGACACTCAAGCTACTGTTGTGAAGTATTTTGAAAGTTGTTTTTAAGACGGATCTATCTTAACTTTTGAGTTTAGTTTTTGTCTCATTAAGTCTTGCTTTTGTTCACGTACTGTTTCCCTGTTTTGATCTTTTGTTCTTACTTGTACTTGAATTCATGCTTAGCTCGCGAATTTGCTTATTGCCATATTAGGAATGTTATTCGCTTGGCATTGTCAGATGTTAGTTCTTTTAAAGGTGATCACAGGCCTGTAACCACGGGGTGCGTTCGCATCCCCTCCCCCTCCCACAGGCCCCATAGGTCCGCATTTTGATACTTAATATCCAAGTTAAGGAGTGCAGTCGGTTAAACTGAAGTTTCAAACTTAACAATGATATTTAAACAAAATCAAAGAATGGAAAAAACAGTGGTGTATTCACTGGGAAAATAAAAACAGCTGCGCTCTAGTAGCCCGAGCCATTCAGAATATTCCAATGAGCGCACAGATGTCCGGCTCAAGCTCGGAACTATTCGGAGGGATTAGTTCCGCAATATTTTGATACGGTATCGACAAATTTAATATTCAGTTCCTACTGTTTACTTTGCCGTTACAATTTCTCATGTATTGCTAGTTTCCTGAATAAATGGATCAGACAATAAAAAATACATCTCGGTAGTTTGGTCCACTTTGGCCTCGCTAGCCCCCTCCCCCCCCCCCCCCCCCCCCCGACACACACACACATAAAATCCTGGTTACGGGCCTGTGATCGTGTTTGTGGTTTTAGAGCTGACCTTCGTTATTTGGTACTTATCAGTTGCGTCTGTGCGTAGGCTAGTCTATTCCCTGACAATTGCAAACCTGTTGCAATGTTGCCGGTAAGATATATAATAAACATGTCCAGCTTTAGCTATTAAAACCGCTACTATACCTGAACTAGGAGAAGTAGAGTATAAGTAGTGAGTAGAAGTTATAAGAAGATTAAGAAGAATAAAGGCCAAGATGTAAATCAGATTCCTGGTACCTCTTCGTCCTGTTCTTGTAGCGAGCGAGTTGCTCGAACACACCCCCACACTACTCTGACAATAGACAACGATTCTGAAAAGTCATTTTAGCGGAGAGATAGTCAGAAAAGCAGGAAAGAAATCACCGGGAAATCAGCAAATAATGAAAAAAAAAATCTGGTAAAACGAACGGTCAGGGGCATCCACCGACTGTTTTCTATAAAATGTCCTTTCGGAGAAGCAAATCATTGCCTATAATGTCCTTTTGTTTGAGAACAGCTAAACATTTTTAAATGAACGTTCCATTCATGTACAATTTTGGAAGCTCATCCAATAAATGCTCCACGATTTTCTGAACCGGTTTAATTTTTCGTGGAAAACGAAACCTACAGTTTTCGGATTCTGTAAAAGGTCTAAAATGTGATGAAGAGAGTAGTTAGAAAAATTATCACTTTCGTAAAACGTTAAATTACACCAATAATTTTCGGAAAAATAATACCGATGCTCTTGTGATTTCGAAAAGACTCGAGTTCCAATATGATGACCGAACAGATAAAAATATTGTAATGCCACTTAGAATGCAGAAAGTGTTTTCAACGTATTTTTTGACGAAGCTGTCGGTGGGCCAGTACCTCTGAACAATAGATTGACTGTACAAACGCGGAGGAGTTCTGAACGTGCCAGGTGAACGTGCTGGTGCGATTGACTGTAACGCTACCTGTATATGACGCTGTAAAGTTAAAAAGTCATTACCGAAGCATAATTATATCCACTCTGTAATTGAGGAGGTTGATTAAAGTGATTCATGGATAAAGTTGTAGTCTAAGTAACATTCAGCTCCAAATAACTAAATCACAAGCTAACTGAAATGGGGGTCGTGGAACAACAGCTGGGTGAAAAACCTCCCCGTACGTCCACTTGCATCTAGGAGAAAAACCTCAGGCCCGCTTAACCCCATAAACAACGGTTGTCGAGCAAGACCAACTAAATAGAAAATATAATAAATTAAAAAGCGGTACGAACGAGAAAACGAAATACCTAAAGCCTTAGAAACCGACAAACGTGAAGATAAAGAATCTCGGACATACTCGTCCTTAGCCGATTCACTAGCCCTGCGGCCGCGACGCTTAAAACGTCGGTCTGGTACGCAGGCATTTGCGGCAGCAGTAGCCCAGCCACTCCTAAGGCAATGCGTACCAATGGCAGAAATACCGGGTACAACATCTTTAAAAGCTTGCAGTACTAATTCTCTTAACCGTGAATAGCTTAAACCTTCAGATCTAGGCCTATAACAGTTATAACTACATTTAGTTTTGGAAAGCTGGCAAAACAAAGGGCTATCGCAGGAAAGCCCAGTTCTTTCTAAAGAACAGTTCATGATAGCAACCGGACAAGTTGCTTTCCCAGAAGAAGCTACAACAATCCAAGCTCCGTCCCTATACTGATCAGTTTTACTAGATTGAATAAATAACTTTAACATGTCATTTCCGATCTTAACATCGGATCGAACAAGCTTGGAAAGATCCTCAAATCTGAGAAAGGCAGCAGAAGCTAGCAAGCAAATAACAACCGAACGAATGTCGTACAAAGAAGCCATCGAGTCCGGCTTGCAGACAACTAACTGCTATAACTGAGAGACTGTGATAGGCTCCTTCTTGGTTGTTTGATGGGCCAGCAAACGCTGCGCACCGGCAACAATACTCTTCACCAACGGATGATCAGAAGGAGACGGCTCGCCACCGAACTGGTTAAACCAGGAAATGCTATGAACTGCCGACTCCAGGGGAGATGCTGTCTTCGCTTCAGTCATTAAATGACACAAATAAATAGCAACGTGAAATGGAGAAGCAGGAAAAACTGTCAAGCCATGTTCTCGTGCCCAAAACCTCCAACTATTGTAAGAAGAAAAACACTTGGCGTAAGTACTGGGGACTCTGCTAGCCAACGCAGCATCCGGAAGAGAACTTGGAAGGGATTGTAAAACACCAGATCCCTGGAGAACCACCGCAGCCCGAAGATCCGACGACATTGTCGAGCTGAAAACATCTGCAAAATAAAAGCACAAAGAACACACACAAATAATAAAAAGTCAAGAACAAACAAAAATGACCCGAACGCTGGAACAGCAAGACCGAAATGAAAGACGAAACCAGTACGCCCAAATATGTACCCGTGCTAATTACCCACATACCAGCGAACATACCTGAACAAACATAAGATACCGATGAGAGCATGTTTTCCTGCTAACTACCAAGCCGGGCGTTATTGTATCTCTTTTCGCTCCGGTACAACCTTTTCCGGACTATACTCAGCCGTAAGACCCTCTAGAAAAGGGAAATATTCAGCAAAACACGCGCAATTTTCTTGACAACGTCCCATTGTTTATTCGAATGTATGCCAACTTCGACCTTCTAACCTAATCGAACTCGATGAAAGTTCGATCGGGTTCGATTACTAAAACGTTTTTGTGAGAGCTCGATTGTGTTCGATTACCGAACTTAATCGAACCCAATCGTTCGATTGAGTTCTATGATTGGGTTCGATTAATAGAATGATAGAATGGTTGGTTTGGTTCGAGTGATTACGCCGGGACCAAAATCGATTTGATGAAACATAGCCAGCGAGAAATGAAAAAACGTATGTTTTTGGCTTTGTTGCCCACCTTATCGTCTTTCTTTTGCACGGAATTGCGGCTGGCTAACTTTTAAGGAAAGAGACAAATTTAATCTTCAAAGAGTAGTAGGTTAACAGCGAAATTGCTAGTCGATTTTTCCAAAAAAATCGTTACCTCTTTTTTGTGGGTATAACTCAGTAGTGATTACCCCGCAAGCAGACGTTCCATTCTCGCATGGCTTCACGAAGTCATTCGTGTGGCTTGTGTCTCGTGTACTGGAGTTGATTCAACTACGCTGCAGACAAGCCACAATAATGACTTTGTACACGCTAAAAGCCATGCCAGAGAGAAATGCGGGGAGAGAAATGGTGGGGACCGTGTTAGAATTACACTGGGAAAACGAAAACAAAAAAACAAAAAAAACAGGGGAGACTGGATTTTTGTCCCGCGCTGTTATTTGAATGTCTGGAACTGACTAATATCCTAATAGCTATCACATGCAACGGAGGTGGTCAGAAAGTGAAATAGACGAAGTCTTAAGCAGTTGTTTTAACGCAGACTATAAGCAAGGGACACATGCTCATGCAAGCATTCCGGAAGTTCCAAAAATGCTAAAGAATTCGAACTGTGCGTTGTGGTTTGAGTATGTGAAGAAAAAACGACAACAACAACAAACAAACAAACAAATATTGAAAATATGGTAGGCATAGGTTTAAAATAAAACTACAAAGCCACCTTCTGTCACACTTATTTTGTCGTTGGTTTTGACCTGGAGGCCACTTTGCTGACTAATGGAAAATATCAAGTTATTCATTAATCATTTAAGGAATAGCTGCAGATAGACCCAGTATTGAAAGTTCAAAGAACAGTCGAAGTGTTCAGTGTTACGTGGCTTTCAGTTATAGTTGTTAGTATTATCATGCAATGCAGAGGCTGCTTCTGCTTTTTAGGGCCAAAGCTTTTTTTTTTTTTTTTTTGGTGCGCTTTAAGAACATCCGCCCTGATACGTGGAAGATTAAGCCAGTGACCTTTTCGATATAAAAGAAGAAACACCCGGATAGATTTTAGACAAGTTATACAGAGCCGATTCATTTATTTATTTACCTTTTGTAATTCTGTAGACATTGTATCTTATGTTGTTGTTTTGAAACTCAAATATCCTAATGCCTACTTATAACCGAACAAGTCTATTATTATGATGGCACAAGGAAGAACCTGAAGACAAAGCCTTAAGGGAAATAATTTCATACTATACCTACATTTTCTCGTTATCGTTTCTCGCTTCCCCCTGATGTATGAGGCGTTGTAACTCGTAGATTATATCAGGGGGCGGACTTCCACGTACAAGTAACGTGAAAACGTGCCCCCCCCCCCAAAAAAAAATATATATATTATACTTCTCTAAAAGAAAAGATATAGTTATTCACTGAATGATTTGCCATACTTAAACTAGCCTTAATTAACAGACTTAACGGTTCAACTCTTAATTATTTACGATAGAAATAAGTAATTAATCAAACGAAGTTGGTCACACCAGTCACAGTCCTTCCGACAGCACGGATAAAAACATCCCTATGTTTCGTACCTCTTGTGATCAAAGAACTATTTCCTTCAAAACAACCAATATTTGAAACTCTTAGTTAAACTTTCAAGAGATTATTAATAAGTTTTTGTTACAGAAACCTTTTTTATTTGATTTTTTTCTTAATGCTATCCCAATTTTTCTTATCTCTTCCGATTAACTCATGTTAAATAGCCCGCATAAGTTTGTTAAGAGTTTGTATATCATAAGTATATCTTTCAGGGGCACCCATCGAGAATACAGTGCAAAACTACTTTAACATAGCATTGTTGGACGTATTTTAGTATTTAAACGGTAGATATGGGCATATTTTTATCCCCTAAGAATTTCTCATCTGTTCGGATTTCCTACCTGAAAAGTCTATTGATCCGAAAATCAGTATAGGGATCAAAACTTACCCTTTCGATAATTTCAGCCAGAAAAAAGGCTCCCGAAAATTCTAGGTGACGTTTTTAGGGTAAAAATCCGTTTAAAATGGGCAATTGTACCATTTTTTAGAAGTTCGAAAATCCTAGGAGAGGCAGGCAAGCAAGAAATCATAGAACAAATGTTCCGAAAATTGGAGATCTCAAATCGTTCTCCGAACAGATATTTTCGGAAAATTGACGTTGGGTGCCCCTCATCTTTTAAAGTCAAATGTTAGAGTGAGGAAGAGGAATTCTACATTTCTAGGCTTTTTGGTAAATCAAATGTCTGAGTTATGCAAGTAATACACATTTGATAACCCCACACTTTATTGTCGACTGTATAAAACAGTGGCGCGTTCAAAGTTATTTTTTATCCGTAAGTCATATTTTATTGGTTCACTTTGTCTTCGCTGGTTCTGTAGGTTAGGCACTGAAATAATTATTTGTTTACATTCCGTGTGTGAGTGTGCAAAGTTCGATTATTGTCTTCTATTAAAACTCTCTCTTATCACAAATACTTGAAACGAGAATATGAACAAGAAAAGAAAGCGCGATACTCAATCAAGGGCTGGCTTTATGCAACCCTTCTATCTTTTGAGGACCACAGCAGTGTAGGAGCTGCGCCTAACGTGTTTCCCCGTGGGCCGCAGAAAATAACTGGCCTTTATCATTCGAAATTTGTTATCGCAAAATCCTCGCGAAGGATTAGCCTGCGTAGCAGGTGCTTGGAAGTAGCGGGCGAAAGAAAGAACGGGCACGCGAGTGGTGTCGCGTGTCTTCTTCTCGCACGCCCGGCCCGTTTTTTCTTGTGCCCACTACTTCCAAGCGCCTGCTACGCAGGCTATAAAGGATAAGCAGTGAGAATAAAGGAAAGCAAGCCAAAGAGGAAAAAAAATTATTTAAAAACTAAAAAGAAAGAAAAAAATGTACAAAGTTTATAGTTAAAAGTATGATTTGCAGGGCTTTGAATTTACTCCCTCCGAGCCTGATTCTATAAACTACTGCGCCACGCAGCCACTAGATAATTGTTTCCAGAGCTGCCACATGATGTTTTGGGACACTCCTACCCGAACGGCAGGAAATTTTGACTCTCCTTAGCTCCCTGGGTCGGTCCAGTTGTGCGACCATGTTCTCCTGTTGTGGTAGGAGGATGCCAACCGACATGAGAACGGTCGGTCGGAACGGTAATTTTGGAAATAAAATAGGTTTTTGTTTTCCAGAAGTTATATAAAGCTACAGATAGTCGTGAGTATTATAGACTGCGAGCAACCTCACTGGAGGAGTAGGATACGCAAAATGATTTTTTTGTCCCATGCGCCCAATCTCTGCAGGACTCGACGGATCTAAGAGAGAAAACGGACAGCAAGCAGTCTACGATTATAAGTCCCTAATACATGTGCTGTAGACTTCCGCATGCTCGAAAAAAAGTCCCGAAGACAAGGTTGCTTTGTCTCTCTCGCAGCCTTTTTTAGGGTGGCCACTGGGGAGGACCGTCGCGTGTAACGACACCACAGCATAGGCCCATCTAGCTGTAGCGTAGAAAAACCATCCAATTATGAACCCTGCTAATGTGTTTATTGAAACAACAACAACAAACATTTTTAACAACGCGTTCAAGCAGTTTTTTCAAAAGTATTATGATGAGCACTGCAATTCAATTCATTTCTTTATTTACACTATTTAAGACATTTAAGGCATTAAGTTGTTTAGAAGTACTATACTAGGAAAACAACAATAGATGACAAGTAATCATTGGGGTAAAATGAGATAACGAACATACGTGTGCAGTGTCAGTCAAGTGTCCAAAGGAGCAAGAGCTCTCTTCACGTTCAGACAAATATAATGGCAGCAGAAAAGCAAGGCTAAGATCAAGTTTGGTTTATTAAAACATGTCAAACGTTTTACCTGAATTGGTGGACACTCTTGGTCTTAAACAATTAAGCTCATGATAGCAGTTTTACGTTTAATAAAATGATTTTTATATACACAGTCCGTAGTCCGTGTCTTATACTCAGTCCGTGGTTTCTAGTCGACATTTTACACCTGGCGTAGTCCCTATTTCATACACATTCCACAGTCCACGCTTTGGGGACTGGCCGAAACACACTCCTGAAACCCCTTATACCGGAGTCGTATTAGCCAGGACTTTTGCTGGGAGTTCATAAGATGCTCAGCCTCATTTATTAACTGTTAATTAACCATTGTCAAAAGAAAGAAAAAAACTGCCCGGTCCGGCCAGTTGGTTGGTTTGTTCGGTCGCGCGCGCGTCGCGCCAGGTGCACAGCCCCTGGAAACGAGGCTGGGCTTAGCGGATTTCAGTTTGTCACGCGAGGAGAAGTGTTGCACTGGCCAAAGGGCAAAAGGTAAGCACGATTTTTGCCTTTTTCTAGGCATTAAAGGTAAAACTATTTTCAAGAAAGAGTAAGTACAAGAAATTTTTCTGTTTTTGAACTTTAAGCTTGTTTCGGTAAAGAAATTTATGAAAAGCTAAAAACACAGAACAGCTGGTACGCATCCACTTGTGTGAAATAAAAAATGGCGGTTGTTTATAAGCTCAAACATTTTCACTCTTGAACTGTCTTGCGACCTTGCTTAGCTTCGTTAACAGATATTGGTTAAGGTATATCTGACAGAAGCTCCTTCCTTTTATTGCAGGCATAAAAGAAAGGATAAGGGCTGGAGTAAAAGCTTGGAGTATGTTTTTTGATTCTGTCTCGGCATAATTACAAGCGGCGAAAGTGCAGTGCTCATCGAAAAGATGTAGGTAGGCTATTTATGACTTTACGGGGACTCATTCCACATACAAGCTTTTTTGACACTTAAGTGAAACATGTTGGTTTTGTGGTATGCCAAAACTAGCAGGGTCCTAAACATTTAAAAGTCCTATTTGGATCTATTTGTAATTATTTGATTCAGGTTTGGTTCCGTGAGGGAAATGCACGTATTTAAACTTCTCCTGATCAGTTGTCCTTTTGTCCTTATGCTTCTCAGTGGTATATTAAATAATTTTGAGGACATTTTTCAGTCAACGTCTAATTTGCCCAGTTATTTGTGTTAAGTGATGTCACTGGATTGTACGGCCTAGCTTAATTGCCATGTTGAAAATTGAAGGATTCACATATGCGTGAATTCTTAGTTATTCCGCAACACGCATTGAAAGAATGTTTTTTCAAGGCAATTTCACAATATAGTTGGGCCATTCATACTATGAAGAAGAAAAAAATTGTCTTATTTTAGGAATGTACCGGTTACGTGCACATATCAGCTGTGTCTAAGATGAAAAGACATTTAATGAGCCATTTTTACTGAAATTTGCATATCTTTTACAGCACGTGTTACTTCTGTATAGAGACAGCTTTTATTTTAGCACAATGAATTTTAAAAGCTATGCAGCTCATGGGGTCGTGTACAAACATGTACACACTGCCTTATTAGCTGTTTTACATTCCTACCCTGTAGTCCACAGCAGTGGGATGTAAAACTACCGCTAACCAATGGTTTTGTGGTTGTGTGTTTATGCGAGCAGATCAATTTATACAGAAGAACCCAAACAATAGAATGTCATAAAATTTGCTTGTATGTCATTTACTCAAATTTGCATATTGCAGCCTGTCCGCGGGCTGGGCAAGTACAGCTGTACTTATACACGGAGTTTTGCAGGGTTGTCACTAAGATTTCAAGTAGCCGGGTAAATACAACAAGTAGGTGGGGAATCAAACAGCTAAGGGTTTCTTTTGGTTCCACTTTTCTTCTATTTTCCTTTGAAAGTAGCCGGGGGCCACGTTCATAGTAGCCGGGGGAAATCCCCAGCCCCCGTCTCTTAATAACAGCTCTGAGCTTTGTTATAAATAAAACTTGCAAGACATATTTAAATGTTAGTATTTTTGGCTATCTGGACTAAGATTAATCCTGACTGAGCATGTATTGATTATTTCTTCAGTGTCTGATCTAGGATTTCCAGCCAGGGTCGCAATGTGTTCTAGTCAACAATTTTCAGTGGGACATTGCGTTTTTTCAGGGGTCACTATATTTGTTTATTCTAATGTACTGGGTGTTATGTTATCAACAAATGCAATGTTCAAGAGTGAGTTGAACAAACAGTCGTTATCTAGAGGAAAAATTAAAATAAGTTTATTCCCAGAAGATTGATTTGGGATTCGATTTTTGGCAAAGCGAACAGAACATACTCTTTGGTGGATCGAACCTCAGCCATTTGTATTTTCTAGCCAGCTCTGATGAAAGTCTCACTTTGGCAACTTTGATTTCAGTTCACCTAATTGATCATTCTCTTCATCATTTGCTTTGGACATTTCTGCAGTTTCTTCTTAGTGTTGTTGCCGAAAAAAGGCTGAAAGCCTTCTTTGTTTTCACGTCACTTTGCATTCATGCACATCAAGAGAGGGGCTCTCAATTAAGCATGTGGATCTAAATAATCTACTCCCCTATAGCGTTTATTCAAACAAGTGCCCTGAAACCTTGCAAAATTGAGCCTTTTAAGTTTTTCATATTCTCTGGATTTTGGTTCTTGCTTTACTTTTAATCTTCTGAAATTTAAACCAAAATATTGTTTTAAGAAAATCTTGGACAAGGAGAATTACATTTCCTTGTTTCTTTTTCTTTTGAAACACAATAATATTTGTTTGAAGTGTGCCAAATGACTCAGGACAGGTATTTGAAGGGAACATCTTTGCTGAAACCGCAGCAATCCCACAATGGCACGCTTTATATCAGACACTGATTCTTTCAGCACTTGTTATCCCTAGACAGTGGAGTTTATGATGTACTAATGTCACATTATAAAAGTTGAACCTTTGGCCCTCTCTTTGTTTTGTTTGTTTTGTTAGTGTGTTCTATCTGCTATTTTTAAACCAACATACAAGAATTTTTTTGTCTAAGTTATGAATTGGGAAATGTTTTGATGGGTTATGTACCTTGTAAGATTTAGCATGCTTGGAATACATTTACATGTACATGCATAAGAGGCTGTAATTTACTTCTCCTAGAACTTCAATTTCCACAAGTGTGACAAAGAGCCCCCAACCCCTTGGAAAAGTTCATTTTCACGAAGAAAGACTATTAAAGTAGAAGAATGAGGCCATTTATGGTTAGTACTCAACGGTTTCCATCAGAAGCTTTTATGCTTCTGTTTCCATTTATTTGAGTGATCTCGCAACATTAAAACACACTACACCACCACAAAGTAACCTGATCCGCAATTTTCGCTCATCTCTTACTTTAAATGAAACAGGTAAAGTTAATAAGTCCGTTATATTTGTGAATTTACCTTATTCAGGGAAAGCTTTCGATTTGTTATTCGTCTTCATGGACGTAATGTTGATAGAATTAACGCCATTTCGTGCGGGAATGAAGAACAAGTCAAACTTACAACCACAAAATTAACGCAAAACAAAGAGAAGAATAAACACTCTGAATTCTGAAATGATAACAATGAATACCCCCTGCATCTTGAAGGGAAACCAAGAACCGAGTAATGGCGGCCGAATACACAAGCATGCGATAAAACGAGTTGTAGTCGGTCTAATTCCTTTGAAATTACATCCAAAACGCTTTTGGAAGAAAGGGAACCTGATGAAGATCAAAGGAACAATCTTAAGTGATATGTTTCAAGTTATTTATGTCCTAAAAATGATCTACCAGGTCGGTAAAAAGCAATGTTCGAACTCAGGTCGAAAAAGGAAATGATATTGCCCCCCTGGAAAGTGATTTTATGGTCCAACCCCCCTCCGTTCTGGAATTTCCTGGGCCTCTGACCCCCCAACCCCCCTGGAATTTCCAATTCCCTCCGTGGTGGGGGTCTGGATATTTTCTGGAACCACACATTAAGCTTTTATTATATTCAACAATATGTTTACATACAAATTCCAAATAAGTACAATACTGAACCAACTTTTGCTCTATTAACTTAGTTGTCCCTCAGATTTACCAAGATATTTTTGAAAACCTAACTGACATTCAGAAAAAATATAATGCTATATACAATGTCTCTTGTTGTTCTTTTAACCATGCATATTACCATTTTCAAGACTTATTGAAAATGTATTGAATTTACACATAGCATTGTTGTTTCTATTACTGCATGGAGAAAGAACGTAAAAAGTGCATTCTCCACTAAACACTCTTACTGTCTCTCATACTACTTTTGCTAGCTGGCCTACAAAGAAACTCATCTGGCTGCAGCACTTGTGCCTTCCACTTTGAATGTTGACTGCTGCTACAGGGTAAAATATTTTGACATAATTTTTAATATCTGTTATCCTTGCCAGATCTACCTTCCCTTTTTTCCCTTCTAGCTGGGAAGGCTAGAATAGTTCTTTGTGGAGGTGGACCTCAAAATTTGACCTGGAATGTAACCTTTTCTGATGGCTGAAAAAATTTCTGACAAAAATGACCCTCTCTGACTTGATTTGTAGACTGTTGTGCATTGATTGTTTGGTTGAGTTGCCCAGAACATATCACTGGACTTGATAAGGTCTGTTTGCTAGTATCTGAGTAGTGTGGCTGTCTACAGGGAAATGATTTTTCCATCTTCTCTTCCAATTGGTGCTGGTTTCATAGAAGAGTTCTCTAATTTTGTAACAGGATGTCTCATTATTCTGGCTGCATCAAGTTGTCACTACTACTTTCTGCCCCACTGGCCATAGTTCAGTGTTTCCAGATTTCTCAGGACAGAACTACTTGTTTAAAACTTGAAATCAATATATTGGAATCTGGTCTCTATATAACCAAAGTCAAACAGTGATGAGATGGGTTTTTTTAGTCAATTAATTGTCTGTTCTTGTCTCTTTTGGATATACACTGTAATTTCCTTTTTCTCTGGCTGTTTGATCATGATTTTTTGTTTGTCTTGGAGTGTTGCTGAACAGTTTGATCGTGCAGTGCTCCAAGGTCAATTTTTTTCAAGGCAACTTTAAGTTATAAAATGGTTGTCAGAGATAAAATATGTGTTGTCATTACAAAAAAACATGCTTGATGTAATTTTATATGAGGGATAATACTCATATGAGTTTCGGAGAAACAGACTAGACGAAAAAACCTGCAGGCTTGATGTGGGGGCTTCAACCAAGTTGAATGCTTGACTGTAGAGATAGGAGATGTTAGACTGAAGGCATGAAGAATAGCAGTGGTAAGGCATAAATTGCTATGGTGAATACGAGGGAGAGGGATTTGACCACCCTTTCACAAAGTGAATAGCCTTGCTCCAGCAAATGACAATGAGGGTATCCCAGGGAAAAAACCTAAAATCTGCTTTGGTGAGCTGCTTGCTTGAGTCAAACTTACTTGGGGATGTAGGAAGCAAGTGTGCCATAAAATGCCACAAGGCATATTGCTCAAAAGAAGAAATCGAAGCTTAACATAAAATTTAAGGTCTCGGTAAAGGAAAACGAGGTGCCCACAGAGAAAAATTCTAGTCGCGCGAGTATTTTCGCTACAAAGGCAAGTTATATATCAAATTAAAGCTAAAAGACTAAATTACCTTATAAAATATTTTATTTCATCGAATTTCAAAAGGCGCTTAAGTTTTTTGCTCTCGAACTCAGAGGTATCGAGTTTACTGCTGAAGCTCCAGCCCTTTCGCGTTGTTAAATATTCACTTTCTTTTTATTGCATCTGATTGACAGATAAAAGACCTAAAAAAGGGTGTGAGGAAATTTGCATATGTCTCGTATTAGGGGAGTTATTACATTTCAAACTAAAAAGTCGAATCTCGAGCGCGATTTACGCAAAGAAACTGACATAAAATGAGTTACAAAGGGAAATCGGAAAATTCCTCACACCCTTTTTGAGTCTATATCATTATCCATCATATCTGAAAGTTTCAAAGCGATAGCTTAAAACCTGTCCCGACTGGAGGTCGGAGAATTCTGATTTTTGCGTCTGAAATAGAGTGAGAGAAAATCAGCTCTAAAGATTTAGCGCGAGGTCCACGCTTGGCTGGTTAGCTCAGAAAAAGCTCATTTTAGAAGGGTTAAAAAGCACTTTCTGATTTTCTTTTTCTGCCAAAATAAAATTTAGGACCCACTCATGCCAAAAATCCAAAAAACACAAAATCGAGCAATGTACTTAAATTTTCATTTACCGAGACCTTAAAGGAATATGTATAAGTAACAAAATGACAGCAGTAGTAGGTAATTTTTGATCTGGTGGAGTGTTGGTATCTAAGAGCGCTTTTTTGGAAATATTTATAATCACAGGGCTGAAATCTGACGTGATACTTTCCTTTGTTGACAGAAATGTTGCAATTTTCACAACCCAGCATGCAATAATGCATTATGAGATTCAAGTAAGTCAGGGCAAATTATAGCAAAATTCACTCACATTCTGCTTCCCCAAATTAAGTACGATTGTTTTGATATTTCTAATTAATCATTTCTATGGCTGTAAAAAGCCTTCTAGAGACACATCAGATATACATGCACATAATTCACAAGCAAATAACACTGTTGACACCAAAATGTTTAAGATTAGCTATCTTTCAAACCCCAACCCTTATCTAAACCATTATATCTTCAAAAATATTTAGGGTTAAAGTCTAGCCTCGTTTCCATGTGATTGACAGTTCTTTTGCATAATCCCCACAGGTCACAGTGACTGGGAAGGCTATATGATGTACCGAGTTTGAGGGCGAGCCGCTAGATTCTTTTCAAGACATTGAGGGCTTTAATTCTAGCCCTGTTTAGATGTGCCTTCCATATCATTTACATAAATTAGTAGGCCCACCATATTGTAAAATTTTAGCAGTTCCAAAAACCAGTTATTTATTTATTTGTTACCTAGATATTTAGAGCTTGGTTTCTTGTGTCTTCCTTGGCAGCTCATGAATGCTGATTTGTGCAGGTGTAAGGATGCCCTGTTTAATGCTTTTTCTCGTTTGTGATGAAGAAATGTCAATGAGATGAAAATAGGAAATGGCATCTTGGTCGCCACCAAAGACCTTTTCCATTAACTAACCCTTATCTAGACCATTATATCCTCTTCAAAAATATTTCCGAGTGGAGTGACTTGAGTGTAGTGCATGAAGCACATGTGGTCTGCTAACCGCGTGTGGTCTTAGCCATCTGCAAGATTCGATGCCCCTTAACCCATTCGCCCCTGAACCGCCTGTAACCGCCCATGCAGATTAAGATACTTTATATCCTTTGTGACGTCATCAGTTTTAATTGTCAAGGACAACTTTCTTCGCTAACTTGTGTAGAGTGAAGAGATCTTTCAAACCATACCAGAATGAGCACAATTCAGTCAAGGACACCGGAGAAAGAAGCAAAAAACCACGCGACATTGACCTCAAAATCTCCATGAAAATCTTGTTCCATTGCTCACCTAGCTTTCCTTTCACCTTATCCTAAGATCCTAAAAGCTTTCCTGAAAACTCTTCCCACCAAAATGAAGCCTACTAAATGCCCAGCAAGAGAAAAAAAAATGAGGCAAGAAAAGCGAAAAAAAGAAGGGAGGAGAGAAAGCGAAAAGTAAAAGTCAAGACTGCTGTGTCACTTTTAAACCCAAAAACTAGTTAGTTTGCCGGTTTCTCTGCCGATATAAGTTTCAGCCCTGTACTACAGCCCAAAGGATAATAATTTTCATGCGAATTGCACTGCCAGATTTGTGCGTTGTTTTTTTTTTTTTTTTTAAATCCGGTTGCCGAAATGATGCTAAATATGCTTTTCAATACACTTTTAACAACAACACCACACAATACGCAAAAAAGAAGAAGAAGAAAACAAAGAACAACGTATGGACCTTCGTGGTGATATTCATGTTAGGTCATCCATCCAGGGCTTAACTTGAGTGCCGTTACCAAACCGAGTTTCGCAAGGGTTATTCCGAGATATATATTTCTAGTTAGTGTTATGGTCTAGCCTTGTTTCTATGTGATTGACAGCTCTTTTGCATAATCTCCCCTGGTCACAGTGACTGATAAGGCTATATGATGTACCAAGTTTGAGGGCGAGTCGTTAGATTCTTTTCAAGATATTGAGGGTTTTAATTCTAGCCCCCTTTAGATTTGCTTTCCATATCATTTACATAAATTAGCAGGCCCACCATATTGTAAGATGTTCAGCAGTTCCAAAAACCAGTTATTTATTTATTACTTATATATTTGGAGTTTGGTGTCTTGTGTCTCCCTTGGCAGTTGATGAATACTGATTTGTGCAAGTGTAAGGAGGCCCTGTTTAAGGCCGATCTTGGTTGTTGTCTCTTCTTGTTCGTGTTCCAAATAATGAAATGTCAACAAGAGGAAAACAGTAAATGCCATCCTAGTCACCAGCCAAGGCCTTTTCCACCATCTTTTATTTCTTGTTTCATTCAGTGTTTTAGCACCTAATGCATAAGGAAATAACACCTTTGACACCAAAACATTTGGAATTGACTCTCTCTCTAACCTTAACCCTTATCAAAACCATTATATCCTCTCCAAGATATTTAGGGTTTAAGCCTAGCCTCGTTTCTATGTGATTGACAGCTCTAATGCATATCCCCCAGGTCACAGTGACTGGCAAGGCTATATGATGTACCAAGTTTGAGGGCAAGCCGCAGGGTAAGAAAAAAATTTTGAACTCCACTTGTCCAATGGACAAGTGAAGTTCTGGTTTTACTTGTCCAAAGCTCAAGTCTAGTTGTCCATGGATGTAGAGTTAAATTCAAGCTCTCTGATGCATGATAATGGCTACGAAGCAGAAACCTTTCTATTTCGGAACTAAGATAACATGGAGCATTTTAAGTGTCAACAAAACACTCATAATGCATACAAGTAATAGAATACCTATTTACGGTGTTGTTTCTAGAGTCTTTATATAATAAGATACTACTCTGAATCACTGTCAGAGCTGCTGTCTATTTGAGGTAACTCAGGCAAGGGAGGAAGAGCTTGGAAGGGCTCACTAACAGATGGGCCAGCTGTGGGTACAACCACTGGTGCATCATGAACTCTTTTCATTGCATGCCTCTTTGTCTTAGCACCAAGAAGCCACGCTTCAATTGCTGGGTTAGGGTCGAAGTCTTTCATTTCACAGTCCATTCCCTTGATCCTAAGCAGATCTGACAAGGTTCTCTACTCCATTCGAGTCTTCAAATTTGTTTTTATCCTGTTCATAGCCGAAAAGCACCTCTCGCATTTGGCAGTGGAAGGGGAGAGGCTAAGCATCAGTTCAACTATGACAAGAATATGCTTCAGGCTATCTGGCCTAGACGATAATAAGGTGGCGTAGATATCAAGGGGTTTCATTGCTTGGTGATTGAAGAGGTAAATCTTCAACTCCTGCCACTGAAAAACAGCACCTTCCTTTTCACCATCAGACAACAAGTTTTTAAAGTGATCAGTTAATGCAGCTACTTTGTCATTGCCAAAACTGGCTCTCAGCTTTTTCTCCCCTGGCACTTTGGTAGGATCAAATACTTCAAAGTAATTCATTGGGGGCTTAGACAGGCTAGAAAATCTCTTCTCAATGTAGGCAATCGCATCAGTTAGAAAGTTAGAAAATGTTTGTTGCATCCCCATCGCATTTCCTTTGTTCAGTACAACATCAAGATTACTGTCCTTTCCACATTTGAAGAGGCCACACTCAAAATTATAGTTTGACTGGAACTTGGCTTGGAAAGTTGCTCTTATGGGCAATGGATCAGAATCCTTGAGGCCTTCCAGTTTTGTTAGAGCTGTCTCCAACTTGGTGCTGACTTCAGTAATGAACAGATCATCACTTTGAAACTGTAGACTTAATTCTCTCAGAACTTTGGTAACATCAAGGAGAAAGTACAAAAATGTCACAAACTTTTCGGTCTTGATTGCTTTCACCATGCCTCTAGCTTTTGCTGCATCCTCACCAGTCCCTGTAGCCACATGTTCAAGTTTCTCTAATGCCAACAAAGCTCTGTGTCTACTGGCAACCCATCTGGTTTTCTGAGAGCCACTGCTGTTGTAGGCAGCCTGTTCCTCAAAGATGTCAGCAAAACCATGAAGTTCCCTCCTTTTTTTTGGAGAGTAATAGTAAAATCGAAAGATCTGGGACACACTGTTCATAAAAGATTGAAGATAAGGGACACTTTTAATGGCATCGCCAACTCCAAGTTCTAAATTATGTGCAACACAATGCATGATGACAATGTTTTGATTGACTCTCTCATTTAGTTGAGTTGCAACTCCCGTTTTTGAGCCAAGCATCACTGATGCACCATCGAAATTACATCCTACCAGTTTTTGTTCGAGAGTTATGTCTTCGTTATGCCAATCCCAAGAAGACTCTGATCGATTGCATGTAAAATTCCATCTGCATTAGCAGATTCCAAGGCAACAATATCCACAAAATGACAAACTGACCGACCTTTCCTGTTAACATATCTGATATACACAGCTTCTTGCTCTACTATACCAGAATCAGTAGATCCGTCTGATAATATCGACATAAATCTACTATCGCTCACCGCGGACTGAATTCTGCCTTTCTCTACTTGGGCTATGTAGCTAATAAATGTTTTGCATCCTTTATCATTCTTGTACTGCTCCCCAAATTGCACACCATTCTTCTTCCGTAACTCACAAAGACCTGCAAATTTTCTGAAGGCGAGTTCTTCATGTGCTACAAAAAAGGCTGTGTTGAACAGGCACTGAAGTGCAGAACGACACTTTTAGTTGAACCACATTTCTTTGAACAACTGCCTTAATTGGTTCCAGGTACTGAGGATTTGAATCTTTCTCAAATTGTAGTGAGCAACGATAATGTTCCTTTGACGCGTTATGATGAACAAGGGAATCTATGCGATACTTTCCACCCGATCCACAGCCAATGTACAAAGAACTTTGTAGATTTGCAAAAGCAGGATACCTTCTACATGTGGAACAATACATCACATCTTGGTTCGCATCGTGTACTACCCACGGGAAGGTCTCTTTCCAGGATTCCTGAAACTTTCGAATTCGAGCTGTCGGGTTGTCACGTTGCTTTTTCTTCTCACTCACCACGGTGCTTTCTGTAGGTTTTGCCTTTCTCTTTAGCTGCTTTACTGGTGCACCAAAATAGCTTTTGATGCTTCGTTGATCAGCCATTATTCATGTGCTGATAGTGACTTAGAGGGTCTATTAATAAATGAGCAAATCAATACCCCCAAATGAGTCCCAGGTTCCTTTTGGTACTCATTGAAATAAAATGGCGGATAAATCGTAAGTGGTCGACTCATTTCGTTTCTTACTTGTAAGTTACTTTTGCGAAGAGCGATCTGTTTTACACTTTCGAAAACTTAAGTGTATACTAATTTCTCCGCTGAAAAAGTTTAAAACACCTTGTTTTTTTTAAAAATTATTTTCTGAGATTCATTTACTTGTCCAACGGACAAGTAAGATTGACAACCCACTTGTCCACTGGCCAAAACCACTTGTCTGGGGCAAGTGGACTCCGTCTTTGTCCCACCCTGAAGCCGTTAAATTCTTTTTAAGACAGTTAGGGTTTTAATTCTAGCTGCGTTTAGATGTTGTTTGGATGTCATTTACCTAAATAAGTAGGTCCATCATTGTAAGATTTTTGGCAGTTCCAAAACCACTTATTTATTTATTAATTCTATATTTAGAGTTGGTGTCTTGTGTCTTCGTTGGCACCTCATGAATGGTGATCTTTGCAAGTGAAAGGAGGCCCTGTTTCATGCTTTTCTCGTTTGTTGTCTCCTCGTTCATGTTCCAAATTTTGAAGAAATGTCAATGAGATGAAAATAGTAAATGGCATGTTGGTGGCCAGCCAAGGCCTTTTCCACCGTTTTCTGGTTTATTGTTTCGTTCAGCATGTCAGCTCGTAATGCATAAACAAAGAAAACTGTTGACACCAAAGCGTTTAAAATTAGCTCTTTCTTACCCTAACCCTTATCTTAACCAATATATCCTCTTCAAGATATTTAATGTTAAAGCCAAGCCCCGTTTCCATGTGATTGACAGCTCTTTTGCATAATCTTCCCAGGTCAAGGTGACTGGCAAAGCTATATGATGTACCAAGTTTGAGGGCAAGCCATTAAATTCTTTTTAAGACATTGGGGTTTGAATTCTAGCCGCATTTAGATGTACTTTGCATTTCATTGACATAAATTCGTAAGTCTATCATATTGTAAGATTTTAAGCAGTTCCAAAAACCAGTTTATTTATTACTTATATATTTAGAGGTTGATGTCTTGTGTCTCCCTTGGGAGTTCATGAATACTGATTTGTGCAGGTGTAAGGAGGCCCTGTTTAATACTGATCTCGTTTGTTGTCTCTTCTCGTTCATGTTATGAATAATGAAGAAATGTCAACAAGAGGAGAATAGTAAATGGCCTCTTGATTGCCAGCCAAGACCTTTTCCACCATTTTCCGTTTCTTTTTTTGTTAAGTATTTTAGGACGTAAAGCATAAACAAATAACACTGTTGACACCAAAACGTTTGAAATTAACTCTCTCTCTAATCCTAGCCCTTATCAAAACCATTTATATCATCTCCAAGATATTTAGGGTTAAAGGCTAGCTTCGTTTCCATGTGATTGACAGCTCTAATGCATAATCCCCCTGGGTCACAATCACTGGCAAGGCTATATGATGTACCAAGTTTGAGGGCAAGCCGTTAAATTTTTTTCAAGACATTTAATTCTAGCGGCATTTAGATGTGCTTTGCATTTCATTTCCATAACTTAGTAGGTGCATCATTGTAAGATTTTTATCAGTTCCGAAAACCACTTATTTATCTATTTTTTTATTATATATTTAGAGTTGATGTCTTGTGTCTTCATTGGCACCTCATGAAAGCTGATTTTTGCAAGTGTAAGGAGGCCCTGTTTAATGTTTTTCTCGTCTGGTGTCTCTTCTCGTTCATGTTTGAAATTGTGAGTCAATGTCAATGAGATGAAAATAGTAAATGGCATCCTTGTCGACAGCCAAGGCTTTTTCCACCATTTTCTGGTTTATTGTTTCGTTCAGCATGTTAGCTCGTAATGCATAAACAAATAAAACTGTCGTCACCAAAAACGCTTAAAATTGGCTCTTTCCTACCCTAACCCTTGTGTAAACCATTATATCCTCTTCAAAAAGTATGTAGGGTTAAAGTCTAGCCTCGTTTCTATGTGATTGACAGCTCTTTTGCATAATCCAGGTCACAGTGACTGGCAAGGCTATATAATGTACCAAGTTTGAGGGCGAGCCGTTAGGTTCTTTTCAAGACATTGAAAGTTTTAATTCTAGCCCCGTTAAGATGTGCTTTCCATATCATCTATATAAACTAGTAGGCCGACCATATTGTAAGATTTTTAGCAGTTCCAAAAACCTTTTAGGTATTTATTTATTTATTCATTTATTATTCATACATTTAGAGCTGGTGTCTTGTATCTTCATTGGAAGCTCATGAATGATGATTTCTGCAAGTGTAAGGAGGCCTTGTTCAACGCTTATCTCGTTTGTGGTCTCTTCTTCTTCTCTTTTTGAATCATGATCTTCAAGTAAAGAAATTTCAACTGTTCTGCTTTCCTTTAAGGTATCAGGAGGCCCTGTTTAAGGCTGATCTTGGTTGTTGTCTCTTCTTGTTCGTGTTCCGAATAATGAAATGTCAACAAGAGGGAAATAGTAAATGCCATCCTAGTCACCAGCCAAGGCCTTTTCCACCATCTTTTATTTCTTGTTTCATTCAGCGTTTTAGCACCTAATGCATAAGGAAATAACACCTTTGACACCAAAACCTTTGGAATTGACTCTCTCTCTAACCTTAACTCTTATGAAAACCATTATATCCTCTCCAAGATATTTAGGGTTTAAGCCTAGCCTCGTTTCTATGTGATTGACAGCTCTAATGCATATTCCCCCAGGTCACAGTGACTGGCAAGGCTATATGATGTACCAAGTTTGAGGGCAAGCCGTTAAATTCTTTTTAAGACAGTTAGGGTTTTAATTCTAGCTGCGTTTAGATGTTGTTTGGATGTCATGTACCTAAATAAGTAGGTCCATCATTGTAAGATTTTTGGCAGTTCCAAAACCCCTTATTTATTTATTAATTCTATATTTAGAGTTGGTGTCTTGTGTCTTCGTTGGCACCTCATGAATGGTGATCTTTGCAAGTGAAAGTAGGCCCTGTTTCATGCTTTTCTCGTTTGTTGTCTCCTCGTTCATGTTCCAAATTTTGAAGAAATGTCAATGAGATGAAAATAGTAAATGGCATGTTGGTGGCCAGCCAAGGCCTTTTCCACCGTTTTCTGGTTTATTGTTTCGTTCAGCATGTCAGCTCGTAATGAATAAACAAAGAAAACTCTTGACACCAAAGCGTTTAAAATTAGCTCTTTCTTACCCTAACCCTTATCTTAACCAATATATCCTCTTCAAGATATTTAATGTTAAAGCCAAGCCCCGTTTCCATGTGATTGACAGCTCTTTTGCATAATCTTCCCAGGTCAAGGTGACTGGCAAAGCTATATGATGTACCAAGTTTGAGGGCAAGCCATTAAATTCTTTTTAAGACATTGGGGTTTGAATTCTAGCCGCATTTAGATGTACTTTGCATTTCATTGACATAAATTCGTAAGTCTATCATATTGTAAGATTTTAAGCAGTTCCAAAAACCAGTTTATTTATTACTTATATATTTAGAGGTTGATGTCTTGTGTCTCCCTTGGGAGTTCATGAATACTGATTTGTGCAGGTGTAAGGAGGCCCTGTTTAATACTGATCTCGTTTGTTGTCTCTTCTCGTTCATGTTATGAATAATGAAGAAATGTCAACAAGAGGAGAATAGTAAATGGCCTCTTGATTGCCAGCCAAGACCTTTTCCACCATTTTCCGTTTCTTTTTTTGTTAAGTATTTTAGGACGTAAAGCATAAACAAATAACACTGTTGACACCAAAACGTTTGAAATTAACTCTCTCTCTAATCCTAGCCCTTATCAAAACCATTTATATCATCTCCAAGATATTTAGGGTTAAAGGCTAGCTTCGTTTCCATGTGATTGACGGCTCTAATGCATAATCCCCCTGGGTCACAATCACTGGCAAGGCTATATGATGTACCAAGTTTGAGGGCAAGCCGTTAAATTTTTTTCAAGACATTTAATTCTAGCGGCATTTAGATGTGCTTTGCATTTCATTTCCATAACTTAGTAGGCGCATCATTGTAAGATTTTTATCAGTTCCGAAAACCACTTATTTATCTATTTTTTTATTATATATTTAGAGTTGATGTCTTGTGTCTTCATTGGCACCTCATGAAAGCTGATTTTTGCAAGTGTAAGGAGGCCCTGTTTAATGTTTTTCTCGTCTGGTGTCTCTTCTCGTTCATGTTTGAAATTGTGAGTCAATGTCAATGAGATGAAAATAGTAAATGGCATCCTTGTCGACAGCCAAGGCTTTTTCCACCATTTTCTGGTTTATTGTTTCATTCAGCATGTTAGCTCGTAATGCATAAACAAATAAAACTGTTGTCACCAAAAACGCTTAAAATTGGCTCTTTCCTACCCTAACCCTTGTGTAAACCATTATATCCTCTTCAAAAAGTATGTAGGGTTAAAGTCTAGCCTCGTTTCTATGTGATTGACAGCTCTTTTGCATAATCCAGGTCACAGTGACTGGCAAGGCTATATAATGTACCAAGTTTGAGGGCGAGCCGTTAGGTTCTTTTCAAGACATTGAAAGTTTTAATTCTAGCCCCGTTAAGATGTGCTTTCCATATCATCTATATAAACTAGTAGGCCGACCATATTGTAAGATTTTTAGCAGTTCCAAAAACCTTTTAGGTATTTATTTATTTATTCATTTATTATTTATACATTTAGAGCTGGTGTCTTGTATCTTCATTGGAAGCTCATGAATGATGATTTCTGCAAGTGTAAGGAGACCTTGTTCAACGCTTATCTCGTTTGTGGTCTCTTCTTCTTCTCTTTTTGAATCATGATCTTCAAGTAAAGAAATTTCAACTGTTCTGCTTTCCTTTAAGGTATCAGGAGGCCCTGTTTAAGGCTGATCTTGGTTGTTGTCTCTTCTTGTTCGTGTTCCGAATAATGAAATGTCAACAAGAGGGAAATAGTAAATGCCATCCTAGTCACCAGCCAAGGCCTTTTCCACCATCTTTTATTTCTTGTTTCATTCAGCGTTTTAGCACCTAATGCATAAGGAAATAACACCTTTGACACCAAAACCTTTGGAATTGACTCTCTCTAACCTTAACCCTTATGAAAACCATTATATCCTCTCCAAGATATTTAGGGTTTAAGCCTAGCCTCGTTTCTATGTGATTGACAGCTCTAATGCATATTCCCCCAGGTCACAGTGACTGGCAAGGCTATATGATGTACCAAGTTTGAGGGCAAGCCGTTAAATTCTTTTTAAGACAGTTAGGGTTTTAATTCTAGCTGCGTTTAGATGTTGTTTGGATGTCATGTACCTAAATAAGTAGGTCCATCATTGTAAGATTTTTGGCAGTTCCAAAACCCCTTATTTATTTATTAATTCTATATTTAGAGTTGGTGTCTTGTGTCTTCGTTGGCACCTCATGAATGGTGATCTTTGCAAGTGAAAGTAGGCCCTGTTTCATGCTTTTCTCGTTTGTTGTCTCCTCGTTCATGTTCCAAATTTTGAAGAAATGTCAATGAGATGAAAATAGTAAATGGCATGTTGGTGGCCAGCCAAGGCCTTTTCCACCGTTTTCTGGTTTATTGTTTCGTTCAGCATGTCAGCTCGTAATGCATAAACAAAGAAAACTGTTGACACCAAAGCGTTTAAAATTAGCTCTTTCTTACCCTAACCCTTATCTTAACCATTATATCCTCTTCAAGATATTTAATGTTAAAGCCAAGCCCCGTTTCCATGTGATTGACAGCTCTTTTGCATAATCCCCCCAGGTCAAGGTGACTGGCAAAGCTATATGATGTACCAAGTTTGAGGGCAAGCCATTAAATTCTTTTTAAGACATTGGGGTTTGAATTCTAGCCGCATTTAGATGTACTTTGCATTTCATTGACATAAATTCGTAAGTCTATCATATTGTAAGATTTTAAGCAGTTCCTAAAACCAGTTTATTTATTACTTATATATTTAGAGGTTGATGTCTTGTGTCTCCCTTGGGAGTTCATGAATACTGATTTGTGCAGGTGTAAGGAGGCCCTGTTTAATGTTTTTCCCGTTTGGTGTCTCTTCTCGTTCATGTTTGAAATTGTGAGTCAATGTCAATGAGATGAAAATAGTAAATGGCATCCTTGTCGACAGCCAAGGCTTTTTCCACCATTTTCTGGTTTATTGTTTCGTTCAGCATGTTAGCTCGTAATGCATAAACAAATAAAACTGTTGTCACCAAAAACGCTTAAAATTGGCTCTTTCCTACCCTAACCCTTGTGTAAACCATTATATCCTCTTCAAAAAGTATGTAGGGTTAAAGTCTAGCCTCGTTTCTATGTGATTGACAGCTCTTTTGCATAATCCAGGTCACAGTGACTGGCAAGGCTATATAATGTACCAAGTTTGAGGGCGAGCCGTTAGGTTCTTTTCAAGACATTCAAGGTTTTAATTCTAGCCCCGTTAAGATGTGCTTTCCATATCATCTATATAAATTAGTAGGCCGACCATATTGTAAGGTTTTTATCAGTTCCAAAAACCATTTATTTATTTATTTATTTATTATTTATACATTTAGAGCTGCTGTCTTGTGTCTTCATTGGAAGGTCATGAATGATGATTTGTGCAAGTGTAAGGAGGCCTTGTTTAACGCTTATCTCGTTTGTGGTCTCTTCTTGTTCTCTTTTTGAATCATGATCTTCAAGTAAAGAAATTTCAACTGTTCTGCTTTCCTTTAAGGTATCAGGAATGAATTCCACCAGTTTGCAGTGGCCTGTTCTCCCAAATTAGTTTTTCTCCCTAATTCAAATGAAATTAAGGTCTTCTCTGTGGATTCAGCATAAAATTGCTGCATGTGTAGACCGCCTCTGGCCGCATCCAGCTCAGCAATTTCTAGATTGGTTTTAAGTTCACTTTTCATCCAGCCCAAACTTTTATGTACTTTTTCCAAAGGGGTTGGCATATGATTTTCGAAGAAAATTTCACATTTCGTCTTCCTGTGTATGGTAAAATTATAGCTGAAAATGATGTTTGTACTTGAGCTTGTCAAAAACCTTTGTAAGCCAGTCAGATGACAATCAGTAGGCGCGGTATAGCCTATCATTTTTGGTTTAAATTTCCAGTTTCCACTCTACTTACTTGAGTCGAGGCTGAGACTTTCTGAGCATACTGTATACGAGTTGCCTTGATTTTTTTATGCACAGAAGAAAGCAATGATCATATGGTTTCCTCATGTTGATATTGAAGAACATTGAGCTTGTTTATCAACCAAATCCGCTATTTCCAGGACTGCGTTACTTTACCTAAAGTCTTCCAAATCTTCATTGGTCAATCTTTGATCACATGTCTTTAATATCTTCTCAGTTGTTTGTGGACAAGTGTCGATGCCACTCATTTTGCGCAAGGCTGAGATTAATTCCTTGATGTTCTTCACTATGGTGATGGCCTCAGGGCCGAGGGAAGGTACTTCATCTGTCCTCACTCTCTGTTTGGTGGCAAATTTTAGGAATAGATTTTGTCCAGAGATAAATAAACGAGGAATGAATACTCCCCGACCATCTTGTTTCGAGCTTCCTATCCAACCACTCTATGTAAACCATCTGTTCCTCATCTTCTGGCAGTACTTCTACATCTTTCCCTTTAGGATGTACTTCTTCGAATATTTTTCGCATGTGTGTGGCATGCTGTAGACGATTTCTTACTCTCTTTCTATCAGGGTGTTGAGGTTATTATAGAACAGGCACAGCCAAGTTGGACTGTTGAGTAATCAACAGTCCCCCTGTCTTCTGGTTCTTTGGATTCTTCATCATTTATGTCTTCACCATCCACTTCTTCCTCATGCATTTTTGCAGTCAGTGAATTGAAATGACTTATCCGCTTAAAGGTTATAGACAGGGCAAAAAAAGATGCAAATTAAACTTGGGGTCAAAATTAAAAACTTCTTTTAACTTTGTGTATGGTCAAACTGGACCTGGCAGTGGTTTCTGGCAATGTGTTAGATTGGTTTGAAGGCCTTTGAAATTATTTGAGTCTATTGATGGTGGCTCTTCCTTTTATTGCATAGAATACAGGTTTGTGATTGGTCAAATTGGACTGAAAATGTTGAGATTTTGAAAGAAAAAGAACAAACAATTCGCATATGACAAATGTTAACAGTTTATTTATATCAATTAACAGTATTAAAGCAGCTTATTTAATTAACTTTTCAATCTTCATCGATTTCAGATGGTGAGCATTTAAGTGGAAATTGTATGTCTTCATTATTGCTTCGGCTTTTTACCTCTTCATCCTCGTTTACATCTTGTTGTTTAATACCTTTCACCTCCACATCCTCTGTCAATGCTTTTCACCACCTCGTCTTCCTTCTCTTCAGTTATTTCTATCACTTCCTTTCCCTGTTCATCAGTACTCTTCACCTCCTCCCCTTCCCCAGTTCTTTCTTTGTCTTCTTCTTCCTCCTCCTTCTGACCATCTTGGGTGCTTTCATACACCTCCTTATCATCATCATCATCAGCGGTGCTTTCCACTACCACCTCCTCTTCTTCTCAAAGGTTGGGACTAGGAAAATCTCTCGCCAGATCGTCCTGGGCATTATTTCACACTGTCTCTGCCAACGTGGAACCAATACTTTTAAGTATGGAGACCTCATGGAGTGCCAGATGCGGCCTAATGCAATCTTCCATAAGACATTTTAATTGATCAGAACAACTTAGAAAGAATACAAACGTTGCATTATTTAGTTACCTGAAGCTTTTCTGCCTGACACCATAATGTGTTGCCACTGACTTTATGATGACTGCGACTGTGACTATGATGACTACGTCCTCTTCTGGGGTGTATTTGGCAAGTGTTGTCACTTTTCATGTAATAACAAAGGGATGATCAATTGGTTTTCTGGTTCCCCCCTCAAGTATCCGTTGGACAGTGAGAGTGTTGCTCTGAGACTTGATAGGTGCTATCAAAAGCCTTTCAGAGGGTCTCACCAAGCCACCACCTTGGTTCATTGTCACCAGGATCTTTGTACAACAGTTTCTTCGATGAGCGCCATCACAGTTCTCCTGGTAACAGACAGTAACAATCCAATCCAGTCCTAATGTTAGTGACGGTTATGCATAAGTCTGGAAAATACTTGTTTTCCTCCAAAGTTCAGGAAGCTGTTTTGCAATTTTTCTCCCTGTGAAGGTTTTGTTTTCACATAGATTTCTCAAACTCATTAATAATTCATAAGAAAATACAGAGGAAATTAATAACAACACAATAACAATAACATTTATTATTTGTATTGCGCCTTTTCTATAAAATATTCAAAAGCGCAACACAATAGTAATAAATAACTAAATTTTACAAATCTTTCTATCAAAATCATTAAAAAAATATTTACATTAAAGGAGTAAAAGGTAATTACAAATAAACATATAGAGATACTGAAAGAAAATAACTGAAATGATTCCTTAAATAAAAATGTCTTAAGTAAAGTCTTAAAAGATTCTAAGTTCGTTGCTTCGCGCTCACCTTGGCAGCCTATTCCATAGGAAAGGAGCAGCTAGCTGCAAAGCTGTCTCCCAATGTTTTCTTTTTTTTTTATCCTTTTACAGCTAGAATCAGGGAGGCTGAGGTGGCTGTATAAGGCTGCAAGCCATTTCTGACTATTAGGGACCTTTAGCATCACGTTTTTCATGGGAAACTGCAAAACGCAAACTACAAAATGTCACGTGACCACGGCCTTGCGGTCACGTTTGCAGTTTGCAGTTCACGTTTGAACCGCAGGAAGGGCTTCCAGCGGGAAGTGATTTACGGCAAGGTTTTTTGCCACAAAAAATTGTACAGCCTCGCATTTAAAGGTATGAACTAGCTTTTTATATCCGTTTGCGATGTGTTTGTTGGATTTTTGATCTCGAACCAATGAATTATTGCTGAGTTTTGGGCGATTAAAGTGATGCACTTCGACTTGATGAAAACAACGTGGCGGCCCTAAACAATTAACACGTAGTTCAAATCAATGTTATATTCCTTTCTGCCGTACTAACAAAGGAAAGTATTCTGTTCCAATCCAAAGTTAATTTTTTTTTTCTGTCTTGTTACTGAATTCATAACTTAACTCAGTCTCTGTTTAGTTCCTTTTTTCAACATATCACCCCCGCGAATTTCATTTTATTTTGCTTATTTCTTAATTGAGTCTGGGGAGCCCAGGCTTCATAAAGCCTCCTGGTTTCTTCTGGGCTCCCTTGCAACGTTACAATTCCTATATGTATTCTTGTATTGTATTATATTTTGGCTAAATAAAAATGACCTGAACTGAACTGAATGCCTTGCTAAAGTTTGAAATCTCAGCAACACGAAACTGCAAATGCGTAACTGCAATTTGTGGTTTGCGGTTTGCGGTTTACCTGATGCTAAAGGTCTCTATTGGTTGCTGGTGTTGGACAGGTGAAATGATCTTCTTGTGAGGCAAACTCGTCTTCTTGACGTTCTTCCTGATGGTACATTGCATGTGGGTGAAAGAGGTACAACCAGATTGTTGTCTGCACTTTCTGATGTACTTGTTATGGATGGACGGGTCGCTGTTAACGTGAAAGGCCCATCATAAACTTCTTCTGAAGGATTCACAATTATGGACTTAAGATCATCAGTTTCAGACACTCTGCGGTATTCTTTGGCCACAGTTGTGTAGGTGTCTAGCAAGATCCCCTATCTAACTCGTGCACCTTATCAAGTGAGTGACCACTTGAGAGCCCTCTTAAGTGCACTACTTGTACTTTAGGCCCTTTCTTGATCCTGTTGACTGATGTGGCGTAATGCACATCTCCTCCCCTTCTTTTTTTCAACACTTGCAATGTGATCATTCTGGGCATGTTTTTCCAGATGCCTGTGGATGTCATACATTTTTTTTTGGCAGACTGGACACTGCTCCTCTTGGTGATGTGACCGCTTACTTTTTCCTTTCTTAGGCTTCCCTTTCGTGTTGCTGTTTTCATTGTTCTCCTTCTTCCTTAATCTTTTATGTGTGGAGGGTGGCCCAGGCAATACCTTTCTTTTGGCAGGCAGTTCGGCACCTATGCTTTTTTCTTTTCCTGCTCTTCAGATGGCGGGATTACAAATACATACTTCGTAAGAGGCCCTGCAACAAAATCATGATAATTATGGCCTTTGGGATTGGAACATTGGCGAGGAGAAACAGAGTTTGAATTAACTCTCCTTGCTCCTGGAAAAACAGAAAAAGTCACAAGATTAACACAATCAACAACATTATTAAGGAGCATAAAGAAGAAAATCCTCACATGGCGAGAGCTCAACCCTGTACGCTGAACTTGACATTTTACTGATTTTATTGGTTTTGCCGGTAAAAGTGTTTCTGGCATTCCTGGTATCATGACTATGAACCTGATTCCTTCGTATAAAAGTGTTATTAAATATATCTGGTAACAACACAGTTTTATATTGAAACACTATTTTACCTATTTCTGTTAGATACATATCATTAAGCGGTAAAATACAAATATTCTTAAATATTGGGTCTGTATGAGCATCATAAAAAGATGTGATGATTGTCATAGCTCGTTTTTGGAGCAGTGCAAGTATGATGGGTCGATCCCCTGACAGTTGCACAACATTGCAATTAGGGGTAGACAAGGGAGAGATTGAGTGTATGTATTAAAAGGAGGTTTGTAAAGGTAAAAGCTTGACTTGGAGATAACACCTAAAGGCCTGGAAACTGTAGAAGCTAAGTACGCAATGTGCGTTTTTGTTATGACAGATGGTCATCCAAAATTGCCCCTAAAAAACCAGTTTTACTGTTCAAGCTAAAGTTTGATCACAAAGCTTTAGTGTTAAATGATCAAGCGTTTGCCTCTTTTAATGGACCTTTAAAGAGTGAAATGGATAAAATACTATGTGACCAGATGACATAAAATCTGTAAAACGCAAAAATTTGTGTTTTAAGGCACCTTTAGGTTTCTCATGTTTATGCATGAGCACTCAGATTGTACAGATAATGTGGGTGGGGCACAAGAGTTAGACTGTTATTGTTATTCAGAAGTTCAATTCTGTGGCTAGATCTTGCTTATTGTAGGTTGACCTGATCATGACCCAGATTTCGTAAGCCTTACATAGCTTAACCAATTGTATCTTATTGTAAACTCTTTGCACCATGCTTTTCATCAAACCCATATAGTCTCTGATGGCTGTGCTGCTTGCCAGTGGACTTCTCCATCATTGTGGCAAACTTAGTGTGGTCATTCTTTTCTATTGTGGCATGCTTTCTTTGAAGCAGACATTTCCAGGTTCAGCAGTTTTCTTCAGCTTATAGGGCCTGACAGGTAACCATCTTCTTGTACGTTGTGATTACATCTTTGAGGTGTCTCCCTAAAATCTGATTAAGAAAGCCAAGAACTGGTGTAAACTGTCAGATCCATATCTAGACCATTGTCATGTTTCAAAGTTATATCTCAGCAAATCCCTTTAGTGTGAGTTTTCAAATGTTAATGCTATCGTAGAGGAAAGAAAAAAGACACCTGGCACACTCTGATAAACTGTTGGTGAATACTAAATTGTGATCCTCTTTCACGGTAACTTACAGGAACATTTTACGTTTATTATGCATTCCTAAAGAGCTCCAAGGTGCCCAACGTATTGATTGGTGAACATGAACTAATTGTGATAACCGCTTGAAAAAATGTCTTGAACAAAATAATAAATGATAATGAGTACTAATCAGGAATTATGACTTTCTAGGGGGCCGTTCTGACTATTATTATTGAGCTTTGCAAGCATATGTTTGTTATTTAAACTAGTTCCAAGTCATTATGTACCAGTAGTGTAAGATTTCTGTGAATGACTATGCTACGACAAACTCTGGAAAATTAAGAACCTAATCACCCTGATTTGTCAAAAAGTACCCTGAAATATAAGAACCTGTTCAGCTTGATGTCGGTTCTAGGTTCTTAAATGTGGGTTTTTACTGTGTTCCAGCACAAGATTTTTGAAACCAGCTTCACTTGAGGTAAACGACTAGACAACACTTTCTGAATGTCTTCATTCTTTTCAGTACAGAACTGAATTCTCTCTTGGTTTTCACGGTTGTCCAGGTCAAGGAACATGGTGCTCCTATGTCACCACCCTTGAAAACATTTCTTTTTCTTTTATCCAGTTATCTTTTTTAGATACTAAAGTGGTTCCTCAGCATCTAATGAGATGTCGCTGTTTGCATTGAACTGGCCCAATGTGGTCAGTGACACCCAACAAAAACCTGCTCCATGTAAGAGATTTGTTAAGTTGGGCTTGGATGCCACTATCATTGCTGCAGCCCATATGTTCTTTGGCAAGGAAACAACAGAAAACACACCCACGAAGCACACTATCAACCGAGAATTAGCAACAGGACTCAAGGTGGTTCGCCAATATTTTTTTTACAGAGTGGTCAAAGAATTCATTCAAACCTATGTAGTTGATGGAGCTCTGTATGGAAATCACTTCAATAATATTCAAGCACTACAGGAAAGGGAAACAGCCCAAACTAATCAGCCTATACCTCCAAATGACAGGTACCACTGTAGATTCCCAGGGTGTTCAAACTCATTAAACATGATAGAGTCCACAGAATGAGGCATGAATTGTCTCATAACCCGCCACCCATCATTCCCAAGAAACTAGTACTCGTTAATACTGTGCCTGATCCCACTGGTCAAAATCCTAAACCCAAAAATGACATTTTTGACTATCACCGTGGTTTCATCAACATCACTTTACTGTTACGGAATTTCATGGATGCCTTAAAAGAGGGTGATGATGAAAGGATAATAAGATGCATCAAGATGTTCCTGTTATATTTCAAGAAAGATGGCATTGGCAGCATCAAGTATGTTTTGGAGGCTTATATGTTTCAAATGTATACCTTGGTCATTCCTAGAGAAGCAGAAAGGATCAAATGGAGCAGAACAGTTAACAATCATGGCCAGCCAGGATGTAATGTTGCCATGGATCTAACTTTGGAACATGACAATCATTTGATCAAAGATATGATTAGAGGTCTGGGGGCTAATATCAGTGAAAGTAGTATTTGTAGAATTTGTAGGGCATTTTTCCTCATCAAAGCATTTTTGGAACATCTGGACCTAGGTTGAAAGTGAAGAAGATGTCAGGTGAACTTCCCAAGAAATCTGTCAGGCAGGATTTCAAGAAAGTCGTTCAAACACTTCATGAACAGAATTTATTTGATTCACAGCCAACCTGGGAAGCAATGGTTCCCTTCCAGACTGTCCAAGAATCTACCTCCATTTGCCAGATTCAAAGGGACTTTTCTCTTAGAGATATGAGCATGAGAAAAATGTCAGACTTGGCAAAAGGCCATGATAAATCCATGCAAAATGATTACATATTGTAGTCAAATCTCCATTTGTCAATCTCCTGAAAGCAGCCATCTTTTCTAAAATACTAAAAAATTACCTAGCCCTATAGATGGCACTCAAATGTTGTTTTTGGTGGGGGGGGGGGGGGGCATTTTTCAGCATGCAAAGAAAGCCATGTACGATAGCCTGGGGCTAGTGGATTTTGCAATCGGGTTAGTGAATCCTGTTCTTAACTTGCTCAAAGGCAATCTTTTTTTGGAGTAGTTCATAAGGCAGAAGAACTGTAATTAATACTGCTCATCAAAAATTTGTTTAGGCTACTTTAAAGACTCTTGGGCTAGTACATACTAGCAACAGCTTGCTGGCAAGCTGTAAAACTAACTTTCCTTTAACGCTGTTCTTATGGTCAGTTGTCTTCATTTAACAAACGGTTTCAGTTGATAATTAAATAGCCCATTTCCGAGTTGCTGAGCGCCCTGAAAACTGGTACCGAATTTTTGCATGGGAGTGAGGCTAGGTGCTCGCGTAGCAAAATATAAATACTATTTGGAATCTCAGCAAGTTTATCAAAAAAATTTAGACTGACTAAATATGGTTTACTACTCCGTAGCTTTGTGTTGGAACGGTAATCAGAACCAGGCAGACCTGTCTTTCTTTCGCTTTCCTTCAGACAAACGACTTTCTATTTGGTTGAAATTCTGTTGTAGAGCTGATAGCAAGTTCGAAGAAGAGCAATGGAAGGCAACAGCTGACGAGGAAAACAACTTAAGGATCTGTAACGAGCACTTAACTGATGATTCTTATCGGAAAACACGGTTTGGTAGACGTACCCTCAACGATTATGCCATACCAGCAATATTTCGAATCTACAACAAACCTGAAACATTGAGAAATGAACACTATGAAAAACGTGCAGAAGAACGATCTTTACCGAAAGAGTCCCATTTCAAAACAACGAGAAAGGCGAACGCTCAGAGTGCAGCAAACACAAGCGCAGCTGTTATTGCTTTTATACACAATGATCATACCTACGCAAAAACGCCAAGTAGTGATCATGTTTCAGAGGGCACACTTGCGAAGAATAGAAGTTCGACTGGAACACAAACCGATGTTACATTACTAGATGCCCAACAGTGGGAAGATGACCATGAGGAGTTAATTTGGTTACAGCAAGAGTAAAAAGAAATGCGGCAAAAGCTGCAAGACGAACCCACTACTAAGAGGGAATTGTTCATGGAAGACGTTTTAAAAAGCGCCGAAATGGTTATTGAAAAACTAACTTCACCTATGCACAGAGAGCCACCTGGAGTGACTACGAAGAGCATCATACAATAAAGGCTGTGGTGGGAATTACACCTTCAGGGTGCTTCAGCTTTTTCTCCGACTTTTAGGCAGATAGCACAACTGATATACGAATTACACAAGAAAGTGGCCTGGTGGATTTACTAGAGGAAGGAGATGCTGTTATGGCAGACCGAGGTTTTAACATACGAGATATCCTTACTAAGAAGAAAGTATACCTGAACATCCCTCCATTTTCAAAGAAAGGTAGATTTAGATAATACTCTTATTGTATTCTATACTGGAGTTTTAAAAAATCTTACCACCCAGTAATACTTCACCTCACTAAATTACCCTTTTTTTTCAAGCATAACTAGTCTAATCGATCCTAACTTTAGTGGAAGACATAGTTTCACTTTGGGTTTCCAGGACAGTATCTGTTAATTAACTAATGTCAGTCTAAACAACAGATAACCGTTTCAGATCCTTACCCAGACAAACTAGTAACAGGCGAGAACTGTGAAAAATGTCAATATAATGACAGAATTTTATCTTTTTTGAATCACAGGCAAACAGTTTTCAAGAGCAGTCACCAAGTCAAGCAGGCAGATTGCCTGTGTTCAAATCCACGTGGAAAGGGCAATTGAACGCCTGAAAGATTTCAAAATATTTGAGGGAAAGATACCCTTGACCTTTGTCTCCTTAGCTAATCACTTGCTGTTTGTTTGGGGTGGACTCTGTAAACTGTTGGAGCCATTGGCATAATAAATTTACAGTATTCAACATGCAGTAAAAACCCACATATTAAAACGATGAATGTCTATTGACAAATCGCACTGAACAGATTCCTAATTACATGGTGAAATTGACAATTAATAATCTGTACACTGTATTATGCATCTGCTTGAGCTTTGTTGAATTAGTGAATTATTGACCCTTACAGGTCAAAGAACTGAACTGAACATCATAAAACCAACTGTAAAGTAATAATTAGTGCTACTTACATGTAGTCCTAAATAGTACTATTGCATGGATACAATTTTTTTTGCACATAAGAACCTCTTTCACTTTGTCCAGGCTTAAGTGGTATGGTGCTTATTGGGCAAATTTTAGCCTGAATGTTCTTAATCCATAGTTTCTGATACATTGGGTTTTTTACTGGAGCTGTCATGACTCTTTTAGTTGAAGTACGCTCAATACAGATATAAATCAGTTGGCACAGTACGACACAGTCTTCAGTAACAATGAAAATTATTTCTCACTGATACCTTGCATTACCATGCAAACAATTTTTGTGTGTATTGACCAAGTTGAAGTTGAGGATGTGTGTGCAGAAAACTGTTATATGACATCAGAAATTCACCAGTCTACTATAAAACAATTTCCCTGAACAAAGAAGTTAAACTATTAACTTCAAATTATAATCAATGGTGTCATCTAGCAGATCAAATTTACAGAGGTTAAACTGAGCAATCACTGTATACATGCAAATGACATAATAGGCCATGGGCTTAATACTGTGTTCATTCTTAATTCTTAACATCTTTGAGCACTCGGCCTGTAAGTAGCCAGGTGCTAAATGTTCTACAAAGAAAAGTTGGAGCTTCTTCAAAATTTTAAGCCAAAATACAGGATCAAATTCCACTGGGACAGTTAAAATCCCTTTGTTAGTATAAATAACAAGAGCAGTACCTTTCACACCTGTAATTGCCATTTGACCTTGTATTTGAGAATACCATGTTTTCTCTACTTTTAATTGATAGCCTTTAGTAGTTTTAATCAACTTGTCAGCCGCGGCAACTGCAGGGAGTAGATTTTGTTTGGAAAACAAACCCTTGATCTCCACCAATGTTTTAGGATGGCACTTGCAATACTGGATGCCGTCGGGTAAGGCACCAAGAAAAGGCCAAAGTGGATTAACTGCTAGTCCACTTTCTTTCAAATATAAAGCACAGTGATTGTAATCAATTTAATGAAATATGATTTTGCAGCACAAATCTCCTTTTGTTGTTCCTATTCCAGTGGTTCTGGAATGTTTTCCATGGGGCAATAATTCATCAACAATTATATTAGTCTTGCCTGTCTTGTCAAATGGCAAATTTTGTAAAAATATGATGCAGTTATCCGCCCTGTTCTTTGATCAATCCAAAATTGACTGCCTCCTTCTTGTACAGTCCAAATTGTGTCACATTGAGTTTGGTCTAGGTTCAAAACGTCAATAAACTCTCCCACCAGTTCATCATTACAACAGAAATCGTTGCCAATGTTCTCACTTTTAAAAACATCAGCATATTCCTTCATTGTGTAAATATACATAGGATACACTGTTTCATAATGCTCAACATTTGCATCACATGAAATGTATTCAGCCACTAAGGCTCCGGGAACATCAGATCCACTTGAGCTAGGCAAGAACTGTAGAGCTACTGCACAGGACAACCTGCTTGAGACCTTGCCTTAACTTTTCTTTTAAAGTACTCAAATTGGTGAGGGTTGATCTTGGGTCAAAATGATATGGTTTAAAATGAAGTTTTTCTTCTTTTCCAAACTCTGCTTTGACAATATTGAGATCTTCTAGTCGAATGGCATAGTCACTTTTTCTGTTTCTACATTTCCAGAGACAATTCTCTAAAGTGCATGTGTTCGTTGGGTTATTTGATACCGTAGACTGCAAGTCAAACAGTGCAGCAGTGACATGTTTACAAGCACCATCGCTGCCTCCCTTACATGGACAATAGGCTGCGTGGACTTCCGCTCTTGATTTCAAAATTAAAAAACCATTATAAGTTGACTGACCGTCTCTCGTTTTTGCCCGTTCAGCTGGCTTCACTTTACTGAAAGTAAGAAAAGGGTTTGTTTTCCAATCGACAGCACTGTAAATCGTCCACGTGTCCATCATGGAACAGCTTGTATCCATGTAGGCTTTTAAACAACCTGAGGTTCTCAACTGAGTAGTCGTCTTTTCTGACGAAGTAACTATATGAGTCAGCAAATGTGAATTCAGGTATACTTGCAAAATTGTGAGACCAAGAACGCAATGAATCAGGATTAGGAAGTAGTCCCTGGTTTGTCTGTAGCTTTTCCTCCAACAGCCGATCAAAAGATTCCACGACTTCCTCGAGTTTTTGCTGCTTCATTTTCGCTGCATTTTGACACAGCTCCAAAAGTTCAGCTCTTCTCTTCCCTTTTCCCCTATCTCTCAGCTGAATTCCACGATCGGACATATTTTTTCAGGTTTTCTACTTTACACTTGGAGAAATCCACATCCCCGGGCGCCATATTTGCTAAATGCACACCTATCCTCGTTCCGATGTGCTAAATTCTGTACTAGCTCAACGCGCCAGACAACTCGGAAATGGGCTTTTTAATGAACATTTTTTTTACAATACTCTCAAGGCTCTACAGTATAGGGTGAAGCTAACATAGACTTTATCTTAAGTTGATTATGAGAAAACAACCAAGTACAACTTTAACAAAGGGAATATCAAATGACATACTACTCAGTGTTCCAGCCAGAAATTTCTGCTTAAGGGCCAAAGTGGCTTTATTTTTGCAGACCATTGATAATATTGTCTATGTACAAGTCTATTTACCCTACAGCAAAAGCCTCTAGCTCAAAGCATAAATGTGGATCATCTGAAAAATAACAAGCCACATTTCCATCTTGCATCTAATTTAAGGAAATATAATAAATTTTATCACAATATTACAAGTACTTGGATTGGATGCTAGTCTGAATCGTCTCGCAAATGTACTGGGCTCAAGTCTTACTCTGTGCAAATATTGTCCTCTCAAGGCGGTCTTTAGGTAGTTCAATTTTTGGCATATATTAGCCCTTTCAGCATCGCTCACTTCTCTATAAAAACAATCAATTGGACCCTCTTGGATGTCCATGTGCTGTGACATAACGAAACAAACTCACAACAGTACCCTTGAAAGTTATAGTTTTTCTTGCAGAAGCGCTGGGTCAGCTGCAGGCCTTTTTTCGAGGTCTACATCAAACCTTTGATTTCCTCAGAACAGCGCTTTATCGTAAGGCTTGAGTATAGAATCACAGACTTGCACATTTTATGGTTTGACCTACCAGCCCTGCCACTTCTTCAAGGTTGTAAGAATAGCTATAGTGCAGAACTGTCTTGACATTCTTGCAATTTATGCCCATACCATAGGCAATGGTGGCTATCAAGACACAGACTGAGCCATTTGGTTCCCACATTGACTCCAAAATATGATCTCTACTGAGATCATCGATTCTACTGTGAAACATTCCACACTCCTCTTCGTAGGGTAACCAGAAGTTTCAATGTACATGTCATCACCAAGTTCTGACACATAAAAAGAATATAAAAAGGTGGTGACTTTGATTGTCTTGCAATATATGATTGTCCTCTCGGTTAATCCTTTTGCTCCTTTAACTCTTTAACTAATGTCTTAAATGTTTGCACAGGATCAGGGGTGATAACTTGAACAGCATAACTTTTATGTCTGTTTGGGCTCTCCATTATCAGTGCTGGGCTTTTCATTTCAAGAGACAGCATGATCTTGAGTCTTGTCTAAGTAGTTGTTGTAGCAGTCAGTGCAGTTAAAGGCACTTTACTGACAATTGAGCGGTTCTCATTGACCCGGCTAAGCCATTTTCGAAATGCGATTGTTCCTTTTTTCACTGTATAACCCCTACAATGGAAACACACAATAATGTTATGTTAACAGAGGCGTAGCATGGTTTTTCCATTTAGGTACGTAGAAGAAGAAGTAAGAAGTAGTGAAGCAACTGCTAAAGGCACAAGCCTCTCTGGGGGTCTGGGGGCATGCTCTTAGAAAATGTATATTTTTAGGGCCTCAGAAATGCCATTTCTCAAAGTCAATTAAAGACAAATAAATAAAATATATAGAGATTTTTTAGGTATGCCTGTGCATATGTGCATATATGGTCACTACACCCCTGATTGTGTTAAGGTTGTGGATAGCAGTTATGTTCTATTTCAACTTATTTGTATTCTTCATTTCCTTTGCTTCCTTTCCCTAGATATTCATGATCTCGAACATTTAAAATTAGGACACAGGGACTTAGAAATAATCCGAGGCAGAAAATTGTCCTCAGCTGTAACTTTGATCAACAACACATACTACATGTACATGCAGCACTAAGCAGAGAAGAACTGAAGACCAATTAAATATGTATCCATGTAATTGTAACATGTCTAAGAAATGAAGTGTCATAAAATAAAAAAGTCGTGTTGGACTTCTTGTAATATATGTTCAAATAAAATAAAGTGAGAGAGGAAATTGGACCTAGCACTGCGTCTGATTATGACATACCACATGTAAGTCTCAAACACTCTACACAGCTAGATTATCTCATCCTAATTTTCAATTTGAAAGAGTATTCAAGCTCACGTCTTAAAAATAAGCTATTTTACAATTCAAAAGGACGAGAGTAAAAGTACGGAGTAAAAGTCCTTTTTTATTACACTTGGTCACTGATTAGATGATGAGGCATTTGGCCATTCCATCATTGACTCCTTGAGTCTCAGTCATGTTGCTTTTCTACTGTGACGCGATGGAGCAAGCTATTCGCAAGCGACAAATATAACGCCACTCTCACTATCCGTTCTTACTTTTCCCTCCAGGTTAGATGATATTTGCTCTTTTGATGTTAATATGGAACTTTCACTTAGCCAGCGACTGTTCCAAGAGGTCACATGGGGTAGCTCGGTACCATCATCTGGTCCTAATGGTGAAGGTCTAGCGACGGAATTGATTGACTATCCACATCCCACACTCAAGAGTCACAGATGACATAAGACTTAAGAATGAGGCGCTCAGTCCTATTGCCGGTATAGCCACAGCTGATCTAGCTGCCGGAAGCCCTCTCAATTCAACTCCAGGGCCTTGAAAGGAAATACTCCTAGGCTCGAAGCATGATTGGGCCCACTCTTGTAGGCTGTTTGATCACAGTAAGAGAGTCATTATTACTCCTGCCGTTTGCCCGTGCTTGAATAAAAGCGCTTACCCATCCGTTTAAGCCAGGGGGTGGTCATGTGATTCTCTGCTGTCTCCAAGGTTATCTTCCGACATCCCTCTTGATGTCTTGCTTCAGGATAAGGATCAAATTCACCTGGCCCCTCTGAATTTGCATTCTACTACCATAAGTGCCACGAGTGGATTGTTGGGTTGATTACATGGGTATGGGATAAGCACGTGATTTAAAGTTTGTTCATTGATTACTTTCGGCACAAATTCTGTCTCGATCTCTTTAAATCACAGGTTATAACTGATCCCATGAACGCACTTGTTTATCAGTCTAACCTCTAGAAGCTGCTGGAAAAAGTTAATTTGTCGGTCAGACTTCCTCTTGTCACTTTCCGCATTGGAATGGTGCAAACGGCCTTAAATGGTACCTAGCAATTTCGGAAGTCAGCGACTTGTAGCAGAGATTCTTCTCCTCGGATTGCCATGGCAGTTCAATGGAATGAGAAGTTTCGCTACATTTAAAACGGCTTTTGTCTCATTTGGTTGAGAAGGTGGATGGATATACAAGCACATTATTTCGCTGATAATTAAAAAATACCAATTCTATTAGGGCCTGTTTACAAGGGGGGAAGGTAACTCTTAAATTAAATCATCGAAATTAAAGAATTATACTTCACTACAAAACAGGAAGAGGGTAAATTACGATCAAAGGCGATCATGGATTTGAGCTTTCCAGGTCAGCGGACCGCCACAGCTACTTTGTGTATCCCTCACGATAGTGTATATACATGCCAGGACCACGTGCTGGAAAGTTTGTTTGGCTTTTTTCATTGTGATACTTGACTCCAAATATTCCAAAATGACTCCAAAATTTGTGAACCAGAAGTCACACTGACTCCACTCATCAATAAAACTTGCAAACCCTGCGGTAACCCCAGCAAGAGGGTTACCCTACATGTACCTGCCTTGTGAACGCTCTGCTAAGGGATAACTGAAGACCATTAACTCATGAAAATTGAATGGGTTAACCAAGTTTTCTTGCTAAATTTTAAAAATCTGAACAATATTATGTATTTTCTTTATACAATGATAATACCTGTCCGTTTTTTCCATATAACATGTTTAACACGGGAGAATTCAACATTTCCTTCAAATCTTGGACGTTACAAGGAATGTCAGTTTAGTCTTCACATGATGAAACACGTCAGTTAAGCTGGTTGACTCGTTTGACTTGTGTCGGCTTCCTGGGAAATTTTGTTTTTAACCAGAGTTACCTTGAACCCTCTTGCTAGGGTAACCCTAGCACCGGGGTTACCCTCCCTCTTTGATACCATTCTCAACAAGTTTCTGTATTGGAATTTTGTTACTTCCACGCCCATTCTCTGCCTCTGCCTTGTCTACCAGTACATCTACAGTTCCTTACTTCTTTAACTATAAATTCTAAGACCCTGAGATTTGATATTAAAGTGTCACTGAAAGAATACACAGCATTAGTAAACCTTCTCTGTCCCTTAATTGTTTCCGGACGTTGTTGGTTGCATCACTACTATGCGCACAATTGCGTTATTGGAAGAATGATATCTTGCCTCACTGCTTTTCAAATCCTTAGGACAGATGCCAGAAATCTCAGCAGCAATAGAACTCATGTTAGTGTTCACTTTCAGGTGCAACGAAGTGCTTTTTTCTTGCCCTTCATCTGCCCTAAATGCTTTAACGTTATGCAATGTCTTGTGTGTTGTACTTGTAGCTTGGTACTATACACAGGTGATTAAGGGTAATCCTGTTCAACTGTTGATAGATCTAGAATTTGACAGTGTTGCTTGATCACCGCAACATGATAAAACCTTGCCCACGACTCTGCGTCTTTACATTGCATCAGACTCCCATCGCTCTAGCCACAGATTACACAACATTCCATAATTTCCTAGCCTCTTATGGAAGAATAAGACTTATCACAAAGATGACTCATGCATATACACAACAAAATGGACTGAACTTTCTCTGGGATGATCCAGATCAGGATCGGTGACCCAAGATCACTCGGATCATGGTAGATCAAGTGAACCAATAAATCCTTGTGGAAAGTGGATTAATCGGTTCATTTGATCAAAAATGATCCGAGTGATCTGGGATCACCGATCCTGAGCTGAATCATCTCAAAGGATCGCACCCTACAGGTATTTAGCTGTAAGTACAGGTTTGGTTATGAGAGGCCTTCCAAGGGGGGTTCTGGTGTCGCTTTGTCGCTTGTTTTCAATGCAGGCCGTCGCCTGTTTCGTTGGGGAAAATGTCGCTGTCGTTTTTTCGCTAGAAAGGCAAATGTCGCTGTCGGTATTTCAATTTTTGCGATGCAGAACCGTTGAAAAATGTCCACAAATATTTACACTTACTTGATTAACCTTGATTAAAACTGCTGCACTGATAGCTAATTGTGATACTGAGTGCCGATATTGTAACTATTCTTCCATACAGATGTCACAGATGCGCTTCACGGAGTCTGGTTGTTTACCATTTACCCAAAAATTCCGGAAATTTCGGTCAGAATGTAAATGGTAAGACAATGGACAACTTTGGCTCGACCAACCGGAAAATTTCCGAAATAAACGGAACGTCTTGAAAGGTAGTTCAAAATTCCCAACCGAAATTTCCTAACGGAAATGTGTGTACCATTTGCTTTTTTATCTACCAGTTCCAGACCCTACGCCAGTTTTGATGCGTAAGCGTGGTTACTCAGCTCGTTTCGCAAACGGAATTTCCCTTTCTGGAGTTTTGCTTACCATTTACACAAACTGTTGACCAACCGATTTTCCCTTGTAAATGGTAAACAACCTCTATCTCAGTAGCCTCGCATTTGTCAACTCTCCCCAGTCTTACGGACTTATTACATAAGGTCATACATTGGCGCAACTCTGGCTTACTACAGACACTACATGCTGATCGTCTGAACAAAGGATCAGAGAAAATAGTTAATGACCCGTTAATGTGCGTATGTACAGTGAAATAAAATGTCAGTTTGCGCCAACAGTGGATATTTAAGGTAATTACAAATCTAGATATTTGCAGTAATTACAAGTCCAGTCTGGTCGGTGGACGGATATTTCTTCCGACTCGAGACGTGGAGATGGTTGGCAGGGTCACAGAGTCAACACAGACCACACTGTTTAGCTCATCGTCGGAGAAGTCTGCTTCATCTGCAACAGAATCTGTTATGCTTTCATCACCTTCAATGCACAGATCCCTTGTCTCTCTAAAAACACTGACAACTCCTTCGTAAATTTCCTCTGGCAGTATTATTTCTTCGCTAGCCGCTGGTGTCAAGGCATCAAGTACCAATCCCACAGCTTCCTTGGGTAAATCGACTTGATCATTTCTTTCAAAAAGGTAGATGTTTTGTTCGGAGGGATAAAAAATATTGATCTTTGGCAAATAAGCTCTATGCTGGTCTTGGTAGATATCTTCAGCTGCAACTCCAAGATAAAAAGGTGTGGAAATAAGTGTCCTTTCAGTAAGGCCGACAAGGCCTGGTTTTATGGCCAGAACGGTTTGCGAAGAAAATAACAATTCAGCATTGGAGACATTGGAGTGCAAGCTGCCTTGCCTTGAGGACGAGGTCTCAGTGGGGAAAGAGAATGACAGTGGTTGCGGTATGGGCTGCGGCCTGGTATAGGAGTAAAGTGGAAGAGTTCCAACGTTGTCCTTAGTGGATTGATTTCTTATGGTCACTTGTGCAACTGGTTGGCCGTAATTGTCACGCCAGTCACGAAGAACCTTCTGATCGTCAATGGGCATGGATTTTGTCGGGAGTTGCGGGATGACTGGAACATCAGTAAAGTGGAGACTGCCACCGTCAGGGAGCTCATAGAATGATGAGGAGGCAGTGAAGTAATGAAAGCCGCATTTGGTCAACTGCTTGACGTTCTCTTTCATCGTTGGACCAAAGAGCTGTGCATATTCAAGAAGCGTCGGTGTAGGGTTTCTCGATCGCATCTTACTGAAAAGGTGCTCCACGACAAGTGTTAGTAAAGATGCAAGTCGCACATGAGAAATGAAGTCGGCATTGATATAGCTCAGGCTTTCCTTCAGTATTCCAAGGGATTCCAGTATGACTTTGACGCTCTGAATGCTCTTTGAAGAGGGTGTACCTTAGGGACCTTGCACGGTAGATGCTCGACAAAGAGATTCTGCTGTCTCTCTCTCCCAGGTGCTTAAGAGTGATGATACGTCACGGAAGGCAGCTATGGCTTGAGAGATACTGTAAATGTTCGGAGAGATTCCAGGCAAATGAATACCGAACGTTTTACAAACAGTATCAGTTTGTTCCAGGTAGAGTGAAAGTGCTGAAGTAGGGGTCACCATGCAGACGCATCCAACAGCAGTATCAGCAACGTAGATTGTTTTCCCTTCAATACAAACAGCTGTGGGCTGTTCAAAGGAGCAAGAACTTGATGAACCATCTTTAGATGAATTAACTCCCGAACCAGCAATGTCTTTCACAGTGCCGTTGGACAGCAAGCGCAATTTTCGGGCATCTCTGTCCGTGAATATCAAGTCTCCGTTCTCATCAACTGCGATTCGGTGAATGCGCTGGCAGCTGCTCGACTTGTTTGAAACTAAAACTGTCTCTGCATTAGTCGAAAGGTCAATGCGTAGCAATCCTCCCTCGTCGCTTGAGTCTGCCACAAGAAGATTTCCCGTTGCAACGGAAATTCCTAATGGTAAAGCAGAGTCTTTAAGAAGGATCTCAGAGATGACACTTCCTTTCAAGACTGCCCCGTTGTTGGTGATAGAAACTTGAAGTACTCGATGCGTGTGCAAATCCGAAATAAACAACAGGTCAGTGCCAAAGCCACAAACAGCAAGGGGAGTGGAAAGTGGGGTCGAACGTGCAGTGTTCAGTGGAAGAGAAGAAAATTTGGTGCAGTCAACTTTATTTTCTCGCTGTGCCTTTGTCATCCACTCTTTTAGGCGAGCAACCATATCCTTCTTTTGAAGACCAGCCGTGGGAATTTGTCTTTCCTCTAGAGCTGGTCTCAACTCCGAAACCTTCATACTGTTGGGCTTAAGAAATACGGAGGAGCTTAGCGGAAGATATGCGACTCTTTTATTGCCCATGTCTGCGACGTAAAGGACGTTGTTTAGGTAGGCGAGACCTTGTGGATTCATCAAACTGCCACTTACTTCACTGACGTCAACAGGGTAGTGCAATCTACCTTGGAATACCCGAGATTTGCTGTTGTCGGCTACAAATAGCTTCCCTTCAGGTGCTATACAAAGACCGGTTGGATGGTCGACAACACCTCTCGCGTTTCCTTTGTACAAACGGTTGGGTTCGGGGATGAGAGTTTGTGTGATGCGTGGCACACTGGCCAATAGCACACGCACCGACTCTTTGTTGATGGTTAGCAGGTCGGGGACCGACATGCGGTCTCGATTTCGCACTGCACTCAAGGTGACAACGCTTCTCATCTTCTCTCGCATCGCTGGGTTGGGGTCATTGTACAATGTTCTTAGGTTCGAAAGGTTGAATCGTTCTCCGCCTTTGTTCAGGAACCAGTTGGAAAAGCTGCCCTTTAAGCATTTGGCCACGTGGGTTGCCTCTGGAATTGGAAGAAGAAAGTGAAGTTTTGGAGGGAGTGTTCCACCTGTCTTTTCCTGTATCAGCTTAAGCATAGCCTGTTTGTTGTTTTCTTCGCAATCCGCCGACCAGGCTAAGACCAACAATTTCACACATTGGATACCGGAGTTGATGCAACGAGTACACGCTCGCAGTGGTTCTTCAACAAATTTCTGGCCATTACTTTGGCAAGTTTGACAGATACTGTTGTTTGAAGCGCAATCTGAATAATAAACAAGATATTTTATGTTCAGAAAGTAATTTCAGAAAGTATAAAACTTTGTCGGCAATAGCTAGAAGCTTTGCAGGTGCATAGACTTTCTTTAAAGATATTATTATGCACGTCCCCCACCATGTATCACAAGATCGAACAAGGTCGCTTTTTTAATCTTTCATACACAGGTCGATCCTGCCCACTTGAGTGAACACTTTTCCTTTTATCGATTCTAGTTATGTGGTTGCTACTTTCTAAAGATCTTTGGTATTAATCAGGTTACATAAGAAATTTCCGAAGAAAGAGGCGTTTAAAATGGGAGGTATACGATATGATTTGGCGTTTAACTGTCAAATGAGGATTCCTAGCTCTATTTCCTACCTTGACAGTAGCTACTGCAAGCGTCTCCTGATGAAACAATGACATTCATGCAAGTTTCGGTTGAAACTCCCAGGAGGCAGTGCAAGCAGATTTGGAGCTGTTTCACACGCGTTTCTATTCGTTTCTTTACCGCGTCCCCATTGGTTTTCTTGGAGGTGTAGTCATTCCCAACAGGTAAAGAAAGCTTATTGTCAAGTGCTGTCACAACTAAAGCATTCGCCTCGACGACGAAAGAATCACGAAGAAAACTTGGATCGGGCAAAGGATTTTCTTTAGCAAAGGCTAAAGTTACAGGAAACAGTAGTCCAACAAGTTCTTTCAATCGCCGATCAAATTGCAAACCAGGTTTGAGGCTCATACCATCAGTAGCTAGCGCTGCAGGTATCAGGAGCAGACTGGAACTCTGTAAAAGGGGTTGTACCTCACTATCTTCAAGTTGGGCAAGAAGGAGGTGGGCAATCAGAAGGCTTTTAATGATTCCATTGCGGGTGGTGTAGCCTGCCTTGTTCTTATCCCTTGTGGTCTTTGAAGGTATAAAGGGCAAGTTCCAGTCCTTCCAGTTGAACTGGAATGTCCCACCACGCCCTTGGTTTCTGTGCCCTGGTCCCCTTAATAAATTCATGGTTTTTGGTTTCCCGTGAAATTCCAGAGTTTCCATGTATGTCTTAATTGTCCCATCATGTTGAAACTGTTCACGAGGATTTGATGACTTCTGTGCGAATTCAAGAGCATTCTTCAAACATCTGTAGAATATATGGTTCCGTTCGAGTTTCTTTGACTCTATTTCCTGTTGCAGCATGATGACTACAGGATCAAGCTCTTCCAAAGCCCTAAAAGCAAAATGTCGTATTCATGACTGTTGTGTGTCCTGTCATTCCCGTGCATTGCCGAAATATGCTTATCCAGTACAGACGTTAAGAGCGACTCTCTGTAGGGACCGAGTGAGATTGAAAAAATATGGCACAAGGTTGAAAAAATGGACCACTTGATATTTCGTCCAGAGATAACCTATGGTATGCTAAGAATCGTGATATAAGTTTTAGGTTCTAGAGTTTTTACGTTTTTGAGAAAATTACGAAAAACCGTCGACAACCCGTGAAGCCGAAAAATCACAGAAATGAGGTCAAATTTCATGATCAGATAATCGAACTCGCGTGAAGGCGCATAGCAAATTATGGCTTTCTGTAGTTTCTAATTTTATTTAGGAGGTATTGCTAAGCTGCTTTGATGATATTTTAGACTTGCAATTGTAATTCCGAATTTCTGGAGAGCAAGCGAAGAGAACCGAAATTTCTAGACTTTGAAAATCAAAAATTCCATACCGTTTTCTAACATCTCAAAACATACTCGGTATTATGTAGAATTCTTTCAAAATTCAATTCTAGCAAGAACAAGAGCTGTTTTTGAACGTGATATAATTTTTTTCTTGGCAAAAGTTATTTCTTAGACGAGCGGCCCCATGCAAGTTGACCCAATTTGACCTTTCGAAGAGATTTTGTTTAACGACGAAATGTAAACAATTCGACTAGCCTTAGCTCGCTTTCTGAGCAAACCATTGAAAAACCCTGCCATTTCCCATTAAAACTACTCAGTAAACCTGAGATAATACTTAAATGACAGCTTACCTTCCAAATGGGTGTTTGAAGGCAAATAATTTTGACTTTCTCAGTTAATTTTTCCATTGCTTTCTTGTTGCCGCGCTTTATAATTTAGGGTCATATCTTGACATCGAGCTTGTACGCCGGTTCCAGGCTAAGCTTGTGCAACACTTTTCCGGAAAATCAATCCATATGTTGCAATATCTACCTCTCAGTGAGCAACCTCTTGATATTCATTTACTTTCTTGTATAATAAAAAAATTCCTAAGCGCAAGACGTAAATCTCGGGCCAGTGAGTGTAACGCAATCTTTCCTTCATCACTTCCGGACCAGGGGCCCGTTTCTCGAAAGTCCCGGTAACTTTTCGGGCCCGAAATCAAATATTCAAATCGAAATATAAAGATTAAGAGCGCGGGTCCTGTCTAGCAAACTACTCCATTTTGTTTCACTAACTGATAGTTTTATCATGCTAGATGCAAAACTATTGAAACCTCGATTTTTAATGTAAACGGAGACAGCTTACCGGGCCCGTTAATTATCGGGACTTTCGAGAAACAGGCCCCAGATGATTAATTGTTTTTCTGGCGGGGGAGGGGGAAAGAAGTTTTCCTATGTTAACAATTTCTTTTTCTTGTTGATGTTGCACGCAATGCATTTAAAGGTTCATTACATGGCCACTGCAACAATTTAATTAAGATTTCCATCATGATATAAACATACACAAGATTTTTTCATGTCTTTTGTTCCAAATGTTTAATACAGTAATTCACTCAATTGCTTTCGCTCAGAATACGTTTTTCTTTCAAGTTAAACGGAACAACCTCCCGTTTTTCTCCTTAGCGCAGTCAGCTTCAGTGGGTAGTGGAAAATAGCTGAGAGTTCGTAACCACACCCTATTCACTCCCCCTAGTCCCCTACCCCATCCTTGTGCTAACTTTGAATTTAAAGTGAGTGAAAACAAAAGGAATTTGGGGTAAAGGACGGCCCATTCCATTTTCTATTAAGAAGGGGGGGGGGGGGAGGCGACTGGAAGATTTTGAAAAGAAAATTGCGCGGGCTCAAGCCGGAAAACAAATTTCCTGCAGAGCGCAAACTTGTATAAATCCCCTACAGCATCTTAGTGACACGGATTCTAAGAAGAAAGTCTATATGACAGTGCTCCCACGATTGACGTACGCCTAGGTTAGGGCTTGGCGTGGTATTTGGGTCGTGATACTGAATAACGTATCCCTATGATTACCCTCCTCCCATCCCCCTACCCCACCCTTGTGGTAACTTTGGGCTTTACTTTATATCCGCTTAATACGTTGGATTTCAAAGTGTTTTTTTGTTGTTGTTTTGTTTTTGGACAAAGTGAGGGCTCAAGGTTATACAATACACTTCAAAAGACCTAAACTCATTTTCCTGGACATATCTTTGTAAAGTTGTCAAGATTTCAATCCAGTGGAGATTGTCCGCGTAATAAGGTTTGCCGAATGTAAGAAAAAGTTTGGAGCCTCGCACGTGCTAGCTTCGCTTATCGGGCGAGCGATCGAAAAGTTCGATTTTAAAAGATCACAGCTTGAACGCCGTGAGAATTCTATATTTAGGACTTTGTCAGAGGTAAACAAACCGTTTGCCACAAATCTATTTGCGTTTGGTAATTATCTGTTTTAAACTTCTCAAAACAGTATTACGTGCTCTAATTTGCTCGTACGAAAAGAAACATGTCTTGTGCGAACCCAAAAGCAAATCAGTTTCCAAAGGGACAGTTTTCGAGAACTTTAATATAAAAGCGTGTGTCTACCTCTGCATCAAAAGGTATCTTGTTGAACATAATTCCTAAAAAGTTAGATGCGCCACGAAGGGGACATATTTGCGTGTTCACCTGCCATGGGCAAATTGGTAAATACAATTAATACAAATTACAAAAACTCGCCTTGCGGCCAGTAATGCATCAGTCAATTCCACCTGCGCCCAGCCCCCCACCCCGGGCTACTGCGAGGCATTTGACCGCCTTGTCAGTCCCGGGGGCCGCGCATTAGCCAACCCCCGGGCCATTCCCGAGCTTTTCACACGCACGCGGTTTCCTATCAGAATATAACTACACAGAAGGTTTTACTGGAAAAAAAAGCGGCAGATTGGCTCATCTGTCAAGGACAGCCTGAGGAATAAATTGTAGAGGGTTGTAAAGGCATGTTCTCGATTTTAGATGTATGTATACATTTCTTCATTGCTTATCAAGCCAGAATTACGTAGCGAATTGAATTGGAGCTGTCGATGTGAATCAACGTCTTTTTGGTTATTGAATCAAATTTCTGTTGATATTATTTGAAGAACATCCTTTCATATTTATAAAACTATTCATAACATATAACTTTAGAGCGTTCTATTAATTTTAATGTCAATAATTTTATATCAATACTAAAACCATAAACTGGTGCATGTCGCCGCGGCGTGAAGTGTTAATTAGAATCCTAGCGCTATTACAAGGAAGACGTTAATTGAAACGAAAAATCGCATACTGAAATTCTTAAAATGGCACTATTTGACTGTGCAATCAATGCAAAATGTTGCAATGTTGACGTAGGACGAGGCATTGCCCTCTTTTTTCGTCCCCACCCCGGGGGATTTGACAGCTCAAGAGTCCCCACCCCCGGGAATTTGCCATCCAAGGCAAAAAAATGCTAATGCCCGGGGATCAGCCCGGGAGGGGGCTGGGCGCAGGGCGCAGGTGGAATTGACTGATGCATAACTAGCCCTTTTTCAGATATATATTACTATTCCCTTTTATCTAGCTTTAGGAAATCATTAGCAATGGGCCTGCCCAGGCATTTGACCTTTGGAGCTAAAACTAGGTAGGATTTCTAGTTTGTTACACAGTCACTAGAAAATGGGAAAAGTAAATGTGTTGCGTGTACAAACACCGATTCAAGTATTGCATACAGAGAACTCTCCTTCGAAAAAGGCTTGTGATTACAAATAACAAAGTTACAATAAACCAAAATGAAAACATTGTATGCTAGTAAGGAAGAAAATGAAGAAAGTGAGCAAGAGCAAGACAAAAATTCCACGCGGATGTATTTGCGGCACGTGATCACTTAGATGTAAAGATTGCGTGACATCAATCTGGGTCTATTTTTCAGTTCACTTAGTTCCTTCACTTCTTTCCTCTTTTCATAAGAAATATTCAATACAAAACTCAATAGATACCCGGAGGATGCTTTATATGCAAGACATGGATCCAGGTCCAGCAAAAATATTGCACAAGCCAGAGAAAGGTGACACTTAGAAAATACCGTAGCCGTATGAAAAGGCCGGCGGCTGAGCATGGCAGCAAGACACAGGAAAATTAGCGAAGAACATCAAAATTATTTGCCTTCAAACAGCCATTTGGAAGGTAAGCTGTCATCGAAGTATTATCTCAGGTTTACTGAGTAGTTTTAATGGGAAATAGCAGGGTTTCTCAATGGTTTACTCAGAAAGCGAGCTAAGGCTAGTCGAATTGTTTACATTTCGTCGTTAAACAAAACCTCTTCGAAAGGTCAAATTGGGTCAACTTACATGGGGCCGCTCGTCTCAGAAATAACTTTTGCCAAGAAAAAAATTATATCACGTTCAAAAACAGCTCTTGTTCTTGCTAGAATTGAATTTTGAAAGAATTCTACGTAATACCGAGTATGTTTTGAGATGTTTGAAAACGGTATGGAATTTTTGATTTTCAAAGTCTAGAGATTTCGGTTCTCTTCGCTTGCTCTCCAGGAATTCGGAATTACAATTGTTAGTCTAAAATATCATCAAAGCAGCTTAGCAATACCTGTTAAATAAAATTATAGACTAAGGAAAACCATAATTTGCTATGCGCATTCACGCGAGTTCGATTATCTGATCATGAAATTTGACCTCATTTCTGTGATTTTTCGGCTTCACGGGTTGTCGACGGTTTTTCGTAATTTTCTCAAACACGTAAAAACCCTAGAACCTAAAACTTATATCACGATTCTTAGCATACCATAGGTTATCTCTGGACGAAATATCAAGTGGTCCATTTTTCCGACCTTGTGCCGCCCCTCACGCGGTGGTTAGGGAGAGTGGCTCTTAATATGTTGAGTTTATATCACATCATGTTGTTTTAGCTGTAAATATAGTGAGCGGCCGGTCTATGACCGTCTATTGCCGACGTAAACTCCCTTCCATCGCCTACTCGCGTAAAAACATGAACTGTGAAGGGTTTCTGCACTACAAATGACGTAAAACACCTTAAATGTACGCTTTAGGGATGCACACCGTAAACAGAAGTAAAGGAAGTCAGGAGATTTTAAACCAGACAGTGCCAAAAACTTACAGACATGGAAACGTGTACTCGCTGCCCTCACTATCTTCGCTGTCGCTAGTTTCTTGTGTGTTTTCCCACTCTACTTCACTCCTGTATAATATGAACAACGAAAATAGACATCTCAACACTGGCTTGTTTATTACTTTTCATTTTTATTATATCAGTTTCCTCGATTATTTACAAAGCTGACTTTCATTTTTCGTTATAGTTATAACCTTCTAACTCAACCTCAAATTTTTGACAGCAAACATATTGGAAGCTAAATTAAACAAATAAAAAAAGGAGACTACTTGTCAATAAGTAATCAGCCTAAACAATACGAAAATAGCATTAGTAATTCAATTATCGCCTCTCTTCGAAGAACAATATTGATCAATATTCCTTATTTCTGTACGATTGCTCAATAGCTGGCCGGCCATGAAGACAATGAAGCATTGGCTTCACTTACATATTAAGATCATTAAGCTCGTCATTTGCTTCCGAAGATGCCGCTTGCTGGTTAGAGAAGATGGACGCAAACATGGTTGAAATGTTACCACTTCTTACGGCTGGTTGACAGTTTTTCCAGTGGCCTAACAGACATTTATATGTGACATTTTATTATGTGTACGTGCGAAGCATATGCATACTATACAAGACTCCATATAACACTTACAGGGTTCATAAGAAATATAAAAAGCAATCTGTGACTTTGGTTCAACTTATTTGCGAGAAATGTTTACATTTATAAGCCGGTGTTAATTTCTTCCAATACTCTTCAGAAAAAGTTACAAAACTCGAGTCAATAATCTATGTAAAGTGTTCTGTCAGTTTCAGTGGTCGTTCCTTCTACAGACTTTACTGTGGGTAGAGAGTAACTCCTGCATAAAGAACGTGTGGACCTATGTCACCGATGGACCCACAAAAAGTGAAAAACATAAATTGTAGTACTTACTATCACCGAAATGTTTCAAATAGCGCGGGCGATTCACCATCCTCACCCTACGGCATTTCCCGCATCGAATTTGAAGCTCACTTACAGCTTCGGACCCCGGGAACCGTGACGCGACGTCTGTGGGAAGTAATAACGTATGTTAATGTTTGTCAACAGGACATGGCTTGTACATTGACTACAGTTGGTATATATGTTGTGGTCCAATTTATTCCTTGGTTTAAATTCTATTTTCCTTCGTTTTTGGATATGTTAATGCATGACAATGAGATTGAAAGAAAAGAAAAGAAAATTTAAACCAAGGATAAAATTTAACCACAGCATATACAGTATCTCTACCTTTGAATGACGCAGACAGCACATTTGTATCAAGCTTACTTATATTGAAATTTCTGAAACATACTTAATCCGGAATTTTATCCATCTGGTATGTGTCTTACTTTGATTGGAAGGCTAAGGTGGAGGGATCAAGACCGAGAATACGAAAATTAAAGGTTAAAAGTAAACAATAATTCAAATTAAAAACCTTCTTTAAAACTTTTGAAGCGCTCCTTCTGTTCCTCAGTCCTTTCGAAGTCAAAATCGGTTGCTTTAGAAGTAATGTGGCTTCTAAGAGCGCTTAACAGCCGCTCTTCTTGCACTGCCTTTTCATTTCTTCCTTCGGGTCGTTTTTTCGGCTTTTTAACTTTCTTCAAAGAATGGAGGACACCTGGTGCAGCCTTGTACTGAACCTCAACTAGCCGAACTATAAAAAGGAAAAAAGTCATAAAAGCTCGTCTTCTAAGAGAAAATATTCAGACAGCCATCAAAGCCAAGAGATGGCTACTACTACTGATACTTCTCTTCCGGCTACTACTAAAACTTCCACTGACACTACTACCACATAGAACACAGCAATGACCAATCGTATTACTCACTTAACAGCAGATACTGGTGCAATTGACTTGTAAGCCTGGCAACAACATTCTGCCACTCGACTTCCGTCTTTGCTGTGAACGTTGGCAAGCCCCCATCAATCGCACGTCCGCAGATGCCGATATCCATGTCAAAACTCCCGATGTTAGCACGCCTAGCATCTTGCTCTAGCCCGTACATTTCACGGCAAGCCTTTTTGAATTCACTGAGTAGTCCACCTAATAAAGATGAACACACAATGGTGTTGCGCTTGTAGTGGCACTTGGTGTGCCCAAAGCGATAAACTTCAATAACAGTGTCTAGGTTCAAGGCTGACGGTGTCGAAGATTGCCCCTCTTGCCGACCCTTTTCAGCATCGGAAGGAGCATTCACTTCTGCAGCGACTGCCGAAGAGATACCAGGACCACTAAGAAAGCCGGAGATTGTCGTCTGAATACCCGTACGTTTGGCACCGTTAGCCTCATTCATGGAGTCGCTATCCCCAGTGTCAGAGTGAATACGGCGCCTTTTGCTGGGCCGGTCAATTTCACTACCACTCTCTGAACTAGAAGACACCAACAAATGCTTTGCTGTTGGAAAAACAGAGAAATAGCGGACAAAGAAGGCCGTGTTACTCCAGAGAAAAGTTACAGGCAACTAGGGGCCGTTGCGGTGACCCGATGCAGTTGGATAAAACTGTTCTAGTGTCGTGACTTTGTTAAAAAAAACTTTCATTGATTTGTGTATTAGGTCTGTTCTACTGAAAAATTGCGTCACTAGGGGCTTAGCAGAATAAGCTAACGTGATCACAAATTTCCTGTCAATTTCTTCACATTTACGCAGTCATTTACCATCAGCTAACTCGAAAGTCTTCGAAAGGCTGTCACATTTTGATTGTTAGTGTCGATTGTCTCAAAATCGTACCAACCCTCATTTCACCAGTAACCCTTGATTTCATTTAGAATCGCATAATTGAGTCAAATCTCGCATTCTGATTGGTTAACGAAGCGAGGTATTTAGTGTGGAATTGCGAGTTGAAAACGAGGCTAAGCGATATTGTCTCGCATCTACGTAACAACTATCGTCAAATTCTAACACAACAACTGCAAAAAAGGTTTTCTACAATATCATTTTACAATGTTTTCAAAATCATTGTCACCTTTTGAAGATTTAAAAACAAACAAAAGCGTTTTTTTATAGTGAGCGGGAGGTTCTTCCTTGTTTTGACCTGAACTACAAATTCTCGAAGAGGCATAAAAAACCTCTTTCGCTCGCGACAACGAGAAAACAAGAAAATCTTGTGAACACGGCCCAGAAAATGGCAAGCCAAAGTTCAACCAAACAGAACGGAAAAACGACAACGAACGAAGTACCGGGGTCGATTGTCACATACACAGGAGAAGAAATACGTGTAAATACCTTCAAAGACGACAGGGCCCCTCAGTGAAAACACGAAAAAGAGTACGCTGCTTGCAATCGTCCTGAATCGTGATACTTAGAAAAGTACAAAACAGAGCTGAACTTGAACAGCATTTCTAAAACATTTCAAAGTACTTACCATATATCAATCGCGACGTTATACTTTCAGTGGTTTCGTTTGGACACTTCATTTCTTTAAGTTTTGCCACCGAAGAGGTAAAAGGTGTAAATTATTTTCCTTCTCGAGCAAATGACCAATTTGAAAAAAGATGTTATAGATAAACGGCTTGTAAATTCAGTGAAATACCTCTATTTATCCTTACGATTAGTGTAAAGCTTGTTTACATGTAAAAAAGTTTGAAAACAAATGTAAACACAAGCACAAGGTACAAAAAAAGTTGTCGAAGGTCTTCAAACGTGTACGACTGACCTTGCTCCTATTCGCTAACGCAATGACAGTTCTGACAGTTGACTTTGAATGGCTTTATGGAGCGCGCGCTCAGGATAAAAACAAACAATAGCTATTATTGCCGTTTTCTTTTCTTTTTTTTTCTGATTTTTATTCAGTTATGCGATTCAAGGAAAATCCAATACCTGACTCGTGAATTCCATGTTAAAGAGTCGTTAAATTGCACTTGAAAACCGATATCGCACTCATCGCTTCGCGATTCGTGCGATATCGGTTTTCGCGTGCAATTTAACGTGGAATTCCCTCTTCAGGTAATGAATTTTCCTATAATAGTACTAGAAGTTGTTTTCTTCCGTTTTATCTTCTCTTCTCTTGTGAGACAATGAGTGAAGTTGTACAACAATTTATGACATTTGTGACATACCCACTGTCTAGAATGTCTAGAATGAGCCACGGTAAAGTCTATTCGCATGCTTTTATTCTGTTCGATCATTTTTTATTTTATTCGATCGGATTACAATCTTTTAATAGATCTCTATAATGCAAACACATATCCGCGGTGCGAAGTGGCGGCATAAAAATGTCAAAAATGGCATCCTAATTTATGCATGACTTTATTCTGCTTTTGTCGCTTTTAAGACTCTTTATTTTAAGCGCGGCCAAACTGGAGATCGAATGCTGGGCGCTATAAGTCATAAAAGACATAAAAAAGTTATTAATAATATTAACCTTGATGATTAACCTCTCACCTTTTCTCTTGTGGCTTTTGTCGTCATGTTGGTGTGAGCGTTTATGTCCGCGCTTTAAACTCTTGCCGACTTTGCTGTCTTTGCTGCGAGATCTGTGTTCTTTTTTGTCCTTTTTCTTCTTGTGTTTACCCATGATTTTAGCTGATTGTCAGCTTAATGAAAACACAGGAAAGACCTCTACAACGGATTCTTACAACTACATAAAACTTCAATGAGAATTTCTTTGACCTTTCTTGATCTTTCTTGGGCTTCTCCTATTTAATAAAGCTCTTTGTCTGTATAAGCGTCTTTTGTCTTTTTGTCTAGACACTCTGTAACTCTGACCAGTAACCATTACGATTGACGTAATGACCACGTGCCAACCATAACGATTGACGTAATGACCACGTGCCCTCTGTGACCTTCGACCCTTTTGTATGTGGTTCATGACAAGAAGTTAAGTGTGAATGATGCTTTACGTAATAGTGATAATAGTGATAGTCACGTCTCGTTGCAGAAAAGAGTCACGCGGACCTGGTCTGGCCGCCGTCGAAATGATGCAATAAAAAAGTGGGAAGATGTCGCTTTCTCTAGCTAAAAAATATATTGTCGTTGTCACAAAATGTCGCTCTTTTTCTGTCAGTTCCTTTCGGCTGTCGGTGTTTTTAAAAAAGATTGTCGCCACATTTTGAGGTCATGTCGCCTGTCGGTAAAACCCCTTGGAAGGCCTCTTATGAAGTAAGTATTGGCAGGAGCAACATCTTCTTTTTTATCATGACTCATCGTATCTGCAAAAATATACTGTACCAATAGTATTAATTAAATATATCCACCTAATTTTCGTGCATCAACATCAAATTAGTTGTTTACATTATTTTAATTTGTATCGTGCAATCAGATTTTTGAAGTTGTTATTGCTTTACTAAACTCATTAAGAACTAAGTACCCACACTAGAAATTTTGCGCAATGCAAAAACATAGGTGTTTTTAGTATTCTTTATCATTATATGAGCTCTAGTTTCGGATTCATGTTTCACCACGGCAAGGTCTCGACTAAATGCAGAATTTTGAATTTGACAATGACACTCAGACAGACGGCAGAAGTTGAGACGGGATTGATACCTGAAATCTTTTGGATAAACATCAAAGAAAAAATTTCGAATGTATCGGAAGATAGTATAAGACCCACATTTACGGTTTACTAAGAATAAGACAACTATCAAACAACTTTGCATGTTATCACGAGTCAGTCTTTCATTTGAGAGCCTCATTTGGTAAAATGGCGGCATTCAATTGCTTCCAGTGACGTGTCGTGAGATTCGATTTTCTACAGGAAAGCTACCACTCTGAATGTCCGGTAAGACATTTTTTGAAAGCTTAACAGATAAACTTTCATGTGAGACAGGTTTCGTTTATTCTCATAAGATGAGTATTAGACCCAAATTTTCGGGTCCTAGGTGATGGACTACAGGTTTCAGGTGATGTTCATTGTCTGAGTTGGCAGATAAGCACTTGGAAGTGCGAACCCTGTTAGGCCTTTGTATTGCTCTGCAGAAAACGGCACAATGTCAGGTCCGTCTTCCAAATCAACAACTTGATCACCAGCATAGTTTCCAAGGGAAAGATACATCTCATCTTCATGACCCTCTGAACTTGCACCTTTAGGAAAGAAAAGCTTTTTCGCAATCTGAAGGCAATCGTCGTATCCTGCATCTCTAGCAACGTCTACCCTGCGTTTTCCACCACCATGATCACTTCATTTCTGTTTGTACTTCCCATTCGACCAATGTTTCCAACCGAACTCAAACTTGAGTGTTTCCTTCTGTCGCACTTTTGATAGACCACCCCTACTGTCCTTTGTACTTGCTCTCTTGCCGCACTTATTTTCGTTGAGGATATTTTTTACTTTATCTATCTTTTCCTGTCGTTCTAAATCAGGACTAAGACTTGCCGCTTTGGTGGAAGAGGATGGTAGCGGAGAACAGAACGCTTTGAGTCTAAGTCTGTCACCGATTGTTTCCTCGCCCAAGGAAGATAGCTGTTCGTCCGACATCATAAGGATAGCCGATTTGTCCACCTGTATCCACGGAAAAAGCATCAAATGTTATCTAAAGGGCAAAAACAAGTTGAAATACTCATTAAAAATGAACTGGGAATGGAGCTTTATGTACAGTAGAGAAGTTCCTTGATGGACATGGTAAATTGCATATTGAAAGTTTCAATTGAAAGCTGTGGTGGTCGTTATTTAAAAGTGGGTCCCTTTATTAAAAATGTGAAAAAAATCAGCTAAAAGTAAAATAAATCCATTTTCTATTAACTTGTATCAAGTTAATAAAATGCATTAATAAGTATATTTACAAATATATGACGACAAAGAATGAAAAGCCACTGTTTATAACAATGCGTGCAACATTGTTGCATGTATTTATTTATCTCTAGGTGTTCAGCTATTAAGATTAAAGGTAAAATAAAGTAAGTGTAGAGAAAGGGCTAGAGATAGTAAGAACTAATAATAGCCCTTAACCCTTTCACTTCCAAGATCAAAGAAGCGATCCTCATTGGCGAGTCTCATACACTTCATTGTATCAATTCAGAATCGTCATTGTTGTAGAGTGCTAAATTCTCCTCACGTGTTTTCTTAACAATGAACTGATATTGTTAGGAGAAGTTAAACTTTAATCACTCTTGGGAGTGAGAGGGTTAGTAAACATTTCTTTCGGAAGGGAGATTGTTGTAATAGGAAAAAAATAGATGAAAATAAGTAAAAAAAAAAGATGAGAAATAAAATCATAGAACATAAACACATACAGAGATTACTACTACAGCTACATTATCTGTAAACCCTAAAGCAAAATATTTTATACTAAGAAATATCTCAGTATTGCAAAAAAAAAAATTGGAAAATTGCTTTCTTGAATAACAGTTTGGAAGACTTGGTTTTTAAGGGAGGAGGAATGTCATTCCAGAAATACCATCTGATCATATGCAGTGGCGGATCCAGACCTTCAGATAAGGGAAGGGCCTGGTTATCCAGACCCTGAGATAAGGGAAGGGCCTGGTTATCCAGACCCTGAGATAAGGGGGGCCCGGTCTCAAAAAAAATTTTCTTGGCCCTTCGGGTCTCATTTTGGTCTAAAAATGAGGGGGGGGGGGAGGGTGGGCCCCCGGGCCCCTCCCCTGGATCTGCGATGGTAATGGTTGGACAAAATTTTCGAATATTAATTGAAAAAGGGAGAGTTTGTAACAGTCTAGCAGAGGCACTATGCATAGTATAATATTGTTGCTAGGACAGAAAAGTTTGGAAAACAAAATTTTGTTAAGCATACGACACAACACTGCCACCAGTAGAAAAAGTTCAATAATCGATTATCATAATATACCCTGGTGTATTTAAATGGCTAGTTAGGAACGTTTCAGAGCATCCAGTGAAGTACAAAACAAAAGAAATATTGTCTAAAAGATTGTTCAATTCATTGATGTGTTGATTAAAACTTCTGGTATTTAGATGAAGAGCAGACAGGTGTGGCTTAACAACAGAGGACAATTTATTAAGTTCTATCATCTATTGTAACATCCTTCACCAGTCAAACAATGATAAACCTTCGTTTTGCAAGTCCAAACCATGGGAAACAACAACATGAGCCAACCTTTCGCCACCAGTGAAAGAAAAAAAAACGATATCCAGTCCAAATTGCGTGAAATAAACTAGGTGGACGTTTGTCCCAGAACAAAGTAGGCCCCCTTTTTTTTCTAGGAAAGGTCTGCAAGACATAAACAATATTTCCTTCAATGCTCATGAATAACCTTGGCGGAAAGTGTACACAAAGTCTAACACATGACGCACACGAAACCCTCCTTGACCACAACCTTTTGGAGGTGGGAGGGGCTGTTGGTGAAATGAGGTATTTAAAAATATGCTTTCAGACTCTCCCTCTCTTTAACTATCAGTTTTTGCTCACAAGCTCTTTCGCTTTTCACCTGTTTTTTCGCTTGTTTCCCACTAGCTCCCGCTGACCGAGAGCTTGGCATAGACTACCTCCCTTACAAATCTGCCAAATGTTGTCATACCTTCTCTCATTTCTGTCATTATTGGATGCTTACACAAGAATCGATTCCATGTTCTTACCCTTGATTTATAATACAGCATTCATTTATTTCAATAGTTATGATGCAACTGCACTACATAACTTTATATAAGGGCATGTTGAGGGCACAAATGGAGCGAAGCTCAGGTCCACAAATTTGATAAAAGTAATGACCGGGTCTGTAAAGGTTTTTTGTTTTTCCTTAAGACAAGGGTTTTATTAGTTTTGAAAATTATAATGTAAAGATATCGCCTAAAGAAACAAAATTGGTTGTTAAAATTGTGGCATTACCTCGGTTTAAGAACCTTTAACTCCAGTGGGAGATTACAACAACAACAGGTATGGGGTAGAGGAAAGGGCCAGAAAGCAGGCCCTCCCATTTATTTAAAACAAAACTGCCCAAGCAGAACCAGTACACTACAGACTAAACAATAATAACTAACCATGACGGGGGGGGGGGGGAGTTAGGGAAAGCCAGCTAAATCAAGCACATGTTAAGAGTTCTAGCAGCGTTCTGACAGTTCTAAAGCACAGACTCCGGTAAACTAGTATCCAGGCTTCCCTCCTCCCCAGAGTTAAATGTAAATAAAATGAATATTATTACTAGCTAACTCCAGTGGGAGATTACAACAACAACAGGTATGGGGTAGAGGAAAGGGCCAGAAAGCAGGCCCTCCCATTTATTGAAAACAAAACTGCCCAAGGGAGGAACGACCTAACTCATACCAATAGAAAAGTATAAAAAGTAAATAAGCAATCAAACAAATGAGGCTAGTTGGCGAATAGCATACATTCTATACTTAATGGGTATGTGACTATAAGACTTGAAGGCATTCTCCAGTCTCCTAGTCTTTTAATAAACTCCTCAGAAATGTTAGCTTGAAAGGCTAGGGTGGCACCCCCTGAACGAAGGCTGTGACCACTGATGCAGGATGGGTCTAAACCTGCTGTGGAAGCAACTGATTTAAGAAGGCTGTCGAACTTGGCATATGTGAATGGTATTAGGCCCCTGCTTGAGGGTGCTGGCAAGACGAAGGCTGGACCAGACAGGGTGGCTGGCACAAACTTGAAGGCATGCTGTAGTGCAGAATAGGGACACAGTGGGTGACCTGGGATGAGAGGTAGTGGAACAGTAAGGAGACGTTGACTAAACTGGATGGTTTTAGACCAGCGGTTGATGACAGTGGCCCAGCCTGTGTGGAACACAATGTCACTTCGCCCAAGATGCTTTACAGGGTTGAACTTGGCAACACCCTTCAACAACATATTAGCTTTGCGAAGAAGTCCAAAGAAGCATGTTAAGCAGACAGCCCAAAAGGTGGCATGGACTGGGTCTGTCAAGTTCAAATGTGACTTGATAGCCAAAAGCATTGCAGGGGTCATGGGTTCTTTCTGTGAGACTGTGCAGCCTTTGCAGCGACGTATACCACGCAAGGTTGTTGCTAAGTGGACGTTGTTCTTGGTAGGGTCTTCCAGGCCATGTTCCAAATGGAGAATACGGACAATGTTAAGATTAGCTGGAATAGAGAAAGCAGACAAAGAGCGTGCCAAGAAAGCTGCGTAGCGGCTAAGTGTGATGGTAGACGCTGGAAGTGGCTGGTACCCATAATATACGCAAAAGGTAAGATAGGCTCGCAGTTGACTTTTGTAAGTGGCCTTGGTGGAAGTTGCATAGGCTTGTTTTCGAAACTTAAGAACCTTCAAGTCCAATCGTGACTGATCGTCTGGATCTGAGGAAAGCAAGCGACAAAGGTGACATGTGAGACAACAAGTCTTCCGTAGAGGAAGAGGACCGTGAGAGCCATGCGTGAAGTGCGTGTCGGTGGCATGTTTCATCAAGTCTAGAGATACTGTCGGCAATAACATTGGCTGAACCAGGGATTTGCTCAACAGTTAGTTGGATAGCATAGTACTCTGACAACCAGAAGAGCTCTCGGAGCCAATCCATCATGATAGGACAGGGACTGGTTCCTTTGTTTACAATTGCTGCAGCAACTTCACTATCTGACTTGACTACAACCCTTTGTCCTGACCAGGATGGGGCCCACCGTTTGGTGGCCTGGAGAACCATGAAGGTTTCTTTGTAGTTGACATGCAGGGGGCAGATATTTGGGAAATCTAGTGCCCAGTTAACGTATAGGCAATCATTGTGCCAACAACAGCCACCACCTGCAGGGGAAGCATCAGTATAGGCTAGCGCAGATGTCATAGGTAGCTTGTCGGGAAATAGGGATCTGCAGTTGAAAACAGGAAGAAGGGATGCCCACCAATGAAGGTCTGCTCTGGCTTGGGTATTAAGGTAAACATGATGGTGACGATGCTTTGCAGAGTTCATTACAGTAATCAAGCGGCGCAAAAAAATCCGGCCCCCTCTGACGACCCGAGCAGCCCAGCTTAGTTTTCCAACAAGGCGTTGAAGGTGATGTTTTTAGCACTTGCGCTTGGTTAAGGTTAAGTTCAAAATGTCTAATAGCTCAGAGATGCAGACCCTGGGAAGCCGTAGTACACGATTCACTGTATCCATTTCGATTCCCAGAAAGCAGAGGGATTGGCTGGGTTGAACCTTTGACTAGTTTATTGTGAAACCAAGTGACTGAAGCAATAAATCGAGGAGGGTGTCCACAGCGATTTGACACTGCTGCTGACTGGGTTCTATGATGAGGAAATCATCCAAATATGCAAGCACTGTGAAACCTCGTCTGGCCATCATTCTACAAACTGATTGGGTAAGGCGGTGGAAAACCATAGGAGGGGTTTGAGCACCAAAGGGAAGGCATTTATCAAACAGGAAAGTGATGTCGGTAGTACCTTGAAAAAGCCAAGACATGCCAGTGACTTTCCAGCTGCTGGGGTGAGTACCAACACTTCGATAAGCATGTTTTAAATCAATCTTGGCCAACCAAAAACCTGGTTTGACTTTGCATGCTGCCTCATCAACTGTAGTACATTTGTAGTGGTCAAGGTCTATGTAGGAGTTTGCACTCAATACAAGCGGTCAACTGCAATCCATAATCAGTCTCAACTCTGGAGTCCCTTTTGGGTACAGCTCCAATAGCATTAACAATGATGGGGGGTGTGTTTGATGATCCAAAGTGGCCTAGTGAGAGGCCCTTACATAGTTGCTCTTCAATCTGCTCTTTGGCCCCTGGCCTGAGCGCCGATCTGTTCTTCTTTTTGAAAGCTCGTAAAACGGTAGTATCTCGCGGAATCAAGTCAAACCCTTCTCGTACACCATTGAGAATAAAGTCTCTGTCCAAATCATTAGCTAGGTCCTTTGCCCATATCTCATATTTTAAGTCTGTGGAAATACAGGCTGCATCGGGCTCCTGCGCATAACATGAGGGTCCTGCTGATTGGTTGGAGACAGAAACAAACTCTGCTGTTTCTGAACTAACGTATGGGTATTTCCCTGCTATAGGTGATGCAGCCGAGCTATTCACTGCAAGTGGCTCCACTAAATAATTGAGAAATAGCTCTGCAGGCGAGTGTGTGTTCAGGCTTGGGGGTAGTGAGTAGCTGTGTGCTTCCATTGGGGGTGATCCCCCAAACACTGTGGCCTTATACAAACATGGTCATACTTGCGAGCTGTGCCATAGCTGCAGCCTTGTCGTTGTTGCAAGTCATAGCACACCTGCTTGCCGGTGGTCGGGTTGATAGTTGGCGTTGATCTACCTGGAGGATGGTTTGCTTGCTTGGTTTAGCCAGGCTAGTTGGTGTCAGGCTTGTGGAGGGATTGCTGGTAGATAAACTGACTCTCTGTACCCCATTTACAACCAGTGGCGAATTGCATTCGTCGATAAAGGTCATTATAGTGGATGACACGGGCTATCGGGTAGATCTTGGCCAGCTCTGAGACTTTGGTGCTATATGATATGTAATTCATGTCTGACATAGTTGACAAGGCACCTTCTTTGACAAGTGTGTGCATGATCCTGAAGTTTGCTACTGACCATTGTGGAAAGGTGATGTTGTTGAGCAGGGGCTTTTTCTCATGGCTAGTCTTTAATATGATTTGAGTGCCAGCAGAAACGTCAACCATGGTCTCCCAGTCCTCTTCCAGAACCACTGGGAGGGAACTGACAAAATCTGGAATTAGCAGGGGACGCTTACCTCTGGGGGTCGTGCTGGGTTCCAGTAGTTTTTGTGCTGGATCCGCCAATTCGTCAGAAAGACCAAGAAGAATTGGGTCCCCCAGTGACTCTTCTAAGGCTTTAAGCTCCTCCTGAACCGCTGTGTCAGATTGCAACGCAGTTAGAGTGGGTACAGGCGTTCTTTGGGTCGTACACTGGCCTTTATTTTGTGTGTTGACGTTCGCCGGGTTTGGGGTGGCCATCTTGGATTGACTTTCATGTGCCATCGCAGACTTGACCCAAGCAAGCTCAATTTTGGCTCGTGTCAGTTCAAGTTCCAACTTCAAGTTCTCATTCTGAAGTTTGCTGATACTGGCGGCAGACTGCTTTTCTTCTTCGGGTGTAAAGGTCGGGGTTTGAAGTTTGTTGGCACTTGCAGACTGTTTACCTGCTTCAGGTGTTAAGCTTTCAAGCAGAGACGCTACTTGGTTCAATTCATCTCTAATCACACGTGTCTGAAGGCTCTCTGTCGGATCTAATTCTAACTGGAAATCCTGCAAATGCTGGGGAGGTTTCTTCTCTCTCGTACTTCTTCTAAGCTTCATAATTCAGAGAGGAGAAAGCCAGGTAAATCAAGCACATGTTAAGAGTTCTAGCAGCGTTTTGACAGTTCTAAAGGGCAGACCCCGGTAAACTAGTATCCAGGCTTCTCTCCTCCCCAGAGTTAAATGTAAATAAAATGAATATTATTACTACGTTAAACTCACGAGTGAGGTAAAACCAAAAAAAAACACGCAAAGTGACTGAGAGTCAGTACAATAGAGCCAAGGAAAAGAATAGCCATAAAACGAAGAAAAACCTCACAGGTTCTTACACCCAGATAAAGCCAAAATTCTAGAACACACTTTACTTTTCTTTAAATGTTCAAGAAACGGGCCCCTAAACGCCATTCCATATGTGCCCTACATTTGCCAGTACAGTTGTATTGTGACACAAATAATGAGCCAGCGTCTCTGTGATGTTTTTTGTTTTGTGACATGCTGATGATGAGAAAATGTCATATTCATTTCTTGATTAATGTACGAGGTTATAAGGCCTTCCGAAAACCATTATTATATCATAGCCAGTGCTAGCTAATGCAAGGTAGTCAAGGTAGACAAGGAATGTTGTTTGTATTACTCACAGCTCGGTAAATAGTTTTAAACTCTCTGGAGACTGGGAGACCTCATACCGGCGTTTGTTTGTCACTTTGCCCAGAATATGACAGTTAGTCTCCTTTTAAACACTTTGTTCATTACAAAGGCAAACCTCAGCAAAAGGGACTAAACTGCTTTGAAAGTCTACACAGTCTTAAGTTACATTCACAAGCAAAAGCCTTTGTTTCTGTGAATATTTATCCAAAAAATGAAAGAACACTTTCTTTGACTTAGAAAGAAAACAGGAGCTCAAACTGAAAAAAAATACTGCTTTCTTCGTTATGGAATGGTTAACCACATGTTGCCAATCAGTAAGCAATGTAATGTTGTAACTCATAAATGTGGATGTTTTCTATTATGGTTAACCCTTTGAACTCCTTATTTACACCACAAATGTGCAATCTTTCTTGCCAAGAAAAAGCCATGCGAAGCACTTTCCTCATGGAGGAATCTGCTTTTGCCTTTCTTGTGGCATTTGCGCATAAAAGTGCATAGCCATCATCACTGGCTCCTCATCAATAGTGCAATTTTTTCACAAACATAACGTTTTTTTTCCAGTGGAAAAGATTGGCGTGTCTTTCTCAGAGACAATGTCTTTTGTATAATGGGATTTTGGGGCTGGTAAACAAACTGTCCCTCCAACATTAATAGAAAATCATGCCACTAAAAGATTGGAGAGCATCTAAAATCATTTTAAAAAATGCATTCAGCCTTTTCTGCGCCAACCCATGCAAAACGTGTGAATGCTAGGTTTGATGAGGTGTAAAAAAGCAATAATGAGGAAAAATGCCTTTGTGCGGTTGGCTGGGCCTACAATCCAAAGATTCCGTTATTTGCTGTATCCTTTCTGTCATAATTCATGAACACAATGCCTGAAGTAGTTTGTGTCCACTCCATTACTCTGGAGTATTTCTGGTTAAAATTCACCATTTTCCAGAACCATTATTGTACACATTCTCTGTCTCTTGCTTCCTTTAACAGCTGAATTCTGCTTTTCCTCTGCTTTTCTAAGTTATCTTTGGAGTTTTCCAGCTCCCAGGTAGTAACCAGCAGGGCTGCTACAGCTTTGGCAACTTTACAATATACTTGACGATGTCAGTTTTCCCCTCTTGGTTTTACTCTCTTGCAAGTGCTAGCAATTCTGTTCGAGACTTAATGTTTTTAGCTAGAATAATTTATGATAATTCGTACGAGGCTGTACGTTTCTTCCTCTTTTTGCTTTCTTCTTGTTCCCTCTTTTTCATGGCTGCAGTCCTTTTCCTTTGGTAAAAGAGGTCATGGTGGTTCTTGGAGCAGTAGCGCTTGTGAGGTCAGGATGCCCGCCACTGTGAATATATTCTTGGTCTTCTTTCATAACATACTTCCATGGGCTGAAATAGTTTTCGTGCATGGATGAGAAATGTACGGAAATACCAGACGTCTCTAACAGGTATTGTTTGCTAAGAACTTGTCGAGCTTCATTGCCATGTGAAAAAGTACACCCGATTTACTGTGCTGCTCCAGGCAGCAACACCTCTGTAACACTTCAGCAGGCTTCTCCACAAAAGACTTGCAAACAAAGACCTTGTTTGCACTTTTTATCAACCATGTTATAGGTTTTCAGGTAAAATTTGCCGTATGTTATGGTCGTTTATTCCAAATGCGTTTAAATCATACACGGCTTGGGTTGTCTCTTTCTGAATTCGTAGAATCACACTTATCGTTAATTAGTTTCTCCATTGTTGTACCTGACCCTTAAGAATACTTTTGATAAGATAGCGTCCTCTGCAATGGCAGTGTTCACAACACAACTTATCTCCAACAGCGTATGAGGGATGTGCTCAGGAATATGAGAATGAGTAAAGACATACACTTCATACATTTTATTCTAGATAAACTACAAGGATCCTTTCAAATGCAGACATAACAATCTTTTTTTGGGCCCAGCTAGGACACTAGACACCTAATTGGTTGGCTCAGTAACAGGTGCAATAATCTGGTTAGTCATCATCTTGTCAAGCTCTGTCTTCATTGCTTCCTTCTTAGGCAGAGGGACTCCATGTGGGAGACGAACCATGGAATGCATTTCTTTATCCAGCTGAATACTGTATTCTCCAGATAGAAAACCAACACCTTGAAATACATAAGCAAAGGGACTAAGAACGGGATCCGAAGAAACATTCTCTGGAGTAGCACTAATATTGTTGACAGTGGTGTCAACACCCAAAACCATAATTTTCACAAGGCCCAATGCCTTCCTCCTTGAGTGATCATCCATTACCAGAATGATATCTTAAGGAACAATGTTAGCCCGATGGTGGTCATTAGTGGCTCTAATATAATCTTCAAATCATAAGATGTTTCCTGAAGAGCCTGTATCGAATTGAAATGTTTCTGAAGCAATGTAACTTAGGGTGACTGGAGCAAGGGCTTGACCTTTTTACGAATTTTATAAATGTAAAAAAACTTTCTCAACAGCATTGGAATTTACTTTCTCAGACTTACCACTGCGACATTTGACTGCAAAATGACCAACTTTGCCATGGTTTTTGCATTTCTGTCTGATGCTGAACGTAGCTCTTTTTGAGCACATGTTCACCACCACAAAATGTTCGATTAAATCGATTTCCAATGCATGAGATGGATTGTCTCATTGAAGGGTTTCATACATGTCCATTTCCTTCTTTCCAACAATGTTTAATAGAGAGGCAACGCAAACTTCTTCCAACGTTTTATGAATGCCCACAGCTAAATCATAAAACTTTCATTGTTGAGGAAACAGTTTCCAATTCTCTCCTTGTGCAAACGGATTAATTCAGCGGCGAGGGAATTTTGGTGGTGGTTGTACTGACAGTGGCCATGTATGGGATTATGAATGAAGGCAGACAAAAGCCTTTACCTCCAACTCGGAACTGACAAGGCGTTGAAACTGTCAGAAATTGTGGCAACAATAGTAAACTCAATGTCTCAGTTGTCAATAGATGAGTGTGTGGTTGTGAGATGGTTAAGTGTTAGCAAAAGGTTAAACTGCCTAAACAATGATTAAAAGTTAAGCAAGGGTCAGTTTTGTTTGGTTGAAGACTAGGTAATGTGAACTTTGGTTAAAATTTGTTGTAACGATACGTTTAATGTAATGTATCTTGGTAGGATTGTTAAGTTAATAAGAGTTGGTTAAAATGATGTGTGTTGTAAAATGAATGAAACAACTTGCCAGTTGTTTTGCTTTTTCACTTCATTTTTTTAGTCGTTTTGTAAGTAAATGTTCATTTAAGTAGTCCTTGGTTTTGTAGTTTAAACTTTTGAGTTATTGTTATTGCAATTTCTTTCGTTGAAAAATGTGGTTTTCCTTTTCTGCAGGGAAATTTTGTTAATAGGAGGGATTTGAACAGGTTCAAGGTCAAGCGAACTGAAGAATTTCTGGCAGGCATTTTACTGGTAAAAGTGGACACAAGATAGTAAAAATGGAATTTTTAGGATTGAAAATGGTGATGGTTTAGAAAACGTGACCTTAAAAAGGATTGAGTGGTTTTTCAAACGTTGTGTTTATTGCTAGTTGCTGAAAATATGAAATGTAGGTGAATTTCTTCTGAGTTGATTTCTTTAAGTGCAGTTGAAAGGATTTCAATAAAAAAGAGCTTACCTTACATAAAAAGTGTGTTACATCTTATCTGTGTGGTCCATGGGCGTATTTATGGCTATTTTATGGGTTGTACTGTAAACAATTTATTGAAGCGATAAGTTGTTTTTCCCATACAAATTCTTACATTTGGAATGTAACCAACGAATGCTGATGTTTGCCAATGCTTGTATTTCAAGCTTGGGCTACCTGTGGTATTTTTTGCATGTATTGCAAGTCTCCCAGATAGGGGGGCCACCTCTTGCTCTTCCGTATGGGTCTATCTGCTGCATAAAATCATTTGTTGAGCTTTTCTGTGTCTTACTTTGAGATGTAGCCCATTTTTAGCACATTACTTGAATTTTTCTTATTTGCAGGACTGTTTCTGGGTGATTTTTGCATGTATTTAGTCACTGTTAGAGATGATTATTTCTGGTATGAAACGATCATTGCGAATTGCACTTCATGTAAGAGTTCATATAATGGCCTAAGTCATTCCCATTGGAGGCTTGGTCAATTTCTTGGAAGTGGGGGAGGGGGTGGGGTCTGTTGAAATTACAGGGGGATAGTGAAAAAACTGAAGAGGGTGTCTAGATTTTAGATGTCTAGAGGTTGGCATGTCTGTTTTTTAGGTGACTGTTGACTTTTTGCTGAACTTGTCTGTGTTTTGTTTCCGACGATTGTTGACAATAAGAGACTTTGTGTAAGAAATAGAATAGTGAGATGTGCAAATGCTAAACAAATTGGTTTTCCTTAAATGAAATGAATAAAAAATTGTTATCTGCGATGAGTTGGACTGTTTCTCTGTCTTCTTGTAGTTTTACTCGTTCTTTTGGCGTGGATAATCTTTGTTACTGCATTCATAAGAAGAAGTTTACAGGGTTAAATTGGTCTTAATATTGAGGGAGTCAAAAAACTACAAGCAGAGAGTAAAAGAGAGTTGAAGACATGGCAGGTAAGTATTTATTATTGATTTTACTGAAGCTTAAATGATATGTAACATTATTTAGGGTTGTCAGATCTCAGTATGTTATTTGTCATAGAAAGTGTCTTATTTTGAACAGTGGCTTGTAATGTGACAGTGGTGCGTTCAACACAAAGGTCAGGTCTGGTGAGGTATTGTATGTAAATAAGTTTAGACTGCAGCTTTTCTGGTAGCAAGAGTTTGGGCTGCTTGCGGTGAGTGGGGTCAAATATTGAAGAACTTAGTCTCTGTCAGGCACAATTTTCAATGTGGCGGGTTCATGTGAGGACGTGGTTGGTGGAGATGTTGTAGTTCATGCAGATGTTGAGGAATTAGTGTTGGAAACTGTTGAGGAATACGTTGTTTTATACGAGGAAATTTGGAGAGAGTGAAATGGAGAATAACTCTCAGAGAGAACTTATTCAAAACACACCTTGAAAGTTAGGATTAGGAGCAATTGTTTTCTTGCCGACAATATTTTGTTTATTTGTTTATTTTGGAACCCTGATGGAATTGTTCTTTCTGTAGCTTTGAATTGGGAAAAAAGGTTTTGCAGAATTATTTTGGCTGTGAGGTAAAATTTTGAGTGTGAAAGATGTCACAGTACGCTAGGTATGTTTTATTTCAAGAAATTATTACACAGCGAGAATGTACTGGAAAGTGAATATTTATTTATTAGCAAAAGTTCGACTTCCAAAGAGGTTTCCAAGCCTATGAAATTGTTGTCTAAAGTAGCCTGCAGTTCTAGATTTGGTGGCTGCCATGTTGGAGATCTCTTAGTAGCGTGGTAATAAGTGTGTGATGTCAATGCGTTGAACCGAATTTTGTTAAAGGACTGAAAAGTGTTTGTTTTTTTTGTTTCGGAGCTGGACAAGAAGATATAAGTAGATATAAGATAAAGATATAAGTAATCCAAAATGAGGAAAAAGGAAGTGTTGTGTGATTGAATCTTTCCGCTAAAGACTGGTCGAGTAGATTGATGTTGTGTACTTGTTACTTGGGTGCTAGGTGTTCTCCAAGATGGTGGCTGCCATATCTTGAATTTCGGGGTATTTTAGAGGAGAATTTTATGGCCAGAATATAATTTCACGCACGCGCGTGGTAGCAGTGAACACTTCCAATTCCAACAGAAAAGAATGAAAATTTACAAAGAAATGTGGGATAAGTAAAATAATTTGCAATACAGCATGTCGTGCAATATATCTGAACACTAGGTTGCGATTGAGATTGAAAGGTTGACTTATTTAGATTTTAGTTTTGACAAACTTTAACTCGCACCTTCAAATCTCGAGCTTCCCAGTATTTTGTCCCACCACGGCCATTTTGCACATCTTGAAAACTGAAAATTTGGCATTTCGATATATAGCCAACTTCTGTAAAGTATTAGTCACAAGTGTGACATGTTAGCGCACATGGCATGTTTGTAACCGGCTAATGATATTTACTGTTTCTAATGCAGCCTATTTGCCAAATGCAATCGATCGTGGAACTGCGTTTCAGTTCAGTGAAAATCAAACAGCTACGCCGGTTTGGAGGGTTTTATCTTTTACATGTCTCAACGTCGAAAAGAAGCCCTAAACGAATGCAGCTGTCTCTAATTGTTGGAATTGCCTTCGGCTTTTGATTGATTTCAGATTTGCCGATTTCCAGATGATCCGGATTTCCGCATTTCCGGTTTTCCCTATTTCCGAGTTTCAACATTTCCGGTTTACATGTCAACCTGCCTTTGACCTTGCAGAGCCAGTTGAATCGAAGGTTCATTCGAGGTTGTAGCTCTGAAATCTCAATTTTCTGATCCAAAATGAGACCTGCCTAGTTGATTTTCTGATTCTCGAGCAAACTTTCACCTCTGAACGGTTGTTTTACCGAGCTATTTAGCTCGAAACGTGACATCTGTTTTGAGCTTCGGATTGTTAGCATGGGATTCAAAAATGGTTGCATACCAGCAGTTTCTAAAGCACATTTACTGGAATTTTATGGAGTCCGGCATCTCAGGGATTGGAATATGGCTCAATTTGTGAGTCAGTGCCTGTAATGAATTAGGTAAGCCGTACTTTTGACAAAATCTGCTTGAGGTAGATCCGTTGCTCTAAATCTGAAAATACCGTATTAGCTCGGATACGCGTTGATACAAACGGTCACAACTTTTAAAATACTGAAATCGTACATGGGGTTTTTTATATTATTAATAACAGATGGTCTATCTTTGCGTCTATTTAGTCTAGAGCTTTCAACTATGTCCCAAAAGTCAGAAATAAGCTTTTAAAACAGTGTAATTTTTGGCCTTTCGTTCCAAGGCAATTAGTTGGGGTCATATTTTGCTTGATTTCGTCTTTCCAGCTATATTTAGCGGATAACTAGTACTTTTAGGAAAAATTAGAGATTGTTACCTATAAATAGGTGTAAAATTCCTTGGTAGATGGTGCAAATCAAACTTTTTACAGCGCCGCAAAAAATGCCAAATTTTCAGTTTTCAAGACGTGCAAAATGGCCGTGGTGGGACAAAATACTCGCCCCCCCCCAGCGCGGTCAGAAAATTATTGTGAATCAAAGCAAACCTATTTTAGTTATAGTCTCGATAAAGCCTTTCACTCGCCAGAGTTTCAGGCAAAATAATTTTTCACACGAAATTGAGTGGGCGGTTTTTACTGAGAGCCTCTTAAAGAGTCAAGTGACTACTTGCAAATTTATTTGCTAATGCAAACATTAGGCATGTTTCCTTACGGCCTATTTACATGGAAGGGGGGGGCCTCAGGCAGGTGAGCTAACCTGCTTAGGTGGGATAACCTGGCTGTCCATATAATCTCTCATTTTAATTTGATCACATGTACATTCAGTACATTACAGGTGGGGTGACCCGCTAAGGCTGGTAGGTCGGTGTGGCAAATGGGATAACCATGTCAGCGAGGGTTAAATTTTGCCATGTAAACGTTTCAAAGTGGGGTAAGCCGTTTTGTGATAAATGATATTCGTGCAAAATTCACTTTGGTAGTTGCTTTGCGTCATTATTAAAGGTGAGAACCCGGGGGGTACTCCTGGGAATTGTTGTTGGGGATGTGCGGCCTGGTTCTTGAAATCGTGACCCGATTTCAGAATCAAAAAATGTAATTTTCCATACTCGTTTTCAGAGTAGACCTGTAAAGTTGATAGCCTTTTTTAGACCTGGCCTTTAGGGAGAAATTATGTTATGATTACTTAGACTAGAGCGCAAATAAAAGAATGATTCAAGTCCATGTCCAATTCGCATGTTTCTGTTTCTTTCTCACTGATTTGGAATTGAAACGATAAATACGTTGATACAATCCGTAGTTCTGTCGAAAAACACACACGATTCAAGACCAAAATGGCCAAAGTGTATACCTGTTTTCAGATGAAAACGGTGCAAAAACCCTACCTGATGGGGTGGCACATACCTTTATAGCTTATATAAGGGAGTACCCCTCCCTTGGGGGGGGGGGGGGTAACTATAGAAAGCCACAGCTCTAAACTTTACAGAAAGAGCAGCAAAGTGAGTGTAGAAGAGCATTAATAGCCAAAACACATGGTTTCCCAGCATTTTCGTGTTTAGGTGTATAGCGACGTTTCAATAATCTTGAGAAATTGCACTCTGGGGTGGCGGGGGTTGTAAGATAGCGTGTAAAGGAGGGTTATTTTTTACCATACCTAACCTGGTTGCCTCACCTATGCGAGGTGCTCTATTTCCGTGTAGACGGGCCTTTAGTTATTCGGTGAATTAAAGTTAGCATCGATTTCCATACTCCAGAACATTAATAATTCATACCGAGAGTCATTCTGTGCAAAGGGAGGAACTGAATTGATTATCAGTGTTGATTAGCCCTAGAAATAGTTATTAGGGTTAAGTATTGATCAGTAGTGATTAGGATTAGGAACTCACCTGAAAAAGGGTTAGCTGGTTAGTTTTTGTTTGGGGTTACTGAGGGTTGTTGGTATATAGTCTCAAATTAAACCCTTGTTCGTGTGCAAATGCTTGATGTAGGAAAACAGCAAAAGTACTTGTAAGAGTTACAGTGTCAGGAAAATTGTATTTATAGCTCTAGCTTATTTGTCATATTTGATATAAGTTTTGGAGCTGTTGCATGCACATTTGTTTCTGAGTACGTTTATTGAAATAGCTCTGTATAGATGGTTTTCACAGTGACGTCATAAAATTGTAATCTCAAAATAGCGAGGTTTTACGAATTCTTGTTTTTACTAGGTTGAAGATAAACAAAAAGTAAATCTTTGTACAAGTTTCCATTCCCGTAGCTTGTTTCATTTCGAAAATACAGCAATTTGAAATAGGAAGGCTGTCTTGTTGAAAAAAGTCTCTTCTCTTGATTCTCAGCAGTATAACCATTTCAAGTACTGGAAGATATGTTTATGCGCACTTATGCTAGTTCTCGACTGAAAAGAAAGAGCTTTTGTAGAGAAAGTGAACTTCAAATGTTTTCGTTAATTTCAGGCGGCCATATTGGTGCACCAAAGCAGTGCACCAATATGGCGTCTCCACAAATAACTCAGAAACTGTGGGCCACAAAGACCTTAGACCTGAACAAATTGTTCAAAAATTAGTCTTTTATAACATGTCATTTTCTTGGCTTCTTCCACTGGACGGTTTCCAATTTATTATTTTTGTTGTGTGACAGTGAAAACAATCTATATATGATAAGCCCAAGCAAAGGGATGCATGAGAAACGATTGATAGACAAAGGCAAACTGCAGACTACAGTTGCAGAGTAGAAGGTAAAAGAAGTAAATTTGTTGTGAAATGTTTTAACACTGGAATTCGTTATGCAGAAAGTGTACTTTAGGGATAGGGAATCTGTTAAAGCATTTTTCAGTCGATTTTGATGTTGGAATTCAAGAGAATGGATTCTCGATTCCACGTATTGGATTAGGGTTTTTGTGGACGATTGAGGCCACTAATGGGATGTATTTTTTGGCAGATAATGAGTATGTTAGACAACTACGTTATAGCAAGGTTGCTGAATTCCACAGAGAGAACTTGCGGTAATAAATGGGCTTACGTTGGGAACAAAACACTGAAAAGCGATTTTATAGAAAAAATAAGAAAAGTTTGTTTTCTTCCCAAATTTAGAAATCTAGAGGTTAACTTCTGATTGTAACGAGGCTTGAAATAAAGAGCAAATGGTAACAAACAAGAGATTTTTAGACGTCTTTTTTAAATTCAACTGACTGGCTGGCAGAAGTCATCGGTTTGCAGAGATGTACCTCAAAAATTGTTTAAAGGGTGCCAAAGCAAAAATGGATTGTTCACTTAGTAGGCTTTTAAGTTTGATTTGGCAAGAAAAAAAAATGGGGTCGGAGTGCGAAATTAGAGGTTATTTTAGTTGTTGTCGATGTCAAAGTTAATCACTTTTCGTGCTCTTTATCATTTGTGTGATGCCCTCTTCTGTAAGTTTCATAATTGCCTCACTTAATGCGCAGTAGTCTGGGATATCTAGTGGAAATAGGGGAGTTCACGCTCGTGGTTGCATCATGGGTATTGAGGGCAAGATGGCGGGAAATTTAAAGATTTGTAATTCAAAGCCAGTTAATTCCTCCCGAGTTCATACATTTCGTGCTTTCTCTTTGAAAAGAGTAAGTTATCAGTTGAAAGAAGCAATACACTACATTTGGATTGCAAAGAGGTCTGTGATCAGGTTTTAGAAAAGCCATAATTTTCGTATAGATTTTCTGTAATTTTCATACTTTCGAAAGACAGAAAATGTACAGGGAAAATCAAGGTTTTCTAAAAAGCGATGACCGAGTTTTGGTGATCGGATATGGTAGGAGCCTATAGGCTTCTGGATAAGTAGATTGTTTGACATAAAAAAAGTTGAAAGTTCGAGGGAAGAAAGAAATCATGACGTCAAATATTATGTTTTCTCGTTAGGCTGAAAATTAAGGGATGTTGAAATAATTGCGTGGAATAGTGAAGTATAATGTTGGGAAAAGTAACGTGAGTGTCAGTTTTAGTGTCAAAACGAGGAGAAAGTTGAGTTGGCCAAAAACTGCACTGAAGAGATGAAAAATGAGGGTAAAAGACGAGATAATAACATAATATTGTTTATTAATTAATTAGAAAGTATAATAGATTAATTCTAGCAAATGTTTTCCGACAAGTACATATAGTTGTCGCATTTCTCTGGTAGAGAAACAACTGGGGAAATAAGACAGCTATATGTAGACTAGGAGTACTCCCTGGTTGTGTCTCAGGGATAGCAGAGTGAGCAAAACATAAGGGTAGGTGAAAATCATGTCACGCGGGAAAGCCCGTTTTTAGGCGGGGTCGTGTTTTCTTGGTCTACTATCGCCGAGGGACTGATTAAGGGAGTTCTCCTTGTCTAGCTATGTGCGTATAATGCACCTATTATTGAAAAAGAAGTTTTACTGTTTGTATTGATTCTTGTAAACTGATTTTTATTGCGCGTTATTTTGGGTTTGGTTGAAAAAAAAAAACTATGAGAAGGAAAGTAAACGGGGCCTTGGAGCTTGAGGTGAAAAAAACAAGAAACAATTTTTTTTGTTTGATTAAGTATAATTTGTTTCTTGAGTGTTCTGTTTTATATCTTCTGCAGTCAATTGCTTTGTTAAATGACCAAAAAAACAGTTTGCGTTCTAAAAGAGATGAAGGTTTCAAAGGAGACGTTGCTCGTGATTTGTAATGGAGATAGTTCCAGAGAAAGTCTGCATGGAAAGCAAGAAATAGTTTAAAATTGATTTGTATTGGATACATTGTTAATGTTAGTTAAAATTAGACGAAAGTTAATTATATTTTAAACATGTTTTAATTAATTTTATTAATTTTCTCGCTCTTGCGGATTTGCTCTTCAGTTTAGTCCTTTACTTTGCTGCAGTGGAGAAAAAATGATACGAGTTAGATGTTACAGATGGAAAAGCATGGTACATTTGAGTATGTATTGATGGAGTCAGCGAGTAGCTGATAGTGTGTGCACAGATACTCTGACCTTATAAGAAAAATTGAGTGAAGGTGTTGTCTATGAAGCGGTAATGCTCTATTCAGTCAGCTAGTATTTCTCAAAACTTGCTTGGAATATCGACTGTAGATTTGACATTTTTTTAAGCGTGACGTCTGGTAAGCGGAGGATGATTCATTGATTGATTGACGATTGATACAGACACAGAGTTAATAATATTACGCGTTGTGGCGCAAATTATCTCTTTCCCTATTGTTCTTAGTCTTGATAGTGTTCTTGACCCGATAAATCAGTTAGCCTGTGTAAACAGGCGTTCCTTCTTGGTCTTCGCTTGTGGGGAGGTTCTGCGCAGAGATCTTCTGAAACGCCGCCAGTAGGTTGAGTATCGGGCCTTCCTAAGGGGCAAAAGGAGAGGAGATTTTAGTTAGCTCTCTTCCTTTTTGGCTTCCCTCTTCACCCTCAAGAAACGCCCCTAGAAACGCCTGATACTCAAGGACAGGTAGCGAGCAATGAGGAGTGGGGTTTGCAGGCTAAGAATCACTATGCAAAGGGCAACAATTAGGGAAACAAACTGCAGTATCCAGTTGATAGACATTTATCCCGTGTATAGTGCTATTGAGGTTTAAAACGATCGAGACAAGATGAACATAACTTGTCGACATTTTTATTCAGGTGACGATTGTTTCATTTTTGAAGAGGGGATGGGTGATTGAAGAAAAAAAAAGCCCGACAGGAATTTTAATGGAAAAAAAATTCTTGGAAGAAAATACCTCCTTTAAACATCTTTCATACTGTATAATGCTTGAAATACAGTGTTGTATGTTAGGAGAAAAAAAAAGGATTATGAGACGTTGTTATGTGAAGCAAAAAGAGACTACCCATCTCTCCCCTTCAATAGTTAAATTGTCAGCCTTGCTGAAGCTTGTGACGGAGTCGTGGCTGCTTGTTGCTGTAGTAGAGTTCTTATGTTGTCTCCAATGGTTATTTTGGACAAATGAATGTTAATTGACCATTAACAGTTCGTAAGAAAGGTAAGTTGAAAGGTTTTGTAAGAAAATCATCGAGTTTTCTCTTTGTGCTAAATGAATAATAGTGATTAACTTGTTTCTTTCAGAAATCAAAGGCATGTTTTGAGTTGTAGTTTGTCTTTTGAAATGTTTTCTTTCTTATCTGGAGTGATGGACGGAGCTCTTAGACCAGAATTATTAGTGGAGATTCGGTGCACTTGCTCAAAGCAGATATCATTGACTTTATCCACTGGAATTTTCAAATTAGCGGCAAAGACACTTCTTACCAGCTCTTCGGTATTTTCATCCTCTTCTTCCTCGACATTGAAAATTCTTACATTCTCACGTCTTGTATAGGCTTCCAACTTGATGTTTCTGCTTCTTCGCGCTCCAATTTCCTCGAACAAGAAGTCAATGTCTTCATTGTTTTCTTTTACTTGTGCAGAAGTTTCATTCTGGCTTTCTTGTAGACTTTGAATTTCTTCCTCGGCAGATTCCAAAGGTTGTTTTAAATTGTTTACTTCATCCCTCAGCTTGCGTATTTCATCTTTTAGTGGTGCAATTTCACCAGACGCTCTTAAAACTTCATCTAGTGTAGTGTTCATTTCCTCGAGGAGTGCTGACATAACTCCACGGACGCCCACATGTTCATCATCTTCATCTGTTTGCGAGCCATTCTCTCTCAGCCTTTTGCTTGGATTCTTGTCCACTTTGTCCTTCCCCATTTCTGATTATATCTATTTGGAGGTTTCCATGACTGGTACGTTATTAAAGCGTTTAGAACAGCATATATGTAGGAGCTCGCAAAAACATGTCCTACCTCCACAAGGTGCACTGTGCAAGTCCAGTAGTAGCAGATGTACTGGTAATTCTTCCAGCAGGCTAATGGGATGATGACATATCATCAGGTACAGATGGTGATACTGTTGTGGCTGACTGATGTCCCTGTGCAGGACAAACTAAGGAGGCTAGATTCACTTTAGGTGTCAAGGATTGGGCAGTGTAGGTTTGTCAGTCGGAGATGATATCACTTCTGGGGCTGGCTGATTAGATGCTCTTGTATCACCAACTGTTAAAGGTGCTACTCTTGTCTCTGACTGTTATTTGCATTCTAGAGGGCATCCTTTCCATAGTTGTAAAGTCGTTGATATGTTTGGGCACATTCACATGCATGGTTTGCAGTCCAGTCGGAGCTATGGCTGGAAAAGATATCTCAGCCAGGTTTTTTTTTTCTTTGGTACAAGTTTTCTTAAGGATTATCCTGCTAGAAAAATACATAAGTAAATATTACAGCTTCAATAAAATTGAACTTTTCATAACAAAAAAACACTAAATACATATATATATTTTAGCGCTGTATTTGTTATCATATCCTTGTTTTCACCTTACAAATGAATTACACCATCAAATACCTAAGTAATAAAAATTAAGGATTCATCAGTAAGATAATTTTCCTTAATGTTTACCACCAGAGTAGACTTCAGGTTTAAAACACAAGTTTATTTTTTAAGTACAGCCACAAGACATGGTTGTGGCGCTTTTGCTATGTATAAAGGTATTGCATATTTAGCCAGATTAGTGACCCTCGTTCTCAAGTTTTTTTTTCTTAGAAAATAGGAGAAAGAGAAAAAGCTTTCCAAAGGAGTTTGCTGAACTTAATATTACTGGTGAAAAATGGTTGATGCATCACACCATTTTGGTTGCCTTTAAGCTGTGTTTTGCAATTTGACTGTTTAGTAATATTAAATTTCTATGCCGGCATTGTATTTTTTCCAATCCATATTTCCAGTACACATTGACATCGTTGACATATTAGCTTTCTTAATCTGAGTAATGGACGTTTCTTGACACCATACCTTCAATAGGGGACCCTGTCCAATTCCACAGGAATCGAATGTTCTCAGTAAACCTTTCTGCTTTCCTAGGTTACAACTTGGTGTCACAGAGCACGAAGTTATGCTAATTAGTAAAATCCAACTAGTGGTCTATTATCAATGCTATATGTTATAGTCCACTAGTAGCAATAAGTGCGGGCTTTTTGGCGGCAAAAAAGAATTAAAGTCTAGCTTTAACTAGCTAACTTTTTTTATTCTCTATATTTTTGACCTTTGGCCTCATGGGCTATTGACTCGGAGCCCATTTGGGCTCGTGGAATAATTGTTAATTAGTGTATGACATATCACATGCATCTGTCAGAAGGCATTCTCTTCATTATTCAATAAATACAGTACCAAAGAATGAAGAGTAAAGCAATATGCTTTTTCATCTCTCACCTATATTTCAACAATGTTAAACAGCCTTAATCAGGGTGAATGGCCATTACAAGCAGTAGACGCTATTATCGCATGACAACACACAAATTTGAAAATGTTTGTGCACTACAAAGGAAGATAACCATATACACACTTTTACCGGATGTGAGACAACTTATTCTGGCGATAAAAAGTCACTTTTATTCAAGCCCTGATGCTAAATACAGTTCAAGCTATAGGCCCACTGACCTTCTTATCCCAGAGAGCTGATTCTTCCCTAGACAGTCTGTCAATTAACTTTATACTGACATCTTCAAGACCATGGCATACTGGGTCAGAAAAATGTCTGTATACAAGATCATCTTTGTCTCTACCCTCAACAGACAGTCTTCAGTGCACTCTAAAACGAGGCTTTTGATTGTTAAATATAAGCCTAAGCTTTGTTGGTCTTGACCCAACATACTGTCATGACACACCTTACAGGATAACAAGTAGACAACATGACTCCTGTAGGAAAATGCATGATGTCATTTTATCACAACTGCCAGAATCCTTCAGTTTGTTATTTTCTGGTATAAGTTAGAACTATTGCCCGTTATTCGTTAGTGGGATTGACAAATTTAAATGAGAAACGAAATTAATTCTGGTGGTTCAAGACATGTGGGGGGGGGGGGGCTTGTCTGTCCCTTTTGTTAGATGATGATGCAGACATCGTACGTCTAAATTCTGTCGGAGATGTTGCAGGCACACCTCATAAAGGAATGAAAATTTACATAATACTTAAGAAAATTTTTTGTTTTAAATGAGATATGGTAATTACATTTTAAGCAATTGCAAATACCCCCCCCCCCCCCCCGAAGAAACGAAATTTCAACTTCAAAGGGATTAGAACCACTGGCCTCTGCATTAGCACTGCAGTGCCCTACTATTTCAGTTATGAAGACCCATACATTGAGAGCAGGCCACTCCTAACCCGAACAGAATGACACATGGAGGTGATGTACACTGCAGAAATACAAATTGTAAATGAAGATATGATTGTCGCAGTGTTAATTGCAATTTAAACAACTTCAAATAAACTCCAAAAAATTTCCGTCAAGAATCTAAAGTAAAGGTAAGCTTCGTATTAACCAAGAACAGATAAAACAGTAAAAGACTTGTTTTTGTTATGCGTCAAACATGTTTAAACAGGCTGATTATTGCAATAATTTAACTAGTAATAGCTCTCACTAAAGCTGCCCTCACTATTTTTATATTATGGAGTGTAGAATATCTTCAGTACCCCCCCGTAGCGACTTCGGGTTATGCGCACAAAATAACACAAGCCTTACTTATCGCCCCACTACCGTGGATAGGACAAGAGTCTTGGCAGAGCCTTTCTTATCTCCCCAGCGTCACACGGGCTGGATCGCACAAGATTAAGGCAAAGGAATAGCTCAAATGATGGCAAGACACAAGCAATGCCAAAAGCTTGGGGGAAGTCGCAACGCAGACTTAGCTGCCACAGATGCATGCAATGTATCCCCCCAAGCAACAACAAAACACTAAATAAAGTTCCCTGACACACGAGCCATTTTGGGAATAGGAGAAAGCAAGACTGTTTCGGGGGTGTGAATATACAGTTGATAACAGTCCGAGGACCAACGACCTAAAACTTTTATTAACCAGCCTGGTGAGCCCACAGCAGCCGCAGCAGATGCCGCGCCTATACGAAAACTGTGACCTTTTAGACTCTCGTATGGGAGTCCCACACAGTGAGCAGAATCCTAAACTAAATGCGTAACAGAGGACTGAGTGAGAAGCCGACCCGACTGAAAGTAAAACATGGGCCCAGGCCAAGGCTGGGCAAGCATAAAATACCGTTGCATGGCGGAAAAGGGGGCACAATGGAGAAGAGCACCGAGCTACTACGAGAGATTGCCGCTGTCGAAAACTGTTAGTTTTAGACGATTTAAGTTTGAGAAGCATGTGCTGCGGGCGAGCCAGACTTGGTGAGAAAAACACACAATCAGTGGTGAGGTTAAACTGGGAACTAATATTACATGCCCCTGGGAACGTAAACTTGGTACAACAAAGAAAGGCAAAAAAGGCTCGGGTAAATGCTGCCCAGATCATAGAAAAATCCCAAACATACAACCGGCTCTCAAGGACGGGACGGATAGCTAACAGAACCCGGGGGGTGACCGACTGACGATGTATACGAGAACAATGCTAGTAATGAAGAATGCCCCTTAAAATTTTTTTTAAAAGCAGCTTGCCCTGTAAGGGGTGATTGTAACCTGAAACTATATGTAGATTCCTGACGGCTGCTAACTTTATTTTGATTGTGCAATGTCAAACTGTGCGAGCTAAATAAGACGCAAAATAGATAAGTGTCCCCTCCGAGGCAGGTAAAATGTCACCTGTTGGAGATGTAAGTCTGTTCATAAGGCAAAATGAGATAAAATGTTTTTCTCCAGATGTATAGGTGCGTTTGGCGTTCCATGATAAGGCTCAGTTAGCATACCTTAGAACTTCATCCTTCAGAGGGTTGTGAACGAAGGAAGGATGAAACAAGGGGTCCGGTCCGATTGCATTAGGTCAATCTGAAGGCTTCATAGATGCAACTTGGTGGGCCGTATAAATATCCTGGATCAACACTCCCTTTACTCCCAAGGCTGAAAATAACTCTAGGCATAGATTTGCAGTTTGTTCAGGGTGTTCACGTTCATCAACCATCGGCATTCCGACTATCTTAATGTTGAATTGGTAGCTGTACAATTCAAAAGTATCTAGCGGTTTCTGGATATGGTCGCAGGTCTCAGGTATCTTATCATTATCAAGTCTTGCCCTAATTCCTTCAAGCCCTTTACTGGCACTTACTTTGAAAGCAATTAAATCATCGTACTGGTCCAAAACAAACTCCATTTATTTGGTTTTGTCTGGTGACAGCACTTCACCACCATTACCAACATTTAGTGTGCATTCTTCAGTTCATTCACTTAGCTCTTTCAAACCCTTTTCTAGCTTTACTTTAAGCTCCTCTGCTTCGTCCTTGAGTTCTTTGTTTGTTTTCTCAATTTTTGTTCACTATTTGTCAGGATATTAGAGAGAGTTACCGCTTGCAACTCGGGTGACAAGTTAGTCGAACAATACTACTATGTACCTTCGTGTTGAACGGTATTACTTACAATTCATTTGTTAACATTCATATTTGAGTTTAATTTTCCTGCTTGGACATTTATCGTTTAAGAGTTGCCGTAACCTTGTTCGACCATAGTGTTGACTAGGGTTTCTCCCCACCCCTGACCACCCTTCTTTCCCGAAACCCCAATGGTTTAAACCCATTTCTGGGTCTAGAACCCTCTTCGAAAGGGGTGCTCCCCCATTGGGTTTTGGAACTCTGCTGAGTATCGGCCCTCCCTCTCTAGCATATCCGGGGATTGGGAAATGACAGGCTACGAGGAATGGAGTCCACACCGTGTTTCAATGTTCAACAACTTTTAATTACGTTCCCTTAGAATCACATGAGGAGTAGCCCAAATGGCGCAAAGACGAAGAAAACTAAGGAACGGTGAGTGATTTGACTCCAAAAGACTAGATAGTGGTAATAACGAAAGCGGAATGGTCACAGGGTACATCCTACTTCCTGTTTCCCCTGGCCAACTGGCGGTTGACCTCGTCCTGGTGGGCTATGAGTGTTGCCAGCGCTTGGTGGGTCTTGTCCTTATTCTTTTTCTTCTTCTTGTGTTTTTTCTTGGCCTTAGCCTCAGCGTCCTCAGACTGTGGTTCGTCGTTCTGGTCTTTCGTGGTGGGCTCTGGTGGCGGGCTGGGCGATGGCGATCGGCGCCGTTTGTTCTTCTTCTTTTTTGGGGGGGGGGTGTTGTTTGGGTGATGAAGATGTCGGCTTCCTCATCAGTGTCGTCGTCCAGGTTTAGCACCTCTCTTCGGTTCTTCACCGCTGAGGGGCCGTTCAGGGGCCTTTTGTTCTTCTTTACGCGTTTCATACGTGTTTCATTCTCCTGCGAGGAGTAGTCGTGTTCCACAGGGCTGGCAACAAATCGGCGTTTTTTCCCGTGCCTGGCCGGCGGTTCCTGGTCTTCGTCCTCAGAGCTTGGTAACGCTGCTATGCCACTGACATCAAAGGACGTTCTCCGTCTCCTTGAATTGGCACCTCTCTCAGCTCTGTCTGTGGAGGTGGAGGGTTGGGGAACACGTCTTCTGGACGTTGATGCTCCAGCGTTGGCTGATGGTGCACTTTTGGGATGTGCATGGGCTAGGGTTCTTTTAGATCTGCTGGGGCGCTGCTGTGTATGTTCCTCGTCGTCTTCGTCTAAGTAGGCCGCACTATCCCAGTCGTTCGTCGAACGTTTGACTGTACGTCTTCTCATCAGGATCTGATCGATGAGATATCTCATCATATTTTTGAACGTGGGATCGGTTTTAAACTTCTTGGTACTTGGGGCTCGGACGCTCCTCTCTGCAAAGACGTCCGGATTGTGCATTAGGCAGTTAATCACTAATATGTGGATAGACATCATGAGGACGGGCCCAACCGCATTAAACGCATCAGTGAACAGATCCTCAACCCAAGGGTCAAAGTTGATGGCTTTTAGTATCTTGAGGACATCATTGGCGTCCGGCGGATCCATATCCAATTTATCTTTATTGTCAACTCTCCTGAGGGGGTCAACTATCGGATCTACGAACTTTCGCAGATCGTCCACGAACTCTTCAGTGAAGACCGTGCCGCGGTACGCCATAATATTCGTCCAGTTCTCTTTAAGAGTGCTGGCCATTTCGGAAATGGCAATATTCGGCCTGGACAGCCATTCACAATTCCAATCGAATAGCCGGCAGAGGATCTTCTCGTCCGGCAGGTTGGACAGCGCTTCCCCGTAGTTCAGCATGAAACTACGTGGGAAGTGCTTATTATAATTCGGCTTGGGGGTAGCGCCACCGCTTCCAGAAGAATGAGACATGCCTGTAAAATGAAGAATGGTTAGTTGCGGAAGTTGTGCGTTTGGCACACAGATACTTACAGACGGGTTGGTCATCCTAAAAGGCTTCTTTGTGTAAATTTGGGGAACGTCACTCTGTAACGGCTGGTATGGGTAACGCGAAAGAGAATACATATACAAATGGGTTTGTGTAGTGCTTTGGCTTCACCCATTGAACCCGTTAGAGCAATACGCCCTCTTAAAATTAAATCTGACACGTACTCGTTTACCTGGAGAACAATGCTGCCAGCAAGCCTAACATATTGGATTTGGTTCTGTTATCAATGTCACATTTTTTAGCCAGAAAAAAAAGTTGATTTTCAATCAAGTCATTGTTTACTGTATTTCGTGCATAGTATAAATCTTCCAGTGATGGTAGGTGACAATCTAAATGTTTGGAAGTAAGATTTCAATAAAGACAGGTTAATGTATTCTGCAAAAGGGCACAATGTAAATCTAACCGACATTGCTGAGTCCTCTTGTCATATTTTTTTGGAAATCAATAAATGTGACTTAATTTGCAATATCATCAACATCTTTCACAGAAACTCATACTGCACTCATCGAGGAATTAAAGGCTTGCGTATCAGGTGTAAGAACCTGCATTTCTGAAAGGTGTTTGTAGGTGGAGCGTTAGTGGATAGGCTTGGTCACCGTAAATGCGCATGGTTTGACCAAAAGGGACAAAGCATGCCACTGCAGAAGACGTAGTAGACCAGAGTCAGCCAAGATTCCGACGTCACTTTTCTAACCCTCTAGAAAAAAGGAAAAAAACAAACCCATTAAAAACGTGTGTTAAAAAAGAGGTATTAATAGAGCCATTTTATTGAGAATAGGAGATCAACGGTGAAAATGATTAAGTGTAAACTCACAAACTAGTACAAATGTGTTTCCAGTCATCCCATTTGGAAGAGCTTATGATTTACTGGAATGCCTAACAGCAAAATCATTCTTTTTTTGATACAAGCATAAGACTTCCTGCACATAGTCACACTGGATTGTAATAAATGTTTAGTCGATTAGCCACCTGAAATTTCACCGTTAACTAGAAAAACAAAAATTCCAAAAAAAAAGTCCAAGATGGCGGCCGTGTTCCCTTTTTAACTTAATTAATTATTGCAGTCTTCAGATGACTTTTTACCTTGGAACTTGCTTAAAACAAATTTATGCTGCTTTTGTGGGAACATTGAAAGGGAAAATAAGGTCAAATGTAATTGAAGATTTTTCAGTCAAAGGACTTAAATTATTGGGAGCTTGAGGCTTCATTAATGGCATTGCCTCAGTGGAATAGGTGGCATTGTTGCTTTCACTATTGTTATCAGCCATTGTAACACTAATAACAATGATAGTAAAATATATTAAGTAAATCGTCAGAAAATGATAATGAATTCAAAACCAAGGCAGATTTAGTAAAGCATCGAAAAGTGCAATTTACTTTTTGCGTTTATGAATTAAAGGACTTTTCCTGTACCCTTTTTACAAGTCATATTCTTGCCTTATACTCATATTTATGCTCATTTTTTCTTGGGCAAATCTGTCCAAGGGTGAAAGGTGCAGTGATGTTAACCCTATGTGAAGTTCAGTTTCCTTGTTTTTTAGTTCAATAAAGACACCATAGTTCAACAACAACTGCAAGAGTTCAGAAAAAGACACAATGTATGTTTATTTGGATTTTCTGTTTGCTAAGGTAGGGGATCTTTTAATAGTAGGAGTATTGAGGCAACCATTTTTTTATTATTATTATCTTTGTATATTTTAAGTGCCAACGTTCAGTTCAGTTCATCACTCTTCGGGGAGCTTGCTTGTATTGTTTCCAAATCCTGCTGTTGTACTTCTGTGGTACTTCTGTGGCAATTCCTCAGTAAGCACGTGGTAACTTCTCAGTAGGTGCAGCTGAGCAAAATTACAATTTCTTCAAGACTATACGGTGGCTCATTATAATCGTTCTAAAGTCCTCTCTCCATAGCCTTGTTATTGTCTTGGCATGCTTATAAACCAATCATTTGATTAGTTTGTTAGGTTGCATGGAGGTCATTAATACATAACAATTATTCACCGAAGTCGAGGTGGCTAGTATTGATAATTGAGCACAAAATGATGATTTTTAACTCATTTAGTGTTGCCAACGATTACAATTTTAGTGCACAATGACTGAATGGCCGCGGTCGTCGCTTTTTCTTAGCGACAAATAAAACTTTTGAAGACGTTTGTTTAGCTCTTGCGGGGAAGTTTCTTCAAAAGGAGTTGTAAATTCTGTTTGTATTTAAAATAATTCTGTAAAAAAAGATTATTAAATTTAGTTTTAAGCTTATTTATGAACAAGTCAACTAAATAAAGTAACCCAAGACTTAAGCTTAATTTGCATTTGTAAACTAAAAACTTTTTCACCGGTTTTATGGATAACTATTCAAGTCAAGAAGACAAAGTTTTACCTGTTAAAACTTCCAAACTGAACTTCATCACCTTCTTCATGTATTTCGGAAATAGCTTGCTTGATTAGTTGTGAAATTTCTTAGTTTGTTACGGCAGCAAACCGGGAAAGCATTTTGCTCGCAACCTACATGAGTTTGGCGTCGCTCACTCGGAGGAACTGGAGGTGAATCAGTGAATAGTGCAGGATATTCACTGATTGAGTAGCCAATCAGAGCGCCCGAAAAAAAAACTATCCACTGTTTTAGTATATACTAAATATATATATATAACTTCACAGAAGTTCCGGTTTCACGAGTAATCATTGTTTTATTGCTACAGAACTGTTTCGTATGGTGCAAGGACCACACTCATCAGGCAATTTTGACGACTGAACTGTTGGAATTGGAAGGCTGGCAGCTAAATGCGAAAATTTGAATGGTTGCTATGGTAGATGCGTTACATTCAGGTTATATGAAACTGTTGGAAGGGTTGCTAGGTAACAAAAACATTATATAAGAGGGATTATCTGTCGCTATAGTGGAGCTTCACGCGGGGCACGAAGCGCCGCGGCATGGATGGAGCCCCATAGCTAAGGAAATGTGGTAATCTACCCATCCCAGAAAATTTGGTAATCACGTGATCGTACACCGAGCGAGCGACCGTCCGTCTGCACCACAGGCACACCAATGCAAAATTTCAGGTAGTCTGTAGTGATGGGTTTTTGGCGTGAAAAGAAATGGCCACCCACGTTTCGTGAAGCATAAACAACTGAAAAGTTCAGCGAAGTCAATTCAGAAGAAAATAAATTTTTTGTATCGGTTGAGCACCGCGCAATTCGGTCACACCCGTATTTTGTAAATATTGTATTGATTATGTCCTCTAGTTTAGACTACAGAGATAGAGAGAGGCAGAGAAAACGAGAAAGTAGGTGGCAAGCAAGCCAAGCTCAAAGAGAGAGAGCGCTGCAGAGAGCTAGAGAAAGGAGGCAAAACTGCTCTGACGAGCAACGGGAGAGAGAGAGCGAGAAAGAAACAGAGAAAGGAGGTGCAATTTTATGGACGAGCAACGGGAGAGGGAGCAACAAAGAAACAGAGAATTGAGGCGCAATTTTATGGACGAGCAACGGGAGAGGGAGTGAGAAAGAAACAGAGCATTAAGGCGCAATTTTACGGACGAGCAACGGAAGAGGGAGCAAGAAAGAAAAAGAGAAAGGAGGCAACATTTTACTCAAGAGCAACTGGAGAATGAACGAGAAAGAGCAAGAGAAAGTAGACGCAGAATTAGCGACGAGCGGCGAAGAAGGGAGCAAGAAACAGCAAGGGAAAACAGGTGTCGTTTAAACGAAGACGAACGGGAAGGAGGAGAAGGTGAGTGACTTTCTTCAAATTTAAGCTTATAATGTCAGATTTTTGCCGAGGTTAGCTTACTGTTAACATGTAGCGGATATAAGGCGTTTTGTGCTTTGAGCTGTTGCTTTTTTGTTTAATCAATAACCTCTTTGTAATTGCAGCAACTTTTTGGATTGACCGATCACCACACGTCACTTGTTCTCCCGCAGTGTCGATTTGACCTTTTGTCATTGCAGTTTTTCCTCTCGACCGAAGTGTATTCCATCTAGTTCACTGTGGTTAAGCCGTTAAGCGGTGCTGACCTGTCTTCGTTTGAGCGGGAATATGTGTTAGTTCCCACGACAATAGAGGCAATATTTGGGTAATTTTGCGGCGATGGTTTTATTTTGTCCTTCCTTGGTTATTAAATTACATCACGCACGGTTTGTCATGTGCAGTTCAGCTTTTGTTTTTATTTGGCAAACAATAAAACAAACTTCACAATGCTGATGAGGTTTGAGCGATTCGGACGAAATATTCGTTTTTGTCTCGAATTATGGTATATACTCTGACTTTTTAGTTTTACAGTGTCCTGTGCCAAGGCTTCTGCTAAGCTTTTAAAAATAAAATACACGTCGCCTGTCACTCCTTGTCTGTCACTCACAACGGTGAAACTTCCAAGTATCGAGTTTCAGTATCTGGGAGCTTTGTTGAGAGACCTCAGCTTATCCTAAAACATGACAACTGGTTAGTATGCGTGTTGCATTTGTCGAACAGAGTAAGCTTTCCGTGTAGTTAGCATTTGTTCATGTCCCTGAAGGAGAAAAAAAATTACAAATAGACAGTCGACCTCTTTGATGTCTCGCTTCACTTTTGCTCTGGTGCACAAATTTAAGCTTTTTATGACAGTATCACTCGGAGCAGTAAAATGAAAATTATACGCGGTACATTTTGCTGTATATTGTTGGTCGAATTTTTAGGTTGTAAAGTTATTCATTTTAGCCACAGGAGAACAAGAAAGTGAAGAAGAAAGTGAAGCACTCCAAGTTGAGACTAATGAGTGTGGCATACAATGCTCTCTTCAAAGTGAACAGCACCAAAGTGATTCAGGTACATATATTAAGCTTACATAGGTTTAGTAGGATGTTCAGAGCCTCCAACTTACATTTTTCACTCATTTTACTGTACATATATGTTTGAAAAGTTTCGCCTAAACGTTTGTTTACGAAAGTGGGGTAAATATAACTGCAGTGTAAATATGAAATATACAAACTCAACTCAATTTAATTTTTCGTGTTATTAGCAAATGAATGTACTTCAACATTGAGTTTTCCGTTTCTAAATATTAATTTGGATTATTCTTTTTCTTTAAGAGATTTGTTAAAAAAGTTATTGTCATTGTTACTAGTATATCCTATTCCACTTTTAAGACGACGTGAAAAAGCCTTTTTTCGGACATTACTGCTCAGTAGTACTATAAGAGTAGATGAACACTGTAGACTAAAGAGAACAAATTCAAAACATCAATGTTTAGACCAGAACGTATGTTAAGATCATTAGCAAATGTTTTATGGTAAAGGAATTCTAGTCAGTGCATGTGGTATGAGTTTTTCCTTTACGAAGAAGGTTATTGAATGTCCCCTTACATAATTTATCAGTACCCACATGTGTACTATTTGTTACAATTTCTTGTTCATTGCAAACCTTAAAGTTAAGATCAATATGCATTGCAGTGAAGAAATCAATGTATTACCAAGTTTTATAATTTTGTGTGGACTGTAAATGAATGTTGTAACTTCGGTATAGAAATCTTTTTGAGCAAGAAGAGAAGCTTAGCAATAATGTTAATTTTCATGTGGTTTTTTTAAAAAAAATTTAAAATCATGACAGTTTGTACTTGCATGGAAAAAGCAATATTGCATTTTTCCTTAATATTTTGAAATGTGGATTTATTTTTCCCTGTCCTAAAAACTTGAGCAATGAGAGTATTTTACTCATACCAATACATGTATTTAAAGCAATCATGTAACTGAGGTTCAGATTATTAATTTTGACGATTATATTTACTTCTATATTCATTGAATCCGCTTGAAAGTATTGCTTCACTCAATCGGGAATGGAGACTCGCAACAGTCTTTCAACTTACTTTTGAATGGTATACTGTCAGTTAGAGTAGTATTATATTTTTCTGCTTGTGAGAGTCTCTAAACTGGCATTGTATGTTTGTAATCTTCCACCTACAACCTCACTACTATGAGCCACTTTGAAATTGTGGGGGCTTTTTTATATGCAGAATGTCATTACCAAGGTGAAAGGCAAGGTTTTGTTTGTGTTAACGTCGCTGGTTTAAGTGACATTGGAGATGCTAGTCCTCTTTCAATTGGAACAGTGAGAAATTCAGGTAAAAATTAATACAAATAAGGCAGTGTTTGTTTTCTTATTGTGTAGGGCAGCTCCAGTTGGGATTCATTGTGATTGAGGGGATGATTTGAATAAATGAAAAAAGGCTCTCAGAATGCCAAAATGGTGTTTGTTAAGAATGTTCTCAAGTCCTAGGGCGTCATGGTTACAATCATTTCCGGAACCAAGTGTTTGCCGTGGTCTTAGTAACAGGACTGAAAAATAGTTTCCCAGTAACATTTTTAGCTTCAGGGATCAATTTACAGAAATCCACTTAATTTTTCCACTCAGCAATTCTTTGATTATGACTTGGCCTCTTTACAAAACTAAAACATTGCTTTAGCATCTATGAATTTTCTATAATTGTGTGCTATACTAAATCATTTTATGGCTCCCAGTACCAAGCAAAAAAATATATTTAGCTCTTATTAACCGAGCGGGAGGTCTGTAAGGGAGAATCTTGACCAAGGTCGCCAGTACAGACTGAATGCAGTGAGGTCCGTACCAGTGACCAGGGTCAAGATTCTCCCTTACAGACCGAGCTAGCTCGGTTGATAAGATGTTTATTATATGGCCAAACAAGAAAGCAAAGGAACAAAAACATAAATAATTTTATTTCCTTCCCTGCACGGGCTCAAGCATTCAGCTGGCTTTCTTCTGTCACTAGTCTCCAGTCCAAACGGGACAAAAATAGCTGTTCAAAGCAAACTTGGTCAATGAATGAAAACAAAATTGTTCATACAGACTCAATGAAAAAGCTTGTAGTTGAAACAACAATTTATGAAAAGTGACCAAAAGTGCAACTGCAATGTAAGTAATGCCTGTTTGTGCCTCCAGCGATCAGTTCTCATTCAACCTTGCGATCTTCGACTGATCACCACAGAAAACGTTGATGTTAAATGTGCAGCCTTCGAACTTGTCAATATTGCGCTCCCAGCAAAAATTGCCTGAGGCTGGATTTGTTGGACTGTGAAGCCATTTTGCTGTGTTGTAGTGGAGGTAGTGACTTGGTTTTTTTCGGACTGAGCAGATGTACCTGGCTCACGATTCAGGATAGCAGACATTTCTTGCTGTCGCTTCAGAGATGCTGTATTGTAGCTGTCGAGGCTTTTCAAATTTTTGTGACCACTTAGCTGTGCAACGAAGTTTGGCTGAACGTTTCCTTTGAGAAGTCATCCAGCACTGGTCTTTCTAACGGAGTGATTAGAAACCTTCTTCTTGTTTGTGTTATTGAGTCTGGCTGCAGCAAACACGTCTTTGTAGTCGGCTCGTTCTCAGTGCCCTTTTGTTTACGAACGGAGATGAAAAATTTGGACAGAAGAAGGTCGAGCTCTTTGGCAGGTATGTTTTCAATTGCTCTAGACTCTTTCAGTGACTCACAAAATTTCTTCCATGCGTTTAAATCGCTCTTAGTCTTGTATTGAGTGTTTTTTGATTTCTGCTCATGCAAATATTTCTCAATTTCGATTTCATCTTTGCTCGTAGCTTCCTCGGAGCGACTCAAATTTGCCAACGTTTGCTCGTTTTCTTTACCTGCTTCCTCGTGAAGGTCCACTCATTCTTCCATTTAGTATTATTAACAGGAACAAGCCAATTTTTTACAACTGTTACAACAACGTCGGTCTAGATGCCGGTCTAGATGGGAATACCTAGACCGCGGTCAAGATCGATTTTAGCAGATCAAATTCTTGAATTTGTTTGTTTCCAGTCCTTTTGAGACATGGCCATATAAAAAGACCCCATATCAATATTGAAAATATTTTATAGGAGGTACTTTCCCATGAATTTTTCACAGAGCTAGAAAATTGTTACAGGTGGTTTTCCACAGATCTCTATGGACACAGCCCAACTGAAAAATATTGTTTTCCATTATTAAAGAATCTGAAATCCTAAGGTTTGCTGTATTTTATTCATTTTGTTCTCACCAGCCATTGGTTCTCCCATAAAATGTTTTGTTTTATGATTGGTATTTGATTCATGCTTAGCGCACTGTGATCGGTCATTGTCCATGATCTATCACAGGACAGATACATGGATGACGTCACTATAAACTTGTTTTCTCTGTTTTGTTGAAAATGGCACACATTTTTGAAAATCTTTGTGAGATTATTTCGGATTAAAGCAAGTGGAAGCCTAAAAAATAACCTTAGCAGGAGCTATCTACAAAGAAGGTAAATGGAGAAACAGGGACATAAAGAGCTCTTTACGACTTGAGAATGCTTAAATTACAAGAAATTTTCGCAACAGCTGCCATTGTGTGTCATCGCTACGAGAGACTCACTGTTTTGCAAAATGTTTTGGCCATCATTAATATTCTGCTTTGAGCAAGAGTAGATGTTGAAAAACTGTTCTAAAAAAACTTTATACAAGTAAAATAAAGACAAAAGAAGCAGAGGCGAAAATAGCACTTGAAAGTAGCGAAAATCCTCGAACAGTCACGCGGTACAAGGCAAGTATGTGTATCAGCCTTTTTCTTTTCTGAGCCTGCGGCTCGTATGCTACTTCTTTGTTTTTACCACATTTTGACGTCATCTGTGATCTATTACTGAACAGACACATGGCAACAATGATGGAATCTATTTGTTAAATGGATGCACATGGAAAGTTTGGAGAGCACAAAAGATGCATAAGAGTTCAGCAACTCTAGCTACTTGAGTACTCTCCAAACTTCCCAAGTGCATCCATAACTTGATATATGCACAACTAAAAGCAGGAGCAGATTATTTTATAACACAGCTGGCAAAAATGGGTGTTTTTTTATTAAGTGCAAAATTCTCGTAACTTGCAAAACAATAACAAATGCTTCTTTTGGCTGGTTAAAAACACACCACAATCGTGTAGTTTTCAAGAATGAAAATTCTCTCCGTAAAACTGAGAAAGAAAATAAGCTTATTTATTCATTAACGATCAATGGAAACTAAGCAGAAACAAAGGTAAAAGAGTCTTAAAGTCCAGCTAAAGTTAAAATACTCACATGTTCATAAGACGTCATGGATTATGGTTTGGATTGACTGAAAATATGTTTATGTTTTGCTCGGCGAAAGCCAGAAAACTTGTTCTTTAGCAAAGATGACTTTCATCCTACTTTGAACTTATATTCCTTTACAAACAATGGGTACAGTCATTAAAGCTTCTTGAAAGGACCTGGCAGCAGTTGTTTTTGTGAGTAATAAATTTGTCTTGTTATTGCAAGAGAAATTTTGCTGCTTCAGTTGGATTGTTTGGCAATGAACAAAAGTGCATATAGTTTTTTGCCATAATTGAGCTTACTTTATAATATGCCTATATCTTCTAGTGTTTAAGAATATGTAAATAAGGAGGCCATTAAGCCAGGGTTTAAAATAAATTTTGTTGACATGCCCAACAATTTTTAGCTCGGTCATGTCTACATAGTTTACTGGTCATAAATTATTACCTGCCAAACAAGTCTTAGCTTAGACCAGTCAAAAGATAGTAAAAACTCACGAGTAAAAACCTGAATTTTCACAGACTTAACAGTTTCCTACACAAATAGTCATTTGCAAAAAGTTTTGCTATTTTTCTAAAATAAAAAGGTTATTATTTTCTGAAAGAAAAACATTGCAGCTATATATAAGTGGACTTCAATAGGGTAATGTCTCCCAAACAGATTCCTGAATATTTTCCAAGTGTATAGAATTTTTTTATATAGATTTAAGAAAATAAGAATGTGTGTCAAATATTAGGCTAAACAGGTTTTCGTATATAGGGGGCCTAACTGGCAAGTTTAGCCTAACAGGTTCCTAAATATCAGGTTCTTAGTCACAGCTAGGTATTTACTGTATTGGAAACATTCTACTTTGTAGTAATAGCCAAATTAGGACAAAAAATGTGCTCATAAATGCTCAAAAACTCCTTGTATTGCGAGATGGGGAAATATTATAAACAATTTTTTAGTGTGGTTTTACAAGTAATGTAAGTAACATTTCTTTACAAACAATTTGCTAGCCATGTAAAAGCAGTTATTTCAATTTTCATGCCTTAATGTTTACTGGCCTAATCTCGACTGGACATAGTACATTGACTTGCTGTAATTTTGAGCCTTGATGGTCTGATGGCTATTCTTGTCACTGTGGATTAATTGCTCAGTACCTATTAACTTAATTATGAGCCAAATATTTCATTCATCAGAGGGGACAGTGTAGTAAATGATATTTCGAGGAATATTGCCAGGCTCACCTATTTTATTCTTTAAAAAACAATTCCGCTTAAGAGCTAAAGCTGAAATCCCAAGTTTAGGCTCAGTATTGTTGTCACTTGTTTTCTTTGAATGATAGGTGTATGCACAAGTAATGTAGGGGGCAAGGGGAAATTGTTGCCCAACTAAAGATTTTAACTTTTAATAAAAATCTTCTTAGCCATGGAAGAACATGAAAGTGAGGTCCACCAAATTGAATGTAGCATGGAATGCTCTCTTCTAGGTGAACAAGAGCAAAGTCATTCAGCAGGTACTGATATAGTTCAGATTATGGTATATTGTATTTATTAGAGAAGTTAATAGTCTACATTAAAAAACGTCTTGAATCAGATTGGCTCAGAGCAGTGCAGTTTTTAGTTAACATAGCTAGTACATAAACAAGGAAACGTAACGCAGAAGGAAGGAAATAAAATGCAAATTTCACAGAGAATGAAAAACTGTGATTGGCTCATGAAGAATAGAAACATATCAGAACCAATCAAGTACCAGAGTCTGCTGGTGGGAAGCATGTATACTCAATTTTACCCTTCTTTGCATAATTAATTGCGTTCTGTTGTCTTACCTAATTAATCTTTTCTTTTTCTTGTAACACTTTTTTTCCTTAACATTTTATTTTATGAATCTACTTGAGTATTTTTCTTTATTCATTCTTTGTGGGTTGTGTTTCATTTTATTTTTGTTACCAAGATGTTGAAATAAATAAAGGTGTGGGTGGGTGGGTGTGTGTGACATATAGGAATGTTAAAACTTCCATATATATTATTTACATGGCCTCAAAAGAGCAGCTATATAATTCATTCATTGGTCCCTTTCTCGTGTATTTCATTTAATTGTTGTTGTTGTGGTAAATATGACAAGCCATTATGTCTGTACTTAATTCTCCTCACTGGATTGTAGGAGTTTTGTTTTGTGTGCATTTGATTGTGCATATTATGGGAAAACTAACGTTAAGTGTGTATTACTTTGATTTGAACACAGTTAAAAAACATCAAACTCTTATATTTTGATATCAGAGATAATTATTTTTCGGATTATAATTGATGATTAGTTGATTGGTTGGGTCACTCCGATTATTTGTTGTAGTGTATAAGGACCCAGATTTCCCTCAGTAGGGCATGGAATGCTGACTGTAGTTGTTAAGGACCACGAGTCGTGAAGGCAGAATAAAGCTAATCATTTAAGGTTCAATCCATTGTAATCTTTCATTCTTTATCGACCCTATCAGTCACAACATTTTTGATGACTGATTTATAAAATGTCAGTCAATATCAACACTTAGAAAATGATTGTCAAGCCTTGTTGTATTATCTAAGGTTTCAAAATTAGAAATATTGTGTATTTTCTTTTTGAAATCAGGTGGAGAATACTTCCAGAGATACAGCATTGTAATAATAATTACTATTGTACAGTTACACAAGCATGTAGTACAAGGATGCGAAGAAAAGAAAGTCAGTTTACAGCTTTTTCTTCAAGCAGGCTGTGGCTTGCATCTGTTAGCCCAAGAATCACAACTCTCTCACCCCTTAAGCAAGATAAAAAATGGAATCCACTAGCCCCATAGCTTATATTAGTTGTGTAGTTGGTAAATACAATAATTCATTCACTCGGAGAAGAGTTGGAAAGGGAGACTCCTGCAGTAGAAAATGGCCTCATTGAAGGGGCAAGCAACTTGCATCAAACACAGCAGCCTCTTATAGAAGGAAATAGTAGTAACCACTTAGAAGATAACCGCCTAATGGTTAGAGCAAGGGCAGTTGGTGTGGACTATAAATTTGCAAAGCCTGGTGCACTGGAAACAGAGGATGACAGGAGAAAAAGAGAGCGGCGAAACCAGAGAAGAATATCAGAACAAGAGAAAAGGTTGCGTGAAGTTGTTGGAGATCTACCACTACCTCCACCAGCAGGGCCAAGTCAGCAAGAAGATAATGCATACATTGCTATTCGTGCATTTGAGGTGGAGCAGATGACTTACACATTCAGTTTTTGTGAGGTCTGCTAGGAAAGGCGACTGGAGTGCAAAGGCACAAGAAACGTGTACTCGCTGCAGAAGAGATAAGAAGGTGCCAAAAGTTTGGTCAGGTGAGAATAATACGGATCCAATGGCTGTTCCCGAGTTTTTGTCTAACATGTCAGATGCTGATAGCCAGGCTTGCACCTACTGTGCATGTACACTTGTTGAAGCATGGAGGTATTGCCTCAAAGGGACATTGCATTGCTTTCCCACAGGCTGTGCAACAACCGGCCACTACTCTTCCATGCCTACCAGCAGAGGTGGATATCATATGCATGAGAAGACAAGGAAAAGATGATACCCATAAGGACTTAGGGTTAGAAGACACCGTGTTGAAGGAGCCCTTTGTTGGCTCAAGGACAACAATCCTGCTTATGGTGATGTTATTAATGATGGCGCCCGCATAGAGAATTTACCAGAAGATGGTGAGTTGCCCAATTTGAGAACTGTTGAGTTTTCTGAAACAGAACGGGTAGATGACCAAGGCCCGGCTCCACAGCAATTGGACACTGGGGGAAACAGATTGTACTGATGACTCTACAGTCTCTGGAGTAATTCTTCCTGAGCCTGGAGTTAACGTACAAGCACAAGTTGAAGCAACAGTAAATGAAGTTGTGTCAGAACCTAGGGAGGGTGAACCAGAAAATACACAACGAAGAGTGGAACGACCAGTGATTCCTTGGCCAACCACGGACAGGACGCCAGCGTCAGAGTTTACCACTCCATACTTTTTTACGATGGCATTTCCTTGTTTGTTTTCCTATGGAAAGAGTGATTTCCACATAAACCGGTCAGTGACATGTCCTTCACTGCATGACTGGGCAGAGCACCTCCTGTGGTACCAAGATGGGAGGTTTGCTAGGCATAAGGTGTGGAAGTTTGTTGTCCACAATATGATCATGAGGAAGCGTGCCCTGGAGCAGAGCCGGTTCTTTGTTGATCAGCAACTTGGTGACCCACACATAACTGTTGCAGACCTGCAAGAGCGACTTGCGAGAGGTGACACTTTTATGGACAAGTTGTTGTATTTTGGCGCAAATCTGCGTGGTACAGCTCAGTACTGGCACCAGAGACGCAGAGAGCTTCGTGCCCTTGTGGAGTTCATGGTCAATGAGAAGCATGGGTTGCCTTCATTTTTCATGACTGGAAGCTGTGCCGAGTTTTACTTTCCTCCTCTTAGAAGGCTACTGGAAGAATACATCTTGCAGACCAAAGGTGAAGAAGTCAACCTTGCTGAAGATAGTAATGCCTGCTTCAAGGCAGTACAAGAAAATACTCATGTAGTGGTGAGTTACTTTGACCTGCGTACCCAAGCATACCATGAGAGGTACTGAAGCCAGTATTTGGTGTCTCTAATTATTGGTACTGCTATGAGTTTGCCAAGTCCCGCGATCAAATTCCTTGGCACCAACTCAGCTGGAGGGAAGACAGGCAACCACATCAGCTATTGCATGAAATTCGTGAAGATGGTTGCGAAGAGGAAGAGTATGCAGCTAGACTTAGTCAGTGGGCGGATGAAACCTTTGCCATGACAGCATTACATCCAGCAGGCAATGATGAAGAAGGGCAGCCAAGAAAAGACCTCTGGCCACCACCTGAGGGAACAGCTGAGCCCATATCAGATGATAGGGATCCCTTAGTTGAGATGCTAATGAAAATAGCTGCAACACAAGATGCAATACTGGAGGATCATTTGCTTTTAGTAAACAGGGTTGGACTCCACAGTTGCTCTGATTACTGCGTGAGATTTCCTCCCCATCCAGAGCAAGGACTGCAGCCGAGAGAACGTTTATGTCGGATGGAGTTTGGAAGCGAGTTCCACCCAGGGAAAAAAATTCACTGTAATCCAGAAATTGTGGAGGGTCATAATGGAGCTCCCCGCCTAGAGATGCCGTGTGACCATCCACGTGTGGTTCAGCATTCTCGTTATCAGTTACAATCGTGGAGGGCAAATGGGGATGTAAGCTTGATTCTTTCCCATTCCTCTCCGGACAATCCTAGCCAGATGATATCATAGCCATAATTGACTATGTCTGAGGATATGCTTGAGCAAGGTCTGTATGTATTTCCCACCCACTGTCTTGAATGGCAACGTAATAAAACGAAGCTGCTTGAGTGTAACAGACAGCCAAACCACCCAGTAGCAAAAATCAAGGCAGCTCACAATGGCAGACATGCGGTGAAGGCCGACAGTAATAGGGCAGGAGGATTGTTACCTTTACTGTATCTTTCCCGTGACAGCAAAGTCATGCTGGTGGTTAACCTAAAGGCTGATTGGGGTTTGTTCAATGGGGCGGTAGGTACAGTTGTAAACATTGTGTACAGAGATGGCCACAGACCTACTGATGATTCTGCTCCAGTACCTGATGTGGTTCTGGTGAGGTTTCCAGGATATAGGAGGCCACCGTACATTAATGAAGATCCTACAGTTGTGCCAATTGTACCAGTAAGTCGCTCCACTGATTGCGCATGCCGATGCAAGCGTCTACAGGTTCCATTGCGACTGGCATGGGGAACAACAATCCACAAATGCAAAGGGATGACTGTGGGTGCTGGAGAAGCATTCAGGTATGTAGTGGTTCACCCCGGGGACCATGGCTTTGAAGCCAGAAACCCAGAAGCTCTATTTTTGGCATTGTCAAGAGCAAAATCAGTAGGCAGGAAAGGAAGAGATCCTGATTTTGCTTTTCATGAAGATGTATTGATAAACAATGACAGATTCAGACCCGTGGACACTCCAACTACAAGAGCTAGAGCAGTGGAGATTGAGAGACTGTATGTCTTAGGGACTCAGTGTCGGCAGAGAAGGGTGTTGGCGCCAGCATACAGGGAGGAAACCTTTCTCAGACTCATAGAGTGGGCTCAGTCTCAAAGTCTTCATTGAGACATTGATGAATTAGTTGGATTGTAAGTGTCTAATCTATTTGTTTTTAAAATACTCCATCTGGCTTTCTCATAATTAGCCTGAAAATAGCCAATGATATGATGATGTTTCATTTCAAATGAAGGGCTGAGGCCTGTTATGCTGTAATCGGTCTAGGTGACTGAGGACCTTAGTGGTCATGCATAAACAATAAGAGGACCGTTATGCTGTAATCGGTGTAGGTGACCGAGGACCTTAGTGGTGATGCATAACACATGAAAGGGCTGTTATGCTGTAATCAGTCTAGGTGACTGAGGACCTTAGTGGTCCTGCATAACAAATTAATGAAAGGAATGTTATGCTGCAATCGGTCTAGGTGACTGAGGACCTTAGTGGTCATGCATAACAAATGAAACAACTGTTGTGCTGTAATCAGTCTGGGTGACTGAGGACGTTTGTGGTCTGCATGCATAACAATGAAAGGACCGTTATGCTGCAATCAGTCTAGGTGACTGAGGACTTGAGTGGTCATGCATAACAAGTGAAGCATCATTATAAATTATCTTGTGGTATGGAGAACATGTTTGTCAGGCTTTACCATGGTAACAGTATTAAGAAACGACCCTGTTAAAGAACAGGTAAGGAGTATTAAAAGGTACTTCTGTCAGATTTGTTCTTAGCCCGGCGACACGAGTGAAGGTGGTCCCTTCATGACACCCCCGCCTTTTTGAGCGGCTATTACGAGGCGAGATCTTATAAAGATCTTCAAAAATGCCTTGTGGGACCGGGAACCCTCTTGTTTGTCCAGCAACTTGTCTTCTTTATGAGTAGGGTAACAAGACAAGTAAATATAGCAAGTAAGATAAGGAAACATTTGACAACAACTACACAGATTCTCACAATAATATGGTCAAACTAAGAAAGTACAACAACACAACTAAATGAACTACTAAACTGTAGAAACCTTCAAGAACCTGCACTTTCCCAATTAGTAAAATAGGAATCAGCTAAAATATATATAGCCTTATAGGTTGTTTTTACACTGTAGCTAAGGCAATTTATGTACTTGAATCAAGTCTATTCCTTTTTCTCTCAAACAACAATAATATATTTTATTATTCATTCAAAATATTTCCCCGATTTTGATTGGCTAAAAGCACATGTAATTCACCATAACCAGCTACTGATGACCAAATTTGGAAGAATTTTTCGTTTAATGAATAGATGACATCAAAAGTGCAGTGTTCTCGCAGGTTGAGGCACCGTGAACTGAGAAGACCTGGGGACAAGGTTGAATTGTTTTGGCTGTGAAAACAAAAATGGCGGAACATTTTACTTGTTTGATGACGACTTATTGTTTCTTGCAACTCGATGGATAAAATCTGCTATGAGGAGTACGTTTGCAGACCTGAACAGCTCTTAATCTTCTAAACAGCCATTACTGAGGTGAACTTGACATCAACGAAGGTATTAAGCATGTTTTATCTTGTTTTTAAACTAGGAATTATTTTGAATGAATAATAAAGATCTCGGAGGATCTTATCCACCTCCTTGATCTGCCTAATTCTCCATATCCTACTGAGGCTCATTCATTTATTGCTAAATAATAAGAAACGTTGTTATAGCTGGAAATTTCTTCCCAACCATATGCACTCTCATTGGTTATTTCAATGTCACCTGACACCTAACAATAACACTGTTTCCCAGCACAATCTCTGAGTGGGCAATATTGCAACAAATCTATGAAGTCAGAGGATAACAGTGTACTGTTACCCTGATTCTTTGCGTGGCCCTAGCCTGGGGAATGAACTTGCCACCTTCTGCTCTGCCATCAAGTGCTCATCTGATAAATGTCCTCCTGAGATGGTGAAAGTTGTTCACACATCTCATTATTGTGTTGTTGTGCTCATCATGTCCTTAACAGTCTGTACATAATATTTCGTTCACGGTGTGTGCAAGGAATAAAGGGACGCTAAACATTTTTGGATGCTTTCCCTAGACAAGAGACATGATTGTTTATCATAACTAAATGCTTAGAATCGACTGTCAATGGCTTATGGGCTGGATCTCTCTTTATTTACATAATTATACTTTAATAAGGGACCTGTGTTCATCAAATTCAATCCGTGGCTACAAATTGAGAGTCAATTTACGAAAATTAATTCCGAAGTTTTAACATTCCTTCTTTGTTAGTTTTTTCATCAGTGCAATGATTTCGAGTTAAGAATCCATTAAAAAGAAAGTGAAGAAACTTTCATAAACACTCAGTGTATATGTGATTTAATGTCAATGTTTTTTACAACAGGAGTTAAAATTTTATGTCCATTTCTGTCTCATATACGCCCGTATTTGAATAAACTTTAAAATATTTTTATAATAGTCTTATTACGACTGTTTAACTGTGACAATAGACGGATCGAAACGCACCAATCACTGATTACGAGTCTTCATAGCCAATAACATCACGGCTTAACTGACAGACGACCAATAACATCACGACATAATTGACCAATCAGATCAATAACCAGAGTATAACACCATCAACTGGCGTGATACAACTCACTTTGACTCTGAAGATGACTACCGCACAGGTTGTCGAAACGTCAGTCACTGTCAACAACAACAGTCCTGTTCAGGACTACGTTCACCCGGACGATCAAACTCAACCTTTTGAAATGACTCCTGGGTTCAAACCTTTCACAATAGTCTTATTATATTTATTATCATTAAAGGTGTACGACTATTAATTTTTTCAGCCTTTCACATTAAAATCTTGCATATATAAAGCCAGCTACTTATAAACCAGACCCTCCAGTCCCCCTTTGCTATTAGCCATTTCATTTGAAAATTTAGAATTTTGTATTGCTTTAACGTGCCGTGGGCCCCTGGGTTACTGTAAAATTTAAATTCAGATTTGAAAGCTTATAAGGCATATTCACTGTCATTCATTTTGTTTACAAATTGCTGATTGCATGTCCTAAAACTGTATTCGGTATGCTTCTATTGCAATAATGTAATTAATAAATGTTATTGAAAAATAAAGTAACTTTGCTTGTCAGGTTGTTTGAAAATGTGGGTTTTTTTCCTTTCTTCCCACTTTTGACTCACCCTCTCCTTACGAGGACGAGTTTAAAAAAAGCCAATTTTTTTCTAAAAACTGTGATATTAATGATCTCCATACTCCAGAATGACATTTACACATTATGATTCAGATACACGGTCATTCTCTACAAAGGAAGGCACCGCGTCGCCCCCACATTCACTATCAATACTGATTAGGGTTAAGCAATGACTTGAAAAACGGTTAGCCTCTATTTACATTCTAGGGTTACAGTCGGAGGCGGTGTATGGTCACGTGATTACCCAATTTTCTTGAATGGGTAGATTACCACATTTTCTCAGCTATGGGGATCTGAAGTGCCGCGTGTGGAGCTCCATGCATTCCATTTCATTCATGTGTATACATGTACCTTTCCAAACAAAAAAGATGAAGGCCAAACCGATTCGGAAGTGAAGACAACAATGTAAATAGTGCTTCAACTATAATGCTAATCAATGCACCTTATCCATAAAACCTGATACCTTAGATAGTGTGCTGAGCACATTGTTAACTTAAAATCTAGGTATCTGTGATTATCTTATAATGGAAGTTTTCCTATGAAAAAATGAAAGTAAAGCACAAACACAAAAATGTGAGGAAAGCACAATAATAAACCACTTCAGTGAATGTTTCATCTGTAGCAAACACAACATTAATACCTGTTCGCGGTAAAAAAAAAAAAAAAATGAGATAGAGACCAAAAATTAATGTGCCATGACATCAAAGTCAAAATATGCCACCTAGTTCAACATGACTTCTCATCAACTTTGGTTGAATTTTCTAGAAGAGAAAAAAAGGGAATTTTTCTTCTTAGGGACAGTTCTTTGTTAATAATGTCAAACAAAAAAAAAGAGAGAAGGCCAAAGACTTTTTCTGAGATCACATTGACAGTGGGCACATCACACTGAAAGATTGCAGCTTAGTAATTATCGTATAAGACTAGACTCTGCTACATACATATAAAAAATAATTGTAGGCTGTACAATATTGCCCTGAACCTTCAAGATCCAAAGTGCCATGCAGCTTCTTTTATTTCTATGCAGAAAACTACCCCGCGAAGCAAAAGACTTAAGCTATAAGGTAAACTGCCAAAGCACAGTACACCTTTATGATCATAGTTATTTTTAACAAAGACACTATATACACTGCAAGTCTGATGCCATTAAGAGCAACAAAATGATGAAATTCCTTCAAACACAATAGTGACTTACAAAAAGGACTTCTTATTGTTTAAAATAATACAGTGCAAAGTAAGTGTATTTTGGTCTATTTTTGCATGATCACAACTTAAATGAGCTCTAAATCATGTGATTAACTCAGGTTAAGTACGACTTGATAAAAGTAGCACCTGTGTTTCCAGGTTTAAAATGCAACTTGCATGGAGATCATGTATAAAGTTAAACAAGTACATGTATGCCAGTAAATATCATACCTTCTTTTTTCTTGGGTTTGCCCCTTTTGTTTTTCTTCTTTCTCCTTCGTGCAGTTGGGCACTTAAATCGTTTGTGTCCATACCCCCCACAAGAAAAACAATCTAATTTCATGTCTAGGAAATTAGAATTTCAATCGGTATTAATAGCTACATCAAAGTGGCTGCTGGATTTATAATTATTTATTGAATATTCAAATTAGACAAGTACCTTATTACCCTGAGGAGGGAAGAGAGGTACTCCCTTTTAAAAGCAACATGAGTATCTTCTGCTCCAGAGGGTATGGTTTTTGCACCAGCTACGTCTGAAGACCAGTATAGGCTTTAAAGTCATAATTTCATGACAGTATTTTAAAAAGGCCAATTTGGCATCCAAGGGAGGTACTGCATTATATGGGAGTGTATAAATGTATTTTTGTCATTTCAATTTCAAAGATAGAGTAATATGCGGAATCAAAGAGCCTTTTGAGAACTTTTGTCGTTGGCATTGTAATCCAAGCAATAATGACATTATTTTTTGCCCATATAAACATGTGTTTGTTTTTACCTGTAGGTCTGACAGGGTGCAAAGAAAGTCAGTTTTACAGACTGCCATTCAGGCAAGCTGTAGCTAGCATGTACTAGCCCCCAAGTCATTTCAACTTGCCTCAAAACCCTTTTTGATTAGCGGGATTGATTACCATCCTTCTGTAATTTGAGTTGCCCCCAAAAAACAGCACTTGCCCATTGGGCAAGTTAACCCCACACATCACTAATGCAATAGCAAAATTGACTAGCCCCGGGCTATTGGACACGACTTTCCTTGCAGGCTGTTTGAAAATGTGTATTATAGATTAAAGCCAGGGCAGGGTTGTTCCAATTGAAGCTGGGTTAAGATAACCCAGGGAAGTTTGAACTCAGATATGCATGAGAGCCTAAAAAGTAAATTCAGTTTAATTCACTTTGCCTGCAATTTGATGATTGGATACTCTAAAAAGACTACAGAGAATAATGAGAGAGGGTGCTTTGGATAGAAGAAATAAGAAACTTGGGTTGAAATGTAACCCTGGGTTAGCGCTAACTGGCGTTTGCACAACTGGGCCTGGCTCTCAAAATGAGTGTAGGAAATTTTCTTTTTTTCCTTTTTTTTTAATTAAAGAATTTCTTATGTTTACATACCAAGTAGAAATTAAGAAAAGAAGGAGAAGGAAAAAAGAAGGAAAAAAAATGAGTGCAGGAAATTATATTCTTTGATCTGAAGTAGGGTTAGGATTTGGTGAACCGGGTGTCACATCCCCACTACTAAGAATTCCCAGTTGCAACTCCACCCCTCTGTGGGCTTGTCTCTTGTCACCGTCTCAATTGGGACTATGTTGTAAAGATTTACCCATTTATTTTTGTGGTTATAACTTACCAAAAAATTCTGGAGAAGGGCATATGTGGGAGGTATGGCCACGGCCATCACATTTATAGCATCCTGTTAAAAAGTCAGAAATTTACTTGAAAAAAATACATGAGCCACATTTCATGAACTTTTCATGAAATATTAATAAAATAAGAAGAAGTGCAAGAACTAAGGTTTATCAGTAACCTAAAATATTCCTCTTTTCAGTTAACCTTTACATAAAGAAACATAATACTTGCCTCCCCCTCCCTGCACTTGTTGTGACATTAGCTCCAAAGATCGGCAATACTTGATTATTGTGATTTTCAGATATTGGTACTGAACTTCTCCTTTGTTGATATGTACACCATACTTTATTAACTTAACAAATAACAAATTAAAGCAAAGGACCATGGTATGTAAGATAGGCGTTTGGAGCATATGACTCAGGTTTTGTTTTGTCTTTTAGTATTATTTTGAATAAAAGTGATTTGGTAGTATCTGCAAAAGGGTACCTTTCTTTTAATACCCCAAATCTCCCTTCACTGTATTTAATGCAATACGGATAAATTTCGGCCAGGAACAAATCAACATTTATGTAACACAGAATGGTTAACTTACTTCTTTTCCCTCCTCCCATCGTTTCTGTAAAATACAGCAAAAAGTATCATAAGAACGTTGTTTTTCAAGGATTATTTTAAGTTGTAGCTCATTTTTGTTACAGTGAGATATAAGAAAGTCAGATTTTCAACATTCTTAATTTGTAATAATAATCGCAGTAATTGTGACACACAATATAACCAATGTATATTTCATGACATTTTGCCTGAATTTCTTTGAAAAAAATCTTTTCCAAATAAAATATCCTGGATGAATCTGAAAATGCATTTCCGTACCTGAACAAAGTATTTACGCCAAAATACACGTTGTTCACAGTGTATATGACTAAAGTAACAGTAAGGCATTTTTTTCCAAACTAGACAATGTGATTGCATTTAAATACCCACTTGGTGGTGGAGAGGGTGGCGGCGTATCTTGTGGTGGAGGATCTTCATCCATGTCGTCGACTACACGCATGATTACGAAAGTGAAAGAATAAAGAAAAAGCTCATATCGTAAGTGAAACCTTCTTATTTTCCAGTTCATTTCTCAAGGACTTTCAAAAGGTGGTCATGGGAATATTTTTTGGTGAGATATCTTAGGGTTCACTGAAAAATAGACATGGTAGCAACAAAACATCATTTAAGGACAAAACGAGCGAGTTTAATGCTACTTACATGTCCCACTGACACTTGCTTCGTCGCTCTAAAAATAAGGGAACAAAAGTAACTACCTGTTTGCCCCAAAAGAATTCGGAAAAAAATAGTTTTTATCGTTCCCAAACCTAAAACGCTTTTTGAGTTGAATTTCTGGTTGCGATAAATGAAGTTAAATGTAAAATTATTCCTTACGTCTACTAGCTCCGTTCTGCTCCCTCTTTCTGCCATAATTTCTTCACCTCCCAAAACATTAAAAAGCAGTACAAAATACGGTAAGGAAGAAGCAATCAGAAAATACCATTTTGAACACAAACTATTAATATTCTCAAACACGACCTACCCTCAAGCACAAACAAACAACTCCCAGGTTCTTGCAAGGACTATCATCACGAAAGCTTCTTCCTTTTACCCGCTTTTTTTCACCTTCTGCACACATTGCAGTGGCACGAAATTCCTGGCAACAGGGTGCTACCCTCAGGGAAGTCGGGTGGTAGGTATTACAACTTAATACACCAGCCTAAAATGACTCTTTTATCTCTCTTGTGCATGTACAATGTTTTAGCCAAAGTAGGAGTAGACTCCATAAAAACGAAGTACAAATTTCGTGTGATGTCCAGTTCAGAGTTGGCCGTAATGGCCAGCTCATGTCCAGAAATCTCGCACGTCAAACTTCGCGCGACTTACATAATGCTCATAATGTTCGGAAAGTTCGAGTGGTCAAATACATAGTTGTTTCTGGTCAAATAAAAGCCGCTAATCAAAAATATTGCCACAACCGAAAATGGCGACGAAAACTTAAAGAAACAATTTTTCGAACAAGAGGTTTTGGAGACAATTTACATGATTTTTGGCCGAGATATTGTAGAGCGAAGGTCTTGGATTTAAGCCGTGTAGTAGAAGCTCATTTACAAACAGAATTAACTCCAAATTGTTTTAACGTCAGAAGGAAGAATATGCTTTTTCAGTGGACGAAAAAACTCAGGAGAGAATTAAAGATAAGACTTTGTACTTGAAGTTTTACACGGGACCTAAGAGAGTTTCCCAGCGGAATTGGCATTAATTACTGAAGAAAAGAGGTTAATCAAGGCGGCAGTGCTCCATTTGCAATAGAATCATATGAAAGAAGCAGGCAATTTGTTCGTATTTTTATTTCCATTCTAGAAGGTAGGAGTTTAAGTTTGTCAAAACTAAGATCTAAATAAGTCAACCTTTCAGTCTCAATCGCGTCCTAGTGTTCAGGTATATCGCACGAAATGCTGTATCGCAAATTATTTTACTTATCCCACCTTTCTTTGTAAAATTTCCATTGTTTACTGTTGGAATTTTAAGTGTCCACTGCTACCGCGCGTGCGTTAAATTAAATTCTGGCCATGCTTCAGAGTATGTCACAGTCTGATCGGTCTCAGGCTCATTTTCTTTACTTTTCAGCAACCTTATTTTATGTCACAGTCGGGTTGAGCACGAAGTAGAAAAGGAAGCCAACATTCCATCGTGGTCGTGACAATTTACAAGTCTCCGTTAA
>OZ037777.1:18470676-18478176 GCA_964035525.1 Porites cylindrica
TCCACTGTAGTTTGAAGGCATTTTCGTTCTAATGGACAATCAGACTTTTTTTACAATTGCAGGTGTCGGGTTGCGGTGTCGGGCCATTTGCATTGGAAAGAACGTGTTTGTTGTGTGACGATATGATGAATTTCATATTTGTCTGTTGAAAATCTTGTAGAGTGGATGTTTTTTCTGGAAGCATTTATCGACGATGCGGAGGAACTTTCTACCAAGGTTGGTTTTAACATTCGAATCAAAAGGAGGATTGTACCATGTAATGTCTCTTTTTCTCTTTCTTTTGGTTCTCGGAGTGGGCTCAGGGTTGTATGTTAGTTTGTGATCATATCCACTTTCTTTACGTGTTTGCTGGTAAGGAGCAATTGATTCGTCAAAAACTTCTTTGCTAGATGACATGTTAGTTAGCCTTTTGTTGATGTTGAGTGGTATGTTTTTTAGTAGTGACGGGGAGTGGTTGCTCTGTTGGTGGACGTACGAGAGTTTGTTGTTGGGTTTTACGTATGGCTTGTAACTTCCGTTTGTAAGGTCGAAGGTTACATCAAGAAAGTGAACGATTTTTTTGTTGGCTTCGATTGTATAGTTTGTACAAAGGAGAATGGACTACGTATGTTGATTTGAATCCTTTATTGACCCGACACATGTCGGCTTACGCCTTCTTCAGGGGTCTAAACTGCGTTCGGTATTACAGTTAATTATATTACGTGTTAAAGGTAATTTCATCCACAAATTGCTTAATTGTATAGCCTAATTGTACATGTACATCAATTACAAATTTGCGGTAATTAGCGACCCTTAAAACAACGTATGTTAAAAACATTTTGTGTACCCAGAACTTTGTAAAGATCACTGCAATTATATTGAATGGTTAGCCAATTCGTTTATTAAGTCCATTTGGCTGCATGGAATTCAGTTTCTTTTGCCAGAGTATCTCCCGGTATCTCAGGAGATCTTTTTTCTGTTCATTGCTTATATTATCTTTCCTGATCTGTTCTATTATTGTAATGATCACGTTATTGTCGAAGTTGTGTGTTCGTTTATTGTGTAGAAAGTGTTCCGTAAGTTGACAACTGCTGATTCCCTTTTTGATATGATTTCTGTGGTTGCTTAAGCAAGCGTTGAACGCTGTTTCACTCTTGCCTATGTACTGTAGATTGCAGATGTTACACTCAATAATGTAAATAACCCATGATGACTGGTAGTAAACAGAGTGAAATATTTTAAAGGTCTTATTGTTGTTACTGCTGGTAAACATGGTGGTTTTGTTGATTCCTTTGCACCAGTTGCACCTTGGTTTTCCACGTGCTTTGCAGCCTCTTGGGACAGAAGTGTTGTCAACTGCCTTGAATTTAGTACTCACGAGTCTGTCCTGGAGACTTATTGGCCGTCTGTAAGCCACTAAGGGTGGTTTGTTGAATATGTGGGCCAGTCTTTCTTTAGATTGGAGGAAGTTCCAGTTTCTTCTTGCAATCTCTGCAATAAAAGTGGTATGTGGGTTGAAAGTAGTGACCAGGGGGGATACGGTCGGTAGATTCCCTTTCTCTGGTCTGTAGACGTTCTTCTTGTGTCATTGTAAGGACTTTTTCCATTTCTCATAAAGCCTTGGTCCAATGGTAGCCACATGCTACAAAGAAATCAGCGTATTTGGCTATCTGTTTCTTCAGTGTATCAGTGGAAGAACATATTCTCCTCAATCTCAATCCTTGCCTGTACGGGATACTTTGTTTGAGGTGTGGTGGATGTGCTGAAGTCCAGTGTAGGTATGGATGTGTGTCTGTAGGTTTCTGATAGACCTCTGTGCTGATGTTGCCTTGTCTATCCTTTAGGACTGTCGTATCCAGAAAGTTAACTGAATTAGTGGATATTTCGTGCGTGAATTTGATTGACGGTGCTGCGTTGTTCAGGTGGCCAATGAATTCTGTTATGGAGTCTATGTACCCTTTCCATATTAAGAAAATGTCATCTATGAACCGTACCCAGATTATAATGTAGTTGAACCACTCTGTTTTGTATACAAAGGTTTCTTCGAATCTTCCTACATAGACATTTGCGAAGTTGGGTGCAACTCTGATTCCCATTGCTGTCCCCTTGATCTGGATAAAATGTTAGTCATTGAAAGTGAAGTTGTTCAATCTCAAAACCTTTTCAAGAAGGCATGTCAAAGTTTGAGGCGATGGCTTAATCCGGTTCATTTTTATAAGTTCCTCTGAACGACAGTAAGTCCTTCATCAATATCAATATTTGTATATAAGCTTGAAACATCTAATGTTACTAAATAACATTCTACAGGTAGTTTTCCTAAGACTTTTATTCGTCGAGTAAAGTCTGTTGGTCGCGAATATAGGAAGGTAATCGCTCTGTTATAGGTCTGAAAAATTCATCCACATAAGCTGATATCTTCTCCGTGTGGCTGTTAACGGAGGAGATAACTGGTCTGCCAGGGTTATTGATTTTATGTATTTTGGGGAGCGTGTAGAATATTTGGGTTCTAGATTGCGCAGGTTTTAAAAGTTTTGCTACATTGTGTTGCATTTCTCTGTTCTTCACGAGATTGTCAATGCAATGGTTAATCGTTTGTTCATGTCCCAAAGTGGAATCTTCTTTTATCTTCCTGTAATACATGTCATTATCTAGTTGGCGTTTCGCCTGTTGTAGGTAGTTGGTTGTGTTGAGAATAACTGTAGCTCCGCCCTTGTCTGCGGGTTTTATAATCATGTCTCTATTTTTACTTAGTCTATGTCTATCCAAAGCTAATCGCTCACGCTTACTAAGATTGTTGCGTTGAAAACGACGATTATGTACTGTTCTGTCGGTGATTTCTTGTCTTAGCTTCTATATATATCTGTATATATAATTTATATATATATATATATATATATTTTCCTATAGACTTGGGGATGTTTTAAATCCTGTTCTAGCAATAGGGGGTAAGGAGGCAATAATTTTAACTTTAAGTGAGGAGATTTAAGGGGAAAATGGGTTTAAAAACCTGTATTAATATTATTTACTGATTTTTTTGCTCAAACAAGAGGGGTACTTGAGAGATGGTGACGAAACCCACACAGTGCATGATGTAGGATTTGCCGTTTTTGGAAAGGGACTTCCTGCCGCGACCCAGTTCAGAGTGATAGATTAAAGAAAAGAGTAACATGGATGGCAAGTGGAGGATGACAGCAACAGAGTAGATACCTTTCAGTAAGAAGAGACGACACACCACGAGAGATTGAAGGAATTGTTTTTCCATTACTATGAACAATGTGTGCAATATATTTTACATGGATTTTGTTCTTTTTTCTAAAAAATAGTTTACATTGATCTTACAAAGTTGAAACAATGTGCCGATCCAGGAATTTCTGAAAGGGGGGGTTGTACACTACCGAAGTAGCCTTGAACACCAATGGTGTGGAAGGCGAGTGATGGCCCCTGCCTCTGAGCCATACCCCTCCCCCCTAAAAATAATGTTTACGATTTTTCCCTCGCTAAAATGCGATTTGCAGAATTCCTGAGACTTGAAAAGCGTTGTAAAGGCATGATATAAAATCTGCAATTTACCTTATTTCTCATTCAGAAACCCAAAAATAATAATGCATAATTGAAAGAGACAGCAGTATCAACAATAGTTATTTGTACCTCAACATACCTCAATAAAACAGCGTAGCCTGAAATAGTCTTCTAGGATGAGCTTTTACAAAAGCATCGCAGATCTCGTCTACTTCGAATCTCTCCGGGTAATGCATGGTGATGACAGCGAGATCTGAGAAGCGCTCTTCAGACATCGTTGATCTGGTGCAGGTCTTGATCCGTTTCATGAGTGAAAAGGACCGCTCAGCTTCCGCACTACTGATTGGTAGGGTGCATGCAATTAGAAGAAGACGATGGATGTTTGGGAAAGTATCCTCATCACACGCACCAAGTGCTAATAGAAGATTGTTTGGAAGTTCCTTCTCTGCTGACTGCCACATCGTTTGCCATCTTCTCAGCTCATTTCCAAGGGATTTGGGAAATGGAAGGTCATTCTCCCAGAACAACATGCCTTTTGCTGCTTCAGATAGTTCCTGGGTGTTATTAACTATGATTGAGGGTACTAGATGAAGCAAGTGTCGGGCGTGGTGATCCTCGTCAGAAAATCGGTCTTGCATTTGAATAATCAGGGAATCAAGAAGGGGAATAGCCACAGATTTTTTGTAGTGATCAATTGGACTAGAACTGGGAATGTTTGAGCGATTCCTCTGTATGCTAGTCTTTCTGGGTATAGCTTCAACGATTCCTAGTTTCTCAGAAAGGTCTAACATTTCTTTGTACCAGACTTGAAAGTCAATGTCAATGTTTTTTCTAGCAGACTTGATGTTTCCAATTACTTCGTCAACCATCGTGTAAGCTTCAAAAATATCTTGATCTTGTTTCTGCAGCTTTGATGCAAGAGCTTTGACTTCATCAAGAATATTCTTGGTTGTAATGAAAAGCACTACAGTCTGGAATGACAACAAAGAGGCTTTCAGTCCCGGGGCTTTTGTGATAGTATCTTTGTCCCAATTCCAGCTTCCAGTAGACGATTTCAAATGTGGGTACTCGTGGGGGAAAATAACTGCATCTAGAGAGGTGATCAGGAGCTCATACATTTCCAGGAAAACATCTAGGCACGTGTGTCTTTCCACCCAGCGTGTCTTGCAAAGACCTGGAAGCTTGCTGTGAGAATTCTCAGGCAGGTATTCTTTCAGTGTCAACTCGAACAGCTGCTGCCGCTTTGGGCTGTTATTTAAAAATAGATATGCTTCGTTAATCAGGCCTATCAAATTTCGCACTTCTGACAGTTTGCATGTTGCTGCGATGGAGAGGTTCAGGCAGTGAGCATAGCAATGCGTGTAAAGAGCTAACGGACTGGTCTCTTTTATCTTCGCCTGCACTCCTTCCTTTCCACTGGACATAACGGAAGCTCCATCATATGCCTGACCACGGATGTTGCTAGGATCCAAAGAAATAGATGGGTCAGAGAGAGATTCCAAAATCTTTCTTGAAATCATTGTGGCATTTGTTCGTTCCAAGTGCATGAAACTAATTAGGCATTCTTTGACATGAGGATCGTGTGGCGTTGACTGGTCCACAAATCTCAAGCATAAAGATAGGATCTCCTGGTTTGAGAGTGGATCTGTACACTCATCTGCTATAATCATGAAAGGAAGGTCCTTGGTCCTTAGCTCTTCTGTCAGCCTTTCCTTAATTTTTGACGCATACACGTGAATGGCATCATTCTGGATAGTTTTGCTAGTATATCTTGCTTGTCGGCTTGATGACAAGAGGTGCTTCTGAAGAGAGTCGTTTCCTTTCGCCAGTAATTGTAGCAGGGCAACAAAGTTTCCTCTGTTAATTTCATAACTAGAAAAATCAACACGATCATCACGATGACCTCTAAAGGCCAGACTCTGCTTTGCCAGAAACTCTACAGCCAAAACAATCTGTCGTAGAATTTCTTTGTTCTCAGTGGCTTGATTGGCTACGGACGTTGCCAGCTGGGAATCTACTCTACACCTGTCAGGATTCTCAAAAGTTTGTTTGAAGAGGTCTGCCTGTTCAGTTGCGTATTTATGCATTACATATTGCTCATGACATATTGCTCATGTTGAGGATTCCATCCTTGCCAAGTGCCTTAGTGTACGATTTTTGGTATGGTGCTGTGACCAATACACCTGGTGTTGTTCCCTTAGTAACTTTGTGAGGGAATAAGATACAGTGACTACAAATACCACCTTCAAGTAAGTTACTGTAGCAAAGCCAGGGAAACTGTTTTAGCCATTTGGATTGAAAAGAAACTTTCCACGTCTTCTTTCCTTTGGTAACTTGATGAGAATGAAGTATGTCGGACTCAGAGGGCTTCCAGTGAAACGTAAGGTATTGCATTTTTTTTCATCTGTAATTTTGTGCGATAATCGCCTCAAAACATCCCACGAGCCTTCAGCAGCTTTCACAACAGTACCCAAATCGATCTTTGTGCCTGTGGTTGAACCAGCAGTGGCAGCCACAGGACCTTTTGTAACTACATCTAAAATTTATAAAAACAATTATTTGTATACATTCATAACCCTTAATATGTTAGTCCCCTACCTACTTCAAATAACCTCAATAAAATTGAACACATACTTTTTATTTGACAAAATTTCAATGGACAATATTTGAAGTTGTCATACACACAAATTAAAAAATACGATAGCCTGCTGATATTTTACTATACAGGTCTCATACAAAATGTCTTGGTTAGACCTTCAGTAAATGTTATAATAAACTATTTTCTATAATACAACACTGTTATGCTACCATATTATATAACATATTTTTACTCTTAGCGGCAAACAAAACTAACGTCATATTCTTCCCCTAGAGCAGAGATATGTTCTTCATCTTCAGAACTGCTAGCCTCCCACGCAGGCGTTTTTAGGGGAGCTCGTATTTCTTCCCTCCCCACAAACGCCTGCTCAACAGAGGACAACATTCCTTTCCCATTGTTGCATTCGCGTGGTACGTGACCAATCAACGGTTTTTAAATAAAGTGTTGACAGGCTAAACATGACTCATAAGCTCGTGATAGTGAAAAAACGTGACGCAGAACGTGACCCTAGAGTTACCTTTTTCCTTCTTTTCTTTCGTTCGCTAAGGTTATGCAGTGCACAGAGAATTCTAAAATCTGACTGAGTAAATCTTACTTTTGCCGCTCTGAGACTAACATTTATTAGAGGTCATGAAGGTTTCTTAACGTTTCATGCAGATCGCGTGATTATAGGGTTACCCTGCGGTCAAGGTCAACTTTCCAGAATTTGGAAAGTACAACGTGATTGGCTAAGCGTGGGAAAGGAATGTTGTCCTCTGTTGAGCAGGCGTTTGTGGGGAGGGAAGAAATACGAGCTCCCCTAAAAACGCCTGCGTGGGAGGCTACAGAACTGCAAGATATTTCAAAAAACTGAAGGTGATTCAATTTTTGCAAAATCAGTCTTCTGTCTTTTCTTGCAAGGCTTACACCAACCAGGCACAGAACATTCAATAAGCATGAAGAGGCAGTAATTGTTGTCACTTGATTGGCAGTGAATCCTACTCGGTTGAGAGATAATATTCTAAGATTTCTTAATTGCTTTAAAATAGCAGTACAACAACAGGTATCTATTTTTTGACAGTCATTAAGGATCAAGGTTTTAAGAGGAAAGGACTCAATCAATAGGAAAGTAAGTGATGATATCGGTTGTCCACTTAAATCCAAATATCTCAAATGTTTAGAAAATTCTAGACTATTTCCTAGTAATGCTTCCAGCCTCATTTCTGATGTTGTCATTTCGATATATCTTATGAATATATATTTGAACCCACTGGAGTGACATGATGTTAATAACTGCTCTTCACTTAAATATCTTATGTGCCACTCATCAAGAAGGAGGCAACTCCACAGAATGTTGTTATTGTTTACAATGTGCCTCCACCTTCGTGAGACCAGGCATAATGTTTTAAGCATTTCTTTAAGGG
>OZ037777.1:18480676-18483176 GCA_964035525.1 Porites cylindrica
TTAAGCATATATGTTTTTGAGCTACCCACATTAAACAGAAGTTAGGCCTTCTCCCTTTTGTATTATTTATTGCTAAATATGTATAAAAAGACGATTTGCTCGAGAGTGAACCAAACTACTACCCAAGGATGCAAATAGTCCAGTTTTGGTTGAGGTGTGTTGCCCAAACTCTGTTGCTTAAGCTCCTTATAAAAACCATGTACCTAGTTAGCATACTGGTACCTAGTTACAGTGCAGTATAGTTTGATTTGATTGAAGCAGTTTAAATACAGGGGAACTATTTAGCAAAAGCCTGTTTGAAACATGCATTATTTTCTTCTATATAATATATCAAAATTGGAAAATAAAGCAATCATGCTTCGAGGAAAAGCAGGCATTTATAAATGTACTCAACAAAAAATTAGTTAAAACTGTACCTGTTGTTCATTTTGAGGTGATATTGAGACTGTTTCCATGGAAGCTTTCCATGACTTGACTTTCTTCTGGAAATGTTGTGCAGCCTCTTTCATTTTTCTATTGGTGCTCTTCGTGTTCATGCACATACCTAGCTTCTGAAGCCTGCTAAATACCTGCATTAAGGAAATGTCCCAATTACATAATTATACAATGACTTTGTATTGATATACCAGGGGCTGGATTCGCAGTCTACAAAGCCATCTGTATCCTAAGTATTGTATTGTATTGTAAAAAAAATACTTATGAGGTTTCTTAAGTTAGAAAATGTCTGTAAATTTGACCCTCACTAATCTACAGACGTATACTTAAATGATATGGTCACTGCTGTGCTTTGGTTATCCATAGAAATGAAAATTTTTCCTGTGGTATCGTGAACTCAAGCTGTGATGCACTATGATAGAAATGTGCTGGTACGTTTTCAGCCAAGTCAGTAGTGTTTAAATGATAATCACGATTGATTTTCAGAAAAAGGCACACCCTCGCAATTTTTATCTCCAAACTCTACCAACAGGAGCCAAAATGATGGCCTCCTAGTTACTAGTCCAATAATGTTGTACCATAAAGCTATAAGAGACTTCTGGAAAATAGGCCATTATTTAATTACACATAGGTTCCAGGACATGACAAACATCCTGTATATTGCTAGGATTAGAATGTTACTCACACTGTAATGTTTTTAACAATGCCAATGCCAATAATGTAACATGTAAACTAAGAAATAAGAATCTTAAAACAAACGTTTTTTATTGTTCGGCCAAGAAAAAGAGAAAGCGCAACAAGGTTTCGAACACCATACATTTAAGCATTTCTTGCCTTCAAAAGCATAGCACCAGTAGATCCTGTAACAGGCGTGAGTGACTGCAGTTTCCTCGGAGAAAGCTGTGATGGTGTTGCAATCGCCCTTAGAACCGTGTATAAGACAGGTGCCTCCCTTTTCCACTCTTTCATCAGATTAGACCATCTAAATTTCTTGAGATCTTCAAGGGAAGTGCCTTTTAATAAACACCTTTTCTTTTTACAATTTCCCGGCATTCTTTGTCCAACCCAAACAACAACGGTTGATCAGTGCCCTACGCAAACCTTTAGATCTAAATGCTGCTAAGGTAACAGCTAAAGAAGTCTTGGCCTCACAGAGAGCAACCCCCAGGCTGTGCAAATTTGGTGGTAACTCCTTGTTCTTTGGGGCGTAATGGATAATAATCTAAATGTGAAAGGTGAGTTATTTGCAGGTTAACGCACTCAGCACAAGTTCACTAACAATGTACAAGAACTCTTGAAACCCGTTGTTCAGATTGTCTAACTTTCGTTGTAAAGGTTCTATTGCTTCTTTTAAAAGATTCTTAAGAGCGACGGTCAGGAAATATTGGCCAAAATCTTAATTTCATGGCAAGAGTTGAAAAATCGATTTCTTTCATTTTTTGTCCATAGATAGCTTTTAGGTAGATAAGATATCTGATGTGGATTGTTCCCTGCAAAAGCTTTTTAGTTTTTAGAAAAAATAGAACATCGGTTTTTGTGGTCAGAGTCACAAAATTGGCTAATTATTTACATGAAATTTGCATACATCAACTTGCCTCTTGTTCGGAAACAAAGTCGCACAGAGAAATTTAGACACTTTCTTTCAACAGAACCACTGTTCTTGTTTTACTAGAAGATTCTTTTAGAGCAAAAGCGACACCCACCGAGCAGAAATAATTCAAAAATGAGGAATAGGTTTTATGGAAAACAAAAACTCTGTTTTGTTATTGATTTTCGACGGCAATATTGCACATGTGGTATAATTCCAAATTGACTTCATTCTAGTTAAATTCCACATTTAGACATACATCGAAAACATACCTGGGAATTGGCTAGGGTTATTGAAGGAAATCTCTATAAGGCGGTATCGCAGTTCAGGAATTTTCATGGTGGGTCGGCAGTAATTGTGTGAACACTTCCAGTTTCGAAATCCATGAAAGTGGATATTTGATCCCCAGATACTCATTTTTCTTAATCCTTGTAGGTTTTACAGTTGCAAAATTGCGTTTCTACTTAAAGATTGAGA
>OZ037777.1:18488176-18573176 GCA_964035525.1 Porites cylindrica
CGTGGTCTCACCAATATTGAACTTTGTGGATAGGTGGTCTTTCTGCTTTAAAGTAAAACGTGTTCTTCAGTTCTGGGATGATCTTAATACCCAGCCCATAGGGAGAGTAAACTGTAGTGGCACTTGTTGGGGCACTTCCTGAACATTTTGTACACGGGGGACGCCCACTGTTTGAACCTCCAGTCCCTCCGCATATCCACAAACAGCTTGGTCTAGGAGTGGTTCTCGTTCGAGAGCATGTGTGTGTTTTCTGGAGTCTAGGTGTTGCTGCAGATTCGTGTAACCGTCACATTTGATATATCCCTCGTCCAGACATGGAAAAAAACAAGCGTTGGAGGTTTCCGTCTCTGTTTCATCACTCGAGTTTTCACTGGAACTATCTTCCCGCTCTCCTGTCTTGGACCAGTATCTTTATGCTTGGATTTTACAGGGGTAAAACTTGCTGTGACACCTTCCTTATTTGCGTCCGTTAAGTACGTAACTTGCGAATTTTCTGAGACATTCAGCTTATTCCCAGGAGTGTATTTCCCTCTGCCAATTCTGTATGCTCTCTAAACTCACATTCCCTTCTCGTCGTACTGTACATTCGAAAAAATTGAACTCATTCCTTCAAGCTTGATGTTCAAAGAAGCTGGAGCTTTTGGGGGTCCACACAGTCACCCTCAGTGAGGACATTCCACCGGCTGACAAAATGGCTTCTTTCATTTCTTCTGGCGTTTCAATGTTGTTTCCGGAATTCAGGTAAATCTTCATGTGGTATTTTGTAGCTGCAGGCCTTCTGTCCCAAGCCCCATGCGCTTCACAGTCACGCAATGATGGTTACCAACCATGTGAGCAAGGCTGATTGTGTTACAACAATGGTAACACCCGGTGTTGTCCTGCCAGTAGTATACTCGCTGTAGGTGTGGCATGACGTCCTTTAAATCTCTGAGTACGTCAGACATGACGGACAATGTCGCACAGCTATCTTGACTGCAGCTTCTGAAGACATAGCACATGGTAAGGGTTTCGTACTTTCCAGCATCACTTGTACTTTCCTTTCTCATGGCAACAGACATGTGCCAGGGAATTCCCTGTTTCCCAAACCAATCATGTTGGCTTTCATGATATTTTCAAGGAATAAACTTCATGGCCCAATTTGTACAAGTAGAGCTGATGTGTCGTCCAAGTCTTGGAGGATGTCTAGTCTTGCTTTATCTTGGTTCACCAAACGCAACAAGTGAGATTTCCAGGCAATTATATCACGTTTTGCTTTCTCGGTCATGAATGCGAGCTCTTCGTGTATTTGGCCTTTGGAAAGATGTTCAAGATTCATCGCCATCATCTTGATTGCTTTCTCTATCTCCTCCATAGTTTACACAGACCAAAAACGTCGCTATGATCATAGGTACATGTAGCCTGGTAGTCAACATCTTTAGGGTCGCTGAGAGCAAAAACGATGCAGTGATCTGGAAAACTTGCACTCTCTGATACTTGAACCTAAGTGATTAAAATGTGCGCAATAATTATTTACATAATGCTATCTTCTAAAAGATTTCAAAACCTAAATATTGTGTCACAGCCCCCCCCCCCCCCCATTTTATCTTAGGGTGGACTTCCACTTTTGCATATCTTGTAAACTTCACTGACATGCCGCATGCACGTAAATGTTAACTCTATTCGGACTGGACTTTTTTTGCCTCCTGGTTGCCGGGGGGGAGCTCAGAGGCCTCCCCCTGTAACTACAAAACCGCTCATGGTATGGTGAGCAACATGTCACAGAACAATGTACTCGTCATTTCCAACGTCCAGGCATTTTTAGATTGACATAATTACGTAATATGACGTTATATTGTTGATTCTATAAGCAGAATCCAAATTGCATCAGCTTTCCCTTCAAAGCGAAAAAACTTAAATCATAATGTGTCTGACAAAATCAAGAAGTTAGTTGACACATTAGTGACTTTTAACACTAGCAGTGACGTCATGATGGTGTCATTTATGGTTAAAGAGGGATCTGGAACCATCCGCCATCTTGGATCCACATTTTTGAATTTTTCAAATGTATCCACTTTTACTTTAAACACGTCGAAATGGAGGTAATCGTGATAGAAAAAAGGATCTGTGCATAAAAGGATGCTTATGAAACAAAAAAAAATCCTCAACTTGTGAAATCCCGAGAGAAATTAAGACTGTTAGAAATTGGACCCAAGTATCTGCCACTGGGCCATTTTAAATTCATGTTTTCATCTCAAATCAGTCGCTAAAAAGGCCGGATTACACAAACAGGTATAATAAATTTGATAAAACATCACTAAATTAGATGTAAGAGTATTATTGAATGAGTAAAACAGCAGGTTTTGGAAATTATGGCTCTAAAAACGCGGTTGCCATTGGTAACGTCAATGCTGATGTACAAGCCACGTTGACTTTAAAATGTTCCCAGATAGTTTTTAGGAAAAGTCTCTAGGTTTAGTGCTCAAAGCTTGGGCGGTTTTGAAGTTATTCAACTTTTAAGCCAAGGGAGGCTTCAAACCCTTCCCAGTTTAAATAGGGTTAAGGGTGTGAATAAAATAGAAGCAACGTATGGAATGACACGAGTAAATGTAAAAGCTACACCTCGCTCAACTTTTACGTTTATGTACAACCTTTCAAACATTGCCTCTATTTAAATTACGCACCTGAAAGCTACATGTGTATGCACGTGAAATTTACACGACAGTGGGAATCCACCCTTATTCACCTACCAAGATGCGAGCAGTAGCCAATTAGAGAGCACTCATGTAGTAGGCAGTCGAGTAACATTCATAATACACTTACGCCAGGCGCACAAGAAAATTATATTCCCTTTCTCACTTCTTATTTTACCTTGAAATCAATCTTGACGTACCGCTTTGCCTCCTTTAAAGCTTCCTTTCGTGTTTTTGCCTTTCTGAGACCCATTCCATTTTCCCGGAGCTGGGGCACAACGTTCACAAGATCTTCAAATGCCTGCGCACCAGAACAGCTTACATAATCTAGCCCTTGCAATGACTTACGAGTCAAAGCGGAACAAACATGCAGAATCCTTAGCAGTGTACTGTGACTCATGGGTGTGAAATCATGCTCAGCAGAATATTTTTGGTACTGGCAAACGATTCGTTCAGGTATCATGTTCGGCACCACATTTGGAACTTGGATGACCTTGTTAGTTGACAATGTTATTGTCTTGGCTCCAAATGGAAGATCTTGAATTACATGGGAGCTTGTGATAAAGTCTAGGAAATGCGCTAATTTTGCTTCAGGTATGAATGACTTCGTTTGTGCATTGGTAGGCACCAGTTTTCCACTGCCATGGACTGCAGCATGCTGCCTGGCGACCTTAAACCGATAACTTCTCATCCCTGGGATACACTGTTGAATTGTTGCCAAGCTAACCTTATCCGCCATTATGGACAATATCTGCCTGCGAGAATCCCACTTGTTTGCAATTTTGTAGCAGTTTGTCACCGTGTACATCAATTCTTTATCCAAACCACTAGAACAAGGGTGATTTCCAGTTTCATTTTGTTTTGAGGACATAATAGATTCCCAGAGAAGATCTGGATCATTAGGCGCTATTTCACTAAGAACAGCTGAAACCACTTGCTTGGCTTTGTGCTCATGCAGTCGTCTGGTCCTTCCACTGGCATCGTTCCAAGGTGTCTTTAGGGTGTACCTAATAGGACTAATGTCTCGACTTCTTAAGAAACTGTTTAGGTGGTCAATAGGTTCTTCCGACTTCATTCCTGTAGTGCTTGTCTCGGTTTCTTCTAGGAGGGTTGATGGTAAATATAATGACGTTTGTTGCTCTAGCAAGTTGTGCTACCACTGAGCAAGGAGTACTTGCAGCAATTGAAAGGTTACACATCACGCCCTAGACAAGGAAGCAAAATAAATATAACGTAAACTGCATTAAAACAAATAAATTGGGTACATAATTATCAAAGTTAACCAACACTTAGACAAAGATCAATAATCCCTCCTGATCTTTGTGGCCTTTATTATGTACAAAAAATAACACTTTTTTGCCGCCTTCATTTGTGATTAAAAGTGCCTAATTTATTACATTAAATACCTTTCATTATGACAAATAAGTACGAACTTTAAAGCGAGTGGTAAAGGAACCTGGGGTGGTGTATTGGAAACCGGAAACGTTTTTCTGAGGGTTATTCACACTATCCTTAACCTTGAGGAAATCACATGAACTTATATCCCTGGCGGTATAAGGTGGAGGGATGCGTGTGTGTAGGTGGGGGCAAGCGGAAGTAAAAAAACCTGTCTAAGAAATAATTAAGTTATAATGCAGTTTTCTTTCAAATAAACCCTTTATTCTTAAAAGAACAATTTGGCCTCAGCTTACCGTTGTGGACTACATGGTCTTTAACTTGTTGCCACTGCTTCAAGTTCTCAGATTTGGGTGAGAATTTAAAAAAAAAAACTGCTGAATAAATTTTCAACTGCGTGCAGAGGCAAGGGCGACATAAAATGCAAGGGGTATTAAACCTCTTCATCATCTGTGGAACTCAGGAAAAACTGACTTAGAAGGCACAAAAAGCATATGGCATTGTTTTCTTGGATACCAGCACACAGTCTGAGGTCTATGAAATCGGTTAATTTGTGTTCTCTATCTGTGTCGTTACATTACATTTTAAGGAAAGGCAGCAAGGAAATGGGGCCACTCATGCAGACTTTGTGATGATAAGGTCCCTATCCATTTTTTTTTAATCTTTTTTGCTGCGCAGGCCTTGTTTGGTGCCACTGTTAATAACACTATTTCCATTGAGTGCCTGTTCAGAACTTACAGAAGTCTCAATGGTCTCAGTTTCCTCGTATGGGCAGCTCCCCTATTTTCTGCATGTCAAGATTAACCCAGCAGTTGCAAAAAAATACCTGTTGAGTGAATCGATGGAAAATGCAGGGATCGTCGCGGGTCAAATTTGTTTTTCTCAGTTTTCTCAGAATTAAGGCGCTCCAGATGAAAAAGAAATACATTAAATTTCGTCTATTCTTAGTAGGTTTTTATAGTCAGAAAATAAGCGAAATTCATTGTTCAACTCTTGCCCTTCAATGGTTGATATTTCCTGACCATCGCTCTTAATCTCTTCTTGTGTAATCCCCATTTTTGTGCCATTTTGGACGGAAGGCCATTCAAACCCGACCGACCGCCATCATGGCAAATGCAAATGTGAACCAGACATGCTGGAATGCACAAAGTCAAAGTCCTAGAGAAGAAGGCAAATTCTTGATTTTTTTTGTTTGTTTGTTTAGTGTTGATGATATTATTGAACAAATTCCAGTTCTGGGTGTACAGCATGCATTCAAAGTGTATGATTGTCTTTGTGAGGTCTTCACAGACCTACAACAAGAAAGTCTGGAGCAGTAGTAAATATATAATATCACTTGTCAGGACTGTCAGTATCAATGCCTTTTATCCACATATGCTGTGTATTTGATAATAACAGTATATTTGGCAAAGAATAATGACTTTTCTATGGCTATGATATTTCAATACCTACAGCTGGATTTGGCTTTGATATGCCCTCCTCTTAAAGAATTTGACAAAATGTGAAATGGGTTTTTCTGTGGGACATGGGGCTTTTCCGTTAATAAAAAAAATTCAGTTTTTTTTTTAAATTTTTGTACCATTTGTTCTTGTTTTGAATGAAAGACTGTGAAAGGTGGGTCCCTGTTATTGGCCAGTAGGGACAGAGACTGATAGAAGTCAGTGATTGATTTGACTTGAACGGTTTAAGTGATGCAAAATAGCTCTTACAGTTTTAAAAGATCACTTTCCTGTGTCAATGCTAGAAACTAGCTTTTTCATTTGCCCCTACAAAGTCAATTAATAATTTTTTCCTTCTGACAGATTTTTAAGAAAATTGGCTAGGAGAGTTGATAGCCACTATTAGGTTTTGAAAATTTAAAATGATTCACTTGCACTGTCTGGCCAACAAATTTTTCATCTTTTCAAGGTAAATAAAGCGAAAATTAAGGGTGTTTGTAACTGGTTATAACACTATTAGGGATTAGGGAAACTTGTAATGACAACCAACTAACATAATATCCTATTCACTAATAGTATAGGGCATGCAATTGAGGCCATTGTTGTGGGGTCAAATGAAAAAGAGTTGTATCCATCTTTTACAAGTTGAAGTCCTTAGTAATCTTTCAGGAGAAACCTTATGTGGCCATACTGAACCAACTTTTTCGAGTAATTTAATTTTTAATTGACCTAAAAATTGTAAGAATGCGTATCTAAACTGAATTTATCCAGCTCTTCTTGTGCTTTGTTAGCTCGTCACCGCAACTTGATGACAAAGGAGACTGGGCATGTTTTCTTTTTAACAATGACAAGTATAGAGTGTTTTCCCTCACGTGGCCAACATCTATGCAAATTTATTGGAACAAAAGAAAGCTTTTGCATAAGAAAAGAGTTCAACTCCCACAGGATTGGTTTGGGACACCAACATGGCCATGGTTTCATTGTTTTGGGACACCAATATGGCCGCCGTGACGTCATGTGAAAACACTCTATTGAAATGACTGTTCTTCTGCTTTTCTTGACTGTTACCATGCCTTTTCAATTTGGTATTTGCAGCTGGCACAAACTGCAAGAGGCAGAGCATCATTTTCACTTACATTTTCATTGAACACAGCCTGGTAAATCTTTCCAAATTCGCCAGCCCACTTAAGACAGAAATTTCCAGAGGTGTTAATTATCGGTTAAAAGCTAACTACTAACATGATTCTCCATAAATCACACGTGCATAGCGTAGCCTTCTTAAGGCGGGGGTAATTTATAAGGCCTTCTTCTTTTGCATGTATACTTTACCTGTGGGAATGCATGTGTGCATGCATACTTGTCTGGCTCGTTCACTAAGGAAATGCACGCAATCGGGAAACTTTGAGTTACAGAACATCCCCGTCCATTTGAAAATACTGTCTTCCCGAAAACTAACCCATGGAAACGCATGTGAGGGTATTTTAAAGCTTGAGCTTTCAAGAAGTATCCAATTCAAGCTTTTATCAATCACGCCTTCTTACGTTATTTACGATACCTTGTGATCAGTCAGAAGCAGAATTTTCTCATTGCAAATGGGAATGGTCATTTTGGAAATGATTCGGCAAGAGTCGGTACCCAGGGGCTCTTTCGCCCCTGGGTCTCTGAGCATGACTAACACCTAGGATTTAGTGTTTTGTTTCGAGCAATTTATATATATATACATATATATATATATATATATATATATATATATAACAATTATTCACCGACGTGGAGGTGGCTAGTCGTGGATCTTTACCGACCTGCGAAGCAGTGAGGTAAATATTCACGACTAGTCACCGACACTGAGGTGTATAATTGTTTTAGTATATACTAAAACAGTGAGATAATTGAGCACAAAAATGATGATTTTTAAGTCAAATACTGTTGCCAACAAATACAATTTTGGCGCGTAATGACCAGGCAGCCGTGGCTGTCGCTTTTTCTTGCCGACAATTAAAACTTTTGAAGGCGTTTCTTTAGCTCTTGCAGGGAAATTTCTTCAAAAGGAGTTGTGAATTTTTTTTGTATTTAAAATCTTTCCGTAAAAAAAGATTATTAAATTTAGTTTTAAGCTTATTTATGAAAAAGTCAACTAATTAAAGTAACGCAAGACTTTAAACTTAATTCGCATTTGTAAACAAAAAACTTTTTCACCGGTTTTATCGATAAATTTGGGTCAAAAAGACAAAGCTTTACCTGTGGAAACTTCCAATCCAAACTTCATCACCTTCTTCGTGTATTTCGGAAACAGCTTGCTTCATTGGTTGTGAAATTTCTTTGTTTGTTTACGGCAGCAAACCGGGAAGGCATTTTGCTCGCAACTTACGCAAGTTTGGTGTCGCTCGCTCGGAGGAACTGGAGGTGAATCAGTGAATAGTGCAAGATATTCACTGAGTAGCCAATCAGAGCGTGCCAAAAACACTATCCACTGTTTTAGTATATACTAAATATATATATATATATATATAAATAAACAATGGCAACGTAATGAATAGTATAATGTATCAAACTATGAGATAACATAACCAAACTAAAATAGAATAAAATGAAATAGCATAACGTAAACATTTGCAGGACAAAGTACGGCCATATCGATTAGAGAAGACAAAGCTTCCAGTTGGGTGGGAGGGTGGGAAAAATTACAATCTTAAAGAGTGCAAGTAGGCACTTGCTTGAAGAACAAAGCTGAAATGTAGCTGACTAATGATATGAGGAGTTTACATAAGGCGAGACAGGTGAGAATCATGTGATATTGTGGAAAGTTACTGGAAGCTTTGGCAACCACTTTAACATTGTAAAAGTGAAAGTACTTTGGCCTAAACAATGAGTTATTGACTACTGCACAAGCCTTGATTGCAAGGGTGAGGAGAGTAGAGTACACTAGGGACAAGTGAGGAAAGAACTAGTGCTCCCCTAGGGCTCATTAACCCCAGTTAAGAGCTTAAACTTATAATTAATGCGTCCCTAAGGGTCAGTGACATAAAAACGGGAGAGCTGCAGGAAATTTTTTTTTTCACAGCTTTATTGGGTGCTCCTCTAGTGATATACAATATAAATTTGTAATACAACACACACACAAAAAAAGAAGCAAAAACCCAAAAGGGGTAGGTGCAACGGGACTAACTTTCCATGCAAGGCACCGCCCCTAGATATGAATATTCGCATGCTGAGGAGAGGGGCATGGACAACTGAGTTTAACCATGATTACTCCTCCCCCCACCGCTGCAAGGCTTGTGAAGCTAAAAAAGGAAGAGCACAGATTCTTCTTTCATCTATTTATTTTGTTATTTAATTATATTGTATTAATCACTATAATTTGCCAAAATTTGGGTGGCAGGGAAGGCAGAGCCTATGCCCCCTAGGGTAGTGGTGCCCCTAGGAGGACCCCCTAGACTAGCGGTGTCTCTAGAGGCAACCCTACATTAGAGTGTAACATAGGGTGAACCAGAAGAGGGCTGCACTTCTGGAAGAAGAATAAGTCAGATGGTGAGTTGTACCATCTTGGAGTAAGCAATCCGGACCTATTGCCAAGGAGGGCTATCCCACATACTGTGGGGTAAAGTGCAGCCCAGGGTGCACTTCCCTGCCACGATTGTGTGAGCCCAAGATATTCTGGTCAAGAATGGGGGAACACAATCACCCCACAGTAAATTGTGTGGACGTTGGCTGGGATACCAACTGCCACATGGGGAAGAAATAACATACAATATTGGCATGGACAACCCTCAGTGGGATCAGAAACCCATTTCACCTTGTTTGGTTTGCACATGTATTTTAAAATGGAGGTCTAGGATAAGGAGAAAAAGCCAGCAACCTTACTGATAAAAATAGTAAGAAACATATTTAAGAGTACATAGTAATCATAATAAATAGACAACAAAGAATGGTCTAACCTACGATTACTACTGCAGTTCATTGGCCGTTGTTTAGGGATAGCTACCAGTGTTTCTGTAGGAGTTCTTATGCAGCGTTCTTAACAGTCAGAAGACCAGTGGCCTAATACCTTGATTAACCAGGCAGGGATCCCTGCAGCAGGTGCAGTAGTTGTGGCGCCGATGCGAAAGCTATGCGAGAAAGTGTTGAGGTTGTATGCCGCATTGCTGCAGTATGTCATGGAGTTCATGAGTAAGAGAAGTTCGGGTGAACCACTTGCCACTAGTAAAGGTGAACAGGGGGCCTGCTGATGATGGCTGGCATTGTAACACATAGTCTTTCATCGCCATAACAGCACAGATGGAGGTAGTGGACCTTGCTAGGGTTAGGGTGCAACCATTGCAGAAGGGATCTGTTTTGCACCGTTTAATCAGGACTAGCATGTAATTGGGAGGTTCAATGTTAGGGACAAAGGTGACATCCTTAAGGCAAAGGTGAGTTGCTGGGTCAAACACTTTGTCATTGCAGGTAAATTCGCTTGAACGTAAAAAACCGAAAAAGGCTAAGGTGAAGGCTGCCCAGAGCATAACGTGATTGAGGTCACAACTCAAGTGCGGTTGGTAAGAGTTGAAAATGGACTGCAGGATTTGGATTGTAATTGGGTAATGATCTAATTTGACCGGAGTTTGGGAACGTTTGATGCTGTTAAGGACCTTCTGGAGTCTAAACATTTTTGGGAGTTTTAAGGTGAAATTGTATTGCCTATGGAGGTCTCGAAAGGCAAACAGGTATAGCTTAATGGTATTGTAGGAAACGGTTTTGGCTAAATGGGAGACAAAATAAATCAGGGTACTTTCAGATGCAGGGAGAAGGGGCATAGAGGGGCTAATTAACCCTTGCATAAGGCAGAAGGAAATGAAATGGTTTTGACCAACACTATAAAAACGTTTGGTGGCTGGGGCAAGGGACGCATCAAAGTAGCGATAAACAGAAGCTGTTAAATTGATGTCACTGATGAAGGGAGGACCCTGAAAACCAATTTTAAAACCCTGGGAGAGGCCATTGAGGACAGCATCAACAGATGGATGGTCAGGGTGATCATGGAAATAAAGGGCAAGTTGGGGAAGGTCAATAGGGGTGGTAGAGGACAGCTTAGAAAGGTATTCAATTGCAGCTTCGGGTGGAATGGCTTCAGTGGCTAGTCTTTGGGTGGGCCCAGAGCTTGAGGAGTCAGGGTGGTCCTTTCCTGGGTGGGCTGCAGTGCATCCAGTCTTGTTGCATTGGTGAGTGTAGGGGCAGGGGGTGTGAGCGCAGGGGACCCCTTTGTTGAAATTGAAGCAGAGGTCACTACGTTTGGGGCCTGAAGAGTCTGTAGACCTGGGGGAAAGGGGGCAGGAATTGGTTACATGATCCGAGCTGCTGCAGGCCTTAAAAAGTATGGCTTTTGGGACTCCTGTAAAGGTGTCAAGGTACAACTGAACATCCCTTTGACCCCAGTTAATGGAAAGGTTGTGAGAGGCCCTTCGGTGAAATTCCATATCTTACAAATACCATGCCATACAGGGAAACTTAAGGGCTGACTCACGTATCAGTTGCTGGTAGGCGAAGAGGCCAACCCCCGGGATGGGTAAGAGGAGAGGAGTACAGACGAGTAAATGGCAAAGGTGTCGAGCCATCGGTCGATCCCAGCAATGGGAGGGGTATAGTAAGGCCCTCATTTCCTACTTGTAGTTTAAGGTGGGAATTAGCGGTAATGTGGTCTTGTAGTAGAGACGAAAAGGGAAGAAGGCTAGCAAGGTCCACGTACTCACCGTTTGTTATGGCTTCGATGCAGCTGTTGGAGAGACGGCTGGTGATAGAAGGGACTCAGTAGTTGGTGTGCAGGAGGGCTGTGTCTTCTGGTGTACCGAGATTCAAATCTTGCTGAGAGGAGGACAGTGAGAAATCCACAGAGGACGGAATTTGTTGTTGTCTGCCATTGCAGACTGGTGGGAGAGAGGGATCTGGTGTGAGGCTTGTAACGCCTGGCAAATGTTGCTGAGCAGATTGTTGGGCGGATGGCTTAACAATGCCAGATGTTGAACTCGATAGTGAGTTGCTCGCGGAGTTTAAGTTTGCCAGTTTTTGCTCCACGATAGAAGCAATCATGGAGGCCAACTGCTGATCCAGCATGGTCACTGGGCGAGTAGGTGGCGATGTGGAGTCCTGAGAATCGTTTGCTTGGAGGCAAGCGATGAGCTGCTACTGTGTCCCTGATTGTACCAAGCGGCGATGCGACAAAAGTAAATGTAGTGTTTCGGTCAGCATTTCTGCATACTGCGTCATTTGTACCACATCTGCAGCGTTTGCGCGGCCATTTGACTGAGCTGTGGTAGACGGAACCGTAGTGCGTTGGCTGCGTTGAGATTTATGTTGTTTCGGCATGATACATGCACGGAGAGAAAATTACAATCTTAAAGAGTGCGAGTAGGCACTCGCTTGAAGAACAAAGCTGAAATGTAGCTGACTTATGGTATGAGGGGTTTACATTAGGTGAGACAGGTAAGAATCATGTGATATTTTGGAAAATTACTGGAGGCTTTGGCAACCACTTTAACATTGCAAAAGTGAAAGTACTTTGAGCTAAACGATGAGCTATTGACTACTGCACAAGCCTTGATTGCAAAGTTGAGGAGAGTAGAGTACACTAGGGACAAGTGAGGAAAGAACTAGTACTCCCTTAGGGCTCATTAACCCCAGTTAAGAGCTTAAACTTATAAATTCCGCTGGCTTGCAAGCATGGAAGAAAATGAACTTGCACTTCTAACATATCTCTGTTTTTAAATTTGATCGCCCAACTCTGCCTTCTTTGAAGGGAAAATAATCCCTCAGTCTACTTCCCTGCTAATTCTGGATTGCTACTGTATAGTCCAATGATGCATGATATTTGCAGCCTGCTTCGCCTGTCAAAACACGGGAAGATTCCTCACAGACGTCCTTGGCCCTGAGTATCAGTAAAGTTTATTGACTTTCATTTGTGAATGTACATTTAGATAATTTTTTATATGCACGTTGGCGCCGGTGAACCATCTTATTTATCCTTAAGTGCAGCCTCAAGGGCACTGCAGAGTTTTTTCTCGCACCAACCGCTGCAGAACTCCACAGGAGATAGGCATAACCTTCAATGCGAAGGCTTTCCCTTAGATTTCCATGAGGAATTTTTTTAATTCCCGTGCTAGGTAGTAGTATAACAGCTTTCTGCAAAACGCCAGAGTCTCTGCAAGAAGTCCAATCATGTTGTCCTTTCTTTGAGTTTGCAGGCCGTCTGTTTCTGATGTGGTGAATTTTTCTTCATTTTCAAAGTGGTTTGGGATAGTAAAGGTAAGCAAAGACGTTGAAGCAAAACATGAAGGAAAGTTAACAAAATTCACTTTGATTTTACTAATACCAATGGTAAGCAATTTGATTCAGTAACAAAATTAGCAAAATTTTGTAAAATGACAAGTTTAGAAATTTGAAGAAATGTTTTGGGAAAATGTTCTATATTTTTCTCATACTCACTCTTGTCCTGTGAAAACTGCAGAACATCTATCATATCCCACTTGTTCCATGTCGTTTGCCATCACTCGTAGAAACAGAGAGGACCATGAACACCTTTTTTATTTGCCACCCAGTAAAAGAAATTACAAGTGGATAAAACAAGTGGCGAAGAGACCCAAAGAAACTATAGGAGCTTATAGGAGGTTAGGGTTCCTCAAACTAAAGGCTAGAGCTTTTTACGAAAAAAAGATGGCGAAAAGTCAAAGATGGAAAGATGTATGATCAGTTTACATTTTTATTTAGTAATTTAATCTCCAGTATTTTCTAAAAAGAGTCCTTAAAGATGGGGTCTGTATGAGCATTGGAATGTGATTTATTATTAATTCTAATAATCCCCTTTTGCAGGATAAGAAGACGACGGAAATTGGTTTTATAAGTCGAAGCCAAATTATATTGCAGTAGTAAAATAAATGATAAATTAAGGAATAATAGAGTCCTAAAGAGTGATGTCACATTGCCATGGCACTAAAAAACTCAGTTGTAAACATTGCAGATGATCAAGAGCACATAGGTCATGTTTTCTTTGTTGAAAGATCAAAGCACTTAAAAATCTTGTGTTATTGTTTAAAATCACTCAACAAGAAGATCTGTGGGTGGAACAGTCAATTACGCTCTCAGAATTGATGCTTTTGTCTGAGAAAAAAGGTCCAAACGGTCATAAATAGTCTACTGCTTTGCTCCGGCATGTAACCTTGCGTTGGAGAGCTATACTTGCAAGTTCTTCACATTTCCATGTCCTGGAAAGGCAACAAACGAACACAAACGAGGGATTCGTCTGATAAGGTTGGTAAAAATATCCATGATTGTGTTTTTACTAAGAATACAACGTAAAATATGTAGATTTTGAGTGCAAGGTTTACTGAATGATTCGCTTTCACGCGGGCTTCACTGAGATGAAGATGTGCCGATGTAATGAGAAACAATGTAACTCAGTGTTATTTACCTCTTGTGACCTATCATTGCTTTTATGATTCCCCAGTTCAGTACCCTCGCTTCACCTTAGTAGTAAGACTGATGTCTCGTACAACAAAATGTGTTGGTTTAACATTTTAGGTGGTCAAGCCTAACAAGTTTATTATTTTATATGAATATCGTTACATCTGGTAAAGTGGTTTCTATTTGCTCCTTCCACAGGAGAGAGGATAAAATACCCAACAAATACTTGAGGTTGTGTAGCTGCCATTTTAGTCCAATAGTCCAGAGATTTTCCGGCGAAATAGGGAAAAATTATTTCCTGAGCAAAGAGTGTCCCCACGGAAGAAAAAGAAGACTGAGACTGTCTTCAGGAAAAAGACTTTTATTGAGATGATTGAAGACGCTAGCAAAAATGAGTCACCATCCACTAAGGAGAATTAATATATAGATTTAGCCAGGGCTAAAAGCAAAGCCTCTGTTCTATACTTGTGATAAAAGCAATCAGATTAAAGTGATCACATGAATTCTAAGAGCCTTCGGCATCAGACACCTTTAGAGGGAGGGGCTAAATGATGAAAAAATATCTTGCAAACAAACCTGAATTCAAAAAATTGTTAAATTGTAGGTCTCTTAAGTAGCAGCAACTTACAGCTGAAATTTCTAGGGTCGGTGGGTTAAGGGAAGAGCTAAAAGAAAAATCAGGCCGACTTAAGGACTTGTGTCTTCCCATAAGCCCATTATATTTTGTTTTCATTTTTTTTTACATGGGCCCACACAAACAGTTATGTGTAGCCTTTGCATTTATACCTCACAATATCTGAAAGAAAATCTTACCCTAAGGTGTATAATATGTTCTCTGAGGACAGACATAGGAAAGCAAACAATTACCTTTTTTGCTACTAATAACTATAATCCTATCTACAAATATAAACGTTAATACAGCAACTTACAGCTTTTTTTATTAACTAAAAAAGACAAACTCGGGCTCGAAAAGCCGGCGAGTCTGTTCGTTTTAGAATAGAGGAGAACTCTTTCATTTTCTAAATAAGCTCACTTTTTCATTGAGAATATAAAGCCGTAAACAAACAACTGAAAACAAACGCAGTAAACTTAATTCAAGCGGTATTTGACTGTATTCAAGTTATGTAAAAAGAGCAGCGCACTGCACACTTCAAAACTGCAGAAACTCTTGAATTCTGCACACTGCAAAATTCTTGAATCGCAAGTAATGGATGAGAAAATGAACAGCAATTCAATGCGGAACATGTGCAAAAATAACATGCCTGTCTGAATGTTTCAAAAAATCTCACGATCTGTAGTCTCATGGTCGTTTTTTCAGCTAATTTTGTGAATGAACAGACAGATAAATAAGTTAATTTCTTAAAATGTTTTATTCAAAAACCCATAAGTTAATCCTAAAAAGCAATTCATGTAACGCAAGTTAAATCCTTGCGTTCACGCAAGTTTAATCGCTTGAGCACATGGCAAAAAATCAGTTTCAAATACACATTGTGTGGTTTTCCTTTCACGGCGATGTCAAAATGTAGAAAAGATCCTTGAAGCATTTATAAATACAAAAATTCCTTTTTAAAAACGTACTTTTCTTTGATCATAGAGTATGGAATGTACCTCAAGTGTCTTCAGAAACCTTGCTGCCTTGGTTGGTTCAAAAGAGGCCAAGTGCTCCAATCCAACGTGTAGAAAACAAGGTTGAATTCCTCGAAATACAAATTCATAGAAAAAAGCTTTCGTTTGTCCACAAAAAGGAAAATGAGCATTCTTTTGAACTTTTTCTTTCCATTTGTGTCTTTTGTCGGCGTATTTTCAATCTTGAAATGCATAAGTTTAGTCCTGAAAACCACCACATGATGAACGTGCGCCAGCCATTTTGTTGATGGGTGACATTTATGACAAATGCGTTTCTTCTCTAACCCCCTAAGTGGTTGACCATTGGACATTTGTGGGGGAGTGGGGTAGATGTTAGATTTTTTTTTCAGCATTATATGTCATTAGCGATATTTTTTCCAGGAATTTATTTGCATGCTTTTTTCCTCTCAAAATCAGTCTGCAGGACATTTTTTCTGAAATCACCCATAACCCAAAAGTCAAATGGTCGGCCACTAAAGAGTCTAGAGGAACAAGTCCAGTACAAAACCACGTGTTACACTGTGGGAGAACTGTCAGAAGATGTTGTCAGAATGGAAACTGGGCGTCCTACTAAGCGAGTATTTGAAATTGTTGTGAGATATGCCTTGAGGTTTAAAGATTCAATCAATTACCTATTCTCTCTCGAGACAAAAACAAACTATCTGCACCATCCTGTCCTGCCAGAATGTTATAGACTGCACTGATATTGAGGTTGCGGCAGCTGGACTGAGTCAACAAAATGCAACATATTCATCTCATCGTGGAATGAATTCATTTAATTCATTTGGTGTTGAACCAAATGCAGTCATCACGTACGTAAGCAAGCTCTACCCAGGTTCTATTTCCGACAAAGCCATTGCCCAAGAGTCAGGCCTTCTCAACCACTTCACTCCTGGGGATATGATACTTGTGGACAAGGAATTTCTTATTCAGGATATTGTACCATGAAGGGTTTCTGTAAACATCCCACCATTCCTGAACAATGGAACTTTTACTGAGAGCGAGGCAAAGGCTACAAAGGCTATAGCCACATGTCAGATCCATGTGGAAAGAACCAATGCTAGACTAAAAGACTTAAGAATATTAAGTGTCATCCCCTCTTATTTACTTTGTTATGCCGATGTATTGTTTCAGCTGGTTGCGGCACTTGTAAATTTGCAGTTTCCACTAGTCAAAGAGGGATGTGAGGATGTGGTTTTTGAATAGTTTTTTTCCTAGTATATTATCGTGTGAGATTACATGTATGTTACAGGTTAAAATGAAATTCAGGTAAAAAAATTTAACCTAGGTTGATTCTCAATTTCCTTTGTCTTGTAGCTGTAGTTCTTATTGAAGTAGGGCTAGGAGACAAAGGAAATCAAGAACCATCCTAGGGTAAGAAATTGTGACCTGAATTTAATTTTGACCTGTAACATGTACATTCCAATGCTCAAGAATTTCAAAGAATTTCATGTTGAACGTGAATGGCCCAGTTACTACCCGAGAACCAACAATAAAAAAACATTAAGCACGATTGCTGTCAAAGAACAGAAAAATGATGAGCTTTATTAAAATACTTTGCAAGTTACCACAATATAATAGCGTAATTCATAAACTGCGACAATCCTTTCAACAATCTATGAAAGAATTACAAATGGTAAAGAGCAGAAATCAAAATATGCCGAAGCACCCCTTGCCCCTGCCCAACTCACCCTCTTTGACAAACTAGAGAAGGTGGGTGAGCTATCAAGCTATGACAAAAAGATTTTTTATGATTCCATGTTTCACTGAAAATGAGTTATGGATAGTGTTTCGTTAAGTTTGGCTAGACAGAGAGCATTAACCAATGACAATTTATAACATAACAAAAGTAAAGCATGTTCTCTGATTGGTCATCTACCATTTGCTCATTGGTGCATGCCACGAAAGTGCACGCCCCAAGCAACTCTTACACTTCTTTTGTGCTTAGAAATGTCCCGCATCCATCCATAACTCAACGGTTGCATGCTGCACGTTTACCATTTCTTAAATACAGTCACATGGAAGGTTAAAAATAAAATAATTTACAATTCTCCTTCCACAATTTTTGGAAAATATAATCATAATAGAACTTAATTAAGCATGGAATGTTTGCAGCTCATGTGTCATCCCTTTCTATTTTCAAAACAGCTACATCATTTTGTAGTCCATAACAAAAAAAACAAACCTTTCTACCAGACAAGTACATTTGTCCCTGGACTTGATCCCAGTACGCATGGTCTTTCCTCAAGGTGGAATGATGTTGAATTCAATGCCTCGTCTATTGTCAGGTTTTGTTCAGTGTACCAGCACTTTGACTCCAGAACAGTTCTATCATCTACAATGCCATCAGGTGAAGCACCAAGAATTCCAGAAGAATCAAACCAGATACCAGTATCCTGAAAATTTTCCCTGTTTTGAAGGTGAATGCTTTAATGGCTTCTTTTTCTTTGTTAACTCCTCATTAGACTGCTTTGACTCTTGGTAAATCATACTCCCAAGGAGACGTTTTACTAGTGAAGAAGTGACTCTTTTAGCTTTGAGGACAGAGCCAAAGTTACTGGCAGTAAGTCGACCCCTTCTTGCCAAATGCCAAGCAGGGTTGTCTCTTTGGCTCACAGTTAACTGGCTAATCCTTGCGACTTTATGTTCATCTAGTTTTCAACGATGAATCAAGCAATGCAGTTGTCCTTGACTCCCTCTAGCTTGAGGAAACTAAGGAAATAATTTCCTTGATGGAAGGCATAGGTAGCTTGTTAGCAACAGGTGGCCCAGGGCTGAGCAGCCAGCAGAGTCCAGTAAACTTCGATAAACCTTTAGATCTTCATACAACGCGAAACGATCGGCTTGTTTTAGGTTCCTTGACAAAGCACAGTACCTTTTTGGTGGAGGAAATAGCTCTGAAACCGCTTGTTTTGACAGTGTAGTCATGGACGTCATTTTTCTCCACTGGCATTCGACGTCTGTGCAGCTAGGTTGTGGATCCCGTGAATAAAAAGTGCAGCTGCATGACTACATTTAGACACTCCTCTTGGGCATTCACACTCGGTCAATTTTATTTCTTGTTGGTCATCCAAGTAAATCTGCAATTTTCAATATAAAAGACAAAAAATTAATTACGATATATAAGCAGAAAGATGTTTGAATTGGCTACAGATGAGCTTGCATTGTTTGTGGTAATTTTGCGAACAAACCAAAAGATACGCAAAATTATACGCTTATTTGCGATCTATGAATGTTGTGTTGTTTGAGAACATCGGGAAATTCCTGCTTAGACCATCGGATCTAAATAAAACGACATTTTTAGATCAAAACAACACAGTATGCCTCACAGATTATGCTTACTTAGTTGATAAATCATAAAATTAACTCACCATTACTTTATCAACCTTTTTCGTACTTGCTTGCACTTCTCCTTGCAAAACTCCTTGCTGGTAACTAAATGCTTCCACATGATCAGAATTAAAGTGGTTTTCTCCTTTTTTAATCGATTTCGTCTGAAAAGAAAGAAAGCGGCAATGTGATAGATAGCGTCACCATTTTGATTGAAATGTGAGTTTGTTTAGAACTGAGTTTTTCAGCGCCATGGCAACATGACATAATCACTTAAGGACTCTACAGAGCATGCATAGAGACTTTTTAGGAATAAAGAAGCTGCTCTTCAATATCATACCGGTTGACTTTGCAACTGTATTTGCAGAGTGTAAAGTATTAATAAGTCAAATGAGTCAATGAGTCTGAGTCATGAGTCAATGAGACAGATCTGAAAAAATCAAAGTTTCGGTAGAAACAATAATATTAACCATTACTTTTACTTATTTTGTCTACTTCCTTCATTGTGTCCATTATGAATTTTGTTAGCGCTCAGACTCAAATCTGGGAACAGTTGTTCTTTGATATTCAGTGTGTTGATGTTTGGGCCCGGTTTGAAGTAGAAAATCGGTCATGAGTGCGAAGGAAAGTTCCACTTTTATATCTGTATGTTACTCATTATTTTGTCATGCTGGTGTAAAGGTAAGTATTCAGGGAAGTATTCATTAGGTTTTGGTGAGGAATCTTATCAAGGGGAATACAATGTTCTTTCATGCTGTGGATCGCTGTCGATCATGAGCACAATGAAGATGATCCAGGACACTAAGCATCTGTTCCAACAATCAAGGGCAGAGTTGTTTTCAGTTGATAATCTTCCCAATATAGTTCACCACTTTTTCCAATCAGTTTTACTTGCCTCAAAAGGTGAATGATGCTACGAGGCGAACAAACTGAATTACAATTATTGTGATTTGCACGAGGAGGGGTATGAAACAGCAAGTATATAGAAACATACAGTGTACGAATAATTATTGTTGAGGTATTACTGTATACCCATTGTAATTTTAAATAGCTTTCAAGGCTCGTTGATTGATTAAAATCGTTGAACGTTCATTGTTTGCATTATGTTTGTGTTTATCTACATTAGTCCACCTGTTTAAAACTCGTGCATCAACTAATATGAACAACCTTGGATCACTTCACTTCTGGTATGGAAACTCTATTTGTATGGATTGTCTGATGGTTTCAATGGTTCTTGAAGGGTGTCTGGGAAGGCTATTTTTCGGGGCCTGAACGTAGTAGTAGCAGCAGGGCCTGGAATACTGCTACCAAACAGCCCAGGTTGAGATTTCATGTCAGAAATGGGCCTTGCATGTGCAGGCAGCAATGAGGCAAGTAGACAAATTAAGTAAAAGTAATGCTTAATTTTATTGTTGCTAACGAAACTTTTATTTTTTCAGATCTGACTCATTGACTCATTTGATTCATAAAACATCTGTTCTCGTATTTGCAACTTGTGATATTTCCGACTTCCAATTTATGTTTCCATATTTATGGATGCTGTTTCATTTTAGCCACAAAACAACAGTTGCCAACCCCTCTCTCAGCAGGTGTAAAATCATTTTTCATTTGCCACTTGAAGTCAGAACTACTGGTAGGCTACCCTTAGACAAGAAACTCGTAAATTCTTCTTAATCAAGAGTGGATACATCTTCAGCCTGAGCAACCTTTGAATAAAAGGGAATTACCAGGTTAATGTCTTTCATGGTAGTCGGCTGAAATTAATTAACTTATCTTTACTTGTTTACTTCTTCTTCTCACACTAGTATCGATAACAATACCATCATTGTATGTTATTTAGCCTTGGCGTATTTTTAGGCCCATACATTGTAGCAATGTCAACTGATGGGAGGCACTGTTCACTTTATAATTTACAAGCATAGATGATGAGCCAACTCCTTGCAAGTGACGATACGTTTTCAAGCTATCACCTTAAATGTAACAAAAGAATACTAGACTGAAATGCCCAGTGTAAAAGATCTTAACAAGCTGCCACAATATGAATCTCTATACTTCCACATCTTCATGGTGAGCCCCAAGACTTAGCAACCAAATTTGCCCACCAAAATTTTCTGGGTTCTCCATAAGATGCTATTGTTTAATGCTATTTCAGTAGCTGCTGTTGACAATACAAAACCATGCACTTACACTCAAATGAGAACCTCGACTTCACCCGGTGTCGGGTTTTATTTCATTATACTGAAGTATTCTGTCAGCACTTGTATATTTTGTCTGGTTCATTAAATTAACAGGCCAATGAATAAAAAACCTTAGCTGGCACACAGTGGAACGATATCACAGCATTATAGTAACAAACTAATACACTGTCAAGTTTAAATGGCTTTACAAATAATACGCAGTCCATTTTAACTGCAGAATATAAATTCAACCTGAAAAAATATGTTCATGTTAATTTTGACAAGATCGAGTACAGTGATTAGGATGACAGTTACTGTTTGAATCACTGTTTTTAAAATGCTTGAGTTGGCTTTTGTCACAGTTTTTTTTAATTTTCTTCACATGAATCCTGCTGAAAGATACTGGAGTATGTGATATTATGAAGTGGTGGTCAATACTGCTGACATAATGTTGCATACTCGTAAAACGTTTCGGGGACGTTCTTGTAAGTTGATTGAAGTTGATTTGAGTTTTCCCTAATTAAAGACTGATTGGTTGAGTTTGCTGATTTCTTCTTCTCTTTTTGTTTCTTTTGGAAGAATTTTTCTTTCTTCTTCCCCACTGCATTAACCTCGTGCAAGTTTTGCATTTGTTTCAACTGGCTTTGGGTTGCTTCGGCAGCTCGTGCAATTTCTGGAGCTTTATTCAGCGTCAAATCTGGGACTCGCAGCAAACGCTCTCTCACATTGTTATCAGCAATTCCAAACACGATGCAGTCACGTATCAATGAATCTTTCAAATCTTGAAATTCACGAGAGTCTGCCATGTTTCGTGGAATGGTGGCATATTTATCAATGGGCTCCCTACTTTCCTGTCCACGCGAAAAGAATATATACCTTTCATAAATTGTATTCTTGCGAGGCTCACAATACTGCTCAAAATGCTCCAGAACTTTAACCATTTTGACTTTGTCTTTGTCACTGTCCCACGTGAATGCATTGTAAACATCTAGCGCTTCGTCGCCGATCACAGTGAGAAAAGTTGCTACTCGAATGAGGTCTTCCTTTCTGGCTATTCCGATAGCTAGCTCATAGTTACTCCACTTTTGTTTAAATCTTTTCCAATTTTGAGATACATTTCCACTTGAAAGCTGCAGATGATCCGGAGGGTTTAACAGATGCCCGGCCACCATTTCACACCACGCGGTTTCGATTTATGGGAGCCGAAATGAACCAAGGTTTTCACAAGACAAATATTTCGCAAATGCAGTCAGCAGATAGCTTGATCCACTAACTTCTGACACCATGTGTTAGTCCTTAGCTCCAAAACGAGAAAACTCAACCAATCTTTAATCAGGGAAAACTCAAATCAACTTCAATCAACTTACAGAGTAAAAAGTAACTAATGATATTTCTAATTCTACAAAATGGCAAACTAGAGACTTAGGTATAGCACAGAACGGTGTGAGGAATGCCAGTATCAATCCGTCTGTGGGTAAGTTCATAACTCCAGCAAAAAAAAAAAACATTTTAAAATTTGTCAAGTAGCAACTAGTTCTTAAAGTAATTAATTTATATTTTAGCTTATATTTACAAGATATTCCTTCTTTTTTCACAACTAATGCGGTTAACATTTCATCCCTCTTATTATAACAGCAGCTAGGGATATAAAGCAAGAGCGACCATATAATGTAGTCACAATTTAACTAAAAAATTGCCTAACACGAAAATTTTACTTAACTCCCTGCTGATTTTATATAATGTACAATCGAGTTGTTGTAGAGAAATCCTGAGACTCAGCTGAAAGACGTTACGCTTGCCAGAAAGACTTTGCATCAGAAAGTTGCACTGAGCAAATTTGCCTGACATACGTTTGAAAGTGTCCCTTAAGAGAATATATCACTTCTTGAGACTGAGGGTCTGTTCCTGCAATACCCTCTGGTACAATCCATGGGTTTCCTCGCAGCCTGGGTTTTCCAAAATCAATTAAAACTGGTTTCAACCCCATGGCTGATTTATGCATAATTACATTTTTCTTGCATGTCATTGTGGAGCCAACCAGCTTCATGTACATACTGGAGAGCACCAACAATCAATTTGGGAATTTTGCCTAGATCATTCATGCCTATAATGAGAGTTTCAATGACTTATTGCCCCCTCCATAAAACTGAGTTACTAGTAGATACGATTTTTCTCTGGTGCAAATGGCCAGAGGAAATGGCAAGTTTGCATGATGTTGACATTGCAGTTGTTCTATTACTCCTGCCTCCATCTCTACCTCGCATAAGTCATTCCATTTGGACTCTTTCACAGTGACACAACATGAGCTTCCATTGTAGCACATGAGGCCAGTCACTCTATTCGTCCCTTCCCCAAGCACTATATCTTGGTGAGTTGCTTGTGACAAAAGAGAGCAGTTCAACTCTGGCACCTTACACACTGGCGGAAGCTATGTTGCTGACCCACTTCTAATCTTAGACTGGTAGTGAATTGAGAAAAATGTACTGCGGTGTACAGTTTTGCTTACAGCAATTCAATCAATCAATCGTTTGTTTACCCACGTAGCATCTAGTGAGATAAAAAGCTCGTTTAAAATACATACATGCAAAAATAAAATAACCTTAACAAATACACTTAAAGGTATATCATATATAAATATAACTAGATTTATCATAAAAAATCTAAAATGTACAACTGCAAAGGCCGCTCTATAAGGATTGAAATGACCAAAAATTACTGAAAGTAAGAATGGAATAGGCTCTCGTATCCTCTGCTTGCTTTTTCTCTTTCTCTGCATTGGCTTTTTTCCCCTCTGATATCATTTGCTGATCTCTCTCTGCAGCCTCGGCTTTCTCACTTATTTCTTCAATTGCTGCATCAAACTCTGAGGGCTCATCAACTGCTATTCCGAGGCCCTTCCTTTCTTCTGCAACCTTTCTTTTGTGTCTCTTTATTAGAACCAGGCTTACATGGTCTCTTACAGACCTCATAGAAACCAAGAAACGGGGCTCAGACACTGCACTCAGGTTTAAGGCAATTTCTTCCCACAGTTTCACTCTCTCCCTAATTCCCTTTGGCTGGCTATACGGATCAACAATTAGCACTTCTCTTACTAAAAGAAGATCGTGATCTTTTGACCAGTATATTGGAGTAGTTGACCTTAAACATAAGCAAAGTAGATTCAACTCCCAGTACAAAACAGGTGACAAAACACACTTATCATAGGGTCGCCTTTCAACTTTAGAAAAAATAATAACCTGCAGAATACAGGGCAACTTTTCATGGTTTAATAACCAGTTCGCCTGGTTTAATTCACACAGAAAACGAGCCACAAAACCTATGTAATAAAATTGTATAACCTTTTTTAAATTGTCCCTTTCTATAAAAATACAGACCAGTTAATTAAATGCTATCATGTGCTGATGATAAAGCAGCTGAAGCCTCTAAACGTCAAGACACTTTTTTCTTTATTTTAAAAGTGCATTGGATTATTTTCACCCTCACAATCTCGAACATATTTACAAGCGTTACACAGTCAAAAATTCTTAAGTTTTTGTTGCACAAAATGCAGATTGTCGAGTTAAACGAGCCATGGGATTTGCCTTCAAAAGAGGCTCTGCCGTTGTGATGTTGAACCCAAAAATACGTGATATAACCTAAACATACAGTATTTCGTAATCCTACGATGTAAATTGAAAGAAAATATTCTTGGTAGATGTTTGTAGACTGGCGCGACAAAATTCTTCAAAATTGTGCTGGCAGATAAAAAACCAAAATGGCTACATAAGTTGTAGTGCTCTCTGCCCTTCTTAATCTGTTAAGAATATCTTCTTTGTCAAACTGTTTGACTTCTGAGTGATTCTCAAGTGCATTTTGATTGGTATCAGTGTGACCCAAGGTTATTTACATTACATTTCTTACTCACATGTTCATCAAATGGTGTTGGTCTCGATCAGCGTCTCAACGTTTCTGTTTAAAAACAAACCATCAAATTAGAGAATAATCTCACTTTATGAAAGAAAAAAGCAATGAAAGTTATTTTAAATTGTCTCCCTGGAATATTTAACGTTTAGATAGGAGAGAAGGCGAAAAAGAATACTCACATTTTCAGCCAACGTCAAAGTGACTCATTTCACGTTGGGGCCGAACGCAGAATGTCAAAATTTTTCCCACTAGTCATGCGCAGATGATTATTTGGATTTTCCCTGAGGGCCTGCCGTCCCCATCACCGTCCCCATTCTCATTGCTTAAAGTCCCTGGTGACTGACTGGTAAGAGAGTACATGCAAACTTAACAAGAATGGGAGCGAAAGATGTGATTTTATTGTATAACTGGTGGAGGACACATAGCGCCCACCACCTATAAGGGGTGGAATACATAGTCTTCTTACCACAGTTTCAATGGCTGAAGCTCTTGATATCAAAAAGGGAAGATATGATGGCATAAGTGGTATGTAATTTAAATCTATTGCAATGCGGTATGTTCTAGAAATTGCAACCAATAACTTAAACCATACTGAAGTGTTTTCTTCCAGCTGCTAGAGAAGGTCTCTGAATGATGATAACACCTTTTCCCTAATGGTTAAGAAATCTAGTGTCTGTGCCTAAATACAAATTGCGAAAAGTAAAGCAAAGTTCATTGAAGGTGAATGTACTTGAAATTACGAAATGAAAGTTACTCGTTTGGTAAAAATTCATTCACAATATACTTTTTGGCCTTCTAAGCCAAGTAAACGCCATGTGCCCTTCAGGGAAAAGTGGCAACTCGTTTTTCTTGTGATGTTAAATGTCCTTCTTGTTTTCGACGTTTTTTAAGTCTGTCACGTCTCACTTTTCAGAATTCCAAAATAGCTGTTAAACTAGTGTTTAAAACAAAAGTTGCTAACATCTATTAGTTTTCAATTAATATCCCATTCTTAGGGAAATAGTTCTGTATTGAGGACTCCTTCTGCCTCCAAGATGTGTTCCAGCATCTGCGGTACGAATTTCAAGAGACTGGTTGTGGATTATCACCTCACTTGGTAATGTTCCTTCCCCACTGGAAGTTTCCTTACAAGTTTCAGACTAAAAATATCATACAAGATGTATTATTTAAGGCTGGTGACCAACTTATTAGACAAAGACGAAGTAACACAACTTATGACGTAGGAAACCTTCTGCAGAAATTGTAGTCTTTCTGGAGGCCTTCCTTTGGAAGCAAGGAAAACAATGCAAAGAGCTTCTGGTTTAGCAGGCTTTCAAAACAGCCTGTCAAAGCGCCCTACCCCAATATGTAAAGAATGTGCAACGAAACTGAGCGCAGGGCCACTGAAAAGTTGGAAACTATATGGTGGCCAAGTTTGTTGTGGAGAGCTAGCTGTGGTAAATTTCAGATGCACTTTTCCATTTAGAAAACTGCAACACGGCAGGGATCATGATTGTGACAAATTTATAGGGATGTAATAGACAAAACATCCTAGTTACAGTCCCTGGTGTCACAAGAGGAAAAAAATATAAACAAGTACGAAAAGAGTTGATTTAGCCATCTGGCTTGCTGATTAATCATACGACAGTGTTTTCAAAAAGGTTAAAAGGTAGTTAATTATAAAACAAATGATTATATAGTTTTAAGAAATGGCCACGGTATTACAATGGTAAAATCACTCATGAATACACTTTACACACCCGAAAGAATTGTGTCTGCAATAGCAGAACTTGGACAGTAGCATCACCATCTATATTGCATGCAAAAGAGAAAGCAAATTTCATAGAGTTGATTGTATTAGCCTTACTAACTAAAAATTCCAAAAGCTGTTTAAAATAGAAATAGATAAAGATGTTAGCAACTTTTGTATGCTATAGTTGATATAGACGCACTCATTGACATAAAAGAAAGCAAAACAGGGAAAACTTCTAAATAAAAACTATGTTAAAATGGAAGGAGAAAAAACGTTGAAATTGTAATGCACCAAGCAAAGGCGGCACACCTGATCGCATCTCATCTCAGGCAACACAGCCAAGACAAGAGAGTAAAAATCTTTCATCTTTTAATTGCCTCTAATCTTAAGCAGCAAATTTGCTCGAAGGAAACTTGACAAATGCCGGATTTGAAAACATCTATTTCGCTATCCGAAACTGAATTCAAAAAGGGCACATACTTACCTGGGCTAACCTCGAAGTACGCACAAGATGAGAGGGTAAAAACACGAGATGTTATGGTTTTCAGTGGCCAGGATAAAACTCCGGATCCATGGCACCTACTCTCGGATAGACCATCATATGCGAACCATTAAGATTTGAACCTGAAGCAGCCAATGTATGTGTTCCACTACAGAGGGTACAGCCTCGCAATTGGTACTGTCTGTTCTTCAAACGAATGGTATCTGGCTGATTATGGGAATCTGTAATCAGTCCTTTTGAAGAAAAATGGTGCAAGGGAGTTGGCAAGGAAAAGGGCATTTCGTTACAGAATGTTCTCTGGCTGTAGGTGCAGACACCGTTACAAAGGATTGGTAAAGTTGCCCAGAGATAAGGTCAAGAGTCTGCCATCCAAGAATGGCATCGGCAGTTACAGGTGGAGCAATGCTTAAGTGCCTACCACACTGGCTGGGAGCAGGCATTAGCCATTCTCGGACAGCAGCTTCGATGTACATCTCCGTCACCTTCTGTGATGTAACTTCCATCAGGTTTACTCCCAAGGCCATAGATATGTCATTTTTCTTTAGGCAGTGATAAGATAAGCACGTTGTTTTAGCAGTTGTTGTTCGCATAGATGCACATCGTGGCTCGTGGCATCGTGCGACTTGTGGCTTTATCAAAGACCAAAATCTGTAGACCAAATATTGACCAAAAACTGAAATAGCAATACGAAAATCTCTATCAATTTAGCAAAAAGGCAATACTAAAACAAACAACACATAGTCAACAATCTAAAGCTTGAAATTGGTAAGTAATAAAGCGATTCTATAACAATTACTTCGATGAGAAGATGGTAAAGTCTCTTTCAAAAACTAGATAAACTGAAATTAGACAATTCCGTAAATATGACCTTAATCCTTGTACTATCAGGCAAAATTGTGGGCGTTGCTCTAACAGGCATTCAAATCTGCTTTTCACTCTTGACACAATTATACATCAATTAAACTTAAATCTGTGCTATACAGTAACATTTGCGTAGCTTCACCCAGTACTAAAGAACGAAACTAAATAATGTAACAAAAGAAATCGATAACCATATCGGTCCCACTTGTACCAAAGAATAAGAACAAACCAATGACGTGAATCCCAGTTGACTTTTCTGACCAAAAAGAGGTTTATGCACACTTTTATATCCAAGTGGGGACACTAAAAGATCCCATAACAAAACCGATAGAAAATCAGTGAAACATTGTAACCTCACTAGTTACCAGGATCAAAGAATGAAAATATCACGAAGTGAATGAAAGGTACTGTACTTATGTCTTGTCCTTTACGGATATCTTTATGCTCATTGTACTGTCTGTCCCGCATAACAAAAGCTTTCTCCTTCCACTGCCTAGCTATCTGTTTAGGGAATTAGATAAAAATCAGAACAGAGAATGGTTGTAACACGACAGTCTGACATTAACTAGCACAACAAGACTGTAACCTGGCTAGTCAACCACAAAGACATAGATCAGCAGTAGTTCAAACAGTATGAATTTGTCTTTTCTTTACACAAGTAAGATGTTGTACTGCTTGGTTACTGCTACGACCATGAGTTAATGAAATCTTGCAAAGTATCTTATGAAAATGATAGGTCTTAAATAGCAGTGTCAAAACAAAAGTTCAACACGTAGATCAGCTACAAAACTGCAAAGTTTGTCATCTTTTGATGGGTTCCCATCACACTCGGTCAATAAGATGTCTATTACTTGTTCCTTGTGGTGCCAAAATGATCGCTGACATGCCATGTGTGGCTAAGTGCATCTTGAAAATAAGTAAATAGAGTCAGAAAACACCATTAGATGCAATTGTAGCAAAGGGAACTAAATCAAGTAAACAAGACGTCAGAAGACTTGTGACACTCTAAGGAGACCACACATATCCTAAACTTTCAATCTGTTGATACTTAATGTGTAGAAAAGAGTATTCGTCAGACTAGAAATAATTTAGCATTTGATATGGGGCTGCATTTGTTTAGGTTTCAGGGAGTGTTATAATTGAGATAGATTTTTATTCAAGTCGTTCATTGGAATAGCCCAGTTACAGCCTGGATTAAAGTTTATTGATCTAAAAGCAAGATGTGGATCACCCCTAATGGCAAGTAGTATACAGTACATAAAAATTTAATTCGTGCACAAAAGTATCTGAGGAGTCCACCTTGATTTTAGATTGATGGGTGCCATAATCTCTTTCAAAGTAACCACAAATTATATCATCTATGAACTACAGAAAAGAAAGAAGTCATTTTAATACCCTCAAATGAAATCTGTTAATAAGATCAGCCGTGCTGTAGATTCTACAGACGCTATAAGTGATCTTTAGTGGCCAAGGAAATTATAAATTAAAACTTCAGTTTGAAGCCATTTATTCTGATCCTAATTTGTTTTAATTTATTAAGTGGGCTGTGTAGTAGGTGCTGGTTAGTTTTCATAGAACATGCATGGGAAACATGCAAAGGGGAGAGGAGGTGCCCTGCAACAAAATTCCTGGATGTATATAATTATAGTGTTCCGTTTCACTGGCAGAACAAACCGTGTCAGTGTCGTTCTCTGTTTCCAACGAATCGTACTTATGTATCGAGTCCATAACAATGTCTGAAGAGCAATAAACATTATAATTCTGGCCAAGACAACTAGCCTTGTTCTCACTGTAACGTCAGTCTTGTATGTTCTCTCTGCCCTGGAGCATTCACAACCTTGAGAGCAGGCCGAATAGAATTCAACAATCAGTTTGCCATTCTAACAAATTTTATATTGATTCCATTTCCGGAAAACAACACTTACTTTTCACTTCAGATATTTACTGTGAGGCATATTCTTCAAAAACTCGAAAATACAATCATCGACAAAAATGTTAAGAAAAATGCACAGTATGTCTAATTTTAGAATACTTCCCTCCAAAGCCAGGTTCATTCAAGATACTTCCCCCTCCCCCCAAAAACAACAATGTTGAACTGTGGCCGAAACATTTTTGCTCACGACTAAACAACATTGACCAGGGAAGGGTGGGGGGGGGGGGGGGGGGGGTCACCACGGTGCCAAATTCATGTGGTGGGTCTGCTGTGAGTAAGAAAGTGCAAAATTCTTAACGGTTTTTCTGCGAAATTGTAGCCGCAATTTTGGTGCTGGCAGCCAGAGGTCTTGTTGAAGTCGAAGGACACAGTCTGGGGGTGGCAAGATTTTCTGTTAAGGTCAGCAGAACAGACATCCTCAGCGTGATACGGACTTGAGCAAACATTTCAGTGGGGCTAAGCAAGGCCTGCAAAAGTCACTGTCCATAGCTAAGGGTCTACCTTATCCCACCAGGGACAAGTCGTAGGCCACCCGGCGATGGAGCTGCTGGTCGTACGATGGCCAGGCCAAACCCTTAAATTTAGCAACTGTTCTGCTAATAATTTGCTGGTATATTATAAGCTAGAGTGCCCATCATGGTTCACAAGTATTAATATGTAGGTCATGTAAGCATTGAGCCACTAAAGAAAAATATCAATTACCAGTTTTTTCTTTCTGATTATGGTAATCGCAGAACCCATGCGGCCTGAGGACGAGTCATCCAAATGGAGCTGAATTTCCGGGGTCTGGGACTGGTATAGAGTGTCAGGCGAAAGTAAGGCAAAGTCAACCTCTATTGGCATAAAAAGACGAAGAGGGGAAGCCGTGCCACATGTGAAGAGGTCTTCAGTCAAGGCAGAAGTAAGATGAGTGGCTGGCGAAGGTTGAAGCGTTGTTATTGCAGAGTGGACCAAATCAGTCACAATGGCCTTGATGACTGAAGGCTGAGATTGGCTGAAGCCAGTGTTCTGTTGGAAGCTGGACTCGTTTGGCTCAGGATCTGATTCGATCATTTCCTCAATAGAGGACAATGAAGCATGGTCTGACAGGGCGTTGGCTTCATTAACATTGTCCAGGGTCACTGGAAGGCTTTCTGAGTGTGTCTGTTCGCTGTGATGGTCCTCGTTGCTGGGTGCCCCTTACCAGCTTGAGCCTTCGTAACTAGCTTTGGTTGTGCTGTGGTCAATGTGACTACTTTTCCCGGCAAGACCCACTTCAGACGATTTAGCAGCTGCCCTTTGGATCCTGTAATGGGGAGGTTCAGGGATTGAAGACAGAGTTTTGTGCACTTCGCTTCACAATGCTGAGAGATGCTCCTCACCTCGGCTGGATGTGCAGTTCGAGTGCAAAATAGTACGATGAGGGAGAGTCATTTTAAAAATTTTACAAGAATAATATGCTGAGCGTTAACCTTACTGGACAAAAGAACCCAAGTGATCTCTGAACAGTTTTTCTATACTTTTATAGCCAGACAAACGTCTGCTGGCATAGCCAGTAGGAAAGGCTGTAATACAAGACAGCTCAGCATGCAAAATCTTAGCCATGAATAGTGCTTTGAAAAAATTAGCTAATTCTGTGGATCGTACTAGGGTGCTAAAGATAACAAGGCCATGAAGTTCTGGGCTAGAATACAATGTATCTTAGAGCTTGCTGACCTGGGCAACTATACTACACAACTGCTTTGTTGAAAAAAGAAGCGCCATGAAAGGGTTACTGATAACTAGCATCATGTTCCATTAACTACATTTTACTGGCATGACAGTAAAATTGCTTTTAATTAAACCTAGGTGACTGACTGATCATCAGGCATTAAAGGGAATGACGATACTTTATTCAGCAAGCTAGTAGGCCGTTTTACTACATCCACACAGTGTTGGTGTGGGGATTTCTTGTATAAAATTTAGCACTTTATAACAACATGAACAATCAGGTGTTTAAAAGTTACAATAACAAGAGCAGTAATACCCATAAGATAGGAAATATAAAAGACTGAAAAACTAGACTGCAGCTTGCAGCTCCCTATTTTCCAGTTCAAGGTCTATTGCTCACCTCCAAAGGAGGGGTATAAATGTGGGGGTGATATGTTCTGAATATCATGAGTAAAATATTTCCTCCCCATAGTAATTAAAAGTACTCTGAAACAGTTACAGTAACATGCTCCAAGGTTTCCTTTGTATTGCTGGAAGCATTCACACATGTCTTATGAGAATCTGTTCCTAGGCATTGGCAATTCTAAGCAAATGTAAGGTACAGAGGCAACGTTTAGAATTTACACTAAGATTTAATCCCAGGTAGCAAGCATGAGATCCTTGGTTTTCAAAATAAGAGCATGCGCATTCTGTATACTAATGGTTGGCAGAAATTGAAATTACTGACCTGCACTGCATTGCAGAATAAGCAAAATTCAACTCCATAGCCTTTACTACCAAAGTGGAAAGGCTGAGTATATTACTTCTGATCTCTCCACTCATTTCTAACATGTGTAATAACATACCAATACCTGTACAGTTTACATTGTAGAAGTTTCCATCTATGCACAGTCCTTCGGTTTTTAGCATCTTCTTCCACCTTTTCAAGTCTCTCACAAGATGTTGTATGTTGTTCCTTTGTGCAGAGAAAAAAGCATCATTGCACTTTCAGGCTCAATGAACATTAAAAGCACTTCCATGTTAAGCTATAATTTGGGTTCAATAATGATCCACTTGGTCATCAAGATAGTTAATGATTGCCATTTTAGTCAATCGACTCGTAAGTATAAGATCAGTCATTGAAAATTTCAATGAATGTGATAATTGATAGTGTTAGTGTCGCCACTGAATTATAACTTACTTATTTTCTTTGCTATTCACAATGGTAAGGCTCGAAAAAGAGGGTATTTATCTGTTCACATATTAGGAACCAGATCCTTACAGTAGTATTAAACCCAATTTGCTTTCATATTTGTGAACTGTTCATACCATGCAGCCAAGGCATTTTATACATAGCAATAAGAAACCAGAAGAGTACACATGTGTTTACCAAAGGGATGGACAGTGTTAATAGAGAGGGAAACTCAAACACATTATTCAGTGTGAGAAATCTCATGTATTTAATATTATTTTTGCCTTAAATATTGCTGGTTTTTTTTGCCTTAAATATTTGTTTTTTTTGGGGGGGGGCACTTTGGCAGGCGAGTGGGGCACAGAAACTTTTTGTGTACACGAGTCAGTCACATAACATTTGGTTTCCAGAGTTCTTATCAAAGGGATAATCAAAGGCTTTTCCTAATGCAGTTCATGGGAAGAAAAAAACATTTGATGCTGTATCCAAAGGGCAAAATATCCGACTTTGACTAGTGTCCTACGCGGCTGTGACAAATCTGGCTGCGTGGTAGACTACGTCTGTAGCATGATATTTGCGACCTCGTGAGGTGAGAGACCAAAAACGTCATAAATATCATTGGCCAATAGCAGGCGCTGTTATATACCCGGCTATAACCCGCTGAAATCATGCATGATAGAAGTGACCTTGGTTCAAACAAAGGCTCAAAACACTTTTGTTTGGATGTAATTATTATCCGGTTTTTATTTCTTATTTCTTTGGTAAGTCAATCTGCTTTATTTCTTATTCATTTTTTTACGTTTATTGTATCCTTTATAATTGGTAGCCAGCCTATTTGTTCACTCTTTGTAAGCTTAGTGTATAACTGCGTGCTTATAACTTTACACTGGTTGTTACGATACAAAGTCGTATCGACACAATTTCAATCAGTTTAATTTTGCATAGTTGGTTTATAGAATTAGAACGAATAATTTTCGAGGTAGTTGTCTTGTTCACGTGTTACCTATAAGCTTACGTTTAGTGATCGAAAATGAATGTGTGGTCGATTTTACAGGCTGCGTTGAAAATTTGTAACCTGCCTATGTGCTTCATTATCATTCTTTGTGCCTTATTTTTAAGAAGCCCGATACAGATATAGTCGTTAAACTATTTTTAAGTTGAAGCAAGCAAATTTCAAGTGGTTGAGACTGGGGGTTTCCTGATCACCTACTTATTGTAGTCATAGGCATAATCCTCATTCGATATCATAAAAGATGACATGAGCCAGCTTCAACCGTATATTTCATTACGATTGGCGATTGCCATTTTTAATGCGTAGCGATCCAAAGCGTAATTTTTAACTTGTTTCCAAGTGAAATTCATGCACCGATCAATTCGAAACTTCAAATTCCCCCGGCAGACATAGGGCATTTGACCAGGGATTAGTGCCATGGGAGAGGGGAAATTTGACAGGTGAGGGTTTCTAGGGAGTGGGGAATTTGATTTTTTTATCTTGGTAAGCTGAGGAATTTGAACAAGACATTATTATGTTGAACAACCTTTGTACCACATAGAGCCTGTAGTTCAGATGAGACAAATACTTTGTTAACAGAGCATGAAAAAGTTTCTTACAATTCTTCCCAGGGATGGTACTGCCATATATGGGCTATATAGGTATGTGCCGCTGTGAAGGGAATGGTTTTCAAGCTGTTAAAAATATGTAGTTGTCTGTGAGGGCATTTGACCTCTGCCTGATGGGACAGGAATTTCGGTAGATTTTGAATTTTCAAATTGCTCTTTGCATTATAGAATAATGTGAATGCACAGTAAGCATAATTGAGTGTAGAACACTTGCATTGAATGGAATATTGGACACTTTTATTTTTCTAAATTGAAGTTGCTGTGATTATTAAATTCGCTTTCTCTTGATTCATTTCATGCTTTATTATAATATACATGGAACACCACTCGTGCGTACCATACTTCATATATTCCTAATCTAAGCTCTATAAATTTAAATACTAGAATCCAGGCATGGATCTAGGATAAAGTCTGACCAAGCTTGTAGGGTGTTCTAGGGGCATTTGACCATATATATATATCCAAAGTCTGTGCATTATAAGTAATCAAATTATTATTAAAAATTATTAAATAAATATTCTTCCTTGAGAAATTTTTTGAATTGTAATTCTCTAAACCTTAAGTCACCTTTGCTTTATTTCGGAGTCAATCAGATTGGAGATTGGCCAGATTGTAATTTGGCTCTTGTATCATATGAAGAATTATGGAGATCTTAAAGTGTGTTATCTGCCTTGGCCTACGGCCTCAACGGACCTCCTTGATCTCCATAATTCTTCATAAGATACTCAGCCTCATTCATTAATTGTTAGTTATTTTCATCATTACAACTGATACTTCTAAAGTTACGAATGAAAGATTCTGATATTTATTTCGTTTATTTCTCTGTGTCGATAGCTGATTTCTCTAAACTGATTTCAGTTATATTTTCGTGCTCTTTTTGTAGTCTACTTATACTTGATGACGGAGGCAATGGATGCAAGGATACAAGAAAGATGGAACAATTGTTTTTGTTATAACTGTCTGCTATATGTTCTCAATATGGCGAAGCCTAAGTAACCTAGTTGTCCTAGCCATTTTTGGAAAGTGACAGATTGCAGATATATTTCAGGAATTCATTCTGCAGTGGCAGATCCACACCTTTAGATAATCGAAGGGGGGGAGGGGTTGTCTATAAAAAATTTTATTCAGCACCTTGGGCCTCAGTTTGGTCTAAAAAATAAGGCGGGCCCCTCCCCTGGTTCCGCTGCTGTTCCGTACTTGATAGTGTATTATTATATGTTCATTGACAATAGTTTTGTGCTTACTGCTCCTTTAAGGGTTGATTTTATTTTACTTAACGATCATTAAAAAACAGAACTGACACATGAGAAATGAAGCCTGTTAGATTTTGATTTGTTGTTTTACTTGGTTAGTAGGGGTTGACTTTGAGTTGGGTAAAGGAAGATACCGTCTAGTTTTTGGTATAACTCTAATATTACTGTAAATTCTGATTTGTCTATATTCTATCCACCTGTAGTTTACAGGCTGCAGGGTTTTCATTCACTAAAGAGTTCCAATAGTAGGAGAAAGATGTAACATCAAAGGAGAGTATTTTGAAAGAGGCTACACGTCTGAATAAAAATAGTCATGGCCTACTGAATGTCAGCCGGAGAATTCAGCATAGTAATCAAAGAATTATCCAATCTCTGATGCCTAATGAATAACCTGTGCATTGCATAAAGCTTAAGTGTATGGTAATAAATACATGGAAAAATTACTAGAGAGGGTCCAAAATATTGCAGTAACAATATAGCCATGTAATTTATTATCATATCAGTGTAGTGATTTATTCCTCATTTGCATGAAATTATCTATAACTTCAAACCTATTATGGCACATGCCGGGGGATTACCTATTTAAACACCTAAATTTTCCAATTCTTAGTGTTAATGATCAAAGTTAACATTCACAAACACACAGTGAATACAAAATAGGGCGGAACAAATGTGAAGTTACTAAGGGCGTTTTCCATTTGTTAGAATTTGCTGGCCAGACCAGTCCATTATTAAAGATAATCGCACTACTTATTGAACCTTATCCTGTCAGATCAGTCTAAAATTAGATGCTATTCTTGAAATTTAGAGATTCAGATAATTTTAGGACTAGTCCAGCTAGCCAGTACTGACGTTTGGTAAGTTCCCTAGCTAGACAATACAACTGCAGGTGCTTCTTTACATGTAATCATTGATTAAACTGTTAAGCTCATTGAAACAATCTTTCCTTTTATCCCATACCAACCTATTGTTACCTTTAGTGTCACATATCACCTCCATTTTTATAGAGCTTCATCTATATACACCCTCAGGACAAAAGAATTGTCCCCTGAATGAAAGTGCCCTTTGAATCCTTTAACAAAGGTTGGGATGGGGTTTGCGTGAGTTAGCAACAAGCAAAGTACCATTTAATGATCGATTAAGCCCTGTACTTGAATAAGCACGGCTCTCGAATAAGCGCCGTGACACTAATTTGGGTAATAAGAAATTAACATCCCACCTTTGCTATGGCGCTTGATATAAAGATATATCAAAACCGTCCCTTGAGAAATAACACCTCCATCTACTCATGAGTTTGAAAGTTTTAATTAAGGGAAACTCCTAAAACCGGGTTGAAATAGTTGGAGGTGTACATATTTTATATGAAAGAGTGCATACCTAGTGCGTGCCTCACTAATTTCTCTCAATATTCCTTCCAGTGTTTTACCCATGGTTGAAATAAGCGCCGCACCTATAACAGGGAAAACGAAATAAGCACCAGGCGCTTAATCAATCGTTTACGGTATTTTTATTAGCGCTGGAAAAGGCATCTGCTCTCGCAGCTATTCAATCTGCTGCAGCCATTATTTCAATCAGCTAAATAATGTATAAGAATATCATGATTACCTAATCACTGCGATGTTCTAACCTTCCAGGATACAACATTACTTGCTTGTAACTCCAAAAATATCTTAATCTGAAGGCTTTAATAATGCAACGTAACCACAAATCCACTGATTAGGAGGTTGTATCTTTGAGTTCCTTTAGAGGCGGTCGAGAGCAAATGTAAATTTTTGTATTCCCCTCTTTTCAGTCCTTAAAATTCTCATATCCCAAACCCATAAAATGAAGGAAACTCGCTGCCACTTGCTAATAACATTCCCGATTCCCGCTCCTGATGTGGCTCACATACTGAGTACCACCACACATCCCACCAAGTGCATCCTCGCATGATTTAGTACATGAGATTGGAAGCGAAATAAGAACAAATGTTCTTCGTTCTCTAACTTACAAACCAAAACAAGAAATTTACTGCATATTTATTGATAAAGGAAGCCACACACATCACTACCGAAAAGGAAGATCGACAGAGCTATTACTCATGTACCTGGCTGCAACTTGGCAACAAGCAATCGATAAAAAATTAGTTGTGGGCGCCGTATTCATACTTTCAGAAGGCGTTCAATTGCGTTTCACACTCAATTCTTCTTCACAAGCTAGAGCACAACTTTGGAATCACGGGAATCTTACTGGCATGGCTGAGATTATCTATCTGATCGGGAACTGCATAATGTACTTAATGGCGTACCCTCTGAGAATACCAAAGTTGTACATGGTATACCACAGGGCTCCGTACTCGGGCCCATACTCTTCGCCTTGTACACAAGCGATCTACCGTTTGCAGTTAACACTGCAACGACATTCCTGTATGCTGATGATACTACCATGTACTGTGTAGGTGAATCCGTAGACCAGGTCACAACAACGCTGAACAAAGCTCCAGAAGAACTCGCCCTCTGGTGCAAACATAACTCCCTGGTACCACACCCCAAAAAGTGCGAGGGAATGATCCTTAAACGAAATCATTTTATCGGTCCCTTAGGCTGTTTAAAAATTAACCAGCATCTCATAAAATGGTCCTCAAGTTCTAAGCTCTTAGGTGTAGCCATTGAAAACAAGCTTACGTGGACAAAACACATATCACAGCTCAGGAGAGGGTTCGTTAACAAGCTCAATCTAATCAAACGCAGCCGCTTTTTACCCAGGAATTCGCTTTTAGACTTATGTTTTAAAGTCATTTCACTCTCAGTTACATGTGCGTTACCAATTTGGGGGTGTTGTACAAATACAAATGAATTTAATTCTTTGGAATCCATACATTGTAGGGCTGCTAGGGTTATATATAACCTCCCGCGTGACGTGGCCTCTGAGGATGTAAGAAAAACAGCTAACTGGGACTCTTTATTCGACACTTAGAAGGTCAAAATAGCCACCTTAATTTATAATTATACAACCGCCTAATCCAAAGGAAAGAGTCTAAGTATCACCTCCGTCATTAACATCGTGTTAGTGTACAACGTTTTGAAACTTATTATCTGAAAAACTCTATTTCTTACAGAGGATCCATTGTTTGGAATCTCTTAGAACCATCCGCTGTCAGCGCCAGGGACGACGGGTTGTTTCAAAAGTTCCTTCTGATTTTGTCTTCGCTTAAATTTCCCTTATTAGTAAATAACAGTTTCTTATACTTAAGTATGTTATTTATTATTCATTTAACATTGAATTTCTGAAAGATTAGTAACCAAAATGTCTTCCTTTATGTTTTCCGATATTTTCTAAGTGGTGATGCATAGAATGTAAGAGCTCCCAAAAGTGTGTCCAAAGAAACATTTTCCCAGGCGAAGCGTAGTCACTGTCTTAGCTCGTCCAGTGTATTGGGGGCTGTATCTTTGTATGTTGTCTCATCAATGATAATCCAGATGGTCTCTAAAGGGTTCACGTGAGTTTACCAGCCAGTCACCCTTTGCTATAAATCTTGCAAATCCTTCTGACACCATGTCCGCATGTGCGCCTCCTTTTTCTCTTCAAGGCTTTCCAACCATTGTTGGTCATGTATCTTCATACTGTTGTGCTCGAAACTTTGATACAATTGTAAAGTTGATTTTTGTTACCTTTCTGTCTTGTAGAATTATTACGAATACTTTTACAGCTTTTTTGATAACATTTCTTACACATTTATTATAAAATAACCACGGCCACCCACTCCTAGGTTTGTCTTCTAAAGTCTTTCCTTTTGACCACTTGTTCACTTATATCGTTCATACCTCTTCTACAGGTTGCCAATTTCTTTGACCGAATGGCCAGAAGACTGTAAAAACAGATGCCTGAGCTCTAAAGCTCTGTATCACAAACATTGTAGGCCTTCATTTTCTTGAAGTAGTAAAGAAAATAAAAGAAAGCTCCAAAAAAAACGAAAATGGAAAACCTACAAAATGGGTAGCAAAAATATCGCGAGAAAAACCCTGCGTACCTGCACATCTAGGGCAAAACTTTAAAGAAATTATAATTTCTTCAAATTGTAGTTTGAAATTGCTTTGAAGGGTTATTTGGATAAATTTCTTAAAAAATTTACTGATTTTTCTTGCCAGATTCACAATTTTCACCATTGCTAAAAGGTTTTTTGCCGATTGGCCATTTTACCAGGGACATCTCACCGAGCATAAATAAAATTTCGGTCAACCTTTGTGTGATCTTTCCCCATATATGCCATTTTTACCTTTCCTGGCAGGTTTTGTCCGTTTTTGCCAGTTTGCCATTTGACCAGGGACATCGCACCGATCCCCCATTACATATTCCAGTCTGCGTGGGAATTTTCGTCTTCTTTTAGTACTCTATTTGCTACCAGAATTCATAGGCGCAACTGTATCCATAACATGGACCAAGTATTGAGTAGTGCCTCAGCATGTTTGCGCGAGGTTGTTTGGTTTGGTTGAATGAGGTCAAATGGAAAACCTTTTGACAAAATTTTTTTAAGCGGTATTAGTTCTGAAAAATGTCGGTAAGAATGGCTAGATCGTTTTTAAAACTCTCACATTAAGTTTAATTCTGACTTCACGCGAAATGAATCAAACGGCGGGTTCTCAATTATAAAAGGGTTCGAGCAAAATTTGCAACACTGCTCCGACACAAAGAGGACAAATGAGTGCAAATGTTTCTCCCTATATTGCCGCATTGAACTGACTATCTGCCACAAAAAGACAGTGGGGGATTCTTACAAGGCAATAGGGGTAACTACAAACAGGTGCAATGAAATATCTTTCACGAGATTTTGGTTACAAATGGAACGTTCCAAATGTCCTGAGCAATACGAACAAAACAGTAGGTCAGTAAAACCTGTTTGGAAAGGTTTCCCTTCACTAGTAATGGCCAAGTCTTGCTATACACGAAATGGCCCCATTGTATGCCACAAAAAAAGTGCAAGCAGTATTGTTTTTGAGAGATGATCTGAAAACCTATTCATGACTCTTGAACTTTCTCGAAACGTTTTGTCTTCTGTAGAAAGGCCTAGGCCTGTATCTGCCATGAAGGAAATTAGGTAAGATTAACAGTAGCCACGCACCTCCCAGTAACCTCTTATTTCAATGACTTTAAATAGCGTAAACTGCTATTGTTGCAGGGTTAGGGTTCCTTGTTTGCTTTGTTTGTTTCATTGTGTTCTCAACCAAAACCTAGGACATGTTACGAGAGGTGTGAGCCGGGGGTGATTAATGCTGAGAAATGCCAATAGACACTGGCTGGGTCTAAAACAGGCAGCCTGAGATTTTTGCAACAATTTTTATCGAGAGGATGGCCCAACACAAAACTTGCGGCTACAAAATTGTCCAAGCGAGATTTTTTATGGAGTATTTTATCGCTTCTTTAGAAGGGTCGCTACTTTCGGGGGTCGTTACCTTGAGATCTTTACGGTAATGCCAGTGTAAGCTATGTCTTCTCTATGTTATATCGAGTGCTTCTATGTAACCTACCTCGAGTTTTGTTTTTAAAAAGGAACGAATGCATTGATATTACTATAAGTAGAAGCAGGATTCTCATTGAAGAATACAAGTAGTTACTAACAGTGAGGTGATAAAACTATATTGTAAGATTTTCCTTGATTCCACAATGAGTGGTTAATTTCATGATTCCCACTTCCTCCAGAATTTGTAGCAGCAGCCCGGAGTCTCGGGGTGTGCACTAAATTGTCCGTAAATCGTGTTTGCAAAGTTTGTGTCATTTTAGCAATAGCCTGAGCTAGAAATTAATAAAATTTAGACTCGGATGTTGGGCAGCATTCAAAGAAAAGCCATACAGCTCCCCCACTTACATCAAGATACTCATTGCGGGAAAAATGGCTAACCAAAATTTTACAAACATTTAAAGCAGGGCGACAGTAAACATCCTTGCTCGAAAAGTTTCTCGTATGCTCGAACATGGGTTCAATTATTAGTTGACAAAAGATATAAAGCTTCTCGTGGTTTAAGTACACCAAACCTGCATAGAAAAGTAGATGTATAGATGGTTTGAATAAAACAAAACCGGAAATATTTTATTGGGTTATGGAATGTGAAAAGGAAAGGAATTTCACAAGTTTAAGTATTTGGAAGGGTAGGGAAAACTGTCATTCCGGTCTGCACAACGGCCCAAAACTGCAAATGATGCACTTTACGACTGTGATAAAAGTCAAGCAAACGTATGGTTTTCTAATTTATTCATATCCTAAAGACAGACCAGTTAACTGGGACGCAAGGATCTGTTCTATTCCGCCAGGTAACTGCACGTATCTCTTTTTATCAAATAATATAAGGAAGCTAATGCATTTGGAATTTCTAAGCTTTACGAGGCGTTTTTTTCCCAATTTTTCTTGTTCCCTCTCAGCTGCTTAGTTTCACGTCCATGGAAAGTGCTTCATAAAATCCACACCTTTGAAATAAAGGTGGACTAACCTTAAATTAATCAAAAGGATGAATTGCGTTTCTTAACAGTAATACTCTATCTGGCCTGTACACAGACGTTTTAGTTTTCTTTTTGTTCTCTTTGATAACATACGGACTTTCATGAGAAAATAGGGGCATTGTGTTAACAGGCGATATTGTACCACGCATCTGTTATTATCTCTGTGTCAGAATCTCTTCATACTGTTTCAGTATCATTTTGTATAGTATCAAAAACTTGCACTGACAGCAACATTCAGTTAGATATTTAATTCATATATGTTTTGTAGGAGACATTCGGATTGGGAAATGATAGTGGCGTTGACTTGGCTGTGCAGCAATTGCACCAATTCAGGGTGACACTGCCAGTGATTAACGAGACGTAAGTTGGTTAATCCGTTCAAACAGTTGAAATCTAGATCATCACTTTTCTTAAAATTAATCAACGATAAGACCTCCAATTTTTTTAATTTAACGATACAAGTGATATAAAAAGAGTCCAATTCTTCAGCCTCTTCAAATAAGAACACACCAATCTCCAGTACCCTGATGAGAGAGAGAGAGGTACAGCATACATTTTTAGTTTTAGAACCAAGCACTGAGACAACTCCAACTACTGAATCCGATGAAACTGCCTTTTTATTTCAGTTGTAGGTTTAACACATACTGGCATTTTCTGATTGATGAGACATATTAATGTATACACCATAGCTCGAACCCACAAGTTGGAATTGTGGCACGAGAATTGTAAAAAACCCTAACTGATATTTTATGACCGTTGAGCTACAGTAAAAGTGACAACTTTGGTCCTTAAAGTAGTAATTTATCACTGAATCCTGCATCCCAAACGAAACACTGTTGACCAACCACCCCCCGCCCCGACCCCCTCCTTCCTTTCCGGGTGTGCACACTTTGGTAAACACTTTGTACTCACCTGAGGTTCCAGATCTTTTTTTCGCCAAAAGAGCAAAGTGCCTTGAACATGTGTACTGGTTATAGGCCCTGCAATGATATCTGCTCTAAATTTTCCCCACGATCCAAAAAGGGTTCGACAGAGCCCCAAACAAGAGGATGAGATGGCGTGTGAGTGCGACTGAGATGGATATACACCAGTTGATTTATCTTAGAATGGATACATCTCAACACCAGAAATCAGAAGACATATTACACTTGCCGCACTGTCATATTGTTTGTTTCACGCATCTTGCAAGCCGAGTCGTCTGAATCTCGCAGAACCGGCCGTTAAGACACTTTTTGCTTTAGTATGAAGTCATGTCCCTTTCGGTAATTTACCACTGACAGTATTTTCATTTGTCTTTGTAGCTGTCGCACTTTTAAGCCATTTTTGGTCGTCATTTTAATAATCTGTACTACATGTCCCTTACTTAAGACTGATTTTACGGATCGCAATAGCATCAATAAGATTTAACCACCAGAAAATATGCTCACCCCATTGTTGACAGCGTGAAATGTAATCCATGGAGAGCCCCCTGAGGCAAGGCCAATCGCCCTCAACCATAGCCCATGCGATGTCAAGTCTTTACAGAAAGCAAGGTCGACGGCAAGAAAATGAAACAGCTTTGACAGTGCAAGTAATTCATGGTCTCTGATGTTTGTCCCAAACACATCTAGCACGCGTAATGCTCTGAAATTGAGTAGGAACTGAAATGAGTGTTTGGTGCAGTAACGCAAGGAGACTTTCTCAAATACCCTTGCTGCCTGCAGAGCGTTGCTTGGAATAACTTTGTTCTTTTCCATGGTTCTTGGCCAAGGTGAACTTACATCCAACAACCCACTCCTTGGCCTCAAGATCAATTTGCACAGCCCAAGAAAGTGCTTAGACACTAGTGCGGTTTTATTCAAGTCAGCAGCAGAAAGATAGGAGAGAATTTCCAAAAGAATAACAACCCGGAGTTGTGTAATCATGATGGTTGAGGTATCTGAGACTAATAGAATAATCAACTGAACAACAAGTGTATTTTGCTGCAATCTAGATATTACGCAAGAACAAATTTATACTTTCCCGAACCGGTATGATGGACTTTCACTGTTGCGAAATGGAATATTTTGGAAGAAATATCAACACAGGACCCCGCATCATCCTTCCATAGGATCATGCCACACAGGCAAATTTTACATCGCATGAAATGTGGAGATATAACAAACAACATCGACGATAGTGATGGCCTGTCTGTAAATATTTTAACTGTGAACCATCTTCAATTTTTCTCGTCAGTAACAGGAGATGGAGATCACGCAACCGCTAATGTGCCTCCTTGACATAAATTGAAGCGCATGGCTGTGGGGATTGCTTTTTCCTATTTGTCTTCTCTTTCGATATAGCTGTTAGGGAGCTTTTATTATACAGGGTTGAAAACTAAAAACCAAAAATGGATCATATTATTGTGCCAGGCTACTCGAGATGACCTGTTCATCTGGTCTGTCCAGAAATGATCAGAAATTGAGGCAATTGTGAAAAGTCCAAAATCCAGTAAATGTTGCTTAATAAAGAAGCCATCACGGTAATGATATATAACATCTGTTTCCGTTGGTGTAGCCATCTCTACCCTCGGCTCAGCGAACATAGACATTCTTTACCTTTCAGTTATCAAACAAACTGGAGAAAACCCCAAATTCTTCTTACAGTCAAGGTTTCTGTTCATTCATGAGTGGACCGGCTGTTTTGTAATGCAAGCCCAGTTCACAAAACCGCTTGCTTGTCCAGGGGGGGGGGGGCACTTGGGTATTTTTTGGGTGGGTATGCGCCACCCAGGACTCCAAATTGGCACACCGTTCTAAAAAAAATTTCCCCTAAAATTGATACCCCGTTCTAGAGATGGGCCAATTTCTTGATACCCCGTTCTAGAGATGGGCCAGTTTTTTATGCTCCGTTCTAGGGTGCAACAAGAGTTCAACAGTTTGCTTGTTAACGCATTGAACCGTATTTTTAAAAATCAGCCCTTGAATAATTTCAAATGGCTGCTTACAAAACTGGAGCTTTCGTAACTTCAAAATATTATACCCCGTTCTAAATCAGGAGCTTCAAAATCACGACCCCGTTGGGCAGCACATACCCGTATAGGTAATGTATGGGAGTACCCCCCCCCCTCGTGCTGCTTGTTCAAGGAGGGGAGGCAAAGTATTTCCTGTGTTTCAGTATTTAACCAATTTTTTTTGATGTTGCAAAAGATATGGTGAATTTATGCGAGATATTTTAAAAAGATCATTCAGTCACGTACACAAACCCTCAGAGGTAAGAGAATTCTAGCAAGTACCGCCCCACTTGTCTCTATTGAGGAAGCCAGCGCACTTGCCTTCCAAGATCGTAAGTAGCATCCATTTATTAACTTGTACTGTACCATTTCCTGTATAAAATTCATGCTTGGTTCCGAGGCGTGGCGAAATAAATCAAAAGAAACATAGTATTCGTTGCTGGGCCTCAATATGATTTTTTGTTATTGTTTTATTCATCCAAGCCTGACAGCCAAGTGTGAATTTTAATATATTGGAATTTGTCTGTTATTAACAATCTTTTGGCGCCATTAAGCTCCACAATTATTGATAACAAAATAAATGAGAGATGAGAGTAACTTCTTTGGTTTTATAAATTGGTTGATGAATCCAACGGGATTTGCTCACTGACTTGTGAAGAAATATGTTACTTAATTTTACGTATTCCACACTGCGAAACTTTCCAGTTGGCAGAACATCGTTAACATTATTAGACGATTTTTATAAAGAGAACAGTTTGACCATAGGTCTTTAGAGTCTATGGAAGATTAAACGAAGACAATAACAAGAAAGAAAAGAATGATTTAGGCACACATTGTTTTTTTTGGTTTCAATCTTTTTTGCACATACTACTAACCTGTGCTTTCTTTGTTGTCTACAGGGACATACCAAATATATAAGCAAAAACATTACATGAAAATGTATACCCATTGTTCATTTTTCTCCTTGATTTCATGCAATAATATTTATATACAGTACACACCCGCATAAAAGAACACATGATTTCGGGTTTAAGGCTGATCTAGTTCTTATTCATCAGGTGGTTAGTGATAAATCAGCCTAAAGATGTTCTTCATATGTTCTTAAACTTTGTTTCAGAATTACTACATATAACATGTTACTAGAGGTTTAGTTAGCGTATTTTATTATAAATAAATATGTAAAAAAAATCTTATCACTAGCTTCAGAAAACAGCCCACATTTTTCAATGCCACCAAAGCTGCAATGTGATGTCTGAAGAAGTAATAGACCAATTCCATACAGTTTCAGCATTATACAATTTCTGTCACAATTCTTGAGACGTCATTTTCCCAGAACAGTAAAAGAGGCATTGAGAGGCAATGGTTCTTTTCTTTGGCTAGCAATAATTGTGGTTTCCTGGTCCCCCTGCCCTAAATGGCAGTATTATCCTGTTGTCAAAAGTGCATAACTCAACATATCAAAAATTCCTATCTGCCCATATTACGTTAGTTTAAAACAACGCCAGACATGTTATGCACTTAAGACAAAACCAGGGGGTTTCATCGAGTTACCAGCTTGACTCGTTGTAGCCAGGATATCATTGAGATAGATAGTGTCTGCTGGAACTCTCAACTGACTGACAAGTAAGGTTTTGTCAGGAGACAGCATAACCCACATATCCACAGGATAAACCCAGTTATCCCTGTAATGTAGTGGCTGCTCTTCTCAACCAGTTTCCCATTTGGTGGGACAACCAGGATTCAGCCCAAATCACTTTTAATGCTAAGATTATTGTTAAAATGAAACGTTACAATTTCTCATCTGCGTTCAATAAGTTCCATTTATATTCTTTCCATTGTAAAAATAAGGAAAATTCGCGAGGGGTAAGTTTGACCCAACCATCACACTCAACATAGTCCTCTACCGTCTGCCATTGAACTTCCGGGCAGTCTTTCAACCATGTGTTTAAAGCCAAATCAAACCTAACAAAATTGTAACGTGCCCTAGACATAAGATGTAGTGCTTCACGGAAATGATAAAATTCATCCATTTGCTCTATTGTGAACCCAATATGTTGGTCTCCTTTGGGAAACACTATACCATAAATCCTTTCCATTTCAAAACAGTAACGCTCCACAATGGGATTAATCCCCATTGCAACAATCCGAGTTGGTTGAAAACATAGCGACAACATTTCAGCCTAGAAAGTAGCAAAAAACATAGTCAATTGAAATGTTACTTAAGTCACACATAAAATTCACACAAGGAGGTACGAAGCAAGGAAACAAAGTATGACGCATTTTATATATGGTGGAACAAAATCATTATTTTGTATCTTTTAGAAACCAGGAACAATGTTGAATGGTGCATGGGAAGCAAAAACAACCTTGATTGCATTATTTTGCTTGAACATGATGAGTACGCAAAAAAGGTTACATTCTGGTAGGTTATTGTAAAAGATAAATTGAACAATTAAAGTACAAAATTATTTAATGGCAGGGTAACTAGTTTGAAAAGGAATTAGCCTGCATAGTATGCACTTGGAAGTAGTGGGTATGAGAAGGTGACACGCGAGGGGAGAGGGAGCGCCTGCAAGGAAGGCCCCGGAAAACCGTTTCCCGGCCCCTCTCCAATTGCCTGGCGGCCTTGCGTGAGCCGTCAAAAGTGTTGACAGAAAACGACTGACCTTGCACAAACAAAGCGTGCCGGCAAAAAACGTTGTACATTCTCTCTTCGGTCTAAATATATCTGTTATAAAGATCAGCTGGGTTATCCGATTATAGAGCGATGGAGCAATAAACTGATGGTTAACACAGCTTTAAATCTTTTTTAAGCACAGGCAAAAAAAATTGGAAATAACAAAGTCAAAACTGGGTATCTTTTAAAGAATGCATGCTGTGTATTACAAGAAAACTTAAAATATTGTTCTCTGGGCTTACTTAGCCACAACTGGACAGACACCAACGATCACAGCGTATGTGGAAAGTGACCATTGCTTTTACTGCGCTAGGTAGCAGCCGTTTTTGGAACAGATATGTCTTACTAAGCGGACCTAAACTGTACCGACATGTTTTCTACTGCAGTAATGTTAACATAATTAGCATAACTTACATCATAATCTGCTTCAGAGGGAGGTCTGAGAAGCTCCTTCAGCATATGCTCTTCCTCGTTTCCTGAGGCGAAGGCTATACAGAAAGACAGATAACTCACGATTGTGACAGGGGCTATTATGACATCAAGCTCATCAGATAGAATTTATCTACAATGGGGTTTAAAATTACATAATAGCCAGAACAACATGCCTTTTTTGAAATTCACATTGAAATTTTGTTCACTTATGTGGAATTGTCCTGATACTGACAAGTTACACCCTAGTACAGCTTTTGAATTAACAAGAGTAAATGCTCTTTGCATTTTGTCCTTTTCTGCAGAAATCATTAAAATTGCCCCTTATTGACATCAACAGCGTATAGATTTTACCAGTACTCTGTTATTTAACTAACAAATGTCCTTTTCATGGACTATCAAAGTTACTTATATAGTGGAAGCCCATTAATACGTAAGTTTTAAGTGCCCCCCCCCATACAGATGACCAATTGAATTTTATTTTAAAATATTTTAAAAAAAGTACTAGTGAGCAGCACACAGCAACGAATCTTGTTGACTCTTTTATTTGTCCGACCGGTTTCGTGTGATTACTACACACTTCGTCAGGGATTGAACAAGATAGTATGAAGAACTTATTTTATACCTTAACTACACAGTATAAAGAACGTTCCATATATGGGGTGTAAACAGCAAAAACACCCACAGGAAATGCGTGCAGGATATTACTAAAATCCTGCTAGGCGTGTAATGTTTCGATTTTGGGGCTCACGGATTTAACGTTAAATCCGTGAGCCCCAAAATCACATTACTTACATAGATGTGCTAACGTGTTAGTAGATTTGTAACTAACAATTGAACTAAGGTTAGGTAAATACTTAAGAATAACCTTTTTGATTCCGACGTGACTGCAATTAAATGAGGTTTTAAATACTACACGTCTGTGTCTAGATAACCTATCAGGCTTAAAGAACCATTTCTTTCTATTGCTATAGTGAATCTCCCTGAAAATGGGTAGCAGAAACTTAGCAGGATATCCCCTAAGACGTAAGCGCTTCCAGAATAGCAGGCGGGTCTCACTAAATGAGTGAAACTTAGAGCTATTTCTGGCATAACGCATAAGCTCGCCTATAATAAAAGCTTTTTTGTTGCTAGCGGGGTGAAATGACTCATATGGTATGTATAAATACTTATTAAGCGGCTTCTGAAAGGTAGAATATTGCAGCGTTTTAGACGCGGAATCTTTAAAAAGTAGTAAGTCCAGAAATGAGATCTTAGACTCGCTAATCTCGTAAGTTATCTTAATACGTTCGTCCTTAGTATTAATAGCATGAAGAAATTCTAGAAGATTTTCGTGAGGGCCAGCCCAGATAACAAATATGTCATCTATGAAACGCTTATAGAGAGTGATATACCGAGAATGCGTCTCAACAATGTCTCTCTCATGATGATACATAAAAGCGTTGGCAGCTGTTACGGCGAAAGGAGTTCCCATGGCAATACCAAATGTTTGATGGTATATGTCATTGCTAAATTCCGATTTGAGGAAATTATTCTCAAAGACTAACCTGGTTAACTGAACCAATAGAGGAGTCTGAGCAACCTTGCTCTCTCTAAGCAAGAGGTCAAGAGCAATAATAGCCTTCTTGGTGTCGATGTTGGGGTAAAGTGATGACACGTCCGCCGTAACAAGAAGGCAATTAGCGGGTAGCTCAACTTTCTCTAAACATTGGATCAGTTCACCAGAGTCACGTAATACCGTAGGCATAATAATAGAAGGTTTAACTAACTCATCTATAAAAATGCTAATAGGTCTGGTGATATAAGAGTGAGAGGCCGCAATAGGCCTCCCCACTATAGGTGACTTGTGAATCTTGGGAATAATATAAAATTTAGCAGGATTGAAACTACTAGAAACATTGTCGATGCTGCGGAGAAACTTATGCGAGTTGAGGGGTAAAAAGTGCGAGAAACTATTTACGAGTTTATCGCGAGTCTCAATTACCTTAAGACGTCTATAAGTCCAGTCATCTGCTGTAACTTTAGAATATGTTTTAGTGTCATTAAGATGTTTAAGAGTCTCTTGTTTTACCCATTCGGTGGAGACGAGAGCAGGTCCGAGGTTTTTGTCTGTTGCGAGAACACGAACCGACGGGTCTTCCTTGATCTCTCGCAGGCCACTTCGTTCTTCGCGGGATAAGTTATTTTTCCATAGTGGTCTGTTGTCGCTTAAGTTTGTCAGCAGCTCTTGGCGGATTTTGTACAGGTTTTCCTCGAGGTCAGGATCTTCCCGTGGAGGATTCCACCCTGACTTCACATATAGTTTGGGATTGAAATCAGGGTCATCGGGCTTATCAGCATACTTATAATGCAGTCGGACGCTACGACAAAAATCCTGTATTTGATTTTCAAAAACGCGAGCAGCGGGTGGTCGAAGCGTGGGTCTAAATTTTAGGCCCAGGCCAAGAGTTCGTGACTGCGTCGCGGTGAGGGTGACATGTGATAGGTTGTGAAATTCCAAATTCCGTGGTAACAAGTCCAAGATGGGTTTTCTAGCCATGTTGTCAAGCCATTTTTCGTAAATGCCTCTAGAGTCTATTTTACGACACCGTTTCCGCGACCTCGCACGTTTTTTGACTGTCTTCCAGGAGACTGGTTTCCAGAGAAGCTAACGCGGCGTGGTTTTCGCTGTCTCCGTTGTTTTGATCGGCTACGTTGGTTTTGTGTGCTATCGCCGGGAGATGTGGAATTTCTTCGGTTACGACCTTGGCTAAGATTTCGGTTTCTGGGGCTGGATTTGTCATTTTTACGGCCTCTAGAGTTGGATCTGTCGTTTTTACGGCCTCTAGAGTTGGATCTATCACTTTTACGGCTTCTAGAGCTCTTACGGGAAATGGAGGTCTCTTTAGTAGGTGGAGATGAGACAGGCTTCTGTTTACGCAGTTCCTGTCGCACCGCCCGCTGAACCATGTCTTGGATGGATTGCTCGTTTACGGCAAATTCCGTCTCCATTATTTCGGTTTTCTTTGCGGCCTTTGCAGTTTTTTTGATGTCCTCCGCCACCCGCTTAGAAGTCCGTTCTGCAGCGCACTCGAAGTAAAAGTCATCCGCAAAAGATTTCGCTGATATGACGAATTGGTCCGCCTCGATATCCAAAGAGGGGTCGCTCGCTTTGAATGAGCTTCTCCAATTTTCAATGGCAGTCAGGACTTTCTGTTTTTCTTCTGTGCACCGTTGTGTCATTTGCTGTTCTTCGATTTGAAGGGCCTCGATGGTGGCATCAAGAAGCTTTAATTCCGCCTCTTTAAGTACCTCGGTAAATTTCTGTTGAAGATTCTCGGCATTTTTACCTTTAGCGGTGATGCTACGAATCTTTAGTCCACTAGGCACCTTTCCGTCGCGTCTGTTTGACTCAAGTTTTTCTCTACGGTCTTGAAGACCATAAAGCTGATTTTCAGCATCGACCAAGCTGCGAACGAGGTTTTTCAAAACGCGTTGAAAGTGGTCATCGATCCATAGTTCAGGATCTGGCGATTCTTCGGCGGTAGCTCGAAGATCTTCCACGACTTCTTCACGCGCGCTACTCTGTCTATCCGCAGACTCTTGTCGTTTTTTAAGCCTCAAGGCATCTTTGCCTTTCTTGAGTCCAGAGCGGTCTGAAGTGTTGCTGAACATGTGGCTTCTACTAGTGTCGACTTAGACAATATTTTAAAAAAAAGTACTAGTGAGCAGCACACAGCAACGAATCTTGTTGACTCTTTTATTTGTCCGACCGGTTTCGTGTGATTACTACACACTTCGTCAGGGATTGAACAAGATAGTATGAAGAACTTATTTTATACCTTAACTACACAGTATAAAGAACGTTCCATATATGGGGTGTAAACAGCAAAAACACCCACAGGAAATGCGTGCAGGATATTACTAAAATCCTGCTAGGCGTGTAATGTTTCGATTTTGGGGCTCACGGATTTAACGTTAAATCCGTGAGCCCCAAAATCGAAACATTACACGCCTAGCAGGATTTTAGTAATATCCTGCACGCATTTCCTGTGGGTGTTTTTGCTGTTTACACCCCATATATGGAACGTTCTTTATACTGTGTAGTTAAGGTATAAAATAAGTTCTTCATACTATCTTGTTCAATCCCTGACGAAGTGTGTAGTAATCACACGAAACCGGTCGGACAAATAAAAGAGTCAACAAGATTCGTTGCTGTGTGCTGCTCACTAGTACTTTTTTTAAAATATTTTTTAAAATATCATTCCGGTCTGCACAACGGCCCAAAACTGCAAATGATGCACTTTACGACTGTGATAAAAGTCAAGCAAACGTATGGTTTTCTAATTTATTCATATCCTAAAGACAGACCAGTTAACTGGGACGCAAGGATCTGTTCTATTCCGCCAGGTAACTGCACGTATCTCTTTTTATCAAATAATATAAGGAAGCTAATGCATTTGGAATTTCTAAGCTTTACGAGGCGTTTTTTTCCCAATTTTTCTTGTTCCCTCTCAGCTGCTTAGTTTCACGTCCATGGAAAGTGCTTCATAAAATCCACACCTTTGAAATAAAGGTGGACTAACCTTAAATTAATCAAAAGGATGAATTGCGTTTCTTAACAGTAATACTCTATCTGGCCTGTACACAGACGTTTTAGTTTTCTTTTTGTTCTCTTTGATAACATACGGACTTTCATGAGAAAATAGGGGCATTGTGTTAACAGGCGATATTGTACCACGCATCTGTTATTATCTCTGTGTCAGAATCTCTTCATACTGTTTCAGTATCATTTTGTATAGTATCAAAAACTTGCACTGACAGCAACATTCAGTTAGATATTTAATTCATATATGTTTTGTAGGAGACATTCGGATTGGGAAATGATAGTGGCGTTGACTTGGCTGTGCAGCAATTGCACCAATTCAGGGTGACACTGCCAGTGATTAACGAGACGTAAGTTGGTTAATCCGTTCAAACAGTTGAAATCTAGATCATCACTTTTCTTAAAATTAATCAACGATAAGACCTCCAATTTTTTTAATTTAACGATACAAGTGATATAAAAAGAGTCCAATTCTTCAGCCTCTTCAAATAAGAACACACCAATCTCCAGTACCCTGATGAGAGAGAGAGAGGTACAGCATACATTTTTAGTTTTAGAACCAAGCACTGAGACAACTCCAACTACTGAATCCGATGAAACTGCCTTTTTATTTCAGTTGTAGGTTTAACACATACTGGCATTTTCTGATTGATGAGACATATTAATGTATACACCATAGCTCGAACCCACAAGTTGGAATTGTGGCACGAGAATTGTAAAAAACCCTAACTGATATTTTATGACCGTTGAGCTACAGTAAAAGTGACAACTTTGGTCCTTAAAGTAGTAATTTATCACTGAATCCTGCATCCCAAACGAAACACTGTTGACCAACCACCCCCCGCCCCGACCCCCTCCTTCCTTTCCGGGTGTGCACACTTTGGTAAACACTTTGTACTCACCTGAGGTTCCAGATCTTTTTTTCGCCAAAAGAGCAAAGTGCCTTGAACATGTGTACTGGTTATAGGCCCTGCAATGATATCTGCTCTAAATTTTCCCCACGATCCAAAAAGGGTTCGACAGAGCCCCAAACAAGAGGATGAGATGGCGTGTGAGTGCGACTGAGATGGATATACACCAGTTGATTTATCTTAGAATGGATACATCTCAACACCAGAAATCAGAAGACATATTACACTTGCCGCACTGTCATATTGTTTGTTTCACGCATCTTGCAAGCCGAGTCGTCTGAATCTCGCAGAACCGGCCGTTAAGACACTTTTTGCTTTAGTATGAAGTCATGTCCCTTTCGGTAATTTACCACTGACAGTATTTTCATTTGTCTTTGTAGCTGTCGCACTTTTAAGCCATTTTTGGTCGTCATTTTAATAATCTGTACTACATGTCCCTTACTTAAGACTGATTTTACGGATCGCAATAGCATCAATAAGATTTAACCACCAGAAAATATGCTCACCCCATTGTTGACAGCGTGAAATGTAATCCATGGAGAGCCCCCTGAGGCAAGGCCAATCGCCCTCAACCATAGCCCATGCGATGTCAAGTCTTTACAGAAAGCAAGGTCGACGGCAAGAAAATGAAACAGCTTTGACAGTGCAAGTAATTCATGGTCTCTGATGTTTGTCCCAAACACATCTAGCACGCGTAATGCTCTGAAATTGAGTAGGAACTGAAATGAGTGTTTGGTGCAGTAACGCAAGGAGACTTTCTCAAATACCCTTGCTGCCTGCAGAGCGTTGCTTGGAATAACTTTGTTCTTTTCCATGGTTCTTGGCCAAGGTGAACTTACATCCAACAACCCACTCCTTGGCCTCAAGATCAATTTGCACAGCCCAAGAAAGTGCTTAGACACTAGTGCGGTTTTATTCAAGTCAGCAGCAGAAAGATAGGAGAGAATTTCCAAAAGAATAACAACCCGGAGTTGTGTAATCATGATGGTTGAGGTATCTGAGACTAATAGAATAATCAACTGAACAACAAGTGTATTTTGCTGCAATCTAGATATTACGCAAGAACAAATTTATACTTTCCCGAACCGGTATGATGGACTTTCACTGTTGCGAAATGGAATATTTTGGAAGAAATATCAACACAGGACCCCGCATCATCCTTCCATAGGATCATGCCACACAGGCAAATTTTACATCGCATGAAATGTGGAGATATAACAAACAACATCGACGATAGTGATGGCCTGTCTGTAAATATTTTAACTGTGAACCATCTTCAATTTTTCTCGTCAGTAACAGGAGATGGAGATCACGCAACCGCTAATGTGCCTCCTTGACATAAATTGAAGCGCATGGCTGTGGGGATTGCTTTTTCCTATTTGTCTTCTCTTTCGATATAGCTGTTAGGGAGCTTTTATTATACAGGGTTGAAAACTAAAAACCAAAAATGGATCATATTATTGTGCCAGGCTACTCGAGATGACCTGTTCATCTGGTCTGTCCAGAAATGATCAGAAATTGAGGCAATTGTGAAAAGTCCAAAATCCAGTAAATGTTGCTTAATAAAGAAGCCATCACGGTAATGATATATAACATCTGTTTCCGTTGGTGTAGCCATCTCTACCCTCGGCTCAGCGAACATAGACATTCTTTACCTTTCAGTTATCAAACAAACTGGAGAAAACCCCAAATTCTTCTTACAGTCAAGGTTTCTGTTCATTCATGAGTGGACCGGCTGTTTTGTAATGCAAGCCCAGTTCACAAAACCGCTTGCTTGTCCAGGGGGGGGGGGGCACTTGGGTATTTTTTGGGTGGGTATGCGCCACCCAGGACTCCAAATTGGCACACCGTTCTAAAAAAAATTTCCCCTAAAATTGATACCCCGTTCTAGAGATGGGCCAATTTCTTGATACCCCGTTCTAGAGATGGGCCAGTTTTTTATGCTCCGTTCTAGGGTGCAACAAGAGTTCAACAGTTTGCTTGTTAACGCATTGAACCGTATTTTTAAAAATCAGCCCTTGAATAATTTCAAATGGCTGCTTACAAAACTGGAGCTTTCGTAACTTCAAAATATTATACCCCGTTCTAAATCAGGAGCTTCAAAATCACGACCCCGTTGGGCAGCACATACCCGTATAGGTAATGTATGGGAGTACCCCCCCCCCCCTCGTGCTGCTTGTTCAAGGAGGGGAGGCAAAGTATTTCCTGTGTTTCAGTATTTAACCAATTTTTTTTGATGTTGCAAAAGATATGGTGAATTTATGCGAGATATTTTAAAAAGATCATTCAGTCACGTACACAAACCCTCAGAGGTAAGAGAATTCTAGCAAGTACCGCCCCACTTGTCTCTATTGAGGAAGCCAGCGCACTTGCCTTCCAAGATCGTAAGTAGCATCCATTTATTAACTTGTACTGTACCATTTCCTGTATAAAATTCATGCTTGGTTCCGAGGCGTGGCGAAATAAATCAAAAGAAACATAGTATTCGTTGCTGGGCCTCAATATGATTTTTTGTTATTGTTTTATTCATCCAAGCCTGACAGCCAAGTGTGAATTTTAATATATTGGAATTTGTCTGTTATTAACAATCTTTTGGCGCCATTAAGCTCCACAATTATTGATAACAAAATAAATGAGAGATGAGAGTAACTTCTTTGGTTTTATAAATTGGTTGATGAATCCAACGGGATTTGCTCACTGACTTGTGAAGAAATATGTTACTTAATTTTACGTATTCCACACTGCGAAACTTTCCAGTTGGCAGAACATCGTTAACATTATTAGACGATTTTTATAAAGAGAACAGTTTGACCATAGGTCTTTAGAGTCTATGGAAGATTAAACGAAGACAATAACAAGAAAGAAAAGAATGATTTAGGCACACATTGTTTTTTTTGGTTTCAATCTTTTTTGCACATACTACTAACCTGTGCTTTCTTTGTTGTCTACAGGGACATACCAAATATATAAGCAAAAACATTACATGAAAATGTATACCCATTGTTCATTTTTCTCCTTGATTTCATGCAATAATATTTATATACAGTACACACCCGCATAAAAGAACACATGATTTCGGGTTTAAGGCTGATCTAGTTCTTATTCATCAGGTGGTTAGTGATAAATCAGCCTAAAGATGTTCTTCATATGTTCTTAAACTTTGTTTCAGAATTACTACATATAACATGTTACTAGAGGTTTAGTTAGCGTATTTTATTATAAATAAATATGTAAAAAAAATCTTATCACTAGCTTCAGAAAACAGCCCACATTTTTCAATGCCACCAAAGCTGCAATGTGATGTCTGAAGAAGTAATAGACCAATTCCATACAGTTTCAGCATTATACAATTTCTGTCACAATTCTTGAGACGTCATTTTCCCAGAACAGTAAAAGAGGCATTGAGAGGCAATGGTTCTTTTCTTTGGCTAGCAATAATTGTGGTTTCCTGGTCCCCCTGCCCTAAATGGCAGTATTATCCTGTTGTCAAAAGTGCATAACTCAACATATCAAAAATTCCTATCTGCCCATATTACGTTAGTTTAAAACAACGCCAGACATGTTATGCACTTAAGACAAAACCAGGGGGTTTCATCGAGTTACCAGCTTGACTCGTTGTAGCCAGGATATCATTGAGATAGATAGTGTCTGCTGGAACTCTCAACTGACTGACAAGTAAGGTTTTGTCAGGAGACAGCATAACCCACATATCCACAGGATAAACCCAGTTATCCCTGTAATGTAGTGGCTGCTCTTCTCAACCAGTTTCCCATTTGGTGGGACAACCAGGATTCAGCCCAAATCACTTTTAATGCTAAGATTATTGTTAAAATGAAACGTTACAATTTCTCATCTGCGTTCAATAAGTTCCATTTATATTCTTTCCATTGTAAAAATAAGGAAAATTCGCGAGGGGTAAGTTTGACCCAACCATCACACTCAACATAGTCCTCTACCGTCTGCCATTGAACTTCCGGGCAGTCTTTCAACCATGTGTTTAAAGCCAAATCAAACCTAACAAAATTGTAACGTGCCCTAGACATAAGATGTAGTGCTTCACGGAAATGATAAAATTCATCCATTTGCTCTATTGTGAACCCAATATGTTGGTCTCCTTTGGGAAACACTATACCATAAATCCTTTCCATTTCAAAACAGTAACGCTCCACAATGGGATTAATCCCCATTGCAACAATCCGAGTTGGTTGAAAACATAGCGACAACATTTCAGCCTAGAAAGTAGCAAAAAACATAGTCAATTGAAATGTTACTTAAGTCACACATAAAATTCACACAAGGAGGTACGAAGCAAGGAAACAAAGTATGACGCATTTTATATATGGTGGAACAAAATCATTATTTTGTATCTTTTAGAAACCAGGAACAATGTTGAATGGTGCATGGGAAGCAAAAACAACCTTGATTGCATTATTTTGCTTGAACATGATGAGTACGCAAAAAAGGTTACATTCTGGTAGGTTATTGTAAAAGATAAATTGAACAATTAAAGTACAAAATTATTTAATGGCAGGGTAACTAGTTTGAAAAGGAATTAGCCTGCATAGTATGCACTTGGAAGTAGTGGGTATGAGAAGGTGACACGCGAGGGGAGAGGGAGCGCCTGCAAGGAAGGCCCCGGAAAACCGTTTCCCGGCCCCTCTCCAATTGCCTGGCGGCCTTGCGTGAGCCGTCAAAAGTGTTGACAGAAAACGACTGACCTTGCACAAACAAAGCGTGCCGGCAAAAAACGTTGTACATTCTCTCTTCGGTCTAAATATATCTGTTATAAAGATCAGCTGGGTTATCCGATTATAGAGCGATGGAGCAATAAACTGATGGTTAACACAGCTTTAAATCTTTTTTAAGCACAGGCAAAAAAAATTGGAAATAACAAAGTCAAAACTGGGTATCTTTTAAAGAATGCATGCTGTGTATTACAAGAAAACTTAAAATATTGTTCTCTGGGCTTACTTAGCCACAACTGGACAGACACCAACGATCACAGCGTATGTGGAAAGTGACCATTGCTTTTACTGCGCTAGGTAGCAGCCGTTTTTGGAACAGATATGTCTTACTAAGCGGACCTAAACTGTACCGACATGTTTTCTACTGCAGTAATGTTAACATAATTAGCATAACTTACATCATAATCTGCTTCAGAGGGAGGTCTGAGAAGCTCCTTCAGCATATGCTCTTCCTCGTTTCCTGAGGCGAAGGCTATACAGAAAGACAGATAACTCACGATTGTGACAGGGGCTATTATGACATCAAGCTCATCAGATAGAATTTATCTACAATGGGGTTTAAAATTACATAATAGCCAGAACAACATGCCTTTTTTGAAATTCACATTGAAATTTTGTTCACTTATGTGGAATTGTCCTGATACTGACAAGTTACACCCTAGTACAGCTTTTGAATTAACAAGAGTAAATGCTCTTTGCATTTTGTCCTTTTCTGCAGAAATCATTAAAATTGCCCCTTATTGACATCAACAGCGTATAGATTTTACCAGTACTCTGTTATTTAACTAACAAATGTCCTTTTCATGGACTATCAAAGTTACTTATATAGTGGAAGCCCATTAATACGTAAGTTTTAAGTGCCCCCCCCCATACAGATGACCAATTGAATTTTGATGCCCCCCTAAATGTTTTGGATGAAAATTAATACCCCCCTACCCATAAATTGTGAGCATATGCCCTAAGCATGACCGATAAGTTGAACCCAAGATTTTCTAATCACCCAAGAACAAAAGTGTGTGTATATTGCACACAAGGGCGGACTCGTGTTTCTATAAAAGAGACTAATAGGCAATGAAACATAACACTAGCAGTGTTAATATATATTACTCGTCCTTTCCCATCCCCAAAAAAGTTACATTGGATGATGGGTAAAAAAGAATTAATTTGTAACAAAGCAAAATAATGTTTACAGTACGACAAAATATTACTGGAAGAAATTTTAAAATTACCACCCTAGAACTGTATACTCTCATCAACATAATCTCAAAACTGCGTCACATATCTCTAACTCTAACACTCTAACCCAAATGCCAAGTGTAAAGCATTATAAAGACGCTTCAGCCACGTCTGGGTAAACAGAAAAGAGAGAGTGTTACATAGAATAATATAAAATACATTCTAAAAAATGAAACAAATGACGGATAGTGAAATGTTGCCATCTCAAAAACTTACTCCCAAAACTCCTGTGCCTAATTAAAAGCAAACAGGCCAAAAAACAGGGCTTTTTCTAAGCAAGGATAAACTCCCCTCATTGTTGGCAGTTGGTATGATGATCAGATTTTACATTGTGATGTTTTTTTTCTATTTAAAAAATTAAGGTCTCATATTTGACTTGATATATGTTATGTCATATTTGACATAACATTTGGGGGGGGGGTGGGAGATTTTTTTAGGGGCAAGATATTTTTTCCTCACAAACAAGCAAGGCAGATATTTTTTTTCAGTGGAAAAACGGTGCAAAAGATTTTTGGGGGGAGATTATCTCCTGCAGGTTTTTTTGTTCACTCTAGTCAGGAGTAGGAAGGCCCTCAGATGAGAATTTTGAAATAAATAGCACCCTGCATTTCACAGTGGTTTAATTCTTTGTAACAATGTTTAATATTGTGCAGTGTTTTGCCAGCACTTGCAGTCAATATTTAATCCACCATTGTTAAAGTTAAAGGTTGCATGTTTGTCTGTGGTGGTGTGCGCTGACCTTTTCAAACACAAAAGCAGTGTGAAGGACTTCCTTGTACTCCAGGTGTGTAGGGCTTAAGATACAACATTAGCAATTTCTTCTTGTTTCCTTATTATTTAGGCTTAATCATGCAGCAATTATATTTTAGAATCCAAGTGTTGTTGTGTTTTGTTCAGTACTCCATTCAATTCATTTTCAGATTATAATGTCAGTAGAACTACAAAATATGACAATGTTCTGTTTTAATGATGTCCTGGGTTAATAGTGTTATTGCAACCAATGTTATTAATACAAGACCTTGAATAAATCGTGTTTCCAACTGAATGGAAGTGTTTTGATTTAACAGTCAGCTGTCAATGAAATAATCCTAGGTATTTAATTTATAGATGTTAATTAAAAGATTGTCATGCTAGAAAAAGGATTAAATAACTAAACGGCTTATTAAAAAACAATAAACTGTTATGATCAACTCAGTGAACACTTCAGTTTTGGAGACAACCTTGCTATATAATAGTAAGAAAGCTTGTATGTAAATGACTCAGATTTGCGAGGCTACCGGTAGGGATGGGCTGTCTATGATTTGTACATGATTTTTTTTCCTCAGAGCTGGCCATGCATGAACTTTTTCTCTTTGCTTGAGACGCTGCAGGGCGTTTTTTTCCAAATCTTCCAACCTCCATCCCCTGTGTGCAAAGAAAGTACTGTCAGATAGCCTGGGGCTAGAGGATTTTGCTATTGGGCTAGTGAGTTTTGTTCTTAGCTTGCCCAATGGGCAAGTAAAGTTTTTCTACAATTCAAATAACAGAAGGACTGTCTATTCAAACCCACCCATCAAAAACTTTTGGGGATAGTTAAAGTGATGTTTGGGCTAGTACATGCTAGCTTTAGCTAGCCCGAAAGGCAAGCTGTGAAACTGACTTTCTTTGCACCTTGATCCCCCTCAAAAGTCAAATGGTTCGCCCCTTATTATACTAATATATGAATAGAAGTATTTAACATTTTCAGAAACAAACTAAACATTCCAAAATAAATATCTAACTTACCATATTTAAAGCACTACAGTTTCGACTCAGTCACAGTCCAATCAATATTCTGAAAACCAATATAACCTCTCATTAGTTTCATTTTACCGAGGCCAGCCTGACCCTCATTTTTTGTGAAGAAAAGAACCAAAACTGAGCAGGAAAAATGGAAGGTATGCTAAGAACATGAACCAATGTAATAATGTCATGTCTATTTTCGTGTCTATACAACACACCCTGCTAGCAGAGCCTTTTTTTACACTCCAGCTGGATTTTGAGCACTTTAAAAATACTCTGCATAAAACTATGCTAACCCTAAGAAAAAATTTCTCATGCTTGTTCACATAGCCTGAAATAAACATGAGAAGTTGCTGGGAAAACTGGAGGCAGTTGCACAAACTAGGAGGGTGTAATGGGTATAGCTGTAGTCAGTAAACAGCTACAAATATGCTACTTAGTCAGTAAACAGCTCAAAAAACACTAGTAAGTCAGTAAGCAGAAAAAAAACGTTTAGTCAGTTAATTGGCAAGGTTGAGAGTCCTGCAGATGTTAAAATCGATTATAGGGTGGGGTTTCCAAATCAATCACTCCCCAAGACTCCCAAGTTCTCTCCCACTTTTCCAGTATGCAATGTACTAGTTTGCAATGTTCTTCATTGAATCAGTCTGAAGTGAATAATTCACTGCAGACTGATTTGATGATTACAAATCCAGCCTAAGCGACACCCTGATTTATCTTCCATGGTTGAGCCTAGAAGACAGCACCACTCTCCTCTTCATAAATAACTTAACCTAAAACTTAATATTTTATTCTTAAAAGTCATAATAATATTATTAAGTAGGCATATTGCAGGGGTGTAGCTACCTGTACACACAGTACGCATATGCATACAAGTCGAGAGTAAAAAATAAATGAAATAAAACAAAATAAAAAAGAGAATAAACATTAAACAACAACAACGGCAATATAAAATGCCTCTATTCCGTTTTATCTCTGTTTGATTCTTTGGAGTATTTTTCCTGAAACAATGGACTGTTTGTTTTTTCCACACCTGAAGATCGGTTTTCCAAAAAACAGACTCTTTTCTCCCACATCAGAAAGTTGGTTTTCATATGAATCTTGATGATATACTTTAAGATGCACGCAGATAGCAAGGAGGGTGGTATAAAATGTGAACATGTTATTTTCACTCAGGCCTGTCTTCACAGCACGATTACGTCAATGCGAGTGCTTCTGCCGGTCAAATTTGGAGTTGGCGGGGGGGGGGGGGGGTAAGGGGATTTGAAAATTGTGCGTACCTCTGGAAAAATCCTGGCTACACCCCTATATGGTACTGTATTCATCACCCGTGAATACCTTTATACCAAGTAAATCTCAACAAACTGAAAAGTCGGGAAGGATTTGAATTCAGCCTCGGGAAAATATGGGTTTAAATCACTGAAACAACGGAATGTTTATGAAGATTACCCAAAAATGTAAACTTCGATTTCCCTATAGAAGGTTCAAGTAACGTAAAACAATTAATTACAAGAAGTCACTGAGAAGTCAACACAATAGAGACAAAGGAAAATAACAGCTAGAAAACAAAGGAAAAGTTCACAGGTTTTTTGACTGAGTACGACCCTCACCATCTTTCATAAACTAGCTTTTATTAACTCTCTTTTCGTTTCATGAACTAACTGTTAGTGAATAGGAGCTCTTTCTTCTCAAGAATGGGTGTTGTATAATAATTTAAGAAGAGAATGGCGTATATGTTTGGGAAAGATCACAAATGACGAAATGACTATACAATTGAAAGAGCAAGTACAACAAGGCGGGACGCCATATTTACTTGAGAACAGAAGCATAAAATTTGCCTGAAATTCACATCTGTACTCGAATCTAAACTATTTAAAATGCAACGTACCTCTCTGGATAATTAACTTGAAAAAAAAAAAAGATTAAACAAAAGAAATACAGCTGATAAGGGGGAGGTTAAGCTCATGCTAAAGGATAGACCCTGAACGACAAGACAGCGACCCCGACAGCAACAAATAAAAGCGAAGGAAGGCTATGTAAAAAGAGAATATTGTCACATCGTGATGAGTACAAGTGAAAGTCTTACCAGTGCCTTAACACGGAGAGCTGGAGTTTGAATCAGTTTGCAGCGAATAGACTCGAGCTGGACGCTTCCTTTCCCTATCTAAAAAATCTGTGTGGGGATCATGAGGCTGCGGTCATAAAATTCCACAAGGTTTCAAAAAGGTCACACTTATCACGGCCTGCATGACGGCTTGGTCAGTGAAATAGACTCTTTGATGCTATTGGTTATGCAGTTCTATGACGTATACAAGGTCTCCTTTATCACGGAGGTCTCACCCATCTCGCTACATACGTCTTGTTACCTACTGGTTGGTATCAGTATTTACAATTAGGTTATTTTGTATTGTGCAGCAGTGTAAATAAAACGATCATCATCATCATCATTATTATGAAGTTGGGAGCTCCGCTTTTAGGCTTCTCTAAATCTGTATATTGTAATTGAAAGAAAAACCTAATCAAGTAATAACTGGCAATCTACACCATTAATACGCGAAAAATATTTACAAAACATTTACAGATAAAATTTAAAATCCTTATGAAATTAGAGCAATTTTGGACATGAAGGCTTCAAGAGATCTCTTAAGAGTTCTTATATCTTTAGATTCTCTAATCACTGCTGATAAGCTATTCCACAGTTTGTTAGGAAAGAATAAAAGTAAACGATTTATGCAAGCCCACATAAATTATAGGGGACATTCTTACATCTAAAAAGTCTACTGATATACGGTTTACCCTGGTTATATAATTAGGGATTGAAAGTGTCGACGTTGATCTAGAGATTGGATTTAAGCAATGGTTAAAATGTTCTCGTACTACAGATTTTGAATAGTTGAAAATGAATAGTAATCACGAACAGTTTTCTCCATTTTACTAGCCTCACCATTACCAATACCCAGAAGAGGACTACAATGTTCTAGGTGCAAGAGACAATATGCTTTATGGGACGTCCATTCCATCCTTTGAGTCTTGGCGAGTCTCTGCAATGAAATTTAAGCCCCATTTACACGGCCAGAAATTTTTGGCACGGCTCGGATGAAAAAAGTACGCGTACCAAAAAAATTGGTTCGGCATGGATAGATTTAGTCGTGTAAATGACTTTGCCCCATCCGTGCCGGACCAAAATTTCACCCGTGCTCGGACCATGCGAGAGGTAGTCCGAGCACGGATAAAACTGGTACGCGATCCTGAAAATCTAGCCCAGCTCGGATAAGGTGTGCAGTGTAAACGATTAGCCGTGCCAAACCAACTTTTCTCTGATGAGCCTTCGCACCTTTGGTCAGCACTGATTTGGGAGAGCATGTGCACATCGACCCACGATTCACTCAACATGGCGCTTAGCGGGAAGCAGAAGACGCTGCAAAAGTTGCCAGGAAAATCTCGCGGGATAGCGTGGAAGGACAAAGATGTAGAGTAGTTAATAGAACTGATGAAAGAAGAAACCATTATGTTCAGTTTAGAAAACGCTAAAACGCCGAAGGAAAAACGGGCTGTTTACAAAAGTGTTCAAGTGCAACTGCAAAACAACGGTAACGTTCAGCTTGTGGCAAATATTGCACACTGAAACTAGTATTCACTTCAAGATTTATTGCGAGTTCCTTGAAATAATAAGGTTAGAAAGAAAATAATTCATCTTCTGTTAACTTTTTCAGCTAGACTGATTTTACACGTTCGATTTAGCTGCTGGTTTAATCTTACGGACTGGATGAATAATTTGATTTTTGCTTGCCTTTTTTTGGGAAAAAACGTCTTAATACTATTGCATGATAACCGGCGTATTTGTTTTGTTTTTGTATCTGTTGACAAAATTCGCTTTTTTTGTGTAGGGATACATTTTCAATTAGAAAGTATCATTAACAAGTGGAAAAAGCTGAAACAGCAATATAAGCAACATCATGATAAACAAAAACGAAGTGGGACTGAACGTCGAAAGAAATGGAAATTCTTTGATGACGTGGATCAAATATGTGGTCACAGGGATACATCTTCACCCGCATGTCTTATTGATTCAGGTCTAGCTGATGAAGGTGCAGGTAAAGTATTTCTTATGTCTATCTGGTGGGGAAGGGCCTACATGGTATATGTAAATATCAGGATAATGACCTCCATTACGCTACGCTTAGCCGTTTGAGTGACTCCATTTCAAGCTTTTACATTTTTATGTAAGCTTATGTATACCTTTTAATTTTTTTGTGCAACTGAACATTGCATGGAAGTCTGTACTTTAAAAATTATTATTACTATTATTATTAATAATAGAAACCATACTTCAAGACTGTCAGACTGGCAAAAGTGACGGCATATTATCTTCCTGTGTCAAAAAAAGGTTAGCACGTGGAACTGAGGGAGAGCAGAAAATTCATATTGTATTTATCCCGTTTTCAATGTTAGGGTAATATTATTATTTTCTTTCCCTCTGTTCAGATTTGGAAAGTGAAACAGGTGATGATAGCAAAATTGGCTCTGATGATGAAATGGCAAGTGTGCATGATGAAGAGCAAAGCAAAGATACAAATGACGTGTCCGTAGAGGGATGCAGTGAACTTACTAAACGTAAACTGGAGCTAGAAGAGGAAGAATTAAAACCTCATGTCAAGAAAAGCAAGGTTTCCAAAAAAGAAAGGAAGACAAGCTTGAGAAATCTATTGCAGTGTTAAGTGACAGCTTTAAGGATGCTGCTGAACGGGAAATGGATATGCTGATGAAGCTTGAACAGATGCGACACAAAGAAATGTTGGAACATGAGATACGGTTGAAGGAACTGGATAATGAACGTCGCAGAGAGGAACGACAACATGAACTGATGTTGCTAAATCTTTTAAATAACAATAGAAATCCATATCCACCCCAAATGATGGATTTCTATAAAGGGAAAAACTCCGGCCCCAGTGGTAGTGAAAGCAGTTATTTTGAGCTTTAAAACCAAAGTTCTCAAAGGTAGCACGTTGTGGCCTGTAGAAAGATTTTTCCTCTTAAAACAAGTTGTTGTTTCCTGTTCAGCTAAGAATATGAATCAGTTTTATTGATAATTCCATTGAACTGTTAAAGAACGTTGTTTTAATTATAAGCTGCGACAAAGCTGATATAATGTCCTAGTTACACTGATTATCTTTTTAAGGAGTCAATTTTGTATAACAAAAATGTTGAACAGTAAGGACAGTGACAAATATGAAAGCTTGCATGTTGCTTATAAAGTTATATCATGATCAAATATTTTTCGCGGCAAAATATTTCAAATAAAGTTGCTATTATGACTATAATTGAACCATAGTGTTTTAACTGGGTACTACAAATGTGCTACTGTACTTTATATACCGTTTTTTCAAATACAGATTGATCCAACTCGAAAAAGGAATTATTCCACTGCTAATCGAAGGGAAACCTTGCACTATTCTTTTTCGAACGTGAAATAAATATACTGCAACGACTCTAGGCAAAATATTACAAGATGTTCACTGACACAGCTTCTCATTTAGAAATGTAGATTGACTACAGCAGTGTAAGTTCAAGATCCATTAGTAAACACCCTTTAGAAAAGAGAAGTTTCTTAATAGTCCATTTACCATTTTCACTAAGACCACAATGCATTTTGTTGCCCCCCTCGCCCCCCTCCCCTCGCCCCCAATTTTTCCATAACCATTGTTTCCAATTTCTTCAGGGTATTACAGTCGTCCCAAGAGAAATCGAACACAATGGTTAGGGTTGGGGGGGGGGGGTGTAAATAAGGTGCATTATGGCCTACGTGAAAATGGTGAATGAGGAAAAAATTGAATTTATTCACTGCCACTACCAAGTGTCCGGCCCTCAGGTGTCGTGAAAAATACTGCAAGAGCATCTCGAATGTTGGAGGCATCTCTTTCCCTCTGATTTGCCAATGGGATGTTGTCAGGCTGTTCAACAGCATTATGCACATCCTCAAGCCATTCTTCTAAAAAGTCATCCTTCCTTAATTCACAGATGTTATGAAGTATACATGAAGCAGCCACCAAGTAGCACGCAGACCTAACAGCCATATCTATACGCTTAAGAAGACGTCAGAAACGTCCCTTCCATCTACCTAAGGTGTCTTCTGCAGTCATATGTGCTCTGCTGTGCCGGTAATTGAAATTCCGTTGCCAGTTGGGTGTGTTTTGGTTTTCTGGATAAGCTTTTATTAGCCAGTCCAAGAGAGGGTAGGCTGGGTCCCCAAGAATAAAAGGGCCCATATCAACGCCGAGTATTGATTCTTTCATGCTGGGATCAAAAAGTTGCCCATTGCATCCACGATTATAAAGCTCTGAGTTGGACAGCACTCGGGCATCGTGGACACTGCCTGGCCAACCAATGACGACATTGCGAAATAAATACTTTGAATCTACCAGTGCCTGCATCACTATACTGTGATAAGATTTCCTGTTTATGTAATCAGTACGGTTTTCCAGGGGAGGTTGTATGGGAATATGGGTACCATCGATAGCACCTGCGCATGATGGAAATCCCCATTTCTCTTTGTACAGCCTCATGACTTCCCTCAAGTCTTCCCCTTTAGGTACTTTTAGGAAATCGTTTTTCAACTTTTTTGTTACAGCTTTACAAACATCTCTTATACAAAGACAAACGAAGGACGTGGAGACACCGAATAAGTTAGCTATTGTTCTGTATTCCGCAGTGGAACTCATGTAATAGAGGGTTATTGCTGGTCTCTTCCTTGGAGAGACGGCTTTACGCATTGGAGTGTCCTTTTGAACAATTTCGTCCTGAATCTCTCTAACAATGTAGTCGAATGTTGACCTTGAAACGCGGAAGTTGTCATACCACTCTTTTTCTGTTAAAGCTGTCTCCACTATCTCAAACCATTGACCACTTCGTGTCAGTGTCCAAAACCGTCGCTCAATAGAAGTACAAGCGAGAACTGATAAAACAATTAACAACCTGTACCTCCGCCTTTTTCTATTCTTCAGTAAAGCAGTCGAGAGAAAGGTCGATTTCCATATTTTCTGCTGGAACACATGCGGTCTTCTTATGAGAAGAAATTCCAAGAACTTTTTGTCCGCCATGTTAGCAGCATGCGCACTAGGCAAGAATCGAGTATGCTGGCCGAGATGTTGAGCCTTTTACCCGTACCAAAACATAATTTTACATCGTTTAGCACGGTAGAAGAAAGGACGTGTAAATGACTAATCAGTACTATTTTTTTGGGTACGCGTACCACTTTTATCTGAGCCGTGCCTAAAATTTTCTGCCCTGTAAATGGGGCTTTAGTTTGCTATCCAGAATCACCCCTAGGATCTTAAGTGTATCTTGCATCTCTACATTCCTATCATTAAGATGAAAGTCATATATGTTCATATTGAGACGGCCCAATGGCAACTGCTTGCATTTCTGCTGCATTAATCTTTAAATAATTAATTTCAAACCAGCTAGATAGTACACGATTATCAGAATAAATAATATACTGCAAGACCAGTGGGCAGGGATCCTAGGCATATGTAGTCGTATCATCGTCAGCTTACAGCCTTAAAGACGTATTAGATACAAAGTAATTGAGATCGCTCACATATAAAGTGAATAACAAAGGGTCGAACAAGGACCCTGGTGGTACACTGGCACTTATAGCTCTCCACTGAGAATAAACACCATTAACTATAACTCTTTTTCTTCTTCCTCAAAAATACACAGTCACAAGTTCCAAAGTGTTATCTGTAAAACCGTATGCTTTTAATTTGGCCAACAAAAGTGGATGGCAAATGGAACCAAATGTCTTGCGTAAATCAACAGCCTCTCTTATGTCGAGAGAATCCTCAGTCACTTTTAGAAGCGCTGTGCAACACAAATGACTTTTGAGAGAGCCAGATAGATTTGATGAGAGCCTCGAGTACCCTTTCTTCCACTTGCAGCTTCTCGCACATACTTTGAGAATGCTATGTAGTACTTGCGTACATTTGTGCCTTCCTCAGAGAATGAACGCTGGAGATTTATTTTCACGCAGCAGATAAAGAAAGACTGGTGGACTAACTGTCTATGTAGTACATTGTATATTCCCACAGCCTGCACATCTCTTTGCAACACAATAACTTTAAACATTCTAGTAAAATCCTCCTCACCACTGTGTTGTGTCTTTCATTTGTAAGCAGCATGTAATCTTAATACTGCAAATTCAAATTTAAATGTTATAGCTGTTTATACTTCATTTATATTAAAAGCACAGCAGCTCCTTTAGAAGATCATAGTTGTACAAGTCTAGTTGAAATATTGGTTGATTGATTAAATATGACAATTTTATTACCCTCTGGTCATATACACATAACAGTGACATCAGTGATTTTCTCAACAACAAAAGGTCTAGTAACAAAAAGTAGACAATATTTTTTTCTGTGGGTCCTGGTATACTGAGAAGTCTGAAGAGCTTGCAGGGAATGATTGATAGCTGAAGCTACAGGTTCATTTCACAGCCGGGTCAGAGGACAGGTGGCCATGCTGTGGATAAATAAAGGACCAACCCATTTAATTGATCCAGGTCGTTTTTTGGCTTGGTTGCCAATCAATAGAAAAGTGACTTGTATAAGTGATCTGTAGAATGTTACCTGTAATAGGTATGGAAATTCCCCTTTATTACCAGTACATCTCTGTAGCAGACTTAACAATGTGTAAACAATATTAATTCTCTTACAGTTACTATCTGTTCTAAAAAGCAGCTTATAGCCCTGCCTTGTGGGACACCAAGGCTTGTATGTAATCTTGTTTTTCTAACCAAGTGAAATGTGTCCAGTGAAGGACCTATAATTTATTTTCTGGTGAGCAGCATCTCTTCAACCCCAGCATAAGAGCTTTAAACTCAGAAAAGCCTTTTGCATGATTATGTACCCAAGGAATGCTCAGTAGGTCATGGTATTATAACTCGATATTTCTCAAGGGTAATAAACAACGCAGACAGGCTCTGGAGGAGTGAAGACGTTGGAAAATCGCTCCCGCAAATTTAATCTTTGAATCTTCTCCTGCTTGCCTCAATACATTTATAGCGGAGCTCCTCCCGCGCGCAGAACGGAGCACCATGGGTAAGAAAATTTGGTAAACTATCCACCTGAGAAAATTTGGTTATGACATAGCGTACGCCCACCCGCCCGCCCGTACACACGCTTTATGTAAGCCGATGTCAAATGTCACAAAGGATCTTGCACAACTTGACTCGCCTCTTAGTTATGTAAGCCATCCGTATGAGTACGATGAGATTGACAGCTGTCAAAATTAGGCATCCGCTGACAATTATGACATGACTATCTCGCGGGCTCAGATGAAAGACCAGTCGTTTTGCCCCTACATATAAGCGGATATAATAGGTCACAATTACCAATTCAACATAAAAACAAAACTACGCCGGGCAAGGCTGTCAGTTGGCTGACAGTTGTTTAAAGATATATTGGCAAACCAAATTAAGGTCAATTGACAGCTGTCAAAATGGGACATGTGCAGACCACTATTAGAAAACTAATAACGTGGGCTCAGGTTCTCTCAGGTACACGATTTGGCATTTTCCACTATATGCCGGACGGATATGTCTTACTCACACTCGTAGTCTGTTAATTCGAATATTCGCCATTGTAATGAAGGTTAATTGACAGCTGTCAAACTAGAGTATATGCTGACCATCATCATCTGAGTGTATCGCGGGCTCATTAGTCTATCCATTGAGGTCACGTAGTGTTTAAAGTTTTGCACTGATATTTTATTTGATCACGGGCTCAATTCGAAGTCCCATAGCTTAGAAAATCGATCCATCTTAGAAAATTTGGCAATCACGTGACTGTACACTGACCACCCCACCTTCCGTCCGTCCGCACCACAGGTATACCAATGTTTAATCTCACACTTTCTAGCTAGTTTGGGAGCCTGCAACCTGATATTTTACATCCATGTTTTGATTAATTGACAGCTGTCAAAATAGTGTTTCTGCTGACCAGTATCACCTGATCCTATCGCGGGCTCAGGTATCGATCCACTGAGTTCGAGTGTTTTTTAACGTATCCGCTGACAGGTTGCTACTTTTCAATTATCGCAGGTTCAAGTTCAATTTTTTTTAAAAGCATATGAAATAAGTCGAGTTCATAAGCCGCACTTTTAAAATGTTGATTTCGAACTGACCTCGGACGCGAAAATTCAACCGGCTTTTACATTTACATGCGGGGAAGGCAATCACTTTTGGCTTTTCTCACTGTCACGCGTTGATCACGCTCTACGTCCAATTTTTATGTTCTGATTGGTCAAAATTTGACAGGTGAGTTCACGCGGAAAATTTCTGCAGTGTCTGGAAACTTGCTTACTGATAGCTGGAGCTTACAGAGTTTTGTGTCATCTTGTGTTGTTTTAAACTGGCTTTTTCTACTTGGTTTACAAAATGAAATACAGCTGCTATCAAGATTGTTCTGTAATTCATGGCTGGTTTGTTTATTGCGCTCTTTGTTGACAAATGCACCGCTTGTCAAAGTCATTGGAAATCCGATTTCGGATCGCATCGTTTTAAAAAATGAGCCTACTCACTTGCCCTTGCTTGAGGCATAAGAGGGTTGAAAATTCTGGAACACTTGATGACCTTCAGAAGCAGCACCTCGACTGGTAAGCCTGAGAAATTGTTGTCTTTGATGTGTTTTTTTTTTTTCGGTTTCCTGAAGTCGAGCGTATGGTTTATGCGGCTTAAGTTTATATACAAGCAATGATCTAACCTACAATAGTATCAGGTTTAAAAAGCGTTTAGACATTTTTTGACCGCAAATTCAAAGAAAATGTTCCGAAGATTATTTACTTATGATTTTGGCTGTAAAAAGAAAGCCCTGAGCGATTTTATTGCCTCGAGTTCATCTTGTAAGAGAGCAAACACTGGGAAAGCATAAGCTTATTTATGTTTTAAGCCGGCTACCTGACTCATGATTTTCAAAGACACTTTACTCTCAATACTTCTCTTCGTGAATGAAAATTATTGTCTCTGTACATGTTTCACCAAATTATATTTATTTTATTGATTGTTAGTAGTCCCTCTCGCAATTTTTATTGCTGCACCGGTTATATCCAGTCAAACATAAACATCTCATGCAGGAATACTCAAAACGCCGCGCGTAAATATCACGCGGTTTTAAAGATTACACATAACAAAACCGTACACAGTTTAATAAATATAGGGAAATAAAACCTAAACATACAATTTATCTATTATGTTGAAGCGTAAATGGTAACTCTATTAATCGCACTGCAAATTTAGTGCCTGTCAAAAGTGAGCCCCGTACGGCTAGCCGAAAAGTGATTTTGGGAATTTTTTTATTGTTTTCATTAAAAGCCCATTTTACCCTGCATATCACATAGGACCAGATTTTTCTAACTGAAAGTCCTGGCATTATAGAATTCTCTTCATGAAAACGTTTTATAATTCAATGCTATAATTTGTTGTGCAATGGAAGCGCGTGCTTTGATCGTCGTGGATATTGAATGAGTGCAAATTCTCTTGCAAAATTGTGAAAATCTGCAGAATTATAGGTTTAAATAGGACAAAAAAGAACACATTCTGTCCGAGGTCTGTATGATAAAAACAAGGGCCTCATAGTACTGTTTACCTGAGACGTGATGAGAAAAAGTATATTTAAAAGGCTGGTTTACACGCCACCAGATTCGTTGCCAAGATTTACTAGTAAACTAAACTTGTCGAAAACAAAAAATCCGGCCTGATTTTTTATTTTGGCCTCTCTTTTAGACAGAGGAATGCAACGTGTAAATTGGCTGCCACCAAGGACTATCGTGGCGCCTGTGTTTCTTAAAATTATATTTCGGGGTTGTCCAATTATCCATAGTCTCAAACGGAGCAATGTTGGAGAGAGTGGTGAATGCCACATTATGATTCAACAGCTAATGCAAATACAATACACGAATAGGTAGGTCTATTTGTTTTCCAGGCCTAATCTACTGTGATCGAACATGATTGCTAATTTTGGGTGTACAAATAAGACTATTTAATAACTCGATGTAAAAGCTGTTTCACTCTTGGACTGTCAAATTATTTTTCTCTAAAATCACTTAGCCTTTGCCTCAAACGTCAAATGAATGTGCCCTGATCTGCGGTTCACAAGTTTATTGTTTGATTTAAATTATGAATTTATTAAAGGGAGCTTCGCTTTTAGCCATGGCTAAATCTATATATTATGGATGACATTTTAAGTAGATTTAAGCGTAAGGAGAGGGGAAGCAGCAGTTTGGACAGTGACACCTCACTGCAAGGAAAAAGAGTTTGTAGCCAAGAACCAAACAAAACGGACGAGATACTTGTCGCCTTGGCTATGTAGAAGGACATAGCAGCGAAGCTACAACAAGTTCTAGACAAGCTCGGCGAGATGGACAAAAAAATTGTAAGTGTTATGGCGAACGTGGTTAGTCTAGAAAAGATGATGACCAACATTCAATCAGAAGTGTCGTCGCTCAAGGTCAGAGCCGACTCGGCAGAAACCAATACCGAACTGGAGGATCTCAAAACACAAAGTGCCTTTCTGTGTCACTACCACAGGGAGAATGGTCTGCAAGAGGATATCGTTTTCAAGATTAGACTCTTTATCGTTGTCACTCGTCTCTCTGTTAATCGTACCACTTTCTTTGTCAAGGGAGAAGCTTCTACATGGAGTAGAGTGGGGTGTGGCCTTTTGCATTTCTTACATGTTCTCTTTTTTGCGCAATTCTTTGAGAGATGATTCTTGCCATAACAAGCATAACAGAGCGCTTTCTCCGATAAGGAGGACTTCCTTTGTTCCAGAGACTTTTCTTGTGGGCATCACAATCTCCCAAGTTATGGCCAAGTGTGAGATGGTTTTCATAGCACAATTGCACTTACTAAGGAAAATATAGAAGCTCTTCAGAGCAGGCCTATCGTCATACTTCACAAATGACCACTCACTTAGCTTTTTCATGTATGCTGTATGGATCACCATATTCCTTTTGAAGAAGGCATCGAGCTTCTTTACAGCCTTTATCTGCTTCGATATGGAGATATCTGTTTATCAGTTCTTTGGGTTTCCCGTATGAGCTGCTGGTCAAGTTAGTAGAGCCTGTCTGCGTTGTTGGTTACTCCTGACTGGACACATGCATTGAACGCCATCAGAAAGGTTTTGAACCCCACAGGGTCTCCTTTAAACTTTCGTACTTTTAAAAACTTCCTTTAACATTTGGTTCTCCATATTAGTTAGATGTGTGACATCTTTCTTTGTTTCAGCAGGAAAGGCACGGTAATAAGACTCAGGTTTTTTTTAGTTGAACGGTGAGAATTCTCTTCACGTTCTGTTTTGGTACTGGTGGAGTGAATCGGAGAATTGCCAGGTATCGATGGCTTTTCGTGTTTGCAACCAGTAGTGGGTGTTGGTAACGCAAGAAATGAATCATGAGTTTCATTATCTACTTCCGGTAATTTCAGTTTTTGTTCCCTTTCCAATTCTTCGAATTCCTGTTCTCTGACTTTGGCTTTGGCAATTTCACGATTGATTTGCAAATGTTCTTTAGCAGCTTGCAGTTTGACTTTTTCTTTTAGCAAGGAGCGTTCTGTGATTAATTTGGCGACATTAGCCTTTTGTTTAATACAAGCCAATTGCAAAGGGCATTATGAACGTGATGAGCGTGACTTAGCTGACTACTTATCCAATAATCTTTCTAAATGATCGCTGATTCTTGTTTCGCAGTCAAGAATCCAGTTAGTAACTTCCTTGCGGAGCTCAAAAATGTTACTTTTCTTGTCATTAAAATAATGAGAGGCGATTTCCCTTTCTTCCAGTGTGGCTTATTCATCATAAATAAAGATTATGGGCGTCATGGAATTGTTTACATAAACTGTCCAATTGATTGAGTTCAGCTTTGACGACATCTAAGTTTCTCCGATCAGTCATTAACTTGTTGATGTAGGTTCGTTTACAGGAAACCGCTGTTAATGTGTTTGTTTGTTGTTGTTTCAGCCGACGAATGTTTTCTTCTTCGCCTTTTTCCGTTAATTTTCGGATCCTTCGAAATCCTTCATTACTAGTAATATAGCGAATAATCCAAGGATGGTCCACGGTTCCAACTCGTCTTTATTACAGTTATAACGAATTACGATTACGGTTGCTAAAAGCGAAACAAAAAATACAAATTACTAAGGAATACAAATTACAGCTATGAAACGACAAAAATACAGGAAACGGAAAGAAACTAAGCGAAAATACTTACAAACATTGTGTGACTAGAAAGTTGAACGGAAAAAAGGTACGATGGCTAACAAGACTGGACGAAAAAACTGCAATGATGTTGCCGTGAACGCTAAAGCGAAATGAATTAGAATAAACGATGAAACTTACAAAATGATCTAAGAACAAAGAAACTTATGCAGAGAAATCTAACAGAATATGAATAGCGATAACTGAAAAGAATGTGAAAGGAATGTGCAACTATGCAAAGAACTAAACGCTAAACATATTGACGTGGAATGCGGCCGTAACATCTGGCTCCCCTAAGAGTTAGGAAAAACTCTTATGTCCTTAATTCTTAATTAAGCATTAAAGTTCATTGAACATCTCAAAATCTCCATGGCTCCTCTGGCTGGGATATACCCCCTGGTCCTCAGTTTTCTTCATTCTCAAGTATTAGCACGAGCTTCTGAATTGGCCTCTCCAACGTCGTCGTTGCCGTTGCAGCCTTCACCGATCGGACCTGTCCCTTTGAATCTGGGCGTGAGTCGACAACTTGAGCCATATTCCATTGATTTCTCGGCACTCTATCATCGGCGATCAATACAAGGTCCCCTCTTTGAAGGTTTCTCCTCGGGTTGTTCCATTTCACTCTCTCTTGTAGGGTCTGGATGTACTCCTTTCTCCATCTCGACCAAAAGACGTTGGACAAATATTGAAACCGTTTCCATCTTCAACGGAGATAAATGTCGACCTTCTGGAAGCTACCCGGGGGCGGCATTACGATCTTTGATTTCATCGTCAATAGGTGACTCGGCGTTAAAGGATCCAAATGTCCGGGATCACTTGACGGGACGGTAAGCGGACCGCTGTTGATGATGCATTCTACCTCAGCCATCAAGGTTCTAAGAGACTCATCATCAAGGACGTGACCATATTCTCACATCAGCGCAGACAAGATGGATCGAGCAGATCGTATCTGACATTCCCAGATGCCACCCATATGAGACGCAGCTGGGGGATTCCTTTTCCATTTGATAACCCAATCAGAACCAACGTACCTCCACTGGTAGGGGTTTGTCGCGTCTTGTATCGTCTTAACACGGTTGGCGACATTTTCGTTGCTTATGTACTTTAACACGGTTGTGCTGTCTGTTGTCCAGAAGTGCCTGCTATTAACATGTTCGTCTAGCTCCCTGGCGATCATCTCTACCACACGAACCGATACAGTGGCTGCAGTTAACTGTAAACGAGGGATAGTCATGGTCTTCACGGGAGCCTTCCCTATAAGGAATGCGCAATGGACATCACCTCTCTCGTTTTCCATTCTAAGGTAGGATACTTGACCATAACCAGTCGAACTTGCGTTGGAGAAACTGTGGATCTGTCTCGACACGACGCACCAAAGTTATTGGGCTTCAGACATCGTTCCATAGAGAAACGCTCAAGGGCAGGCAACTGGCCTCTCCACCTTTCCCAACGTACGCGGAACTCTTCGCAAATCTCGTCGTCCCATCCCAGCTTCGTTCGGCACAGATCCAGCAATATCTTCTTCCCGACTAACAGGAAGGGCGCAGCTGTACACAGGGGGTCGTAGACGGAAGATATGGTGGATAGTATTCCCCTCCTTGTTAGTGGGTGGTCTTTGATGACAATTCTGAAACCGAACATGTCCGATTCGATTGCCCACTGGACAGTAAGAGCTCTCTCCACTGGATAGTAATCACTTCCTAATTCTAACGATTTAACTTCTGAGGCGCGCACTTCTTCCGGGATACTTTCGAGAACGTTCTTGCTGTTGCTGACGAACTTGGCCAAATTAAACTCTCCATGAGCGCAAGCATGGCGAACATCACGTATCCTTTCGATAGCGGTATCTTCTTTTCCTTCGGAGCGCAGACAGTCGTCAACGTAAAAGTTCTTTCGCAGAACATCTGCGGCCTCTGCTCCAACAATCCCTTCCGCGTCATCTGCGGCTTTTCTCAGCACGAAATTTGAACAACTTGGTGACGACACTGTGCCGAACAAGTGGACGTTCATTTGATATTCTTCAAGGTCTTGTGTTAGGTCTCCATCAGGCCACCAAAGGAAGCGAAGGAAGTCTCGCTGGCGTTCTGGTACACGGACTTGATGGAACATTGCATCAATGTCCCCCATAAACGCAATAGGCTCTTCACGAAATCTTGTAAGGACACCAACAAGTCTATTTGTCAGGTCAGGCCGTTGTAGCAACTTGTCGTTGAGCGATGTTCCTCCAAATCTAGCGCTACAGTCGAACACCACCCTTATCTTGTTCGGCTTCTTGGCATGGTAAACGCCATGATGGGGTATGTACCAGACTTGGCCCGTCTTTGCAGGAATAAGATGAGACGGTACCTTCCGGGCAAATCTCTTGGCAATGATGTTGCTCATAAAGTTAACATAGTCCTTGTAAAACTTCTCATTCTTAATAAGCTTCTTTCTTAACCATAGTGCTCTTTGAAGAACTTGTTCTCTATTATCAGGAAACCATTGGCTGTCAACGCGGAAAGGAAGGGGAATTTCATAATGATGATCTTCCACGTGACGAATTCCCTGACTGACTATCTTCAGAAACTTCATGTCGTCTCGTGAATATTCTTGCTCCTTATCTTCCGTTCGTTCACTGAAGTCCAGTTCGAGCATCTTGTTGAGTGCTTGTGGAGTGACGATCTCCTTAACTCTACTCTCTACCATGAAGTGGTGGTCGAGGTGCCTGCCTGAACCAACTTCCGTAGCAGCAACTCTATGGCAATTGACATTTAAATGTTCTGTGTCGCACATGTACAGAGGGCCCACTATTGCCCATCCAGCAAACGTCCTGATTGCGAAGGGACCACCATCTTCACTAGCTAATACATCTATTGGTTCAAAAGCTTTCGGGCAGTTTGAGCCAATCAGAAGACCAATCTTGACATTCGGTAACTGTGTAGGCAGCTCGCTGGCTATGTTTCTGAGATGTTTCCAACGATGGGCAAGTTCAGGCGTAGGCACATTTGGGGGTGTGCAGACGTCCTCTTTAGTGAATATCTTCGGTAGCTGTATGGGATTCTTGCCCTTTAAGTCCGTGACGACTAATCCATTCAACACCTTAGAGTCGTGCAACTTTGTACCATTGACAGTCTTCACCATGAGCTGTGTATTCGCGCCCTTCACCCCCAAGGTGGTCGCGATATCGTCAATAACGAACGAACTGGTACTGCAGGTGTCAAGCATGGCGTAAGTGAGGACTTCACTTTCAGCAGATTTCAGCCTAACAGGAATGACAGGAACGGCGGTTACTGATTCTTCGGTGCCTACAGCATTGCAGAGGGCTTCTTCCACCTCCGTGTGAGCATTTAAAACGTTCTCTTTTGGTTGCGGAGGAGTACAGGCAACCTGTTTTGAGGCCGCCTGATTGAGGACGAGGCTATCATCATGTAGACCCGTTGGATGTCGACGTGAGCAGCTCTTACAGGTCCTTCGCTTGGCACAACCGTTGGATCTATGTCCAGGACTGTAGCAGGCAAAGCAGAGTGATTTCTTCTTTAGTAGTCTTGACAGTCGTCCAAATCATGGTTCTTGTTGCACAACTTACAGAGGCTAATGGGAGTGCGTGAGCTTGACTGTTGGTCAGCGGCCACATCTGTTGCGTGACTGGAGGCGTGATGTGAAGTAACATTATGGTTCCCAGGCGTTTTAGACTTGCCAAAACTTTTACCTCTGCCTTTGTTGGAACGATCAGGTCGATCTGAGGTACCATCCAAACAACGGAGTGCTTCACGAGAGAAGACTGGGTCGGTCGCAATTCCCGCTTCTGCATTAACGAAGTTCACGAAGTCGGCAAAGGAGGGGATCACTCCACCCGCCACTCTCCTTTTATTTGCTTCTCGGCGCCATCGGTCCTGAAGCGTAAATGGAAGCTTGGTTACCATGCTTTGCAAATTGTGAGGATGATTTAGAATAGACAGGTAGGTTAGAGTTGACATCGCACTCCGGCACTGACTTAGGAAGATGGAGAATCTGTCTAATGCCAACTCGTCCCCTGGTCGGATGCAGGGCCACTGGTTAATTTTCTTGAGATAGGCGTTGGATATCTTGTATGGGTCCCCATACTTTTCGTTAAGGAGCCTTTTGGCCTCTAGGTACCCACTGTGTCTATCAAGGTGAAGACATCCTTTGATTAGGTCCTTGGGTTCTCCGTGTAAATACTGCTCTAAGTATTGCAGGCGCACATCATTCGAGCTGACCTTAGCTTCTACTTGCGATTCAAAACTTCTTATAAAGGTAAAGTACTCCAAAGGATCGCCACTAAACTTGGTCAGTGTAAGAGAAGGCAGTAAACTCTGTTGTTGTTGCTCCGCTAGTAATTCTGTTAATCTGTTCTATTGTTGAAGGACTTCACATAACTGCTTAGTGCTTTGATGTGTGTAGGCCATGTATCGAGGTTCACTCACGAAAGGCTCTTCTTTCGGTTGCCCGAGTGGCTCCGTGTCTTGCTTTATTTTCGCGACGTGAAACTCAGGTGCAAAAGGATTCAGACTTGGGTGCTGCATTGGCTTAGGAGGAGTTTGTATCATAGGAGCATCATATAAATCAGCGGTAAAGCTCACTTTAGTCATAGTGTTAGACGTAACGGTTGGAGACGTGTAAGTGCTTGATGAAGTCGGAAGAAACGGCCCAGATGAAGTAGATGCCTGTACAGAAGAATCTTTCGGAGACAATTTTTGACAACCAGTTGAATCCGCATCGCCAACACCCCTTTCAATTTCAGCGAACACACCCTCTTGCAGGCGAGCAACTGCCAACTGCTCTTCGAGGCATAACTTCTCGACTCTCAACTCCAACTCTTTCCTTTTTACCAACATAGCAACTCTGGCCATTAACTCGGCGGCTTTGGCTTTCTCTTTCGCTCTGCTTGAGGTAATCGAACAGCTAGAATGTCTAGATGATGCCTTTGAATGATGAGATGTGGAATATATCGAGCCAACTTGAGATCTTGTTTCCAAGCTATGTTCGATTGTCTCTTTCGCGGTTGAAATCCAGAGTACAGTTTTGTCTAAAAAGTCGTTAATCTTTTTTTTTTTTTAATTTTTATTGTTTTTACAAACATAATGCTGACTTACTTACATAGTACTTACTTACTTACATAAATCTTTAATACCTACTTACATATAACTTGCTAAGTTAAATATTACATACTTACATAATATAAACTTACAAGATAATGCTTACAAAACAGGAGCCAATGAGTTGGAGTCTGTTACAAAATAATGAAAAAAGAATTCTAATACAACTAATTACTAACTTACTATCTATTAACGAAGAGTAAATACGCAAAAAACGACAAAAAAATAGATAAATAAATAAATAAATAACAAACAAACAAACAAAACAAAAAAGCCAAAAAACAAGGGAAATTAGCCAGAATCAAGAAAATTATTTTTACAGCTTAACTTGCACCTTTGCTTTGCTAGTTTCAATTTGTATTTTATTTTTAAGGATAGACAAAAAAGCGTCGAAAAAATAATCTTCCTCATTTTTAGACGCGGTGTAAATATAGTATTTTGCAATTATCAAGCAGAGGTTTAAACCAAGACACTGAGGCACGGTGTCTGTAATGCCATAAAGTGTTTGTCCTTCAGAAAGCGAGATCTCAATGTTGTTTTTTTCGCACCACCAAACTGAAAAATGTGTCCAAAACAGCTGAGCATTGGGGCAAGTCACAAATAGGTGTGTGATTGTTTGCTTTTCAGCGCATAAATGACAGCGGTCATGTTCCTTAATTCGGAATTTATATAATGTAGCGTTGATGGGTAAGATGTGGTGTAAGATCTTGAACTGAAACATTGAGAGTTGTATGTCTTTCGTAGCACTGAAAGGCATCTTGTAAATTTGAGAAATTTGCTGTTCGTTTAAACTAGCTTTTCTGAGTCTTTTTTTGGCGGTGGCAGGAACAAATTTTCTTTCAACAAAAAAGTTGGTACCAAGTTTAGAAGAAAGCTTCTCAACGGGAATTCTATCCATACTTATGGATTTATTCGAAGGTGGTTGTAATTTACCTTTCATTATTTTAATCCAGTTAGGAGGAATTGCTTTGCATAAACCGTAGTAGGTAAGAAAATTAGTTTTAAGACCAAAATAAGAGCAGAAGTCTTGGTGAGATAGAAAGGTATTGCCGTTGAAGAGATCTCCAATTTTTTCAACACCCACTACATGCCATGCTTTATAGTATACTGAATAATTGTTGATCCTAATAAAGCGGTTGTTCCATAAGATTTCATTCAGTATTTCTGCTTTTGAGGAGGGAGTGAACGAATTTATGGATTGCCAGGCCAACAAGGCTTTCTCGTAAAAGATCAATGGAATGTGGATGTTAAGATGTTTAAGTTCAAAGTTACATTTAAGGAGAAAGAGACCACCAACTCGCTCTAGCAGGGAAACAGGAATGTGAGTCCAACTCGCGGTGGGATGACAGCTGTCAAGTCTTCTGATCCAACTTGCTTTGAGAGCATTGTTAATTATGTCAAAATCAGGCAATGAGAGACCACCTTTTTCTTTAGGGCCAATCAGGGTCGTTTGTTTTATTTTTGGTTTTTTCGTTTGCCAGACGAATTGAGTAATAGCTTTATTAATTTTTGAATAAATGTGGGGGTGACAGTGGGGACAGCAGTGTTATAAATAAGTTTGGAGAGGGATAATGCTTTTAAAATGACAATTCGACCATGTAAAGTTAAGTTCCTAGGGTACCACAAGTTTAGAAAGGAAGCCATCGAGGACAGTTTCTGTTCAAAGTTCCTTTTGAAAGCAGCTTCGTCATCATAAGAGAAGTGAATACCAAGTGCAAATACAGGATCTTTTGGCCATGCAATATCAAGAGGTTCTTCGGGTTGTTTTTGTTCGTTAATCTTTCCACTCTGATTAATATACCATTCGTTCGCAAGGTCCAAATCCTCCTCGGACTCAAGATCGTTTAAAAGAGCAGCGAAACCGGTCAGTATAAAACACGGACTGCGGACTGCGGACTACGGACTGCGGACTGGGTATAAAATACGGACTAGGTATAAAACGCGGACTAGAAAATACGGACTGGGTATAAAACACGGACAAGGTATAAAACGCGGACTGCGGACTGCGGACTGGGTATAAAATACGGACTACGGACTACTTTGGTAAAAACCGTGCAAATTGGTTCTAGGTAAGGAAAAATAAGATCAAAAGATCGCTAAATAGCAAGACACGTGAGTTAAAGTTGTAAATACTCTTATAGATTCTTGGTAGAGGTGTCCCGCCCGGTTCTCTGAATCATGAGCCGGATCAAAATGCTATTTTCTTCACCCATTTTTAGACCTTGTCTTGGTCTCTAACAATCATGAAAGGGGTCAGGATCAGGGGGGTACTCCCTTATATAAGGGAAGGGTAGGAGTTTTGGGCCTTTTTGGTCTGAAAACACTTTGCCCATTTTGGTGTGGAATCGGGTATGGTTTTCGAGGGTACAACGGGAGCGTACATGAATGGACGTATTTATCGTTTCAATTCCAAATGAATAAGAACGAAATAGAAATGTGCGAATTCGAAATGCATTTGGAGAATTTTCTTTGTTTCCGCTCTAACTTGGTAGTGATGACATAATTTCTGCCTAATCATACCTAACCTGTTCAAGGCTCTAAGATAGTTGGGTCCGATGAATTGAGAAAGCGAAAACACGAAAATAAAACGGGAGAAAACTGGGGAGTCTCCCCAACTATCTGAGAACCTGGAACAGGCTAAATTAGGCCAGGTCCGAAAATGGGTATGGATTTTAGAGATCTAGTCTGAAAACGGGTGTGGAAAATGACAATTTTTTGGTCTGCAATAAGGTCAGGATTCGGGGAACCGGGCACTACACCCCAACGAAGAATTCCCAGTAGTACCCCCTTCCGGGGATCAGGAGCAGGGTGTAAATCATGTCATCATAATCATCACTTAGAATATAACGTTGAATGACGCATTTCGGTTATTATTCACGTATTTGAGTAATCCCTCGCACCTAAATACTGCTTTGTGCATCGCATTGACCTTCTCGTCTGAGTTCTTCATTCAGTCCTCATATTCCCAAGGCTTTATTTGAAACGGAATTGTGGCGTCCGATAAGAATTTTACTGATCTGACTAATACCAATACTATTTTTTTTTTAATTCGGTGCTTCTTATTGGTGTAAAACTGCAAATTGAAATCTCTTCAAACTCCTTCTTTTCATAAAATTCAGAGTTTAATTTCAGTTGCCTTGAGTACCGGCATAACCTTCCTTCTCCATGGGAAGAATAGACTACGTGAACAGCGTTAAAGCTGGGACTACTGTTTTGCTAGTCCGCTTTCTATTTCTCTCAGTTTTACCTTCTAAAGCTGTTTTTATATACATAGTCCGTAGTCCGCGTTTTATACCTAGTCCGTATTTTATACCCAGTCCGCAGTCCGTGGTCCGCAGTCCGCAGTCCGTGTTTTATACTGACCGGCAGCGAAACCCGACTTGAGCTCTTCCATGGAAAAACGAAAGGAAGTTAAATTCCTCTCGACAACGTCCACATTCTCTTCATCAGTCGCCAAACTATCGATTTCCTTCATTTGACGTTGGATTCTTCTAAATAAAGTCTGGCAATCCGTCCATCGAACATGAGCGATAAATGCTTTTCCCTTTTCTGTGCGCTGCCTTCGCCTTGTTACACCGGTTGCTAAGGCAGCATTAGCGAAATCCAAACTGTCGCTTTCCGTTCCAACTTGTTCCTCGATTGGATCCATAACGTTTCAACGAAATAATATAGGGAATAATCCAAGGATGGTCCACGGTTCCAACTCGTCTTTATTACAGTTATAACGAATTACGATTACGGTTGCTAAAAGCGAAACAAAAAATACAAATTACTAAGGAATACAAATTACAGCTATGAAACGACAAAAATACAGGAAACGGAAAGAAACTAAGCGAAAATACTTACAAACATTGTGTGACTAGAAAGTTGAACGGAAAAAAGGTACGATGGCTAACAAGACTGGACGAAAAAACTGCAATGATGTTGCCGTGAACGCTAAAGCGAAATGAATTAGAATAAACGATGAAACTTACAAAATGATCTAAGAACAAAGAAACTTATGCAGAGAAATCTAACAGAATATGAATAGCGATAACTGAAAAGAATGTGAAAGGAATGTGCAACTATGCAAAGAACTAAACGCTAAACATATTGACGTGGAATGCGGCCGTAACAACCAGTATCAAAGTTTTTGGCGCTTT
>OZ037777.1:18578176-18595676 GCA_964035525.1 Porites cylindrica
GACCCCTTCTCGTACATTGTGTTGACGTGAAGAGAACTCTCCGATCAGTGCATTTACCAGTTCGAGCTGAAACTCTAGCTGGGTTAATAGTCCATGGGCCAGGACCCCAAATTTGATGATTTGGTACCAAAAGGAGGGACAAAGAGTGGCTTATATTTTTAAAAACTATGACTCCTCTAGTTTATTTCAATGTATGATAACCACGTCAAATGAGTAGTGTTATAGGGTTTATCACGTGATGAAGCGACGTCACTCAGCTTTCAACAATGTCGAATAAATGTACATAAGTTTTTACTCATGTTTTGGGGCACGTCTAGATGATTAAATGGTACCACTGTTTTGCAAGTGATTTTCGAGGCTTTTGTACCAAAATTAGATGGATTTTGGTTTTGGTTGCCATGGTAACGTAGAAAAGTAGCCTTTTGAACCAGAGGGTCGATATAAACTAAAGTAATAAAGATTAATTGTTTGAAAAATCTGTTAAATGATAGTTCCAGATGACAACTGGATACTAGCTTGACTCAGGTGCTATAGCTAACTATGGCGCTGCTTTAATATGAAATTACCTTTTTGGCGGCCATGTTGGGTCCGCCATCTTTGATTTCCAAACATGCCAATTTTGTCCCCTAAAGTGCCCAAAAACGATCAAAACTGAAAGGAACATGCACAATCCTCATATTCAAGCTGTGAAAGAAGCTGCTCTTAAAGCTGTAAACTGAAACACCATAGATACAAACTCTTCCGCTTTGCTAGAGATTTCTCCATATCTCTAGCAAAAGTACCCGTACTAATTGTGGTTTTTCTGTGAAGTCATGCTTTTTGGACATCCAAGGTTGACATACAAAACGTTATAATTCCTCTTACAATGACCACTTGTTTCTTATGTATTTTGGGTGTACATTTGGCAAGTCATATGTTTAAATGTAGCAATGATTAGCAATGACTATATTCTTCTGTGGTCAATAAATCCACACACATTTTATTTATCATGTCGACAGCCAAAGGAAATAATGCTGAAAAACAGAATCAGACCACATATTCTAGTCCTCGTCAGCATCGTCTTCTACTGTGACAGCTTGTTTTTCTCGCCTGTTGTCACAGTTGGAGAGCCGGCACTTGTCTGTGCACTTAAGACCATTCGCAAGGCAGCTATAGTTCGGGAGCCTATACAAGATTTGGTGCAAGAACAAGAAAGTAGCTGTTGCGGGCGCTGGCTGACCACTCATTCAATCAATCCCTAACTTGTTCTCATCCTGAATCCAGCCATGTCTTAAGGGACTCGGAATTTCAGGGCCGTACTCAATTTTTCGCCTCCACATTCCTGTTTGCTAGTTTGCTCGACACGCATGTTTATACAGGCAATCAGCGCAAGGTGGTAGTTGGTCGGACTCGATGTTACATCTCTTTGAACAGAACAATCTATATCTTAGCTCATTGATGCTGTTTGTCCCTGGGCGGGAACTGTATATACGACAGGTGAAATTCTGAAGCATCTGGAATAGATTATCTGAGAATTCCCATTCCACTCCTGAGAGGTCAAACATTTTCTGAAAGGATCTCTGTTCTTTGACAATTCAAAGTGCACCAATCTTACCCCTTCCAAGAAAAAGCACTTACTGTGTCGCAACCAGTATAAGCGTGCATGCCAAGGAGACTGCTGCACAAATTTTGACCTATGGCTTGCACTATACTCGTGATGCTGATGTATCTAACTCTTGTTGTTCCACACTTGAAAACTATTGAAGACGGAATTAAGTGAGTACTTGAATGACACTAAAAGAATAAATACATCTGTATCTTCTAATAACACAATCAATGTGCTGTAATCCGATCTGGCTGCATGAGAGAAATGAAAGAAAGCGCACTAAAACCCTCAAAAGGTTTTTCCTTCCAGTATTTTCTAACGCTTCCTGGCAATTTACTTCAACATATGTTCTTGGCTTAGGGCCTTGACGCTCACCTGCATACTCAAGCTGGGAATAAGAAATACCATGACCATAACGGTTTAGTATAGACACTACCTCTACATCGTTTGTGAGAGTTTTTACAACATACCACAGAAGAATTTGTTTAGGTGGCGTAATCCTCCCTCTGGTTACTCCAAATAACAGGTCTTGCACGAACAACTTCATCAACCGCTGGACTCTTTGAGAACATTATCTCTAACGAATATTTGCTGCCAGTCAGCAAGGTATGCAAAAACGCACTGTCATTGAGCTCTGAAGGGGGCGGTGGCCATGACATTTTGCTTTCTTTGTTTAGAATAGCATCACGGATGTCAGCTGCAGCTTTCTGAATATTGGAGATCTTCATTGTTGAACCTTTGGTTTCTTTTTCTGCCATAAGGATATTTAGTACATTTCTGGCGATTTGCACCAGCGTTAGGCTAGCTGTGATTAGGAATACACGGTTGCTGTTTAGCAAGTTTTCAAACTTGATCAATTCACTGAATTCTGCTTCTATGTTCCTTTTGATATGCGTCTTTGTTGATGGCTTACATTCCTTAGCCCCTAATGACATTAGATACTCTACAAGTAACTGGGTCATTTCAAGCAGCCTTACGTTTTTCTAATTTTCTATCACATCTGATCTTATAAAGTCAAAAAGCATCTAGTAAGCATCAGACTCTAGACGGGCATATTCATCATCCGAAGATTCACTGCTCATATCAGGGTTCACACTGCTGCTGGCTTCTGGTCTAGTGCAGCTCCTGTAGCATGGCCTGTGATAACCAGCCTCTGTTGCAACTAATTCGTGCCACACAAGGGCAAGAATCTTGCTGTCATTCTTTTGTGTAGCAATCTTTCTGATAGAGCTATCTGCACGCATATCTCGGCATTGTACTAAAGGCTCACGATTCCTTGTACCATTGAAATATTTTGGCTTTTCACAAAAAATACAAATGCCCTCGTATGTGTGGAAATATTGGAAGATCCTCGAATAGAGACTCTCCTAGCCACTTGTTCCTGGTGAGTCTGGCTATTGGATGATTGCTGGGATAATTTATCTAATACACTTTTCATTGTAAAAATGCTTCGACACTTACGATGATAGTAAATGAGCGAAACCTCTCCGTCTCTTAAAGACTTTGAAAGTTGTACGATTTCTTGGTGATTTCGAATCTGTGCTACACGTAGCAAGGTTTTCCACGACTCCTCGTCTTTAGGATTAACTAAATCACTGCTATCGTCGGTACAGTGAATGATCCACTTCTTCTTGCAGAAACGTTTGACTGCATTTGACTCCTCAGCATCATCAACACTCCTTCTTAGATGAGGACCCATTTTGTATCAGATTTTTCAGCGTTTAAGTCGCAATGCAAATGCAACAAACAGGGACATAACAGCACATATGGTATATTATAATTTACAAAAGTCTGGACTTCCAAAAGTTTTTTTTCATAGCAGTGCCATGATTTGGAATGAGTTACCACAAAAAACATACGAAGAATAACATCACTATGTCAATTCAAAAGGGAAGTAAACCAGTTAGCTTTCTAGTTTTCTGTTTCTCAGCACATGGCAATCATGTAAGCCATTCAGGTGTATGTAGTCTTTATATCCTTTTTACTTCGCTTAACCTTCTCAGACTGATGATTTTATCGTGTTTAAATAAACCATATGTATCTATGTATTAAAAATTGGCATATCATATTGAGTTTTCAATACCGAATAACCGATAATTCAAATAATGTTGACTGCAACAGGTTGATCATTCCTAAAATTAGATTATATTTCAAAATTTATAAATATGTAAACAGATGTTTATGATTGATATGAGCAAAATACATATCGGATTATCGAAGTGAATATGTACAAGAACTGTAAGTATTTCCAAAATTCTTTTTATTAAGTCAAAAGTTCAAAGACTTTTGCCTCAGAAAGTTTTAGCGCTTTATTAACTAGATGATTTTCTGACTTTTCTTGAAATTATTGCGTTTTACATGGTAAAATGGCTATTAAACCGGCAAATCAAGAACCCACTACCCTTTCCATGGTAGCCGCCATTTTGGATTTTACCCATAATGCAATTCGGACGCTACTTTGAGTTTTCTACGCTCTACTTTGGTTAAATTCAGAACAAATATTTTGGCGATAAAAAAACACAACAAAAAACTTCTCATGTCTCTCATAATAAATTAAACTACAAAAGATTTAGTACATTTTAAGTGCACGTTTAGTACCCTCAAAGGTCATTTCCGGCACTTTTACATGAAAAAAATATCTTGAAAGCTACTCCTACAGAAAGGTTATCATACAAATTTTCAATCTCCACCTTATGTGCTATCAATTCGCAGCAATCATCCTTTGTCCCTCGAATTGGTACCAAAATCAGGATTGGCCCATGGACTATAAATGTGGGTGGTTGTCCGCAATCTGCATAAGAATATGTGCATTCACAATGCTTACATCCAGGCAAAACCAAAACAAGTAGCGCCACCATTTCTTTGCCCACCTTGAAGTCTCGTAGTACTGCCGCATTTGATCGCTGCGATCAACACCGCCCATGTACTTGTTATAGAGCGTCACGGCAGGAATCGTTGGAACTTCGATGTATGTTCCATCTTCCTCCTTTCTTCGTACCGTTTCATCTCCTGTAACATCACACTGTGTGCTAATAAAAGACACAAGTTTTTTGTCTTTCCAAACAGTAACGACAATGTTCCCTTGCCGCCGATAAACTGATTCACCACGACGAAGTGCTTTCACTTCTTGTTTGTTTGCTTTCGAATCGGCTGGAAAATCAGTTCTGTTGGAGCGCGTTGTTCCGCAAAGGTAAAGCTCATTGTCAAGCAAATCTCGAGCCAGTCGGACAGAAGTGAAAAAGTTATCACAAAAAATGTGATATTTTTTGCCTTGTAGATCACGTGCAAGGTCAGTAACAACACGATATCCGAGGCCGCGTTCAGGAACGCTGCCAGCTTTCTTCCCTGTATAAACTTGCATGGCACTGATGTATCCGTTCGTCGCATCAGCAAGGACCCACATTTTAATTCCCCTTCTCACTGGTTTCATGGGCATATCTTGCTTAAACCTTCTAATAGTTTTAACCCACTTTTTATACTGCTCATCCCCCTAACTTGTAGAGAAAAATTGCTCCTAACAGACTTGATAGTATAAAAATCAGCTAATTTTAAAGCCTTATTAATAAACCTTCTCTCTAAATAGCCTACCCTACGATGAAAAAAGTAGCGCATAATTTCTTTCCTAACATTCACCCTACTACCTCCCCCTCTCGTTCTCCTGCCTTTCACCTTTAAACCAGTTAAATATTCAACATAACTTAATACAGCCACTTCAGTCTGACGTTTCACTATGCGATGCTTCCTCTTAGCCCTCACCCTGACAACGGAAGAGTTAAGAAGGGTGAGAGAGCAAGCTACCGAAAATAACCTCCTTTGTCTGGTAACAACTTACAATCCCAACAATCCGCAAGTATTCCAGCTGGTCAGGAGAACACTCCCCATGTTAAACCAAAACTCCTCATTAAAATCCATTATGAGCAAGACTAAAGTAATTTCACAGTCAGCGACAACCCAGAAACCTCAAACGAATGTTAACTAACTCCTATTTCTCCAGGCTAAAGGACACTGATCCAGAAGTTAAAATTTGTGGAACAAAACAGTGCGGAACATGCCCCTATTTAAAACAGGGTAAAGAATTTACCTTCTCCGCCACGAATGAAACATTTCGGATAAAACACTCGACGAACTGCACCTCAACGAACTTGATTTACGTAATAACATGTGCAGGATGTGGACATAATTATATAGGAGAAACGGGTGATGTCCTGAGAAATAGAGTGACAGTTCGTAAACAACAAATCAGAGACCCGCACACACGTATGCTGGGAGTCAGTAAGCATATCGATGAATGTGCGGCGGGATTGACTCCTCAGTTTACTATCTTTCTGTTTTACAAGATTCTCAGCCCCTCCGAGGGCATGAGAAAAAACAAAGAGAGGTTTTTTATTTTGAAATATAAACCCGTTCTTAATGATTTGAAATTACGCTAATTGCTCGCGCGTGCTACGAATTACAAGAGCCATTATAATTGTAATTACAATTACGTCTGTGACGTAATAAGTTAATAAAAGACACTTTGCTATGCCTGAAGAGCCGCAACAGCGGTGAAACGCGTAGCGCAAAAGCAAAGAAGACTTTCGTTTTTCATTGTTTTTAGTATCTTCATTCGACATAGACGTTTACTTTCTATATATATATATATATATCTGCAACACCTCATGCAAGGAAGATTTCATTTGTGTCCATGCCCACAGTCTTAACTATATGCGGCTTTCCCCGATAACGTGTGAGCGTGATAGGCGCAAAAAAAGTGCCAGAAGGGGCTGGGAAGGGAAATATCTCCTTTTCTGTTCTTGCTTGTAAAGATCTTTGCGTGCTGTGATAATTCGAAAGGCAAGTTAGTATTTATTAAACACCCCTCAGAAAATCTAAATATCACTAATCCCTCAGAAAATTACTCATATAAAAAGTACCCCTCAGAAACTACGTCAAAAAGAGGGGGACCCCTCTGAAAAACTCGTGTCCATGGGGGGGGAGGGGGTGTGGATATTTAATGGAATGGCCCAATGGCTAGCATCTCTTTCTCAATTTGTGTGTAACACATTTCAGTGGCTCTGAGGGAACTGAAAGCATAACGGGCTGGCTGTGTTGTATAAGGGCTGCCCCTAACCCAGACTAGCTTGCATCACACTATACGGTGACCTGTTTGCTAACATCATAATAGAGTAGCCCGGGTGCTTCAGTAAGAAACTTCTTTATCATTGACACCGCGTTGGAGTGCTGTTCCAGCCACTGGAGCTCTACATCCTTGTCCTCCAATCGCCTCAGAGGTTGTCATCTCGGACAGGTGGGGCATAAATTTTCCAGGGTAGCTCACTATCCCCAGAAATCGCCTCAGTGCTGGAATGTCTTCCCGTTCGGGCATCTGCAAGATGGCTTGAGTGTTCTCTGGATCCAATTTCAGGCTTTCTGATGTCAGTAGATGCCTCATGAACTTTACACTGGACTGGCCTTGTCGTACTTTTGCTCGATTCACTTCCACAAGCCACACTTTTCAAGGAAGACACGTTCATTTTTTTCCAAGCTCGGTACGTCCAGGAGATTCGTTCTTGCCATTTGGTTCACGTAAATTTTGTTTGCTTTAGATCGCTTCTTATCCCACTTCTTACACCATGTCACAGTTCATAAGCGAACCAAGCTCGAACATTTAACAACTAACAACAAAACATGTTTTATTACAGCTGCTGGCTCTGCATCCACGAGGTCTGACGTAATTTGCATGCCGATGCTGAGACCTGGTGACTATGCTGTCACGTACGCTGTATGTCACGCTACGGAACAGTAGACATGACGAGATGATGAGATGAGGGATGACATTCAAGGTGACTGGTCGCTAGTTCAGAATCTGACAGCTGAAAAACAGGGTATGACATAGATGCCTTGAATTGCGATAACATGGCCAAACCTTGCGCGATACTAGGGTCTCCAAGACCAACTTAATTACATAGATTGAAACGGTAGAGAGAATTCGCCAGCCAGATTCAAATGAGAGACGTTTCTGAAATATAAGGAGAGAAAAAATCCCAATAGAGGGTCAAACCGTTATGGTTTTGCAAAGAATTCAAATTTACAGAAACTTGCTAACTTACGGACAATGTAAACTGAAAGAAGACTGAGCAACAACAGGAGTAATTTGACTTATTTGTTTGAATATAAATTTGACCTGGAACACTTGAAGTAAACAACAGCGTTGACTTTGATGAAATCATTTAGGGATGGATCATTCGAAAGGCTCTTAGTGTAGTTCAATAAAGACAATAGTTCAAGGACGACTACATGAGTTCAGAAAACAACACAAATATTGGTATCCATGTTTACGAGGCATAAGTAATAAGTAAGTAGCTCTTAGTGTAGTTCAATGAGGAGACAATAGTTCAATAATAACCACGAGTTCAATAACAACTACATGAGTTTAGAGAAGGACCCGTGTATTGGTGTTCATGTTTACTAGGTGCAAGTATTAAGTTAGTGGAGATTGGAGACTCTTAGTGTAGTTCAATAAGGACGGTAGTTCAAGGACAACTACCTGAGTTCAGAAAACAACACAAATATTCATATTCATGTTTACTAGGTACATGTAATAAGTATGTGGCTCGTTATGTAGTTCAATGAAGAGACAATAGTTCAAGATTAACTACATGAGTCTAGAAAACCACAAAAGTAAGGGTGTCCGTGTTTATTATTACGCTGCACTCTATTGATCTCGGTACAATTTATCCAGCATTTAGTTTGGTTTGGTAATCCAGCTTCTTCCTGCACTGATGTGGCTCGCAGGGGGCTGTGGGAGTAAAATCTCCCTGGTATATCATCCATGCTTGGATACTGCTTCATCTGTTAGGTCATCAGTATGAGTCAACTGCTGTCCTCCTGGTGCTTTCTACTCAATGTTTCAGCTCGATTAATGTCTTTCAAACTAGGCTGCTAGGCATGGGTGGGGAATTATGTTGGTGATGGTGCAAACATTGGAGTTAAAATTTTGTGCGTTATAACATTTTATGGGTCTTCATGCTCTTTCCTTTAGATGAACAGGCCCTACAGGTTATTATTAACTATGATTATGTAGGCTTACTCTTTTACAGTTATTTTTTTGGTTCAGTAGAATTAAAGTGGTGGTGCTTTAGTTGACCATTAACTTTCATTATTCAAGAGTCCAGTAGATAAATTTAAATTTCCTGCCTTTAAGAATGCCGAGAAGATGGGGGTGAAGAGAGAACCACTAAATATACTATGCAGAGGCTGCAGATGAAAGCAGAGATGTGGAAATAGAGTGCATTGATTGAATGGACATGTGGAATGAAATCATTTCTCTTTTATTTACACACGTGAATATCGATGGAAAATTTTCTCAATACAACTATTAAAGTCTGATTTGAACAAGCTTGATGGTGTCTACTTGGGTGATGTGTTTAGCATCCGTTAACAATGCGGTCATGTTGACCAGCCGTCAACTGCAGCTGCACAGCAACATGCTTGGCCTCTAGGGCTTCTTTCTTTAGCTCTTTTGCCTTCTTCCTTAGCTTCCTTTCTCGGTCTGCAATCAGGGCCTCCTTTTTTTGTACTACGGATTTCTTTTCTTCGGCCTCAGTAGCAAAGGGTGCCACTTTTACTTCTAGCTCCTCTTTAGGTGACGGCTTGAAATAGGGGCATTCCCAGCTAATTTTTAATTAAACTGCTAATTGTTTTTGCTAATTGGGATGAGCTCATCATCACTAAAACAACAAGCATCTCCAATATGCAAGATGTTGATAACCTTGTCTTATCAGGAGCTCAGAAGGCTATGAAGGAAGTAGGTCAGGGAGAGGGAAGGGAAAAATGAAAATGAGCCAAGGGGGCAAAGCGGCAGGCTGCAAGACCAAACAACCGATGAAGACCTATTTCCATGCGTTTCGATGCCATAGTGCAACTACTTGGCTGCACTCTACATGCCATTTGTTGTATTGTTACATGATGTTTAGAAATTGTTACTAGTGCCAAAAATATCTGGAACTTCTTCCCTCATTCTCTTGCAGTCATGTTGTGTTTGCATTGCAGGTTTTACTTAATAATAAATTGACAGAATCGCACCATTTAAAAACGTTTAATTGTTTATTTCACAAGATACTGTAACATTGCCAATGTTCCTAATTGACACAGTTTGTTAGTAATTAATAATTTAAGAGAAATTATCCTAAATATTTGGAGGGTCAAGAGAAAAAAGCTGGATGTGGTGTTTCTATACAAGCATGTTATGGCATTCCTGAGCAAAGCAGGAATTACATACATTTTTCCCACTGAGCTCAAACCTATTTTTAAGTTTTCCTTAAAATCAAGAAACTTAAAATGGTTGATAACATTGCTGAAAAGCCACTCTGAAGAACGAACGGCATTGAATAATTAACATCTTTTATCTGCTGGGTAAGAACCGCATTTCTGAAGGGAGCTTGGAGATGGACTCTCAGTGGGTATGCTGGCTCTCCGTATAGGCAGAAAGAGTGTCCAGCCGGGTCGAAAGAGTTCATAGCCAACTCATTGTACACTCCGGAATCGGCAAGAATCCTCCTGCCCTCTTGAAAGACAAAAATAAAGAATATAATTATCTACCAATAATAGCACAATTATGTTAAGCTCCTCCCTTTTTCTTTCAAGACCCTCTTTTCTCCTCTCAAACATTTCCAAATCATATCAAAATAACCCTCTTCCATATCACCGTTTTTGCTGTACTATCATCTGTAATTTTAGCATTGCAATTATCGTTTCACAAGTAACAGGATCACATGATTTGCATAAAAATACAGCGAATGTTGGGAAAAAACAATAGAGTGGTTCCTTAAGGTTAAACCGGGAAATAATACTACCTTTAGTCATTGCTATTTAAATATAATTATATCCTAATCACCTACTGGGCAATACAAGTTGGCAATAAGACTATTAGGAGTTACAACAGATTAGAACTTCAAGGCATGTACCCTTTTGTGGCTATTGTAGATAGTTCACTGATTTTTGAGTGGGTGGCAAATAGGACAGACAGTGCCATCAACAAAACCCCAGCAGTTATTCAACGCCGCACCCTTTTGATGGATTGCATCTGCATATGTTCGCAGAGAAGCACGGAAGAGGAAGAACTGGTTAAAATGAGTAAGGTGGTGGCCATGTTCATTGTAAATCCAGTCGAGAACAACATTGGTCATGATGCTAATTTCTGGGACAGGTCTGCCAAATCGGGGTATCATGTCATTGTAACGAGAATGATATGCAAGTCGTTTAAACAGAATACACAAGCCTTCCTTCAAACAATGGAAAAGAGGGCATCTGCCAAAACAGGCAAATAATTTTTCTCAACCCGAAATTCTGCTATGCATTTTTCTTTGCTGAAATTGTCCAGTGAGAATTCTTCATAGTTGTCGTACAGAAATATTTACATAAAGAATGGCAAATTCATTTGCATTTATGATTCCTGTGACACAGGAAACTGAAAGTAAATTTCGTGTTTCCTTTATGCTAGACATAACCTTGGCAAAATGCAAAGTAATCAAAAGCTTTGTAATGGATTATGAATTTGCCACCAACTCTGTGAAAGCTTGCCGGGCACGGCGTCTTGTTTTCACACAGCATCACGTTTCTGTGCGCTTTGCTTAAGGATGATAACTTGTTGTCATGACTGCAACCTGAAGCTGTTCTAGCCCCAGTTTCTCATAGGTTGTCATGCTGCCATTGTCAACGAAAACGTCTGTTGCTTAAGGTACCTAATGATGTTATACCCTTCTTTCTTGTTGTTAAAACAAAAACATAAAAGATTTACGTCTGAACATAGTCTCTTAAGTAGTTAGCGGGCGAGCATAGAGTGTCTGCTGCATGTGACAGCATTGCTCTTTTTGCAATGGGGTTGGACGGGTAGCTTGTGGTCCTGGCACTGTTTGTTTTCTGGAGAGTGCTGTTGGCTTTCCGGTGCTGTTCTCTCCTCGTACTGTTTCTGTGCCAGCTTTGGTTGGTGGACTGTTCAGTATTAGTCTTGGAATTTCAACATTTGCATCTTTGGGCATGAACAGTTCTTGTGACTGTCAAATGTGTCTCCAGTCTCTTCTTTTTTTCTTCGGAACAACTTGCCATCTTCTGGTCCAACAGCATGGGATCTACTTGTTTTTCAACCTGTGCCTTGGTCAATTTCTGCTTTCCATCATAGGCTTGCGGTTTCATGCTTTTTGACGTTTTGGTTGTTACGTGTGTGAAGTTGTTTGACCTTATTTCTTAGTGACAAGGCAATCATGATTATTTTTACGAAACTTATCAGACGAATCCATCGTTTGTACTCGTTTTGCCTCTTCACAGCTTGAAAATGCGATTAATTGCCAAGTGTGGCTCTCCGATGCATGCTTACACATCGGATCAAAGCAGTAGACCATTTATGGCGTCAATCATGAAAGCATAATTGACTTTTCCAACCACAGATCTTCTTGAGTGATTTTGAACAATAACACAGGACTTTTAAGGTGACTCGACTCGTATTTTTATAGGCACACCCTACTTTGAATCTCTTATACTTCATCAAATCGATCTGTTTTGTAAAACGATTAGGACATATGGATTACTCTTAAACTAAACTTTATTATGGTATCATTTTTTGGGCGTTTGGAATAAATGTCACCTGGTAATGACGTCACAATGCTTTTAGCTCTAAATCGGATTTTAGGCCTCATTGGCATTTTCTTCTGAAATACTTCACATTACCTATTCATTGGATAAATGTCTTGTTGTGCGAAGTTTCACAAAAATCTATTCATGTCTTTCTCTCTCCACCCAAAACAAAACCCATAAAGGCTGCTCTCGCTTGAGCTCTGTTTACTGGAAAATCAAAATAAACACACTTAAACCGGAGCAATATGGCTATGGACAATAGGTCCATAGCCGCATTTTTTAAACAAACAAAACAGGAATGAATTCTGGTATAATATGTTCGCCCAGAAAAGGTGCAGGTCAAGAAAAACCTACCAACACTAAATATGCTACAAGAAAAGGGGCCGGATCAGGGGAAGGAGGTGGGAGTCAAAAGCAGCTTCTCACTCCGAGTAAAAGAGACGACTGGCAAGCACGTGGCTTGCTAGATCATGTGACTTGTCAAAAACCCAGGAGGGGGTGAATATAATAGCTACTGACACCTCACCCAAACCAAGTCCCCCTTATCAAATAAACCCTGGTGAAAGAGAGAAGACATTAAAATTCTATTTGCAAACAATATATTTTGTCTTTCTCTCTTCATCCCAAACAAAACCCATAAACGCTGCTCTTGCCTGAGCTCTGTTTAGTCGGCAATAAACACACTTTTAAGTGTGTTTATTTTTAGCTTAAAAGCTGGAGCAATATGGCTTTGGACAATAGGTCCATAGCTGCTTTGATTGAAACAAACAAAATAAGAATGAATTCTGTTATAATTATGTTCCCCCAGTGAAGCTGCAGGCCAAGAAAAACGCCAAAAGCAATGACACCGAAGGTTCATTGCTGCCTCACCCCAGGCAAGAGTAGAAGCAAGAAAGAAATGCAACCTAAGCTATACAAGCTATTAATGCTAATCAGCTCCAGAAAAAGAAATCCTCTATTATTTAGATGGTATACTAGCCGCCCTTGCAAGCGTGGCACAACAAAATTAACTAATCAAGCCCAAATCATTCAACCATTGACACAAAATTGAAAGCTAATCCTGAAAAATGCAAACTGAATCGTATGAGAACCAAGTCCTGACAAAGCCGCCCATGCAAGCTGAGTCAGTAATCAGAAAACTAGTTATGAGAAATAAACGATTGTAAAAATTGTTTCTGGCTAAAGTAATCTGTGATAAGAAAAGAAAATAAGATTATTAGAGTGTGACACAGCAAGGTGGGACAGCAGTCCATGGAAACTGACCCACGTTGCTGTAAATATAAAGAACCCAATAAATTAAAAATAAATCAATAAATGATGGTAAAAATTGCTGTTTCCTAGATGAATCCTTGGAAACAAGACAAATGAGATTAACAACAAAGTGGGGCAGCCACCCTTGCAAACTGACCCACCTTGCCAGTAATTACGATAAGCCCAATTATTAGTTCAGGAACTTAGACTGGAAAGCCTGATATAGTGCAGAAAGGCATTGGACTTCTAGTGTCCTAACATTCTAATCTGAGCATCAGACAACCCCCGATCTGCCACGTAGAAAGCCGCACCAATTCGGAAACTATGTCCCTTATAACAGGAAGGATCTAAGCCACACAAGTGACAAGCCCCCTGAAGTTGGTCTTGCAACAGGCAACCCACTCTCCGAAACAAGAATGGCCCCTGGTCTTAAACCCCGTAAGGTTAAATACTTAGACAGCGATGCAACTGGACAGGCAGAATTGGGCTGCAGGGAAAGAACCACACAAAAGAGGCGTGCATTGTAGCTATGCTTAAAATCCCCAGAGATGAGCTTAAAAGCCTTCAATTCCCCAGATGGTGAAATTAATTATGTGATCTGATATAACTGAAGGAGAGGGTTTGCTTAGGTGTTTCGCAATAATCTCATCTCCTTCTGCACGGAAGTCAAGAAGTGCAAGAAAATCTCCTTGATTCTTGCTATTGTTACCCGTACTGGATTCCATATGACCACGAAGTGCAATATTTTGTTTCCCGCAAAATATTACACTTGACACAATGCTTCTTAGAACCTTCCAGTTGTATTCAACCTGTGCTACTCTTGAAGATTCGATAACGGATGAAATCGCTTTTTCTGGAAAGCGCATCATCTTTATAAGGTTTTCGGCCTGGAGAAGAGCATCATTGTGATATTTCTTTTTGGAATGTTCTTTTAATATTTCATTTGCCTTATTACATTTTGTCATGGCGAAACTCACAAGCGTCCCAGTATTCGCAACATTGGAACTTGGTGGAAACACAAGACATACTCGACAAAGGCCCCCGTCTTTGGAAGGACTGTACACTAGCCACGTATATTCTTTCAGCCAAGACATTTGAAACCACCTCTTTTTGCCATATATTTTAGTCTTTGGGAAAACAAATTTTTCGGATGGCGTATAGTCCTTGGTCAATAGCTGAAACTTTTCTTGGTCTTATAGATTTCTTTTTTCTGCAGTTAGCAGTCCAGCAAAGTCATCTATAGCTTCAACTACAAAAGAAAGTACAACAATTTTGAAGTTGATAGTCAAGGAAATTTTTGTAATATATTTCGTAACTCCTAAATGTCAAACAGTTACAGCTTGACACCACTGTAACTATTTCTTTACCTAGCAACAACAACTTTGTATACAAAGGATTAGATAATCAACAATACAGAAATAACAAGTGAGTATTATGGTTCCTGTGTGTTTTTGTAATGCCTCGCATTTGTTAGTTCTGTTGGCAACGAGAGTGACAATCAGTTCGTTCAGCACAGTCTTAGTTCACCAAACATGTTTTCTAAGTAATTCCATTCTTCTATGGTATGACAGTCTAAATCTGGTGTCATGACAAACTCTGACAATGACAACCCTGGGAAGTTTAAAATTCTAACACATGAAAGGACGTCGAGATTACATCGAGGACTAGGATGGCTGAGTGCAATAACAATCAACTCCGCAGTGTCGAACTGTTTGCACATTCTTAAACTAAGAGCTTCCAGAGCTTGTAAATGAGCAAGCAACTCAGAACACTAGTGGCTACCACATCATCAATATTTATAAAATGTTCTAAGTACAACTCTTTCAAATGTAACAGATTGACCACAAAAAAAATGCTTTTTATGTGAAAATTTGTTGGCAAATCTAAAATAACAAGTGTTAATTTTGTACTTCTCCTTGAACGCTGTAAACGTCATGAACTTTCCTTCCTTGTCTGGGATGTCTGGCAAGGTCTTTACGCCAGCATCATACCATTGCTTATAAAAAACAGATTTGCCACCGATAGTGACTTCATTATTATTCCACAAGATGTCATTTACAATTTCTTTCTTTGTCCTTGCTGTGCGCTCGGACATGTTCTCCCAAGCACTGAGAACATCTCAGTAAAACGAAGCAGGAAACGGAGCACGGGTAAAGTTTGTAATAAATAGTTACATTTCAACAACAATGGGCCACCCACACTGTCTAAAAGGCTAAACGGTATTGTTTTCCAAGATTGCACAATTCCTAGATAGGAGGTCACTGATGCCATCCGACAGGCCGGAGACAATGAGGATTCATGCGGGCTGGTGCTAGTTGTTTGAACGTCTGCAATTTCAACTGAGAAAGAGAGTCAGCAAGAATATTGTGCACACCTGGGATATGCTACACAAGCACCAGCCCTCGTACTAAAAACATAAAGTTCTTATCCCGGCATGACTGCTTATTGCTAACATGAACCAAGGCCTCATTATCAGGAAAGAGAAGGATCCTTTTGATTCTGCAGGTCATGACCCCATAAAGCAGACTCAAAACAATTGGGTAAAGCGCTAAAAAGGCAATGTTTACATGACGCCAGCTATCCGGCTATTGACCATAAGACCAATGTCTACCCAAGACAGCACCATAACCCAAGGCACCAGAGGCGTCAGATACAATTCTAGCTGATGAGAATTTTTCCACTGATCAGCAAGAAAAAATGAGTGCCCACTAAAACCTGAGTGAAACAATTGCCAAACCAACAGATCTTCTTTCACTTCTTTAGAAAGTCGAATCAAAGAATGAGGTTTCCGTACTCCAATAATCAAATCGATTCACCTCTGCAAGAAAGCCTGACCTGGGACAACAACCGCACAGGCAAAACTGAGGAAACCCATCAATGACTGAATCTCCTGATGAGTTACCTTATGCGTACAAAGAAAAGTTGAGAGAAGATCCCGACATTTATCCAGCTTTTCTTGCGGTAAATGGGCCCCCATGAGAACTGTAACCAGCTCAATGCCTGCAAAAGCATGAGTTGTCGATGGGCCAATAGTGCCATGGTTATACCCAGAAAACTACGTAACATTAAAAAAGGTACCCTACTGATGTTGGCATGCTTCATTTGAAGGAGAAATAATCAAGAAATCATCTAACAAATGCAAAATATAATATGCAACTTGTTCTGGGCAATCCATTCAAGAGCAGTTGAAAACATCTCAAAAGTTTTACAGGAACTTGAACAACCCACATGCATGCAGCTATCATAATAGTATGGCCCTTGCCAGTCTATTCCCAAAAGGTCCTAATCATCAAGGCAAATAGGGATTAACCGAAATGCATTCTTCACATCAGTTTTGGCTAAAAAACAATTGGTAGCCACAGACTTAATCAAGCTAATGCATTCTCAACTGTGGCATATGAAACAGTTGTGTAATCCGTAGAAATTTCATCACTCAAAGAGGAGCCTCTTGGATAAGAAAGATGGTGAATTAAACAAAACTCACCCTCAACGTTCTTGGAAACTAAACCCCGGGGTGATGTATGATATACTGGAAAAGGAGGAATAAATGAATGACTGATAACTTTATTTAAACACGGTTAAAAACATTAGTCTAACATAGAAAATTACATATTTGCCGTGTGGGAGTAGTGATCAGAAAACCATCTATGGGAAGTTCTCTTAAAGAAACCTAAGGAATTTGATGTACGTATTTCCTCAGGAAGATTGTTCCATAGAAGAGCGCCACTGTAACTAAAGCTATGCCTCAGGTAATCAGTTCTTGGTTTTGGGAGCATTAATTTTTTCTTCGCATTCCGAAAATAGTAATTCAGTGTTCTTAGGGCAAACAAACTAAAGTTACAAAATATATAGTCTTACAGAATGATATTACAATCAAATTTACTACTAACAGAACCTATTGATTATTAGTACATTGAGTCGAGGATGCAGAATTTGCCATTTTTTGTAGGAGAATGGGCACTTTAACATAATCGTCCTCTCCTTCCACTATCGCGAGCAAAAAGTCATGAAAATTTTTTTAAAAGCTCGTGAAGGGGAGTTGATGAAATTCAT
>OZ037777.1:18600676-18603176 GCA_964035525.1 Porites cylindrica
CGCCACGCCGGTAAGAAATGTGCGATGCATCCGGCCGTAAAGTTATCACAACGAAATCGTAGATAATGTATCAAAATTGAGTTAACAAAGAGCGGAAATTCACTTACCGCCAGTTTCAGTTGTTCAAGGGAGGCCATTATGTCGTCGCCGTCTCGTTCTTCTGATTGTTATACGGTTTTTTGCGTCCCGTTGAGCGGTAGCCTTTCCCCAAAAAAGACTGCCTGGGGCCACCCTTACTGTGTCTTCCATCACGTCCACTTTGATAAGGGTAGTGGCGCCGATGGCTTTTGTTTCGGTCCTGCTTCGCATAGGCGCCAACTGTTTTACCAATGCGACTCGTCTCCTTTACATCGCGAATCTGCTTCGCAAGATCGTCGCCAAACAATAGTTTTGAGGACCGTGGCACGTCGTTGGTGCAAATTGTTTGGAACTCGGGCTTTAAGGATGGCCTGAGCTGTTCCCACCTTATAGATGAGATCTCGGAGACCACATGTCCGACAAGAGCGATAGCATCAATACTGTCGGTGACCATTTCCTTTGTCTCAATTTGCGATTTTACGGCCAAAAGTTTATCGCAAGTCGTGACAATCGAGAAAGTGGCTTTTTGCAGGGCCTGCTGCATGTTTGCGAGTCGTAAATCTGCCTTTCTTTTGGCAGCATTTAGGGACGCCCAGATCTCAGGATTAACGCGTTTGATCCCCAGTTCCTCGCAATTTTCTGGCTGCGGGTGTTTGCCCAGAATGCTATTTATTTTGTCCGAATTGAGCTTATTGCCCCATCTTTTGTTGGCAATTTCGGCCAGCTGTTGTTGGACTTTTGGCCCTTTTGTGTCTTCCTCTTGTAAGGAGGTTACAAGTTCTTTTAGTAACTCGTCCTCGCCCGCTGTATCCGTGTTGTCGGTGACAGTTGCGGGATTTGATGCCGGGTCGGCAAATAGTTGTGCAACGTCATCATCTGTTGCATGCAGGCTTAGGGAATCGTCCTCTCTCCTCGATTTTCGCCGCGGCTCATGTTCATTGTCTGATGATTCAACGGAGGAGATGGAATCGGACCGCCGTTTTTGGCCTGTGTGCCTTGTGCCCCCAAGAGGAACTAGCCGCTCGGTGTGCCTCGGTCGTGGGAAGGCGCGCACACACGTCGGTTAAAAGTTGAGTCATTGTGCCCATGTTGGTGTTGATTTGCCTCAGGGCGGGCTCAATATTTCAATCTTGACCCGGTGGGTTCGGATCTGCGTCCGGTGGGCCCTGAGAAGAAAGCACAGGAGCGCCAGTATCAATCTGATCGCTCGCCATTGTGCGGTATCTAATCTGGCGGGAAAGAGGGTTAGGCACAGAAGCGAATTCTAAACAAAAAATACTCACAGACGGCGATTCCTGACAATTATCTGTATCAGGCTTACTGCAGAGATTTAGGTAGGATGAACCGTAAAAGGTTATTGTCGTAAAGACCAAAAATTTTGTTCCGTGCAGTAACACCCGTGTTGACTGACCGGATAGCAGCACTGCAATGACCAGATAAGCATGCGCATGCTTCTCATGTAACTCCGTAGTGACTCGGACTGATGACGAGGTAGAATTAGCTACGTTAAAATTGATACTGGGATAGGTAGTGGTGAGACCCCTGGTATTTCTTTACCCAATCGACCTCCGCGACATAAGCGCGTTGACCCTCACTTGTTGGTTATCATGTTTTTTCGGGCACCCAGGGGGTGTTATCCTCTTTCTTCAGATCCCTCCCCCTCCCCATGGGACCCTCATTTACAAATTTCAGAAAAGATTGTTGCCCTCTTGAACAGAATCAGTTTTTTTTGCCAGCACTGAAACCGGTAATGTGACCATATCATAAAAGGATTCAAGTCCTGAAAATTAAAATAGATATGGATTACGAAGTAGATACAAAATTTCAGAGTAATTTAATAAATTCTTAGAGTAGAAAAAAGGTGTTACAACATCAACCAAACGTTGCACTCGTTGCAAAGTGCGTAACATAATGGCTTTAACAGATAATCTGAAATTTGATTTCCTGTCTGTGAGTCTTTGGTATGTTCTATTATCGATCTCAGATCAAACTCGAACTTTCTGAACTTGATTGTAAAACTCAACTTAACATATTGCAGTTTCATTCTTAAAATAGTCTTCCAGGTGATATGCTTCGATGAAAGTGTTTAGCTCCAGACCTTACGTTAACGTAAACGAGAATAAACATATTGCAAAGCTGGAATTCCAAATCCTTAGCTAATTGTCTCAGTCGAGACAGTTTTTAAGTTAAGTCTGTTTCCAGTCATAAGACAATTTTGAACACTTTGCTTCTCAAAGACGTTGAACACAACAATGGCTTAATACACAAGACAGACTTAATCCCTTAGATCCCAGAACGACGTGTTGGACAAGTAGAATTCGAGGTTTGAGGAAAAATGAGTAAAACTGTTGTAATTTTTTGACAACATCAGTGAGCAAAAGCATGTTTTCGATTTGGGCCTCATGGCCAATTCAGACATACT
>OZ037777.1:18608176-18645676 GCA_964035525.1 Porites cylindrica
CAGCAAGTTACTCGAACTCGTACTTAACAACTCGAACTCGTACTCGACTACTCAAACTTGTACTTCACAACTCGAACTCGTACTCAACAACTCGAACTCGAACTCGCACACAACAACTTGAACTCGAACTCAAAAAATTTATAGATGTCCCTTCAAAGCTTCCGTAATAAAAAGTAAAAGGAGGACTCATTAAAAATTGTTTAACTTAATTACCTCCAATTCCAACTCTTCTGTTGGTGGCAAATTCTCGCCATCACTATCACATGCCTGATGTTCTGTGTTAACAGTTATACATGTGATTATAACGATGATAATTAAAAAATTATACAGTCATCTGGAAAAATGTAATTTAGGCAAAGTTAACTTTGAAGCAATGCTGGTCATCAGTTTCTCCAGCTATACTAGGGGTGGCCAGATACCTCTAGAAGGGGCACCACAAGACTTATATTATGCAGTTGCTTGCTTGCAGTTCTTCGTAAAGTGTTGTTGCAATTGCTTGCTGTTTGTGTGCCATTTTGTGCTCTGGTTTTTTCCCATCCTTCCCTCGCTCTTGAGGTAAGGGCCAGGTAAGTATTGGTCGATAAGTGTTCCACTGAATTGTTCAGTGTGACAGTGCCTGCTGGGGGCTGCTTGGAGGGTTGCCATGAATACCTCCTCCTCATGCCATAGCATTGCCCGGCTCCGCCAACTTTGTAGGCACCAACGCCAAAGCTCATCTATTGGTGATGTGTTTAACAAAAATTATAATGACAATTCATTTTTTTATTGTAATAATGATAACATTAATATGAACACTGAGATAAGATGCTTGAATTAATCTACTGAGGGTTTGATCAATGCACCTCTTCTAACAGCTACCTGTACAATAATTCAAAATGAACAAGAATCCTCTATTATAAAGTTCGTCAAGAACAAGATGACAAAATCATATACTGGAAGTTTATCATAAATACGTCCATATTTATTTCATTGGCTTAAGTATGCCAGTTTGCTATTGCTATTTATTTAACAAATGACATACCATTCATTCTCAGTATAGGCACATCGCATACCAATGCTGAGTACACTCTTTTCAGGATACTAAGCTGTGCCTCGTCCAGTCTACAACCAGTGTCCGTTTCCTCAGTGCTCTGAGCAGCTGACAAATCGGTTTCTTCAAATGCTGCATAATCATTTAAAATAAATATAGTATATACATTAACCATCTTCTTGAATGTAATTATCAAGCACTACTATATTTAAGACAAAAACTCTTTGAGGTGCAAGCTATGTTTTCTCTTCACAGGTCTCTCAAGATGTGGCCCAAACTGTGGTGAAATTATAAATAATTTACTAATTGTTGTTACTACTAGTTTAATACCTTGTATTGAACTCATGTTGTTACTGTCATTAATGGACTTACGATTATCTACAAGCTGGAGCATGGATTCACTAAACAAACTCTTGGGAAATTTTACAGCCTTCTTGTTCCTACTGTCATTGGCCATTGTGGGCTCAAATGGCACACTGATATTGATCACATTTTGACCATGTTTCGCTGCCTCCTCAACTACTTCCTGATATAAAAAGGTTATAAATAAGACTCAAAATTTGTCATTCTGAGGTTTGAAATCAATGAGTGAAAATGACTACACAGCAAAATTTCATGCTATTTTTCCTTAAAAAGAGTTAATTCTTATAAATTTGTTCATTTGTAATAAATGTTTATTAAGGATATTTATTCAAATAAGAACAGAATTCCAATTGACTTCATAACTTTTTTCCTGCAGCTTTCTCACCTTCCTTCCAATGTTTGGCCACTCCAGAAGCTTGCTTGACTTTATTGCAAGCCCTTCGATGAGCCTTCCATTCTGGTTTACCTTTACAGTGGCGTTTAGCCATATCCATACCTAAAAAGATACAATTAATTTTACAACTTAAATTCCTTTTCAAGTTTCAAAATAGGTCCATGATTGTGATACTCCAGCCTATCCCTATCACATTTTGTTGACATTATGAAATCTGCCGGAAAAATTACCTTTTCTCGCCTTTCCTAATTTGCACACTCATTGCTCATGGCCACTTCCAGTTTCTTCACCACAGATGTGGCTTGAGTGGCTTGAAATGACTCTTGATAGTGAAGAATGTACCAGTCAACAAGTCTGACAAATTCGTCCTCTGTTAGCAGTCCACAGGTCATGTACAGCTGAAAACTACACAATAACAAGGGCAGTTAACAACTGACTGTGGTTAGTGTTAATTTTTGCTGCAGTCACATTATATACTTTGGCACTAATACTTAATAAAAACAAACTAGGCAAACTATGTTAGGTAAATCCTTAGGATATTACCCACCAGCACATGAGTAAACAGCACCGAGGCCACTCCTTTGTACCAACGTGGCTGTTGTCCTGGGATAGTCACACAGAGAATTTCCATGAGCTGATTTAGGACTACATGCTCATTCAAGAAAGAATGAAATAGGCCTTGATGCAAGATGACCCATGCTGTCGAAAATCCCTGGGAAACAAACACTACTGGAAGAAATGATGTGAAATGCATGTGAAGTACATGTGAAATTTTCATTTGGTTTTTCACATACAATTTCACACATCTGTGAAAAATAATGTGAAATCACCATGTGAAAACCATGTGAAATGATGTCCTCCTTTTCACATCATCAAATGCTGTGAAAAAGATATGTGAAACTGTGAAATGTGTGTGAAATTGTGTGAAATGTGTGCTGTGAAATCATGCACGATCGATCATGTGAATTTAACATGTGAAATATATAAAAACATCCACAGAAAATTATGGAAAAAAGTATGTGAAACATTTAACATTTTCAAAAATCAAGAAAATGTTACATAATCGTGTATGTTTGCACCAGCTGGCATGTCATCAGATTCATGCAATGCCTAGCAGGCCCATGGCCATGTATACAAATGTATATATACAGACCACATGCAGATCAGAACAGCACAAATGATTATTTAGACAATATTATATTCAATCATATGTATGTACATACCTGAACAGCATGCATTAACATGCATTAACTTGAATTAGTTGCAAGCTACACATATAGGCACATTTTATCTATTGAATTGCAAATAAAATGTGACATTTTAAGTTTTATCAATTAAGAGACATCAATGTGTATTAATAAGTTCAGTTTAATTACCTGAAAGTGCATCATTGCATGAACTGAATGACACAGTATATGTAATATGTTGTTCACATATGGAATATACAAATGCAAATGACATTGAAATTTCCAAGTTTATAATGTAACAATTTATATATATCTATATGGTCACATGATAATGGGCTACTATATAGCTTGAATGTGAAGAATCATGCATGACCAATAATTGTAAACAAAAATAGGAGTAGAAAGTCAACATGAAAAATATGCTAACAATAACTTGACAATTTGGTTTGAAACTTGAAATAAATGTTAGTCATAAACAAATTCCAAACACTTTTTTGGTGGTCGGCGCTGCCGTTGTGGCTTTCCATTTTCAGGATTAGTGTTTGTTGGCTGAGTTTCGTTTGAAACAAGTTCCTCTACTGGAACATACACATAACCCTTGTATCTTTTTGGGGGTACTGGTGCAGGTACAGATACCGGGGTGCTCTGTACAGCTCGCTCTGATACTGGGGTACTCTGTATAGCTGGCTCTGATAAAATTATCTTTGACAAGACCTGGCTATCCAGATAATCTGGATCAGAATCATCAGACAAGACCTGGCTATCCAGATAATCCAGATCAGAATCATCAAGGCTGGCAGATGGTCTGGCCCTTTTTTTGGTTTTCTTTCCCTTTTGGGAGGAAGTTGCAGCTGGCTCTGTTAAAGTTGTCTTCGACAAGACCTGGCTATCCAGATAATCGGGATCAGAATCATCAAGGCTGGCAGATGGTCTGGCCCTTTCTTTGGTTTTCTTTCCCTTTTGAGAGGAAGTTGCAGTTGGCTCTGTTAAAGTTGTCTTCGACAAGACCTGGCTATCCAGATAATCGGGATCAGAATCATCAAGGCTGGCAGGTGGTCTGGCCCTTTTTTTGGTTTTCTTTCCCTTTTGAGAGGAAGTTGCAGTTGGCTCTGTTAAAGTTGTCTTCGACAAGACCTGGCTATCCAGATAATCGGGATCAGAATCATCAAAGCTGGCTGCTTTTCTTTTTTCGAGATGCCTTACTTGGCTCTGTGGATTTCATCTTTGAGAGGACCTGGTTATCTGGCCAATAAAATGTTTGACCTACCTATAGAATATAAATTAGAAAATAACAAACATTAAAATTATTGCAAAGTACGTAGAGCTCTGATTTGGATATAATAAAGGGAACTGAACTGCCCTATAGAATTTCGGGCTGTGTAGCCGCGTGATGCGGTTCCAGTCGAGACCCACAAATTGGCCTTTGCTCACCATAGAGTCTCCAGTAGCTCAAGTGGTTAGAGCATCCGACTAGATCACGGAGGGTCGTGGGTTCAAATCCCACCTGGGACTCGGATTTTTTTTCCGAGTCCTCAAATGAATATCATGTTGTTGTTGTTTCATCTTTAATATACTCACTTTGGAGGTTGGTTGGCCGCATCTTGGATATGCTTTAAGGTGACAGCGCGATGCTGTTAGTGAGTTCTTCACTTCTTGTGTGCCAGTCATTGCTTGGCTGTGTAGCCGCGTGATGCGGTTCCAGTCGAGACCCACAAATTGGCCCTTGCTCACCATAGAGTCTCCAGTAGCTCAAGTGGTTAGAGCATCCGACTAGATCACGGAGGGTCGTGGGTTCAAATCCCACCTGGGACTCGGATTTTATTTTTCCGAGTCCTCCTCAAATTAATATCATGTCAAAGTTTTAACCCTTTAATAATCAGAGCCAAATGGAGGCTTATATGGGTTGCATGTTGGAAGAGTGTGTAGTTAGAGCATGTTATTTAAGAAAACATGGTAACAGAGAAGGTGTGAATAAATGATTGATCGATCGATGGATCGATACAAGGGAGAATAAGGATATTGATTTGAAAGAAAATTTGTGTTCTGAAGTTTTGCAACTTTCAGTAGTGTTGCCTTGATGAAAAGAAAAGCCACAAAAAAAATGACCAGGAATATTGAAATCAATAATTGTTTATTGATTATTGTTTAGAGACAAGCTTAATTAGCTGTACTAGTGGATAGGCCATTACCACTGACAGAAACATGGATGACTAAAAAGTTGATTGAATATTTGGGTGTGAATTTGATTTTGATAGCCTACAGGTACTCAATAAATAACGTTTGATCATCCAGTTACGTACCTTGATGTCTTGAAGAAATTTCTCCTTGTTAGGCCCACTTAGTTTGATTTTGTCAGCATTACTCATGTAGCTTCCCTTAAGAACAAGCTTCAAGTAATCACCTGGAATTAAAAACATTTTCACGAACACACCTTGTTGTAACCGATAAATATAACAATAATGATGATGATATGATAAAAAGTTTTTCTGATTACCAATACCCAAACTCCCCTAAAACAAACATGCCAGGAATGGACTAAATCAGAGTGAGTATAATTTATAATATTATTGAGACCACCTACTGTGCCCCCACCCTTTTAATCCATCAGAAATATATCTGCCACTGATGAGACTTCCAACATTTGGAGAAGATTAGTCAACCCTGTTATTCCCCACACTGGAGTTAATGTCTATCAGCTGAAATTGACATCATCATTATCATCATTAAATGACAATATTAACAATCCTGTCAGCTATGCAGGCTAAAGGTCCTGTGGTATTCGTTCAAAAACAAAGTATGACAGACTAGCTATCTGGACTGAACAGTTTGGTTGTAAGACTAGCAACTAGCAACTTTTGTAGATAATAAGTATTCTTTGTGTCTTATGGGCTACACTGATACTTACTGTCTCCTTTAGAATGGCGTATAAAATATGCTCTTGCAACTTTTCTGGATCCGACCATTACAAACAACTCCTCCCTATTGATAAACAATAAGTGTCAGAATTAACCACAAAGTGGTGATGAGACACATCACGAGATACATGCGAGACTTTTTCGTCTGCGCACACAGTACGTGTGGTGCAGCATACATTCCATCACTTTAAAAGTTACCCAGATTAAAAAATAGATAACATTACATATATACCTCTTACTAACCGAGTTCGAGGTCCATACTGAAAGTTACAGATCATTGTTATTTTCGCATACTTTCGCGCTTGGGCCATATATAAATCAATGGAAAAAAATGAGGACCTGTAACTTGCAGTACGGACTGAGAAAATGAGGTTAGTAACTAAAGATATTTATTATTTCTCTGAAGTTAATGGGGTACTGTACAGGAAAGGAAACTTTCAAATTTAGTGGGCCGTACAGTGAAATACGGCCCACAAAATTGACTAATCACTCCGCGCGTACTAACTGAGAGAGATAATAGACTCAGTTAAGACCAGGGCCCAATTGTTCAAAGGGTGGATAACTTTATCCCGTGGATAAGCCACTATCTGACAGTTTCAATCTGTGCAAATATTTCGGCATTTGCTAATGTGTACAAGCGAATATACACACTCTAACCACAGTCTAGTTTGGGAGTGTAGGAAAACCTTGGACAACATTTAACGAGAAGTATATTTTAGACCCTGAAGTATCCAGTGGATCCAGCATAGTTTACCTAGAAATATATATGTGACAGATAATTAGTGGGGCAGTTAGCATCATATAAGAAATAACTGCAGCCAGCTGCGCATGCAGTCAAGAGAGAGAGGTCAGAGCATTCAGATTATGCTGAGGCTTTTCATGGTTTCTAAATATCTTGTTTTTAAACTTACGATGGTGAAAAGGTGAAACCGGTCTCTTCTTCCTCAGCATGCAGAGCTTGATGAAGAGTGTTTTCTATTACAGTTAGCGTAGTATTCACCGGCGGTTCCTGTATTTTAAGTACGGGCCGTTGGCAGGCCTCATCTTTGTATTTGTTAACCTAAATGAAGACAAAAGCAAATCATATTCAGTGGGCCATAATTAGGGTTGAGTGTACTCAAATACACAGTAATGAAGCCTACATAATATAACAGAAACTTCAAGATAATACTAGCCATATGTTGGCTGGTCATGACAGAATGTTAATTTATTGGCCAATTGTGTATAATGCATGTTAAGTTTTTTTTACTTATGATGAATGTTATAATTTATTACATGATTATATCCTAATATATATTTAATGACATTGAGCTGCATAAAGTACCAGAAGTATGGAATTAAGTATCCTGCATTTATAAATACCATCTTAGCACGTTTCCAATACTTGGTATTGTTGAGTTGATTTTGCCTGTATATCAGGCTTTCTGACAACCTTCTCCGGATTTCATTGTCATATCCTCCTAGTTGTGGGAGTGCCTTGATTACCTAGAAATGAAATACATAACAACACGAGAATTAAAAAGTCCAATAAAGTTGACTTTCTCCTTAATTATAAATAACTTCTGTAAGGGATGCTTGTTTAGACAACAAACAAAATTGCCTTTTAATTGCCTTTTCACGCAGTGAAAAGGCAGTTAAGCTAAATCTTGGAAAATTTCAGTGATTTGATAAAAACACGGGTTTGTTTGTTACAATACAAATGTAGTCCACATAGTTTCCAAACCTGTAAAAACTGCATTGAAATTGTAGTCTGGCCGTGATTAGAGCCTTTAGTCTTTAAAGTCATTAAGACTAAACCATTCATTTGATGGAACTGTTTCGAATCTACAAGCCGGACAGTGCGTACTGTTTTGATTTAAATTCGAGGTTGATTCCACTGATGTTGTGATTTGAGATGTACCAAACGGTGCAATAATGTTAAAAAAGTGTTAAATTTACGTTATAATTTAATTTACCTTCTTTATGAAGGCGTCCAAAATTTTGCCGTCTATAGTTCTAAGAAGGGGTGGCCTTTCCCAGAGACCACACCGTCTAGCAGCAACTCTCAACACAAACTGAAAATGAGAAAATCAAAGTTAAAAGTCTGCGCATCGCGGTCTGTACAAGTTAGCAAAATAGAGCATATATATAGTTCAATCAAAAACAGAGTAAAGCCAGCGAAAAAACTTGGCAATTTTATACGCCGATTGCCGCGATCGGCGTATAAAATCGCCGATATCTGGCATGTCAGATATCACCAGCATTCGCCACGTGTGCCCGTTCCCGCGATTTTCTACGTTTATTGCTGCGAATCGCCATGCAGTAAAGCCAACCCATGAGGCTGGGCGATATATTTTTTTATCGGTTTTTCTTATCTTGAACTTTCCATACATTTTTCTGCATAGCGAACCAGCCGTGAACTGCTACTAAAAATATATAGTTCGCGGGGAAAAAATACAGGAAGATGTATGGAAAGTTCAGAACACAACTGGACGCTTTCTAGCACTGCTATATCCCTCCAATTTTTTTCTTAAAGTCCGGCTAGTGCCACTGAAAAGTTTTCAATTCATGAATTTTTCAGAAGCGATGTTTTATGAAAATTATTTGACATTGGATTTCCATATAAACACTGTAATTTCCTACTCGTCAAAATAACGTCGAAAACCGTGATAAGGCCTATTTAATGCCAAGGGGCTAGGGTCCCGGGCTGTATGTGGTCACACTCGGGACAGAATCTAAACAAGTTTAGTTGTGAGAATGCGTTTCTACTCAAGCGTAGCTATAGCTGTCGCCAGGAATAGTCGCCTGAAATAGTGCACACCAAAACACGTCTGTTTGGGAAGTGGCACAAACCAAAATCGGGGAACGTAACGCGAGGACGACCGCAATGTCTTCTTGTCCGTTTACAAATCCTGCGTATACTTGCAGCATTTTCGTTGTGTGGTTCCTTGCTTATTGTTTGCTTATTTTGTGCCTGGCGTAGTACTAGTGTTGGCATTTGCATGAGGCAAGAAATTTGTGCACCGTTGGCTCTGCACAGGTATAAAAAGAAAGCCTAAAACAGGGCGATTTGGCGTTGATTCCATTTATTGCGAGCGGGTTGCTCTCCACTTTTTTAGAAAAGAGCGGGAAATTAAAATTATGAAAGAAGATTAATAATGGTAATAGGACTGAGTAGAGTACAATTCAGGGAATAACCGGGGGAGTAATTTTAAATCGTCTATTATTGTTTGATCAAGGCTATCTTTCTGTCTCAGCTGGAACGTATGCAAACATGGAACTCAATATGTGAAGCTTTAAAAAGAGCTAGATTCATTTTTATGTAAGCGGTTCGCTTCACTCGAGGCATTTCCTTTGTTGAACGGCAAGCAAGACTAAAAATTAATTCAGGTTTGAAAATACTTCGTGTTTCACTTATCATTTCAGGCAAACAAGAATATTTTCATTCCTCTGAAATGCCCGAGACTGCTTTTTGCGCAATGAAAAAATCAAAAGACGAAAATACACAGCAACCCTATTAGTAAATAATACTGATCAATTAAATCAACTTACCCTAAATGTCTGTTGTGCTTCGGAGCCTTTACCGTTCTTAGATCGCTTCTTTAAAAGATCTTCTGCACTGTAGCTGCCAAAATCTCTGCCGTTTTCAGCTTGTTCGGTGATCTTGTTTTCTGGTTTCTTATCACCACTTTGTTGGTCGTTGGAGATTACGCTAGTAGCTGGCAAAACACTGGCTTACAGGTTTGGGTTTTTCTTAACAAGTTGCGTGAACTGGTTAACAATGTTTTGCTCAGCTTGATTTGCCATTATTTATACCGAACTGATAAAAAAAAAAGGTGACTAAAAATCTCAGTTACTCTGACCGCCCGAAAGCGCAAACAGCAAAGTGCAGAGCCAAGAGATTTTGTACAAGCACTGAGGTCCACGAGCAGATTAATTTGGCGCCTTTTTCTCACTGACCCCATGATTACCCATAAATGGTAAAGGCGTTGTCATGTGAGCCTCGCATACATGCTAAAACAGGCGCTTGCACCATGAATGAACCATTGATCATCACTCATCGCGCGGTAAGCTTGAGTTGACATGCCGTATTCAAAACAACATTTCAATGAAAAGTCTCGCATGGCTAAGAAAAATAGCCGGAAAGGCCGTCCATGTCCGTGTACGATTTGCAGATTTCAATCTATGCACTCCGAAAATGTTGTCAAAAGACACCTTGAAACCTTTGGGCGATACGAAAGTGAACTGGAAAGCGGGAGCGACGATGAAGGAAATATCGATCACCAGCTACAGGAAGACATTGGCTAGAATTTACATGACACTTCAAGTTCGGAAACAGATGAAGGAAAAAGGAAACGTCGTCGAACTCAACAATTGTTTAGTAATTCTGTGATCGCTGAAAGAAACGATCCCGGTTGTGAAGTGATGCAAGCTTTAGACACAAGCACGGGTACCGACTCCACGCGATACGATAGAAACCTGGTGATGAGCACGAATGAAACTACTGATCATTTATACAGCTCTGAATCAGAAAACAGTAGCCCGACTATGTATGAAGAAAAGAGCGATTTACCATCATCTAGGAGAAGTGATAACCATGATCAGTTTATTAATGAATCTTCAAGTTCATTAATTAATTCTAGCTCACAAAAGCGAAGACGAAACTCATGAACAGGACAGCAATGTTTATACAAGCCAAAGAGCAAAAATTCCACTTTTTGAAAATAGTGAGTTTACTGTTCTTCAAATGCTAGCGGGCTATTTCCAGTGGTTCACAGAGCATCCATCCATCAGCAAAAGTGCCCTTTCGGGAATTTTGCGATTAAAGAAGAGATTACTGCCACAGCCTAATAACCTGCCAGGGACTTACGAAGAAGCATGTAATTTTGTGAAACCTTTCTTGCTCCCTTTTGAGAACTACCATGTTTGTCCAAATGACTGTGTCTTGTTTCGCAAGACAACTAGGTACGATTATTCAAAGCTAGTCAGCTGTCCAGTTTGCGGCACAAAACGCTATTCGGCTAATAAAAAGGCCAGGAGAACATTTATGTACTACCCTCTCGGTCCGCTATGGAGGAGAATGTATGGAAGTGCAACCATTTCAGAACTTCTGCAGAATTATCATTATGGCCACGAAAAACAAAACGTTATGCATGACATTCACGATTCACCCTCGTGGAAAAAAGCATTTTCGGAAGGTGAGTTCCATTCTGTGTATATCCTTACAAACTTAATGCCTGGTTCAATTCCACCTGTTACCATGCCCCCTCCCCCCCCGGGCATACCCCCGGGGATTTGCATTGTTTTCTTAATATTGGATGTCAATTCCCCATCCCCGGGCACAAAGAAAAAGACAATTTCCCCACCCCCAGGACACCATTGACAAATGTTTCACAAAATTCCCCAGTTTCTGGCTCTTCCGTTCTCAATTCAAAGAGGGAAAATACCCGCAAATTGTTTGGTTTTGATAAAAGAAGCGAAAAGTGGCTTTGTAGTGGAGAAGTGAGGATGTTTATCACAGTTTTTACTGGAAATGTCTACAGAACAAGGATTTCAATATACGGCAGTCAAGTGGTCTCTACTTTAATTTGAACAGCATTCTAGCTTTGGAATTGTCAAATAGAAAGTAAAGCTTACAGCTGTAGTTCCAAGTTTCAGTTGTCTTATTTATCCAGAGCTTTTGTTAATATTGCTCATGTATCTACGTGTATATAAACAGATACATTAAAATATGTTGAAGAAATTTTCTTTAAGCTGAACGTCCAAAGACCTACTCAAGTTTGCATGGACTATTTATATTATTATAACTACTGTATTTATAATAACCGCACCTTTGAATATAGATTTCAATTTTGACAGATTGCTTTTTCCAACGAGCCAGATACAAATTCTGCCATTTTTCCTTCAAAATGTGTTCTGCCAGATCTTCTCTGGCTGGCTGGGCATTGTTTCAACTGTGAAGGGGCGTATTTCGGAAGACCAACGATGATGTTTTTTTCTCTTTTGACCACAATTCCCCACTCCTGGAACTGAAGGGGGGGGGGGGTAACACGTGAAATTGAACTACGTATAGATTCTGAGAAGCCCTGTGGGCTTACCAAAGCTCCTTGGGTGCGTATTCAAATTTAGGATAAGGTGCATGATGAGGGTTGTCACAAAGTTGATAGATTGATAGATTAAGTGAGTTTTGCCTACTACTAAAATTTCAAGTGATGCAAATTGACATTGATTACATGTCGCATATTAATTTTGATGTTTATTTCAGTTTGACTCGTGATCATTTTGAAATTTTGTCGCTTTTATTAAAGTTTCAAGATGCCGTTGAATGTATTCTAATAAGCTGTGATATAAGACTTTTACTACAAGTAAACAGGCTGAAGTCATTTGCACTGGCTTGAAACCAATAATAAATGCATGTAGTTTCGAAATCCCTGCTTGAAACTGTGAGTGTGGAAGAACTTGAAACTCTTTGAAAGCCACCTTCAACATGCCATGGCATGACCTTCAAGTTGTCCAAAACTCGCAGATGATCACCTGTTTGTGCCAGGTTATATTTAGGTATGTGTATTCACAGTGCATTAAAAATAGTGGTTGTGATTTATTACAAACATGTTATTATTATTGTATCCCTTTTGCTCTGTAAATATTTGATGAATTGTTAACAAAAGTTTGTTTTCATTATTATTATTGTTATTATTATTTTTTTGAGGTGGATTTTCAAGTGGTGATCCAAGAGGCATGCTGTTACAGCTGTCAACTGATGGTGTCAACCCATTCAGCTGCAATAAGGTGGCTTACTCTATGTGGCCCATAATGCTTAGCATGTTAAATTTGCCCAGGAATGTTCGTGGTCTCTTTGGAAATATTATGCTGGCTGGTATAGTTCCAGCCCAAGCAGATGGTCGTGAGCCAAAAAACATAGATCCCTATCTTGAAGTGGTAGTTGACGAAATTTTGGATCTTTCTGGTGTCACTTTCTTTGATGCTTTCAAGGGTGCTCCATTTACTTTTAAAGTTTCTTTACTGAATTATGTTCTTGATTACCCTGGTCTGGGAAAAGTGTTTACTGCAGCAGGTCCAACTGCCTTGCAAGGATGTATGTGGTGTGAGATCAGAGGTAAGGCCATTAATAAAAAAAAATCACATACTGGTAGTACAATTTTTATGACATAGCACACGTGCTTCATATCTAATTCCTATTGGCGTCATCGTGGTACATTTCTCAACGTACCCATGGCTGGGCATCCATAAGATGATGTGTGCAAATCAGACAAACGTAGGTTTCCGGATCCATCGATTAGTTTTTGCAAAGTTTACCCAGAAATGGAAGAAAATAGTGAAGAACTACCTGATCTTTTTCATAGAATTGAGTCTTTCCCAACTGTACCATGCACAACGTAAACAGTGCGCCGAATCGAAACCTTAGTTCAAGCCTAACTTTGATTTGAACATTCAATTACATATACATTCTGTGGGCTTGGAAACTTGTTTGACTTCATTTTCAATAACTTTAAATTAATTCAAAGAAGTAAATTTTTATCAACAATGTCAGATGAAACGTTCAATAAGAACAGCCAACAAGAACCTTTTTTTTTCTGTTTTTTGTTTTCTCTGGTGTCATGAATCGAAAAATATAACATTTGCATTGACATTATTTTCAGACAATTTTTGTACAATCTAGTCACTGAATCTTGAGGATTCCTCTGGATTACAGTTTTTTTTTCTGGATTCCAGATTTTAGTGCTGACCTTGAGAGAATTTTCCACACACTACTTTGTTGTCACTATGTTGTAAAAGAATTGGTTCGTGCTTTTAGCTGTGCATATGTTCAGTTATGGATGTTTTCTCAAGAAGCAAGAGTTACTCTCGGCTGTTACGCTTCCCTGGTGCTCTCCAAACTTTCTGCATGCATCCATAACTTGATGTACGCATGCTTAGCATGAACCATTTCTTAAGAATATAAATCTTCATTTTGGTTTCTCTTCGAAGCCAATTGCAAGTTTAATTTCCATCACGATTTTTTACTACATGAATGAAACGTTATATCCTTTTTTTTCTTTAACTGAGGAAAATTTGTGTCAAGTTTGGACAAAGTGGTGTATCTCGAGAACAGACGTTTCCTCCCAGAGAACCATGCTTTGCGGCACCAGAAAAAAAAATTTCCTGACCAGAAACCCGAGAAAAGGTCACGCCCAGAAGAGGTAACCTCCGAGGATGTTCTTTGGAACTCTGTAGCCCACAACAGAGCAAAAAACAGATCCCAAGCCAGCAGTGTGATGAAGGCAACTGGTTCTCGGGGTGTTAACTGTTTTATGTTATTGCCCAATCACGATAGACCAAATCAAGCTTTTCCAGACATGATGCATGATGTAAAGAACATTGTTTGTGCATTTTTTGAATTGTTCATTGGAAAAGGAGATAGTGTGAAAGTAAGAAATGCTGACAGAGACTTGGGACGATTCAAAAGTTCTTGGTTTGTGAAAGACAAACAGGATGGCATACCTGAGGAACAACAACTCACCAATGGTAATTTTTTTCAAATTATATTACTTTTTAAAAGGTTTTACAACAATTTGTATCGGGGTCACATGATTTCAAATGCAATTTGGGATTTATAAGCACAAGAAAATTTTTCTAAGGCTAAGAAAAATTATGGCATGTGCCCCTTAAATTTGTAGTTTTTTAAAAATTTGCAAGAGCACAGCAGCATTCAATGGACCAGCAGAAAAGTCCAACAATTTGATTACTTCAAACACCCTTTTTTAAGGCTTTTATACATGCAGCATGGCCAGCACAGCCTTTCCACTGAGCGGGCTCCTGATTTTCAAGTCTTGCTACTTTTACGTTAATTTGGTTTTGAGGATCTTAAACACAAAACTTTGATAGCTTTACTGAAAAGACTTGATAGTTAAACTACCTGGGTCACATCCGCATGTTTGAGATGTGCCACAGTTGAATTAACCATGCAATCAGTAATTTATGTTTAAAATGTGAATGTAAAATCTTAAATCATAGAAAGACCATTGCAGGCTCTCCTTTTGAAAGCAAATTGAAGGAAACATCTTGGAACATCCCAATCGAGAGCCTGTTCACAGGCTATGTATTATTGGGATGTAATAAGGGTTCTTTTGAAAGTACATGTAATAGTCTTTCAATATGTATTGTCATTTTTACAGAATGTGAGAAAATGGCATCAAGTAAAAAAGGGAAAAAGAAGAGCCAAAAGAGCAAGTTACCTGCTGCTCCCTTCAAACTGTCAAGTGAAGACTTGAAATTGGCAGATAAGCGTACAACAAATATCTGTGTACCTGTGGGGTATGGTTGGAAACCAGGCCCTTTCTTTTGCAAAAAGCGCTATCTCAAGTCACATGACTGGAAGCAGGAACTACTGTAAATCAAGGATGTTTTATTTACAGCTGTTTTAATAATAATAATAATAATGATAATTTCAGTGTTAAGTCTTCTAGCTGGCCATGTAAGGCTTACTAATAGGGGACACTAAATTACAATACTATTAACACTAACTAATTAATATATATAAAAAAATATTTGCTTAAGATAAAATTTACAAGAAAGGTTGCAATTGAAAAGTATTAAAACCTGTGCTGCAAGCATGGAAAGGCTGTGGATGGTGAATACCAGTGGCAATGTAAATATGACAAAAACTAATACTTCAAAGATTTTGTTCTGCTACGTGTAATGATAGGCTGTTTTAAGTAAAACATATAGCTCTGTGAAGATTCATTTTACAAAATTTTAATGCAAATACCTGTCATTTCAGTAAATCTGGCCAGTTCATAGCTCAGGTTTAATTTGTTTTAACAAAGTCAATTTTCTAGTCTTAATCAGTGAAATTGTTAAAAGAACACAATACTGTCATAGAGAGTAGTTGCACTAAGTGCTTTATGTAACTTGCAGGCATGTAGCTATGATTTGAAACTGATGGAAATTTCTCTGCTATATAGGCAGGTTCACTAGTCAAGGGAACGTATTAAAAACCGACCCAATTTGCCCATTTCCCAGCCTTAATAAACATAATAATAATAATAATAATAATAATAATAATAAAATTCATTCAACAGACGGTATTTTACATGACATCCCCCTTTTAATATACATCATATTCTTGACTTGTAGAGAGAATAATAATATTATGATATTAAGCTGCGCAATTTAGCATCTTCCTGTGAATCTAAAGTTTTCCAAAATTTTCCAAAGCATACAAGACTCTTTTGGTGGAGATTGTGCAAGGAATACAGTATTTCTAAAGAAAGTTCTGTCTCTCTTGCTTTCATGTGTTCCGTTCAACTCAGTGAACTCTGTGCCACTTCATTTTGCTGTTCTTTTTATTACAAAACAAATGATCAGGAGCAATCTCTAGCTGTTTAAATTAAACAAACTGAAAAATTGCCTAAATGATTGCCAGCTAGTTTCTTAAACTCAATCAAGTAAGTTAGTCAATAATATAATTAATATTGAGAAAACAATAATAATATTATTATTGAATGAGTGCTTGTTGGAGATGGGGTGGTCACAACCAACTCAGAGCTACATAGTATACACCTCATATCTGCATACCCACACAGAATAATAATTATTATTGTTAATTATACATGTGCATATTGTAAGTAGAAACCCAAAAACATATTTTTTTCCTGACCTTGTTGATGCCACTGATCCACTCAATTTCATTGTAGCTTGCAATGGATGGCATCTTGAAGTACTGCTTAAGAGGACTTTTGGGAGAGTCACAGCGGAAAACATTTTTTCGCCTTCTGGATGTCATTCGAAAAGTCTGCAGTGAATGTCAAGACAGTGATACTTTGCCGGCCTTGGAGAAGGAAATAAATGAAGTGTGTGCTGAGATAGAACGTGACTTCCCCATCAGTATTCAGGTAAAAATTAAAAATGCAAAGTCAAATGAACAGTAAGGTGAATTAATTTATTTATTCTAACAGTTACCATCTTAATTCCTGGCACACTGGGGGTCAGTTGACTTTAATACATGTTGCTAAATGAAATTGTCTCTTGCCAATTACTGTCTTTATTACACCCATTTGAAATTACTGGTGATCCTTGAAATCTGATTGGTTCTCAACAGTGCGATTTATTCCCGAATCCCACCATTTTTTGCTCTAAATCACATTCTTTTTAAGCTCTTCAGAATGATTATGAAATAATAATAACCAATCAAATTTGATAAATTACTTGTACTAGCCGATCAGATCGCAGAAAAATTTAGGCAAAAAAAAAGTCCTTGGTGGGGGGGGGGGTTGCAATTTCTGTTCCCCAAATTCCCCCTTTACCAGAAAAAGCAGGGTTTCCTGAAGTGGATAAATAAATATATATTAATATTGACAAAAAACCTGTATGATTTCAAAATGGGTGTACAGTAGAACCCCGCCTTACGGCCACCCCGTTATTACAGCCACCTCGTTATTACTGCCACTCGGCAAAACGACCATACATTTTCTTGTAAAAAAAACCCCCGTTAATAAGGCCAATTTTTTTTTGGCCCCTTGGTGACCTTATTAATGCGGTTCCACTGTAATAACGTGGTAATTTAACTTTGTTTTGTGCAATTTTGATCGAAAATCGTACTTGTGATTTCAAATCGTACTCGCGCTCTACGTGCTCATTCGATTTTGAAGTCACGGGTATGATTTCGGACCAAATTGCACTCCACTCAGTTCAAGCACCATTATTAACATGTTTGTATTTTCTGCTAATTTTTTTTACAATTCTTTACTTGTGTGTTTTTGACATTAATTTTATAAGCATCATACTGATACCAAGAACATTTTTAACATTGGGTTATTATTTTTGGTATCTTTTAAACAATAAGCCTGCACATCTTCCGCCATTCAGTGGCTGGGATTCAGCAACTGGGGCCAGTCCATGGTTGGTGGATGTACTGCTACGAAAGGTTTAGCAGCTGGATCTGCCAAAGGGTTAAGATTCGCCGTTTTCCAGACGCAACTGTTATGGAAACTTACAGAGTGCGTATGCATTAGTACTTTTACTAGTTTTAATGATTATTCATTAAATGATTATAATGCTCAACTATCCAAGTAAATAGGTGGCTTTAAGTGCAGAGTTCCTCTCATGATTATAATGCTCAAGTATCCAAGTTAATAGGTGGCTTTAAGTGCAGAGTTCCTCTCAATTTAAGGTGGCTCCTTCGAAGCTTTAGGAATCTCTGTGCAAACTGATGCAAGTCTACAACCCCGGACAAAACCTGTTGAGACAAATCGCGAAAATGCCTATTTTTTCCTGTCATCCCGGCAAAAACTGAAACCACCGCCAAATGAATGCCCGATTTCCCCCCCTCCCCTTATCCAAAGTTGTTTAGGATAGCATGGCAATTATACACGTTGGTTTTTAGACCAAGGCAACTTTGAATAGGGGGTGGGGAGGGGGTTTACTTTTTGTGTTTAGGGGAGACGGGAGTAGGGCGCAAAAGCTAGAAAATAGATGGAATTGTCTCAACAGTTTTGTCCGGGGTTGTCTGTGAAGGCCAGTTGTTCAAATCGCTGTAACTTCGCGATGTAAGGTCGGAGGGTATTGATTTTTTGCACAGATGTTGTACTTGTCTAAAGCTTTGTGACTACGAAAGAAGGTGTCATAAAAACAATTAGGATGCATTAATTATGCACTTAGAAATTTAGCCATAAATTAGAAACCTTATACCTAAATGAGAAAGAAATCATGCTCTTTACGGAAATAGTATTGAAATTAATTGTGGTTGGTGGCCACGGTTAAGGAGTTACTGTGTGTCACAAGTGTGATATCTTAATAGGAGCCTTACCTCCGGCCTTTTTACCAACGTTAATTGTGCTTACATGTCGAATAAATTAGATAAGACTGGGTATTTATTATATTTGCGCAGCACAACTGTCCTGTTCAAAAATAATAGTGCGTGGTGTGCAGGTCATGCACGAGGACTCAAGAATGCGGCGGAGCAGTTAAAAATAACCTTTAGAGGTAGTGATACTTAGTTGTAGTGACAACTTTCTCCATGTAGTTAAAGTAGAACTGGAAAAGTAAGCTTCACCGAGTTAACAATACCCGCGTTTACTGAGTGTGTAATTAGAACAATTTACAACATATATACCAGATTATCTACTTGACAAAATAATGGAATCTATGCCGATAAAACCGCTAATTCTTCTATGACAACCAAGGCCAAAAGAACAAATATTAATGAAGAACTTCCAAAATGGGTAGAAATAGGATGTGTAGGGAAAGCAATACCTCTTTGATCACAAATACAGCGAAAACATGTTGTCACCCGATGGCAGTTCTTTTGTGGCAAAAAACAGCGCATTTCATGACAATTACACCAGTGTCAAAAAGTTTTCCCTCAAGTAAAAAGGTCTTTTTAATGCTTGAAAATCAACAAAAAGGTTCTATATACTACGGAAAATGCTTGAAAGCACCGTAAACGCTTGAAATAAACGATTAACAGGCACGCACATGTTTATTCCAACGGTTAACAACGGTTAACAGCGGTTAACAGAATATATTAAAGGAAACTGATAGTCTAACTCTTGTTTTTCTTCAGAAAAGTTGTTAACCGTCGTTAATCGATGTTTCTTTCCTCTGCGGTACTTTATTCGTTAAGTTAAGCGTGTGCGAGAAAAACTACTCCGTTTTTGTTGCATAGCAAGCTCATCGAAGCACCTTACACATCAAGGGATTTCCCGTTATTGTTCCCGCGGGATCTGCGTGGAGAAATGAGAGATCCATCATACCACATTCCCGTTCGTACACAATTCCACATTTGCTGTAACTGAGGCAATGTTGTCCTATTAAGTGTAGGATCTTTGCACTACACTTGGCGAACGACGTAATCACTGCTAAGGCAAATTACTCGCGGGATGGAAAAATGAGCCAAATTCGCGTGACTGTAAGTGACCAGATAAGCGCACTAACCTTCCTCTCAGCTAGTGATTCATGCGATATTTCCGAGCCTCCTGAAAATGACTCGTCACTATCGGAAGTTCTCGAGAGATCCATTTTGTCTGGCGATTACATATCAATGTCATCATTTGAGCAGGCAAAGCGTCTACGGACACGTAAGGCGTTGAAAGTCATGCCCATGGTAACGTCACAGAGTAAATGTCATTTGACAGATCATGTAATCAGAGTGTTATAACTTCAATTTTTACTGTAAAAATTTTATTTCGCATTCAAAAGAAAAAAAAGTATGCTGAAACAATGACTTTTATCAATTTGACCAAAAGAGAGGACTATAACTTGAGGTAATTGCTATGAAAGTTAAAGAATACCGAAAACAGTCCGCAGACAACCCCGGACAAAACCTGTTGAGACAAATCGCGAAAATGCCTATTTTTTCCTGTCATCCCGGCAAAAACTGAAACCGCCGCCAAATGAATGCCCGATTTCCCCCCCTCCCCTTATCCAAAGTTGTTTAGGATAGCATGGCAATTATACACGTTGGTTTTTAGACCAAGGCAACTTTAAATAGGGGGTGGGGAGGGGGTTTACTTTTTGTGTTTAGGGGAGACGGGAGTAGGGCGCAAAAGTTAGAAAATAGATGGAATTGTCTCAACAGTTTTGTCCGGGGTTGTAGCAAAAAAAGTGAAGAAGCGAAAATAAAGCTTCCCCGGTATCTCCAGTCCCCCCCTTCCACCTTATAATAACCTTATTCATTTACCCATATGCTCTTTGCTCTTGTGTATAGTAATTATTTATTTTATTCACTAAACAGTGCCACAGTATTGCTAATTTGATGATTTAACTCACCAATGTGGTTTTTACATTTTTAGATATTTGATTGGGTTCAGTATATGAGCCTTTCTGGGTGCCTTCCTTCTTTTGATGTAGATGTTGTGGCAGAGTGTGAGGCACCTACATGTAAAGTAACAAATTCATCCTCCTTCATGAACTACCAACTTACCACTCAAGAAATCAGAGACTTGAATGGTTACTATGGTGATGTCTTAACTTTGGATCATGCAAGCTGTCTTCAACTCTTCTCTGTTGAAAGGAAGGTGCATGGAAAATCTCATGTATGGAAGGCTCAAAAACTGGATTCCTCTGATAGCAAGCATATATCCTCTGTGGTGCAGGTTGATTTTGGAAATACTAAACATGTTGGAAGAGTGATTCATTTTTTAGCCCTTCCAGTTTCAGGAATCAACAAGGAATTTGCCACCATTGAGATTTTCACTGTTTTTGAACAAGATCCTGGCAGTTGTTTGTATTTTGTTAACACTTTGTCATTCAATGTAACAACGGTACCTTTTGAATTCATTTCAGTCCCTTTGGTAACAGCTATAGATGATGATAATGAATTCAATTTCTGGATACTGAACATTTAATGGAGAAATATCAATTGAAACATTTATTTCCCAGCCAGCCCAGCTTGCTAGCGAGGTTCTGGCATTAAAATTCTTAGCAGCAAATAAGCCTAAATTGATTAATTGATTATGTCTGTGAAACCTGACTGGTAAAGACATAAGGTGTACATGTGACTGAGCATTTTTACTCCTTGACTACTTACAGATAATCAAGTCATGCAAGTTGTAGTAGTTTTGATAAATAGTTTAAAGCAATGCAATTAGCAATTGTACAGTAGCACATGCATTATGTTCACTTAAATGGAACATGGCTGCATGATATACATGTGGGTAATTTCATAATTAATTAGTGTCAGTAAGTTGTTAATGCTTTCAAAAAGCAAACAGCCCTCAGACATATATCATTCAATTTGAAATGACACTATCTTGATCAGTTTGACATATATATGAAGGAATAATTTTCATTTCATATTTCACATCATTGGTATTTCTCTTTATGCCAACTTTTATTCACATGTTTTTTTCACATGCTAATAAAATTTCACATGTATGTGAAACTCAAGTTAGTTTATGGAACCAGTTTCACATGTTTTTCACATAGTGTAACTTTTCACACATTTATTTCACAGCATTTTTCACAGCATAAAAAATTTCACATGCATTTCACATAAGTTTCACACAGTTTTCACATGATCTGCCACAGTAGTGAAAGTATGCACTACAGTGTTATAATTATACAGTCTTAACAAAATTGAAAACAATGGCCATGCAAAATTTTGGGGTAAACAATGTGAGAATAGGTCAATAAAATACACTCCTGTACATGGTAGCTATGAAGGTCCACCCCTGAAGAAAAGGGTAAATTCTTATAATTTATTGATAATTAGACCTTTGTAATTATATTAATCCACCCTCACACCATTTTTGAATGACCCCTTTTGTTTCCCACTTTTAATCTTCCAGTTTTAAAACATTAAAATAATCGGTTGACTTGCCCTGTTTTTGCAAACCATAGCCATGAGATCTTGGATTGATTTTTCTCTTGATCCTGAGAAGTTTTCTTCCTTCTTGTAGGTAAATTGTATAACCCGGCCATTTAATCTGCAAAATTAAAATAAATCAAATTTTTGATGAGTAAAGCTTTGAAAAAAAAAATTGATTCTCCATAAGGAAGCGCCCATTATTAATAGCCCACATAACCTTTATTAGGCGGTTACTATCTTTTAAAACGGCATTAAAACCACCAACCTCTCACTTTCCTTGAAATTGGAAGTCAACAAAACACTTCCCTAGGGACAATCTATTGCGGACTGAGAAGAGCCTTGGAGAAGACCACCTTGCACGTGCAATATAAACTCGGTAAAACTTTCAGTCATTTTTACATCATCTACAACAACCACAAAGGTTGTTTTTGTCAATGTCTGTAACAGTTTTTTCCTGAAAAGAATAATTCAGTTATTAGGAAGGCATTCCTATATCAAAACAAATTTGTCATTAGTTGTTTATAAACAATTCCTTTAAAAGTAGTGGAGAGAATTGGTCACTAAATGTCAGGTAAATAAATCTCGTTTGATCATGTCTACAACTCTTTTGACCTCAAAGCTTTAATAATATCTAAGAAGAATTTGCTGTACACAGAGAAATTTGATTCTGGTCACTCTTAGGGCAGTTAAATAACATGCAATGAATACAAAATTCAGCTGCAATTGTTGGAATCCTTTTGGTGTAGACTGAGTAAATTAAGTTTAAAGTAGCTAAATCATTATTATTTGCTAACTGGTCACAATTCTAAGGGCTAGCTATTTTTTTCACCCTCTTATACTCAATTATACTATCATTTTTCAATCAGATTGATGAGGGAAAAAAGTAATCATTCTTACAAGGAAACTCCTGACATAACTTGGTCTCCACCAGCAAGAAGCTGGTTGTGCTTATGCCTAGGAACACCGTGGGCATAAGCCAGCATTCTTGCTGTTACCGACTTTCCCACAGACTTTGCTGGGCTGTAAATCATTTCTACATTTGCGTGTCCTATATTGGAGATAAGAAGGGGAACATAAACTAATGTCATAACATGGATATTAAATGACTGGTCAAGTAAACGGTAGTATGTCTGAAACCCCCATTTTCAAACCAGGCAATGGCTGTCCGCCAGTGATGACAAGCTCTCACACTTCAGTGTGTATTTTTGAGTGCAATTTTTGAATGATTACAATGATGCCATGACTTAGAAAATAGTCCAGATATTACGCACACTATGATTGGCTAATACGCATTGCATTACAGTGAGTATATAAACACACAAAGCTTAAGTTTGAAGAAAGGTTTGAGTTTCAAACTCCACATATCAATATTGTCTTATTTACTGCTAACCTCAGAAGCTGGAAAATGGAAAATCTTTACAGACATGCTGTCGAGAAAATTCTGTACTTGTAAAGCATTTTTTTGTTTGGCAAAACAAGAACTGATTATACATACAAAACTTTATGCATAACATTTTGCAACCCAATTTCTCCTTAAATCAGTGTCATAAACAAGAGTTTTCTATGGTGGCCCATAAGGGACATCTCGATATTTTTCATTTCCACTTAATAATTTGCGACTTGACTTACTCTCGATCAAAGTTAATAAATAGCAATCCAAATTTATATCTCGATTTAGACTTAAAACTCGCGATGATAAGTTATAACTCTCAATCGCAACTTCTAACCCGCGATCGCCACGTATAACTCTCGATCGCAACTTATAACCCGCGATCGCTACTTATAACTTGTAATTGCGACTTACAACTCGTGATCGCCACTTATAACTCCCTGTCACCACTTACGATTCACGATTGCTACTTATAACTCGCGTTCGCCACTTATAATTCGTGATCGCAACTTACAACTCTCGATCACCACTTACAAGTCGCGATAGCTACTTATAACTCACGATCGCCAGTTGTAGCTCGCGATCGCCACTTATAACTCGTGATCGCGACTTACAACTCGCTATCGCCACTTGTAACTCGCGATCGCCAGTTATAACTCGCAATCCCCAGTTATATCTCATGATCGCCACTTATAACTCACGATCCCCACTTATAACTCGCGATCGCTACTTATAACTTGCGATTGCCTCCGACAACTCGCGATCACCACTTACAACTCATGATCGTTTAATTATACCTCGTGATCGTGATTTATACCTCTCGATCACGTGTTGGAGGATGGCTATGTACTCCAGCTAGTGAGCGTGTGCATATTCAGTACCGCCATTGCGACAACGCGATATGGCGGTTGTTACCCGGAATTACTTTGTTGTGACTTTTCTAATCGCTCTTTTCACACTTAATGCCTGTGGAGCCCTTCCAAATTATATTCCTAATTTACGTAGAGGCAATGGAGATTGAGACGCTTTGATAGAGGACTACTTTGGTCTTGGTTTCAGCTACTCTGAAGTGCTTTCATTTCTTCAGGTATATCATGACATTAGGTTGAGTTTGAGGCATCTCAAAAGGATCCTAAAAAAGCGTGGACTGCGTAGGAGAAATATCCAGTCAAATGTAGAAACAGTCATCGATGCAGTAGAGCATGAATTACAGTGGAGTGTGAGTACTATTGGATATCGAGAAATACATCAACGAATGTTGAGTGATCATGGTGTTGTGATTGATCAAGAAACAGTTAGGCGTATCATTAAGGGTCTGGATCCAGAGGGTGTTGAAATGCGATCCAAGAGACGGTTTAGGAGAAGGAAGTATGTAGCTTCGGGTGCTAACTTTATATGGCATCTTGATGGGTACGCTAAATTAAAACCGCACGGGTTCTGCATTCACGGTGCCATAGACGGTTACAGTCGACGCATATTATGGCTTGAAGTGGGCCCTACAAATAATAACCCAATGATCACTGTTCAATTCTTCATTGATGTGTTCGGCAGTTAAGTGGGCTTCCACGAGTAGTCTGAGGGGATTGTGGAACTGAAAACATACATATTGCTGCAGTTCAGCGGTTCATGAGGAGAAATCATGGGGATAGCATGGCTGGGGAAAAAAGCTTTCTCTATGGAAAGTAGGATTGAAGCTTGGTGGGGATTTTTAAGGAAGAGTATCGCCGACTGGTGGATGCGATTTTTTAAAGATTTGACAGACTCAGGGTCACTTCGATAACAGCAGCGTTATCCATGTGCAATGCTTGAGGTTTTGCTTTATGGGCTTAATTCGAGAGGAACTGTATAAGGTTGCAAAGAACTGGAACTTACACAAGATACGGCCTTCTAATGCAGACACACCACATGGAAGGCCTGATACACTTTTTTTTCTCCCAGAGGAGGCGGGAGCTACGGATTTCCAAAAGGACGCTGACATGAATGATCTGGAGGTAGCAGAGAACTCAGTACGTGGCAAGCGATGTCATCCTCTTGGTTGTTCACTAGCATTCGTATCATTAGCAGAACTCATTATGGAGGATAACGACTTACATCTACCACAAGACCCAGACCAGGCAAAGTCTCTATACTTAGACCTGCTTTATCATATCGACAACTTGTAAATCACCAATCTCTCTGAGGGAAAGATGCAACAAAATGACTGACAAGTGATGTGCATGACATTTCAAGTTTTTCCGCCGGTAATTTCGTTTTCGTTACCAAAAAATACCACGTCCAGATGTGAAACTCGCTGTAGAAGAACTAGACAAGATCAGCACTAAGAACACCATACAACTGGTAGATTCAGTAATTATTAAGTAGTTCCATCATTGTGTTAGTTGAGTATTAAGAATCACGGTTGTTCGGTTGTGAAAGCACGATTGTATAAAAGTTTAATGTTTCAACACCAACTGGTCACTCCGTAGCTGCTATGATTATTCCCTGTCTGCTACAACACAAATGAAATTAATTGCCCGTGACAAATGAGAGAGAGCTTTATCCTCTCTTGCTCATCCTCAGTCTTCCCTTGTTGCACTGATTTTTCCCCGTTACGCGTTAACACTCCGGCGCTTAATTTTTGTACCGTTTTTGTTTTAGATAACTAGGAAAATGAGCACTTTATTCTGATAAGAGAAAGGCCTTGATGTAAGTAGAACATTTCTTCAGAAATAATATTATATTAACGTCAAGATTGTTGGTAAATAGGACCCGCTAGGGCATTAGAGCTGGAACAATGTCTTGCCCCTCTTTCGCTAAAAATTTGCGTTATCACTATGCCTGTACAGGTAGCCTCGTCCCCTGGCCAAAAAATCTCTGGGGACAAGGTTGCTGTCGAGCAAGGGGAAGGCATTAAGAATGAGAACTTTACCTTTCGAGCCATTCATGGAAAATATAAGCATTGCATGGGTTCATTTGAAATTTTTGTAGGGTCTTCTTCTTGAAAACGTTTTTTTAAAAAAACTATTTAATAATCATTAAGAAGACATATCTCACAGTGTACTAAATAAACTTAACCGGCCACAAACAATGCTAAAAATTGATCAGCCAAAACAAGGGAGTCTGACTTTGGTAACTTCTAACGAGTCGGTTTCTTAGTTGACTGAGTCGATTTTGCTACACAAAAAGGAGTTGGGTAGTTTTAGGTTGTAGGCCCTTTAGAATAATGCATGACACCAGGACATGGGTTATGTTCGTAACCCTTTTTTTGGTAGCTACATTTTAGTTGACAAGTGCCGAGAGGGGAAACGCCAACTCGGAGCTCCGCTACATTTCAAAATATTCCGACCTAGGCTAGTGGACACTCAGTTTGTCTGCACAAAAATTGAAACGTTTAAAAAGAATACCGTAAAATCCCACGTTAAAGCCCTGGGCTTATACATACAAGGTCAAAAGGGGTTTTGGGTGGGCTTATATGTGGGGGGCATGAAAGCGAAAAAAAAAAGGTTCGAAGCGACATAAAACGTATCTGAGAAACTAATTAAAGCAAACATACCATTACAGTTAGAGTAACATTAGTAAATTTATTGCGCGTCACAATAAACAGAGAATGTATTTTAGCCAGCTGTTTGCTCTCTTGCTCCAAAAGATTGGAAATGAACAGTAGAACAGAACTCCGTTATATATGCATGAACATTTGTTTCTTTCTTTGGTATCAATATAACTATTGTTCTAAACTCCACAGCCACTTGTTTATGCCGATAACTTTAGCTACTGAAAAATTTTGATGTTTGCAGAGAAACGCACCCATACATTAGATGGGCTTATAAACAGGGGGCTCATATCCGGAATAATATCTTCATTAGCAAATGGATGGGCTTATATCCAAGGGGCTTAAAACCGGGGGTGGGGCTTTAACGTGGGATTTTACGGTATCGTAACACGTGAAACCCCAAGTTAACCTCGTTCCCAGGGCCTCTAATTCCCGTCATTTCTCTCGCCCGAAAAAGAGAAAAAATGATCCTGGGAATAAGGTTACCCTCAACTGTCACCACAAAAAATATTTGAGACGAGTAATATCAACGTTTCTTTATTAACATGTCAATCTTGAGAGACAACTGCAAGAAATCACGAAAATGTGCCATCAACTCACCATACGGGGCTGTCATCAAGGGCCGGGGGCTGGGAATTTTCTTCGCCAATTATGAACGTGACCCCCGCCTTGCTCTGGTTCTATTATTTTTCTTACATTTTCCTACAAACAAAATCCCTAGTCCTTGGATTCCCCCGTCTACTTGTGTTATTAGCCCGGCCACTTGAAATTTTAATGACAGCCCTGATGTCTCATATTAACTGTGATCATCGGCTATCTAAAATGAAGCAATTGTTCAAGAGTAAAATAATAATAATAAGGCTGATGTGAAATTTAAACGAGCTTGTGATTTTATCATTAAGTAACAACTTACTATCTGTCACATGAACAGTAGTAAATGAAAGTGAATGTTTTGCCTGGAAGCAAAAATCTTAACACAAACATCTTAACCAGGAGATGGGCTCCTATCTTAACACATGAAGAAATCACAAAAATGTGCAATCAACTCACTTAACTGTGATCGGCTGTCTAAAATGGAGCAATTGCTCAAAAGTTGAAAACAAATCAATAAGAGGCTGATGTGAAATGCTGCTTGAAAGCAGTTTCCTCAATTTAAGCCGTCTTTTACATCTGTCTCGTGAACAGTAACAAGGGAAATTGAATGTTCTGCCTGGAAGCAGAAATCTTAACACGAACATCTTAACGCAAACGTCTTCGCGTCTCACAATGTGAAAAAAGAAAAAGAAAAAACCGGAGACGATGCAAATGCTAGTCAATTAACTAAAAATAAAAAAACGGAATAATTGCATTTTTCATGAAAAAGTCTACTTTTACAGGACTGTGTCGTTGAAACTGGCTTTTACTTTCAAGAGAGTTTTGCAAGCACCATACTCTTGAAAAGTCCGTCCTTGGGAAGACCATCCCGGCTGCTAATCATTCAGGTCCCAGATGTTACAATCTCGAAGATAAAGGTCCAAGTTGTTTCGCATTTGTGAATATGATTGGAAGTTTCTGGGCAGAATTAATCTGCGGAAGCAGGTGTACGCTTTGGGGCAAATCGCCACGGGAGCCATGACTTCTGTATGCACTGCAATGCTGTGATCAGGAAGTAACACATCCGAAGCTGTAGAGAAGCGGAGAAGTTTGGCAAGCATTTGGTGGCTAGATCCTTTGAGATAGCGTTCCAGCCATCGAAAAATTTGTGCCTCTTTAGCGTTTTGTGGAGTTAATGCCAAATTAGCCATGATGCGGGCTGCTGTTGGTCTGGACATTTCGTACAGTTATGCAATTTCTTCTTCACTCACGTTTGACCACAGATCACCCATTCCTTGGCGCAAGCTAGTCAAACACATGAAGGGCTTCGTCACAAACTGGGCAGTCCCCACGAAAATAAGGATGGATCTTATGTTGTCTGCAGTGGGTAACTGGCGCAAGTTGTAATCATCCAGCAAGTCAATAATTTCTTTTCTTGGAAACGGCCCTACACAATCGAGCGCGCTACTTAAACAGTCCTTCTTGTTAGGTGGTAAGAGTGCAAGAAATGACTCTACAATGCAGTGGTCCATGGCAGTCCCAAGAAGGGCATGTTGCATTGATGCTTGTGACAATTTGACTGGGAAGACACCGCATAGTATAAACTGGTGCGTCAAAATTCTCCCGATGCTTACGTAGTCTTCCTGGCTTAGATCTGGAAGAAGAGGAAGCGTGTGTTTGCTATCTCCGTCACTTTGGGACAAAAATGTGTCCCAGAATGACGAGTAAACTTCTCTCAAAACGCCATCTCCTGTTGCTTCGGATCCCTCGATGACTGCTGCAACTTTCCTCTGAAGGATGCTGGGGTCTTTGTACACAGAAATAAGATCCCTTACAATGTTTTCCCTGCTGGTGATAATGGAAACTGTCTCTTTCAGGGAATCCAGTGTCTCTTTTTGCTTCTTTTGTAGCTTGGTGTAGTTTTCCTTGACAATTTCCTCTTTACGTTCCGCATCTAAGACATAATAAGGAATTGGAAAATGCGAGGGCTGACTTGGGGAATATAAGCCAGAAACATCAAAGCCGGCAGTCCCAGGTTCGCTAGGAAAATAATAGGTGCAAAGTTTTAAAGAGGATCGACAAGCTATCATTATTTGTACACTAAATAAGTCCACTTGGATGCCTTTTATAATTCGCTATCTCTGTGTATTCGCTACTTATTCCAAATATTATCTCTCTTTGTTCTTTCGATGGCTGATTTACTCTTTTGGTCATGTAGCTGATTTAATCCATCATTTGCTTGCTTGCTTAAGCACTTACTATCTCACTCACTCCTGGAAACATGAAAATCAGATTAGCACGACATATTTTATAGAGAACGACAATTAGAGAATTCTGAAATACGACTTAACTAGGTATGGTAAAAAGTGTTACAAGTCTCAAAATCTTTCTTCCAATCGAAAAAACATCATAAGTCCAGAGTTCAAAGATCATTCTCGCTAAGACTCGTAGTAGATTGACGAAGGGTACCACGTTTTCCCGCCAAAATGACGCTGGTTCACGCGCGAGTATTACTTAGGATATACGTGAGAAATCAGTGAGGAATCGATAGCTTTTTAAACTGAATAGTCTTAACCGTATTTTTGAAGAAAAAATTTACATGCTTGTTGGTGGACTACAAAGATTACCTTAGATCCTCGTCCTGTAGAAATTGGTGGGGTACCTCGTCTGTAACTGCTTCGATTGAGATGTCTCCCACGATTGAGATGTCTCCCACAGCCCCAAAACCTTTGAAGTTTACTTCTGGAGAAGTAAACTGGAGTTGATTTAATGCAGCACATGGATTTTCAGAACCTAGACATTTTCTAGGGTGCATAGGACCTTGTACTTTGGTTCAAGAGATTTTAGGGAAGCTAGCTAGCCTTGAGTTAAGCTTGTTTTAGGGACGGTTCATAATTTATGGGTTTGGGGGCTATGAGGATCTTATTTTTTTCTTAAATATTTATTCTAGCCCCCCTGGTGGTGTAAGATTCTTTTCTGCCCCCCTCCCACCCCCTCATGAGAGCTTGCAGACAAAGGTAAAATACCATGAACCCCTCCCCTACCATGTGTTCTTTAAATCACTTTGAATTGTGATACAAACAACATTTAGGCCTCAACAATGAAGTCTTTTTTAGAACTTTAACTCAATATTGCATAAAATAACTGCACAATAGATTATTTAAGTGACTTTATTAATTTTTATTTTTTATTAATGCTTTGTTACACAGAAAGTACAGAATATTGACATATTTAAATGAAAAAGAAAAAGATTACATGATGAAAACATTAAATATTCAAATATTATGACTTAATTATATAACATCTGAATGGAATAAAGACAGTGGACAGTTTAAGTTTTAAAGCTTTGCAAAAGAATTATAGTATATTATTTGGATGTTTCCTCTTGTTCTTCTAGTATTTTATAACCTGGGCCCTCCCCCCACCACTATAGTGGCACTTTTCGACTCTGAAATCATACCCTTCAACATTCACTTAACTTTTACTACAGAATCAAAACGAATTATAGCCCTTCTGCCTACCTAGATCTAACAAGAAAGAACCCTTCTAGGAAAACATTAGTGAAACTGAGAAGAAGCAGTCACAAACTTAGGATTGAGGGGGGTCATGGTAAGTTTTAAGTTGCCCGCCCCCTATACAGAGTACCAATTGACAACTCCAGAAAATACCCTAACATACCATAATGCTCTTTTTTTTGTCACTCCAAAATTTTGCATGAGAATTGTCTTTGGTTTCTCTTGGAAGTTAAAATGGCCTCTAGAGAAACTACGGAAAATTTTGGGGTGACAAACAAAGAGCATTATGGTATGTTATGCTTTTTTTCACTGGAGTGGTCAGTTGAATTTTGATGGCCCCTCCTAAATGTTTTGAATGAAAATTAATGCCCCGCAGAAAAAAATCCCCATTACCCCCCCAACCCATAAATTATGAACAGTCCCTGCTCCGTGGCGTAATAAATCGTAACCCGTGACTTTGTCTAATGTAAATAAAGAAAAAACAGAATGCATCTAGAGAAAGAAACCGCACAGAAGACAAGTATGTTTCGCTCTGTTTTGCTTTTTATTATTCAATGAATGCTTCATTAAGGGCTTTTTTACGTCTAAAACATTAGTTAGAGATATTACCACCCAGGCAAAGTTTCACGGCTGCCAATGAAGGCACCACACCGTTTCAAACGAAAAACGTCTAATCTTAATTGCCTGTTTAAATGTGAGCTTGGCTTTAAAAGTACAGCCTATACGGAAATTATTACTGTAATACTACTTGAACTTTACCTTCTCTTCCCTAAATCTGTCTATGACGTCTTCATTAACTCCTCTGCTTCGGAGGAATCTAACAACCTACAAACAGATAAAAAGATGTATATTCGTGTGTCAAAAGATGCTAAATTGCATCGCTAAAGTAAGCTTAGAATATGTTAGATAATGTAATCCAATATCTTTGGAATCATACAGGCACAGTTTACTCCTATGTAAAGCCACACTATGGAGACTAACTTTTAAAACACACAGCAAAATCACACATACCTCCTCGACTTCGTCCGCCATCTTCAGCTATCACATGCGATTGCCGGTACACCTCGTCCCAGGGTCCCTATGACGATGTGAGCCACAAATAGAAAGTACAGGCGATCGCGAGTTGTAAATGGCGATGGCGAGTTATAAGTGGTGATCGCGAGTTATAAGTGGCGAATCACCAGTTATAAGTGTCGATCGCAATTTAGAAGTGTCCATGGCGAGATATAACTGGCGATCGCGAGTTATAACTAGCGATGGCAAGTTATAATTGCGAACGCGAATTACAAGTGGCGATAGCGAGTTATAAGTCGCCATCGCAAGTTATAAGTGGCGATCACGAAATATAACTGGGGATCGTGAGTTAAAAGTGGCGATAGCGAGTTGTAAGTCGCGATCGCGAGTTATAAGTGGCGATCGCGAGTAATAAGTAGCTATCGCGACTCGTAAGTGGCGATCGCGAGTTGTAAGTTGCGATCACGAATCATAAGTGGCGATCACGAATTATAAGTGACGATCGCGAGTTATAAGTAGCGATCGCAAATTGTAAGAAGCAATCGGGAGTTATAAGAAGCGATCGCGAATTGTAAGTCGGGATTATGAGTTATAAGTGGCGATCGCGAGTTAGAAGTTGCGATCGAGAGTTATAACTTATCATCGCGAGTTTTAAGTCTCAACCGAGAGATATAAATTTGTATTGCTATTTATTAACTTTGATCGAGAGTAAGTCAAATCGCAAATTATTAAGTGGGAATGAAAAATATCGAGATGTCCCTTATGGGCCACCGTAGTTTTCCCTTTTTCTCAGGAACGTTGTTTTTAAAAAGCAAAAAAAACTGTTTTCCCGTGTTTGCATGTAGTCTTATAGAAAACATTTTCTACTGTGAAAATGGCATTAAAATCTAAAGAAAATTTTCAATAACTTCTGTTCAAGTGATAGTGCAGACACTTTTGGGGTGGAGTGTATTTTAAAGAAAAAGTAAGCTTACCTAGCTCGAGAAATGCATTTAACATAATTGTATTGTGTATTTTGTAATTTGTTTACCCACGGATCACCAAGGAGTTTATAAGAACTCGTTGAAATGTGTCCGTGCATTCCAGATCGAATTGGAATTTGAAAGTGCATGTTGGTTTTTAAGGAGAGGGGAAAACCGGAGTACCCGGAGAAAAACCTCTCGGAGCAAGGGAGAGAAGCAACAACAAACTCAACCCACATATGGCGTCGACACCAGGATTTGAACCCCGGCCACATTGGTGGGAGGCGAGTGCTCTCACCACTGCGCCACCCTTAATGTGGTCTTCACCTGCATTTTCATCTTCATTTCCATGTTGAATTAACTGCATACACACAAATGCGGCTGCAGCCAGAAATGCCTCTTGGTTTTGCCCCCAGCAGCTGGAACATGTGATGAAGCTGCCAATGAAGTAATTTGCATTAACACTGAAAAATTCACCGAGATGCCTGGAACATGAGCTGGACAAAATGAAAAACATGTCAAGAACTTATTATTGTACAAATTTGTTAGACAGTGGTGATGCCGTGCTATGTATAATAAAGGTAAAAAATATATTCAAGTTAAATTTTTTTAAACGAAGTTGACTCTCAATTTTTCTTTTGTCTCCTAGCCCTGAACAATCATTAAATTAGGGCCAGGAGTCAAAGGAAATTTATAATCAGCCTAGGTTAAAAAAATGTAACATGAATTTAATTTTTTGACCTGTGACATCTATATGTATGATTTTAGAAAAAGGTACCCTATGACACAAAGGATCTGTAAACAATTTCTATGATCCATTTCCATTTCTATCGTCCCATGATGTCTTTTAGAATACGAAACAGGACACAGTACTGGTCCAAGCCTATTACAGGTGTCAAAGAAATGAAGTGAACCATGTAGCCCCCTATCCCCTCTGAAGAAAGTTTGGGTGGCTTGGGTTGAATAAATTCTGCTTTTGTAAAATAATGTTTACCTTCGCACAACATCAGAAAGATGTCCTTGTTCCAACAACTTTCTGTCAAGGGTATTGTAAAAAAGGGACAATTCCCTTTTATCGGCACACCTGTACTTTCTGTTCTCTGGCGACACTAGTAATCCATTTTTAATTTGTATCCATTTCAGGTATAAGAAAAAAAATCAAAATTACAAGAAACAAAGTATTGCATATAGACAGACAAAAAACAAATATGACAAAGAAGTAAGGCTGTAGGAGTAGACCTCTAAACGTTTTTTGGCTTGGGGGAGGAACGGACAAAGTACAAAGATAAAAAGGAAGATGTTTGTAAGGGAGATATAAAAGGGACTTATAAGAGAATAAGGGAGAATTAAGAAAAAAAGAAATGTGAAAGGATAAATTTATATTCCTGCATTTCAAAAATTCCTCACAACCATCATAACTTTTCTGTTTGCTAGGGACAGCTCACTCTTACATTCAATTTGCCATGTGAACACAAACACAATGTTAAGACTGAATGGTTTGGATTTCTGAAATTCAGATGCACTAGTCTATAGGTTTTTCTATCACTGTGGATGTGATCATTGCCACTGCACTATCAATGCTCCTTGTGTTTGTTAATTTACTTTTTCAAACCTAAGAGGAAGATAACTGAATGAAAGACTAATGAAAAGGATGGTAACGCTAAAAAGACTTTCATATACCTGATCTGAAATGCACCAGTAGCCATTTCCTTGGTGGCCTATATGATTTAGTATCAGGCAATGCCCTTGCTCCCCAGCCTCAAAATCCTGTTTCAAATGCTTGTAATAAGCATTAGTAAATTTGTTAGTGCAACCGGAAAACAACACAAAGGTGCCACCCTCAAACTCCTGACGCAAAACAGTCAAAAACTTTTATTTGGAGTCAAAAGCACTTGTTGGTAAGACAACTTCTCTACAATGTAAAAGGGGCATATTTATATGGTTAACATAGGTGTAAATCATAGTAGTATAAAATGGCCATTTTTTATTTGCATTAGTATTACTGAAATGGAACCCTGCCATATCGCCACCCAGTTAATGCAACCAGTACCCCATTATTAGGAGCTTTTTTTTTCACTAGTAGGTTGCGTATGTGATTTGTAACACATCAGTTGATGGTTTCAAACTCTGGTTGTTTACAGTGATTGGTCAATTAAGTTGTGATGTTATTGGTCCCCTGTCACTTAAGCGGTGATGTTGTTGGCTACGAAGGCCTGTAATGTCATTTTTGTTCTCAGTTTGTAAATCTGCTTTATAAAGTGAGTTAGTTGATAGTAGTCAGTAGAATACATAATACAGTGACGACATGTAGCATGTATGATGACGTTGGTGAAAAAATGGCTGTAAATTTAGCTCGCATACGTTAAAAATTGTCTTTACCTCGAAACCAGGCCCCTGTTTACTAGACAGCGACACTGGCAATTCCAGTATCTTCTCTACCCTTGTCTGTCAAGTCCGCCACGAAACTCAGCGAAAAATCGCCAAACTCTTCTTCCTATTCACTTCCTACACGGACGTAGGTTTTACCATCACGGACAGTAAAGGTAACGGCACTCTGAGGGAAATCAGCTATGCTGCCAGTTATTATTAAAATATCATGGGTGACATATCACTCCCTAATTTTCGCCAAGAAATTCCAGCGTTTATACTACTACATGAGAAATTTCTGCAATTTGATTGGTTTAGAGCAGTGGTATTTCAGCTTAATTTGAAATACCTACATGTGAAAATTACAAACCTTTTGTGGGTAGTAGTATAAACAACTAATAGCATGAATTGCACGTGATATTTGGAAAAAATGCCACTCGTGATATTTCAAAATTGTCTCAAATTTCACTCGCCTAACGGCTCGTGAAATTACGTATAACAATTTTGAAATATAACTGGTGGTATTTATGCCAAATATCACTACTAATCATGCTATTACCTATACTAATTATTTCACATGTGAAATTACCAAATTGCCATGGCAGCATTCCCCGAAGTATAGATAGAGGCCAGGTAAAATGCTGCAAATGAAGATGTAACAGGTGCTGTAACCTCCACACACTGCAAAAGCATAATTTGTAGCAGCAATTCTGACGGGTATTTCGTCAAAAAAATCAGAAGAATGCGAACTACTTGCTCTTACTTGTTGTCAGAGATGCCTTTGCATACTCTGGTTCTCCAACAGTTCTCCTCTTTTATTAAAGATAGACTATTCGAAAAAAGCTACTTACCCCATCCTCGCAGAACGATTCATTCATTATGTCCAACTCAGAGTGACTGGTCTTACTGCTATTACACTGCCTGAAGTCCGAACTGTGACTGTGATATGAACGCTTGCAAATAAAAGGGTTATTGAATTGCAAGCAATCAAATGTCAGCTAATGGTGTCAACCCAGGAAATGTGTTATGACCATCTTCAATGATGTGGAATTTAGGGATGAGTAAATACAGTATTTACGTCACTCGAGGATCCACAAAAAAACTTTATCCCGTAATCAAAATATTGATATAAAACGCAATTTGAAATGTCAATGAAAACTTAGCCTAAGTACCTTTTCCCCATGGAGATAACGGGGTGGGTACAACTACGTGAAGGCTAAAAGGGCTTCTTGTGTCAGCCAACTTGATAAATTTTGTCACTTTTGTGTTTTTATTTCGGTAATGAGTCAAATGAGTGCATGCCCACAAACGCCTTTGATCAATGATGGCGTACTTAAAAAAGGCAATGGCAAAATATAATTTGTAGCTATTTATTATCTTCAATACATTAAGCCCCTCGAAAAGGGCCTTCGAAATATATAAGCCCAGGGCTTATTTTCGGCATTTTACGGTAGTTTGACATCATGATCAGGCCTGGTTTGACATCACAAGATTTGATGTAATTTGAATATCAAATGAATACGGAAATTCACTTGAGAACTTGTGATCGATTGATCTACCGGGGAGATTTTTTCTCGCGTGCTTGGAAGAAAGGTATTCTTTGTGCGACACAAGGAAAGGCTGTGAGGCAGACTAGATTGATGCATCGGGCCGACACGTCATAAAAACTTGACTGAAACCGGAAAACTGGCACCCAGGTAGGGTGAGATAGACCACGCGCCAATCACACTGTTGTCGACTTGTCTGTTCCTTTCGCAGAAATGCTCCTTTTGATATTATCTATTTTCGAGCACATTGCTGTCACAGAAAGGATCAAGTTAAGAGCTGTTTGCAAGAGTTGGGGGAAACTTTTGTTACACCCAACACTGCTCAAAAATCTTGATTTTTCGATGATTACTGAGTCTTTTCGGGAGCGCTATTTGGACATTGCATTGTCCAATTCCACTCATGTCGTTTCGCTTAAATTTTTTCAG
>OZ037777.1:18648176-18738176 GCA_964035525.1 Porites cylindrica
TTATTTTATTTACGCAAAAGTGGCAAGGTTTATTATATCTGTATGTTTTGGTTGAAAGATTTCGAAAACGCAAGTGCCGGCCGTAAGGTGACTTTGATAGCGGGGCTCCCACGCGCGCAAAGCGCGCGTGCGACAGAGCCCCATACCCATAGATTATGGTCAACCTCTTTTCCTTTGGTTGTCACGTGATTGACTGAGCGTACGTACATACGTACGTACGTACGCGTCTACGGATTGTACGGGTCGGGTAGGGGGGACTATCAAAAGGAAGGGAGGGGTGTCTCAGGCATGTCTTGCCAAGTCCACATCTTTTACATTGGACATTCACAATATGGTCAATTGACAGCTGTCAAAACAGGATAGCCACTGACCAGTATCCCATGACCATATCGTGGGCTCATGTGTCAACTCATTGAGGTGACGTGATTTATTTTGAAGCTGTCCGCTGACCAGTTCATTATTTTACTAGGTCGCGATCAATGTTCAGTCTCATACTTTCTAGCTAGTTTGGGATCGGAGCACAGAAAAACTGATACACGTCAATGTTGTGATCCATTGACAGCTGTCAAAACAAGGTATCCGCTGACTAGCATCACTTCACTGTATCGCGGGCTCAGGTGTCAACCCATCGAGGTCAAGTGTTTTTTTGAAGTTATCCGCTGACAAGGTACTGGTTTTCAAATGATCGCAGGCTCAGGTTTAATTTTTTTTTAAATTCATGAAATATGTTGTGTTTATGTGCCGCACAATTAAAATTTTGATTTCAAACTGACCTCGGACATGAAAATTCAGGCAGCTGCTACAGGCAGGGAAGACAGTTGCTTTTGACTTTTCTCGCCATGTTCACGCGTTGGTCACGCTCTACGTCCAATTTTTATGCTCTGATTGGTCAAAATTTGACAGGTGAGTTCATGCGGAAAATTTATGCAGCATCTTGAATCTTGTTTACTTTGACAGCTGAAGGTGACAGAGTTTTGTGTCAATTTGTGATGTTTTTAACTTTCTTTTTCCACTGGATGTACAAAATGAAATTCAGCTGCTATCAGGAGTCTCTTGTTATTCACGGCTAGTTTGATTATTGGGTTTTTGGTTGAGTCAAAGTCGGAAATCCGATTTCGGATGGCATCGTTTTCGTTTTCATCTTGCTTAATGCGTAAGAGGGTTGCAAAGTCTGAAGCGATACTGGCCTTACTTGATACCTTTCAGGAGCTGCATCTCGAGTGGTAAGCCTGAGTAATTATTTTATTTGATGTTTGTTTTTTATTCCTAATTTAATGAAGTCGAGCGTAGTTTATGCGGCTATTTTGTTTACGCACGTTTGTAAGATTTGAGACAATGATCTGACCGAGTATCAGGTTTGTTATAAGCTTACAGATCTTTAAAAAGCCTTTACACATTTTCTCACCGCAAATAGAAAGAAAACGTTTCAAAGAATATTCAGTTATAATTCTGGCTGTAAAAGAAAGGTTTGAGCGATTTTCTTGCCTCGAGTTTGTCTTAGAAAAAAGCAAACACCGGGAAGCCGGCTTAAAACATAAACTTCAGCTTTTAGCTTGTAGACTCAGGATTGTTAGAGACACTTTAATACTTGTCTTTCTGAATGAAAATTGTTGTCTCTGTATATGTTTCACCAAATTATATTTCTTTTATTGATTGTTAGTACTCTCTCTTGTAATTTTAATCGTTGTGCCGATTGTTTTCAGTCGTTCAGTAAACAATGCTCCCGGAGTACTCAAAATGCCGCGCGTTAAACCGTTTTAAAATAAACAATAAACACAATAAATTCTTTATTATGTTGGAGCGTAACTCTGTTAATGTTCATTCAAACACTCGCCACTGCCAGCACTGTAAAAGTCAGAACCGGCTGGCCGTATAGATGATTTTGAAATTTTTTCAACGGTTTACGGCTAAAGCCCACGCGTGCTTCAATCGTCCTGAATAGCAATTTGTATCGCAATATTGTGAAATACTGCATTCTGTTGTCCGAGGTCTGTATGATAAAAACAGTGCCTCATAATACTGTCTCACCTCAGATGTGATGTAAATGATATAAAAGGTTGGTTTACACACACCCAGATTTGTTGGCAAGATTTTGTAAGATAAACTTGTGGAACCCAAAAAATTCGGCCGGAATTTTTATCCAGGCGTAATTAATCTACGGTGATCAAGAGCCATTATGGCTCTTAATAAATGTGATCGAAGATGATTGCCAGTTTTGGGGTGTACTTATGAGGCTATCAACTCGATGTGAGATTTGGTTCACTCTTGGGCTGTTTGCAAATTATTTTTTGTAAAATCACTTAGCCTTTCCCTGAAAAGTCACACGAATGTGCTCTAAAGTGAACTGAATTGTGGAATACAAGTGTATTGTTTGATTTAAATTATAAATATATTAATGGGATAGCCCTGGTTAAATCTATATATTAGTAAGATTTATCTTTTGCTAAAATCCGTCTTTTGTTCATACTAATTGGACGCGCTGGTAAAACAAAGGATACGTTCTGTTGGCTTTAATTGACTTTTACTTGACCAAACAAAACCTTTCCAGAAAAACAAAGTTTCGCCTGGAACATACTGTTTTAATTACTCTCCTACGTTTTCAAGATCTTAGTATTTGAATTGGCTTGCGTTTTAGTGACAGAAACCTTGTCCATCAAGATCTCGGGATCAAATCATTTAGTTATACTTCATTAAGTGTAGTTGGTTAACAATGTTTGAGACTGGTTGTTAAGTGAACTCTTTTGTTGGATAATCCGTGTAATTATATTTGTACGCTAATTAGTTTTATTGCAAAACTCGTAAACAACCTTGAGTTAATATATTGAAAAGGCTTGACAAATTAGTATTTGAAGTAACGATAGTGTGCATCAGCGATTTAAATATACAAATACATTATTTGTGATCTTTATACCTCTCTGAATATTTTGTTTTGACTGGACATTAACTGGACTTGAGTGAATTCTATAGTCAAAGCTGATTTTCGGACTGCGTCATAACCACGAAGGAAAATATGATAATATTCCTTACAGCCAGTCGGGTTTTTACTGATGTAAGATCAAATTTTAAATGATTAGGATTGGCACCTATCGGAGCTAGACCCCTTTAACTGGGTTCGGACTATTCACATAATCATACACCGAAATTACTAACGTAACGTTTTAGAAAGTAAAACGTGGAATTGGTTAGTAAATTTTGTGTTGTAAAGAACATGTTACAGTGGACTCCTTCTTCTCGGATTTAAATTCGTTGCTATTCTAATGCATGATATATCTAACAGCTTAACACCTACTAACATATCTAACTTATTTGCTTCCCAATCTAATATTCATTCATATAATACAAGATCATCTTCAAAAGGTGACTATTATGTTAAATACTCAAGGTTAGACAAACAACCTAAGTCTTTTTCAAGATATGGTGTAAAAATCTGGAATAGTTTACCGTGTGAAATGCGTCAAATGTCCTAAAATAACTTTAAAATCAATGTCCACAACATTTTACTCCGAATACTTTCAGAAGAAAACGATTATATTGATTTACCCGACTTAATAACAAAAATTTCCTGAAAACTCAGCTTCGTATATTTGCAATGTCCATGATTGTAAACTTAATTAAATTGAATTTATTTAACTACTCTTTTCTCTAGTCTTTCTTGTGATCTATCTGTATATGTTTTACATACGTGTAACCACTGCTCGCCTCGACTAGCTAACCTGCTAACTGCGGGCAGTGGATATTGCTCTCTGTAAAATTTGTGATAATTAATAAACAGTTGAAACAGTCTCTAGTGGTAATAACGAAGGTTTGTTACCTCAAGCATGTTAAGGCATGATCATAACTTTGTGAAAATTTATCACAAACTTCCAAACTTTGGCAACCTCGGAAAAAGCAGTAACTTTTCCTGTAAGGTGAGAAATAAGATATCTTTATCACGGGACCACTTGTGGTCGAGTCCGAAAGAGAAAAGAAAACTAAAAATGTGGTGGTGAGATGCCACACTATACATTAAATACAATATTTTTCTTATTGTATCCTCATCTCGCGCTGGAATCTGGCCGGAATGGTTGACTCACGTTTTTACTTAATTAGAAATTAAGCAAAATAGGTCAGGTGACACTTTTCACCTGTTAATATATATATCTTTTTTTTTTCGGAAGCTAAAACTTATCTTCGTTCCGGCCACGACAAATTTCGTACGGTAAAATTAACATTTACATTTGGTTCAAACCATTCCTATCCCACTTTGAATTTCTTTGTGAATATCATTATGACGTCACGTTTCACGTGACAACATCACTTCAACCCTAATTAATTCAACGCCTCAAAAGAAAGTTTCTAGAAAGTTTTTTGCAACTTTTAGAATTGAAATGCATGGCCGTAGAATAAGACAGCTTTATCTTCGCGAGGGGTAGAGACCAAAAATTGAGTGTCTTATGTCCTAACATGTTTGAGACAATCTCCACGCATGAGAATTTTTAAAACCTTCTTATTTTCTTTTTCGTTTTTCTTTTCCATTGCTTATAACCTCATCATGTGAAAGACAGGAATTTTCATTTAATTGAGTGTAGTGTCTAGCGAAAAGGATAATGTCTGGTGTGGGAATAAATTGCACGATATATTTATTGTCTATTAAGAAGAGTACAGAGGAAGATTGATGTTCCTACGCGTTTTCACTAATACATTAAAATTAAAAAACATATGAGGATCTGTGTCACTGTGTCCGAAAGTAATCTTGTACATCTGCACTAAGCAGATAAACTTCCTTCGTAACTCAAGTCTCTCCTGATATTCTTTCTCTTATGCGCAAATGGCTGGAGTGGCTCGCCTCTGTATTAACTCTATACTTTTACCTTTACGAGTTAATTCTCTCGGCTACATCTTTGTCACACTTTATACTGTCGGTATTCTAGTTAGAATGGAATCTCTCCGTTAGGACACCACTATTGAAGGGACACCTCCATTCAACGGACACAAAACTCTTTTCCAGAAAAATGGGACACCTCTATTGAATAGACATCTCTGTTCGCAGGAAAGGATGAAACCCGTGCTTTACCTCTACTCAGGGGACACCTTAGCACTTATAAAATTTGACTGACCACAAAAGCGTTGATAATTTAAGCTTTCACAACAAGAACTATCTCACTTACATCTTTCATTCAAGGGACGTTTGCGTTGGTCCTGATGGTGTCCCCTGTCGAAAAGGTTGCACTGTACTTGGCTAGAAAATGATCCAATTGAGTTTGTACAAACAAAGTTCATTAGGTGGCTATTGGGAGTTAACAAATTCTGTAGCTCAAATGCGTCAAGATCGGAGGTAGGCTGTTTGCCAATGCGAACGAAGACAAAGTGCAAGAGCCATTAAATATTGGCTGAAATTTTGTGAGCCAGAGCACTAAAATGAACTCTCTGGAATAGCAGTTACAGATCAAATTCGTCAAGAGAAAAAGGAACTTTGGCCAAGCAAATTAAAACGGCTATTAAATCTCGCAGGTGTTGGCAACATATGGTCAGCGAAAATGAACACTTCCGCAACGATGAGCTGTAGAGACTCTTAGACATAGAACAGCTAACATGGATTAGTGAAATATACAATGATGAACGAAAGGACCCGCATCAAAAAAACAAACTAAGAACTTTTAGGAAATTTAAAGTTACCCATGACTACGAAAATTACCTCACAAATGAAAGAAACATCAATCATAGATCAGCAATCACAAAGCTAAGATTAAGCAACGACAAACTAGCAATTGAAACTGGGCAATACGTTAAACCACCAGCTCAAAGAATCTGTACATTATGTAAAACTGGATTAGAAGACGAGGTGCACTTTTTGATGAATTGCATAACTTATAGGGATCCTAGGAGAGAGTTGTTCAATACGCTAAAAAAGGAAACTAATCTATTTCTGGACTCTATGACTCCAAGCTCTGCTTTTGCAATGTTGATAAGTATGAAGCAAGGAGAGAAAATGCAGAACATTGTGGCTGAATACATGTGATCCGTTCCGCGAAAGAGAAAGACGCGTTAAATATAACCTTGTCTAGTTGTATAAATTCTACAAATGTACACCTTTGTAATTATTGCACTAAAATCTTTATCGCTGTAAACACGTGTCTGTAGGCGCTCTGTTGATAATAAAGCAGCTATCCTATCTTATGCTATCCTATCCTATCCTTGGCAATGAAAGCAGCGAAGCTTTAAAAGTTATTGGGTTATCGGGTCACAACCCTCACAACCCCCACAACCCTCACAACCCCCACACCCTCACAACCCTCACAACCCCCACAACCCCCACAAGCCCCACAACCCCGAAAACCCTCACAACCCCCACAACCCTCACAACTCCACAGTTCAAGCAACCCTCACAATTCCAACAAACGCCCAAAGCACCCCCAAACCTAAATTACTTTCTGGTTGCCTTGTGTATGTGAATAACTAGGTAACTGTTGTAAATAATTACCACATTTTAGTATCAGCCAATCACAGAGCGCGTTCCTAGAGGTGCATACTGACTGCTATTTTGTGATTGAATCCCACCAATTTTGGCACGAAAATTACTGTTTAAAGCATGGTGGGAGCACTTACATTTGAAACAATCATCCCTAAAGGAAGAGCCCATACAGTCACCACCCCTATGGTAAGTAAAACAAAAACCCCAAGGCATACGAAGACTGGGCATAAGCTTTCCAGTGCTTGGAAAGGTCTGCGCCCTCTTTGCATTGACCTGGCTTTGTGAGTGGAACCAAAGCTCCCAATGAATGGTATCCCATGGAAGGGAAGTAGCAGGGGCCTGTCTCAAAAACCGGAAATTTTCATCATAAAAACGCCAGTTGTGATCCCTTTCAGGAAGGTCCTGGATGGTGGAGCCATACTTCATAAGGCTCAGAATATCACTTGGAAAGCGGCCTGTGAAAATGCCCACAAACACATGGACCCAACTATCTATAGACAATTTTCTTGACCACAGGGCCCTCTGTAGTCAGCTGTTGAACTGCTGTCGTCCTGGCCAAACTAGGGGAAAAAACAGGGGCAGGAGATGGCACTTGGGCTCCTGAACAGCATGCGAAGAAGATCCTAGTTGGAGCTGTGTGGTGACCTCAGCTGCTACGCGCTAAACTAACTGGTCAAACAGGGCAGGAGGAAAGATGGGTCCGCTTGCAGGAATAGCAGACGAAGATGGCCCAGAAAGAACTGATGACTGAGGGGCTGGTTCGCTGTCATTACTACTGGAGTGCTAACTATGAGGTGCAGTACGCCTCTTTCGGGGAGGTGAAGCCAGAAGAGACTCTAAGGCTTAGCTAGGTGGTTGTTTTGACCGAGTGAATCATCGGGGAGGCATCTGAAAAACAAAACCATAGGAAAAAGGCAGAAAAGAAAGAGACTGGTTGAATCTTAAACAACCAAAACAAAAATGCTGCCCAACAGACTGTTACCGCAGCAGTGAGCCTGCTAAAAGGCCCAATCTCATTGACAGCAAAACAGTTAACATGTAATAGACGGGCAAGGGTAAAACAGTCATTGGTTATAGCCGCAAGTCCCATAACAGCCCAAGTAATAAAACAGGAGGACCATAATCAATAACAATAACACTGACAGGCAATGGCAAGCATTGCAAAGCCCAAACTGCCGCAAGTAAAAGAAAAATACTGAAGAATAAAATGAAACAACGATGAGCAAGGACAAGCATGGTTATCTTAAGTTGCCACAGTAGCAAGCCCCAAACTGCCCCAACTAATACAAAGTATAGTCAGTTGATAATGGGCAAGGACAAGCATGGCTCATCCCACAACTGCCCTGAGTAGTAAAATTCTCAAAAACAGGAGAAATAAACAAATAGGAGCGGTATCCACAAAGCTCATCCAGTGAAAATGTGAGGTGGTTAAAAAGACAGCACGTGAAGAGCCTTTAAAATGGTGCCTTGGTAGCTGCGATACAAACTATCGACCAAAAGAGTACACATGAACCCCATCAGGCCAATAAGGGTGAACGGAAGGGTTGTTAAAACCCCTATGACGCCAACAAAAGGTATTAGGAATGGGCTCCAAAATGGCAGAAAGATATTGATTAAGTATCAATGCAGCGCTGTTGAAAAAAGACACTTTAACATGAGGTAACACCTCGCACACACCAATGACCTGCTGAATAATGTTATTAGGCTCACACTGGAATTATGAGTTTTCACATACAGAGAAATAATAGTAGAAGTCTAAGCCTATCCCCTTCGTTTTCTGATAATGCACATTTGTCTATTGTTTTAAAATCAGGAAAAAACAGTCTTTTTTTCACGGTAATAGATTTTATTTTTTTAAATAAGAAGAATGAAAAAGGAACTATAGTGAAGCAGGGTTGATACGCAAGACTGCAAAACATAGTACTGGTATTCACTTTATCTTTATCTATCGGGGAAATGGACTACTTTTACCAACACAAACGTTCAAGCATGCAGTTGAGAAGAATACAATTGACAACAAAAATAGATAAAACGCCATTCCCTCAAATGCAAAAGTGAAGACGTTTCCTCCCACCTCTCCTCTAAATAATGTTGTTGAACTGTTTAAGCCATCTGTAGGAAACAGCGAACAATGAAACTGTGAAGGAAGGAGCGGGTGGAGGGGTCCAGATTGTTTTTTTCTTCCTTAATGATATAAAACCCATTTGACCAAAGTGTTTCATCCAGTTGTAGCTGACTTGGTACATCTCATAGCCACTTCCATTGCATGCTGCGATTGTCCAAAGATTGTCTTGGATATATTTGCACACATTTTGCTATAAAATAGTATAGGAATCCTGTTTCTGATATTTCTGTACTGAATAGTCTTTTGCATATGTAATGGTCAGAAAGTCTTTTCTTCTGGTGTTTCTTTCTCACACAGGTATGGTGCTACCTTCGCCTAGTTACTTTTATACTTACTTATGGTAACCTCCTCCCCATTAACTTTTTGAACATGCAACTTCAGCTCACAAAGGGCAATGTACCTTCATGCCGGTGTACACGTCCCTGACAACTTGTACACAAGTACCTCTGCGAAATTTGTCAAATTGAATAGATAATATCAAAACGACTAAAACTACACTAATTTTGCATTTATCTGAAATTTTCCTCTTTTTGAGATTGGTACTCCTCCTTGGTGAGAACGTTATCATCCAGTATCATCTTTGAGTCCTTTGGCTGCTTTATAAGCTTTCACCTTTCTCATTCTGAAAAATAAAATTCAAAGAATAAAAGAGACGACTTTTTATTTCAAACACTGTTGTATATTTTAATAGTTGTTTTAGAAGAGGCGTTCTTGTTAAAATTATTGCAAGTGAAAACACATCTGTTGTTGGAAGTACTTGGTTGTTCTTGCTGTTGTGTTCCTAGAGCAGCCGTAGTAGCAGTAGCTGATGCTGCCACAGTCTCAGCAGTGAATGTACCTTTTATGGGGGGCTGCGATGATGCGTTGTCCTTAACATAGGGCCATTTGGCGGTGTGTTCTGAATGATGTGTGCCAATGACCTATTGAATTTCTCTATACTAACCCCTACTACCTTTTTGAATTAGCCATGAATGATTGTAATTTCAGAACAGCATATTCGCCCACTCAGAAAGCCTATAATTGGGCCATCTTCCTGCATGCTTTCATTGTAGATAGGTGAACTTTCTTTCTACAGAGGATTTTTGGCCCGTTGTTCTGTATTAACTCTCATTTCGTTCTTTGTCTTTACTCTACGTAGACAAGCCTATCACAAGAGCGGGTAGGATTTGATGAACGTGATGTACTGAAGAAACAGACACTGGCTAATTACAAAGAAACCCACGATGCGTCACGTACATTTCTCTTTTTACTTTTCTTTTTTCTTGTTCTTATTCCCTTTTCAGTTGATTGTCCAGAGGTATCGTTCTGAGAAGGCATTGGGCATGAGGGACAACCTACAAACGTATTTTCTATTCACCTGTACCATACGCAGACTGGGGAATAGTGCTTTGGTCAACTATGTAAAGTGGTTTGTTGACTTGGCCTGCTACAAAGTAAGCCAGTTGAAAGTTTGTGCTCTGAGCCGGGTGAAGCACATTTTTGTAATTGTCGAACAAAAACTGCGTTTACCCATCTGGAGACATGAATTGTGGAATTTCAGTGAGCTCAACATGGATACATTTGGATATCTTTTTTTTCGTCCACAACACGGAGGTGGCCAGAAAATCTTTCACATGTTTTGCGATCGGTTTCTCCTGCAAGTTTGTATAGCTCTAAAAAAGAACGACTGTTTTCATAGTTGAGTATGGTGGCCCATTACTAGCATAGAAGAACTAACTGGAAATGCCTGTTTTATTTATGAAAATTGAAAACATATTTAAAAAAAAAATCAAAATAAATAAATAAATATAGATAAAAACAAAAAAGCCAAAAAAATTTATTAAAATAAACTTGAAAGATTGCAATTAAAGATAAATAATCAAATGAAATTTGAATTTAAAAAAAGAAAGAGACAAAATGAAAATGTAAATAAATTTCAACCGAAAAAGAATAAAAGGAAATTTAAATTAGAAAAAAATAATAAAAAGATGACATCGCAAAAAAAGAAAAAATACCATAATAAAATCCCTTAGTAGAAATGCAAATCAATTTTTATTTTGCTATGATAACACTGGGCCGAACTGAAATCAAAATAAATTTCTTTTCTCAAAGTGAAATGTAAAGTGGCCCATCGTTATCATAGCCTGCGACACGTAAGGTCAGTGAAGAACCCCTCATTACCAGGACTTCTGTCTTTCTTCTCTCAAAATGGTGGTTTGCATTCATTGCTCAGACTGGGAGAAGGACCATCAACGAAAGAGCGATCTTGAGCGCTGTGTTAGCAAATTATTTGAGACAAGAGATACTAGATTTTGCTAGTCGAGACTACCCTAATTATGCGTAGTCTACCCCCACTCAGTAGGAGATTGTATCAAATACATTCGTTATGAAACGAGTGTAGAAGATGTCAAAAAGGCTATACAGGAGGAAATGGAAGGTCCAGGGGAGTACCTTGGATATCTAGCCACGCAGAGAAAAGTTCGAGAGCAGCACAAATTGGCTGTTCCTCATAATTTCGTCTATGATGGCAGTATGGTAGACCCTGTAGGAATAATGAGGCGAGGGAATGTTGGTTAAAAGAAACGGCAAGGGGGGGGGGGGGCGACAGGAACGTTTAAATCACTGGTAAGACCTTAGGAATTTATAGGTTTTTTTACAAACAATGAGTTTATTGGCACAAGACATGTCTTCCTGTTGTCCCTTGTTATTGTAACAATAGCACTCACTCCCAGTCATCCTTCATCTTTCAAAGTAACCAATCCCCATACTTCTCCACGTTATCCCCTTGGCAGTCTATAGAAGAAGTTGAGGTGCTGTGCATTTCATTTTATTAATTATGGTAGTTCTTTGTAATGTGTGTAAAGCAAATAAGGCTTTACATAGATATTGGTCTCAAGTCTTCCTGTTTGCTGTTTTAAATAAAGGGACCTAACCACACCTATTCAGGGGATGGTCATGACAAGCTCATGGGCTTTATGAATAGCACGTTTCCTGTAGCTGTTTATGGCTTGCAAGATGCCTTTAGTGGATACATTTTGAATTTGAAATTATGGACCACAAACTCTCACCGCAAGCTGATTGGGCGTTGACATATGGACCATTTGTATAGCACGAAGGGTAATTTGTCCTGTTTCACTAATATATGCATTCAGATTGTGATGCAGTTAAAAAGGGCTCTCATAAGCACCCATCTGGGGTATTCATAAAAGCATTCGAAGTTTGAGTTGGTTCATAAAGATGACAGCTTTTATTGGCACCTGGACTAAAAAGATGGACTTATTGAGGGCTTCTGCTTATGGCAAATATATTGTCATAATTACTGGTAATTTCCAATACTTTTTGGTGAAATTCTGGATTTTTTTCCCTTTTGCTCTCAGTATTAGCAAAGTTTGACCCCAAATTTGATCAAAGAGAAAACCCTTTATTCAATTATTAACTGAGTACTCAGTAGGGGCTCATTGGGGCTCATGAGAACTTGAACACAAAGGAAAAGACCAGCAGGTACATGCAAGTGACAGACTATGTACAGTCCCCTACAAGAGCCTCTTCTCTTAGGGCGCTTTCCATTTTATTAGAACTGATTGGCCTGACCATTCCCATGGTAATGAAAATTTCACTTTTAATCAAAACTATCCAGCCAGATATGTCAAAGTATGTCATAGTATGCATGAAGGAGGTGATTTTTCAGCAAAACTCATAGAAAAAACTTATTACTTTGTCAAAATGGCTTGTCCGGCCGGTCAGTTCTCACTTTTGCAAACTGCGGTTACTGTAGTTGGTCTCTTACAAGAGGGATTGTAGAGAGAGCTTTGTTTATAATTCAGTAGTCTATGAGTTAGGACTACAGAGGGTTTTGCTCTATGAAGTCAATCAAGATCCTCAAGTTTGCATTCAAGTGATCAGTAAATATCTCAGGCTGGACAAAGGAACTGAAACTGGGCACATGGCAACCATTCATGCATTTTTAAGGCAGGACCAGGACAATGAGCCAGAAACAGTGTTTTATGAACCATCAACAAATAACAAGGTAAAAGCAGAACAGTATTTTTCCATCTTTCCAGAATTAATATAATGAATAAAATAAATCATGTTGATAGCTTTAGGATAAGAAAACCTTAATCGCACACTTTCTAGCTATTTTGGAAGCTCAGGTGCAACCTGTATTGCACATGTGATCAGTTGTCAAAACAGGGTATGTGCTGACCAGTATCACCTGACCGTATAGTGGGCTCAGGTAATGACCCATCAAGGTCGAGTATTTAAGTTATCTGCTAGATTTCAAATGATCACAGGCTCAAGTTCAAATTTTTAAATGCATAGGAAATAGGAAGCTGTGTTTATTACCCGCACTGACCTCGGACATTACAATTCAGCCACCTTTTTCAGGCATTACTTTTCTCACCATGGTCATGTCTACGTGCGTTTTTTTATGTTCTGATTGGTAAAAATTCGACAGGTGAGTTCATGCGGAAAATTTATGCAGCATCTGGAAACTTGTTTACTGATAGCTGAAGTTGACAGAGTTTTTGTATCATCTTCTGATGTTGTCTGTCTGTTTTTTGCTGGGTGTACAAGCTGCTATCAAGATTCTTCTGTTATTCTTGGCTGGTTTGTTTCTGTTCGTTTTCAAAACATTAGTTTACTCACTTCACATTGCTTGATGCAAGGGAGTGTGTGTATATATCAATTCTATCACGATTTGATTCTTGTAGTGGATTCACCATGGTACAGAGCTGGTCCAAGACACGATCTGAGGGTGGAGTGCTATCATCAACTTCCACTATGGGTTATTCTTCGTGTAGCTGGATTAAATCCATACCAATCTACACCATCAGTAGATGGCTTTGCCTCAGCTACATCTGCCACTGCAGTTAAAGTACGTTTTCTGACATCAATCATACCAGTGGATCAGTTGGGCTCCAGTTGTGCTCAGTTCTAAGAGGATGGGTGTATACGAGGCAGAAACACATCATGCAAAGGAAATTTATGAATTGGGTTATCCATATTCAATAAACCATTCTCTTCCATTGCCTGAGATGTGTAGTAAAAAATGTGGGCTAGGCAGCAAAAGACATCCTGCCAAAGCCGTTGAGTCCTTTGGTTTTGGGTTGATATCCCTGCCAAGCAGCTCCCTTTACTAGGGCCTCTCATTTGTTCCATTTCGTGCCAGATGTTAACATTTTCCCCACCTCGATCTGCCCGTATACTTAAAGACAATCCAGGTGAGTGGATGGCACGTAGGAATAGGTCTTTTACTGTTTCACTGCGATTTCTGGTTTAACGCAAAACCGCTCATAGTTTGCGCATTACCCGTGTTTCCTCCCTGTTCATTGGTGGGGTGGAAGAAAAATTGATTTGAGAAAGGTCGGGGCATCGTTCTAATGCATTGTTTCAGTACAAAAAGCCTACAGAAGAAAATGAAATTTCAAAGATCCTAGGTACGAGTGTTAATGTATTTATCATGGGTTATGTAACCTTTTCTTTGGGGTGTTACATGGTATGCTGTTCTGTCGCTTCATTAGCGGTAGGCTATATATATTTCAGTTGTTCTTATTTATATTCATTCGCGTCTTACGACCGTCCTTACGCCCTCAAAATTAAATACCCAGTGATCGGGGGTTTCTCTTAGACGTAGTTTTTTGCATGCTGCTATAAGAAAAGTTTAGCACGTTTTCTATGTTTACTGAATGATTGTTATACGAGCATGGTTTAGATCATTTTGTTGGGTTGTTTTTCTTGCTGTAATTTTTTACATTTCCGAGTTTTCATTCTGTTTGTTGTATTATTTCCATCGATTCTGTTGATGAAGGCATAATAAAGAGGGTCGCACACGGCTCGTGTTGACACACCCCAATTGAGGTTGCTTGTTACATGATAAATGTTTTATATTCGTTTGAGCGGGGTAGCGAATTAGAATATAAGTACAGTTTCATGTTCTACCACAGAAAAACAAGACCAACCTCTTGCTTTCAAGGATGTTGTTTTCCAGAAAGGACAATTTGACAACTGTACAATTAATGTAACGGTGTCTAAGAAGGAATAATATGTTGCCCTATGGTTGTTGTAAGTAATAATTAAAGCGGCAAATATAGTATACTGTATTTAGCATTAAGACTGATTAAAATTCAAGTTTCTTGATCAGTTTTTGAACTAATCGAATGTGTCTTCATCGGTATGTTCATTGGGTATCAAAATACATGCACCTGACTCAATTGATGCAAGCTGATTTGGTCATCAGCACATGAATAATTAATGAGTTTGAGAATACAAGATTGGGCAATTTAGCTAGAGTTGATCATCACAGGGTTACCCTGACTAAAGAAGGCACATTTTACATTAGGGACTTTAAGCAAATTGCTACAGTGACCTCTTACTATGGTGGTCGTGGATGCAGAGTCCTGAAGAGAGTACGTCACTTTGGCATCCAAAAAGTCACTACAGGGTTTCTCGCTCATTTGGTTTCGTTTTTAGTAAAACACAGGCCAGACTGAATCTAGAAGGGTCAAATACTTTCTTGATCAAGTGAAAAACAATATGATAGGTTTTAAACCAGTAACAAATAGGGGAAAAGTAGAATTTTATACTCATGTAGAAGCGACTATGCCATTATATTTTGGTCTTTGGCTAAAGGTCATTTTCCATCATGCGCACAGCATCATTTTTGGGCTTTTTACTCCCAGTCGCCATAGTAGAGATCACTGTAGCAATTTGTTACTTTGGTATTATTGGCATACTGCCCATGGGGGGCAGTTATTTGGTGCCTGTCTGTCTGACAAAAATTTATTGGCCTCTCTGGTTATTTCCGTGGCTGTTCTTTTTTTGCCTCTTTGACATGTGAGCCTCATAAAAAGTATCAAGAACAGCATTGATGTTTCTTAACTTTGACCTCTTGGAGCGTAGTGGCTTGATGAGCCTGGATGATGGACCACTGGCCCCCTCTTCATTGTCTTGGCTCTCCTCCGAATACATAAATTCAATAACATTGTGTAGGTGTAATAAAGCCTTTATTTTGGTTTTGTCATCAAGAGAAAGTTGTGCCTTGTACAACATGTCTGGGCCATTCGTCAAGTGGCACGACTACTGTGAAAAACATGCAAGAGCAGTTTAGTCTGGCAAAATAGTCAGCCTGGCTATTTTGAATCTTTAGATTTGGTTCTTGCTCTCTACTCTGAGCAAATTACACTACAATCAAACCTCGCATATAAATAGAAAAGACACTGTTAACGTTAAAAATGTCAAAGGGGGACGGGTGAGGCACTTTTGCATTCTATGACAATCATAAATTATGTATGCATAAGGCAAACATGCAAAACATGTGTTGTGTTCTTAAACAATGAAAGAAACTAGTGCCCTTAACCTGAACGATCCAGGGTACCCCGGATAAATCTGTTTGAACAAACTAAGAATTCATCGTCACCTAAGAGCAACAGTAATGTACGAGGGGCCACCACGCACTACCAAAGCACAGCCCTGTTAAAGGACAGGTTAAACACATCACTAAGTGGATAACTTAAACTACACAGTAGTACGCTGCATTTAAGAAATATTTGTACTGCAAGCATTAACAAACTAATGTACATGTATTTTAGCTACCCTTTTACCTCACAGTTGGCATCTTGTCAGAACTCTGTGTTCTTCAAGGTTTCTATTTTGCTGCCTTACCACATCCGCGCAGGTACTTCTCCAGTACTGAAAAATGGCCCCTAGCAATAGGAAAGCATGTTAAATTTGCAGGTCTCTAAAAAAGTAATTAAGAGCAGATGTCCGTAAATATCGACCCAACGTCTACAAAACTGAAAAATCGAAAATTCTCAAAAAAGTTCATGAAGTAGCACTAGGTAAGCTATTAACATAAATGTAATTTTTACTTCAATCCTATAATTATTTTCGACATATGGGGGGGGGGTTATTGGTTTCGAGGCTCTGGGACCGGGTTTTACAGGCCCAAGACCATGACTCACAAAAAAATCGTTTTAAAAACCAAATCAATTGTAATGCGAACAACAAATAACGTATACAGAAAAGTACATAATTGTACACATTTTAAGAGGTGATTCACTCAGTTTGAAGGAAAATCTAATATTTTTGAGATTTTTCATTTTCAATATTTTGAACGTTTTCGTTCAATGAAAAAATGGCAAATTTCAAAGCCCAAAATCGTCGACTGGTACCTCGATTTCAGTAAAGAGTCTTATATCACGTTAAAGAGCGTTATCTCTTCTTCTTTCAAAATCTGTTTTCAAAACTATGGGCAACTTAAAAGAAAATTCTTGAGGCCCAAAAATACAAGTAGTACTTTTCTGAAATTTGAGCTTTCCAGACTTGGCGGGCCGATGCTAAAAACTAGAAAAAAGGCAATGAGAAATCAATTTGGGCAACAGTGGCTTAATGTTATCAGCATTCAGAAGCCAAGACGTGTTTATACAGCAATGTGACATAAATTAAAGCCGTTTGCTATCAAGAAAGGCAGATTTAAGATGACAACTCCTGCCAAGTTCACCAGTCACGTGAAGTTGTCAAAGGGAGGGCAAAGCACTAATATTAAAAAGTCTTAAAATTCAAAACATTTTATGTCCGTGAAATCAGATTTTAGCATACAAAACAATGTTGTGAATGTCTGTTGTTCGTACCTTAGTATGGTGTTTCCATGTATTGTAATTGTCAAGTATCCACACGGGAGAACATACCAACAACAACATTTTGAATCCAAGCGCCGAAATATCGTTAACGGCAAAGATTGCATTACATTTTACAGAATGACCGCTTACCACTGTTGTTACTCCTTTTTTCGCTGCAAGCTACGAGGAGTTTTCATTCCTTCATGAATGATTCTTGATCAGCGCTTCCGTGAAAGTATGACCCCAGATGATAACTGAGGACGTTTCATCAAGACTCCTGTTGTTCAGTTTCGGGCTTTAGCAGATGCGTAGCCAGGATTTTTCCAGAGGTACGCCCAACTTTTTCTACATTGTCTTCCCCCCTTCCCCACCACCCCAAATCTCGACATTTTTTTAAGGTGCCTTTATTATAGGTGGGGTTAACAGTTGTAAGCCAATGCATTTTTGCTGTTTATGAAATGACACAATCTCTTAAATTCCTTAATTATATCGGCTTGTTATGTTCATTGACGTAAACAGTTTAGCATTAATTCAGCTATTAGAAATCAAGGTTGTAGTACCTCCAACTTTAGTTGACAAATTTTTGACCGACAAAAGCACCACACATTGACGTAATTGTGCCCTACTTCATCTACTGCGGAGACAGGTTTTGGAGAAAACAATGCGTTCACACTTTACATCCTCAAGCTGGCTATGTAAATAAATCATCCATGATTTGCCTCTCCAATTAATGTCGTCGCTTCTCTGGAAACCGATTTTTTTAGTTATATTTATTTCATTGTATTTTTTCTCCTCACCTTTTCGGGTACGCATTCGTGTGAACCATGCGTACAAGTAGCTATGCCCCTGTTTAGCCTCCTTAGCCCTCAACGTTCCTTTCTTGCGGTTTTCGCAGGAGTTCAGGATGTGGTCCACACAGTGTTTCACATCTCTCTATTAAATGAGAAGCAGCACTTCTTGTTTACCATTTCGTTATCAGACAGCGCTTAGAGTCTTAGCCTTTCATTTAATTTTGAGCAAATTTTTATCATTTGGTTACTCAGTATACGCTCGATCCTGGCCTTGTAAATTCTAAGGGAGCCTAATACCTATGTTAAAAGGCCATTGTCCTTTTTGTCTTCGTTTAGTGTCATCCGACAGACCCAGTTTTTTGGCATTTTTAAAAAAACAAGAAAAAGAAACGGTGAAGGTTTATTTTTTTTGGACTTAAATTAATTCTTTTAATCTTAAAAATGAGCATTATAACAGCATTTCCAGGTATAAAACGTTCGGTGGTGTATCGTTTTTGCTTTTTACCTTTTTTGGACCTTTTTTTTTATGAAATTGACCATCACATTTTCCGCCATGTTGAGTTTGTGTCGATTTGGGGACCATGTCTTGTTTTCAGGCTCCACAGTAATGACACTGGTGTTTCAGGGCTCCTATTCTCAGATTTCTTATGATTTTTTTTTTCACCCCACCGACTGACCCACCCAAAACCAGGAAACCTATTCAACGCTAAATGAACGTAAAGGAGACGACCTAAGCCTTACGGTTTCTTTTTGGGCTTCCTCAACACATTGCGTCTGCGTATTTCTGTATACTTATCTTTTGCTTTGTTTTGTTCTTTTCTTGTCAGTGAAGTAAACTGAAACTGTTCCAAGACCCTTCGAAGATTCTCGAGCACGCGTAAGAAAATGAAAAACACAATGATTTATTGACCGCAAGGGACAAAAGGAAAAATGACAGTGGACAGGCTATTCACGTCTAGACATCGAGCATCTTTTATGATGGGACTTATCACCTCTCCCTGTTCATGGAGTTGATTCAAGGTGTTGATGACAATTTCGTGATGCCGTGTATGTTACCGGGACATGTTTCACAAGGACCTTTCCACAGCTACGGAGTCCGCTGCCACCTTGTCAACCATGCGAGAAATGATGTACTTCTAAATAATTTTTTTCTGTAGCTCATTTTCCTAAGCCCACATCCGCTTTACAGCGTCAAATATATTATAATCTATACACTAAAAAATGTAAAAAATCCTAAGAATCGAAAAAATAAAAAGTCAAAAAGTCTTAAAAATCAAAAAAAGAAAAAAAAATTGAACGTCTAAAAATATGCTTGTTGAAAAAGATAATTCTTAAGCTTAGCTTTAAAGATATAGACAGACGAGCTGCTTTTAATCTCAAATGGAGGAGTTCCAGAGGTAAGGCGCGCACGCTGAGAAAGCCCTCAAGCCAATCAATTTGAGCTTGTGCATTGGCTGCTCCAGTAGAAGTTGGTCAGCAGACCTAAGAGCTCGCCTAGGAACATAAGGACTGTTGTTGTTAGACTGTTGTTAAAGGTGTACAATAAGATCTTAAAAACAATACGCTAATGGACGGGGAGCCAGTGTAGCTCAATAAGTAGTGGTGTGACATGTTCAAACAATCAATTTTTTGTTGCTTCGCCGCCACATTCATAAAAAATATTGTAGTCTCTGAATATGTAGTCTCCAGAACGATATGCCTAGCATAATATCAGATGCCAATGTCTCGATGTATGCGGATGACCATCAGGTCTTTGTAGCAAACGAAACAACCAAAAGCGTGGAGAAGATACTGGTGGACAATGGAGAGAGGATGACTAAATGGTATCAAGATAATCTTTTAAAAGTCAATTGCGATAAATATCAAGCCATGGTTTTGGGAAATCCAAAAGGAGAAAGGAACGTTGATCTGGATATATGTGGCGAAAAAGTCGAACAGTCACAATCCATCAAGATCCTAGGTGTAAACCTAGATGAAAACCTAAACTTTAGAGATCATATACGTAGTGTGTGTAAGAAAGTTGGCGGGATGATCGGAATATTAAGAAGGCTTAAAAATCTTATGCCAGTAAATGCCAAGTTACTTTTGTACAAATCAGCTATTATGCCACACCTTACTTATTGCCACCTAGTGTGGCTTTTTTGCACGGCATCTGATAGTCGTAAATTGGAGCGTCTACAAGAAAGAGCCTTAAGATTAGTGTATAATACTACTACCGAAAGTTATGACACCTTGCTGAAAAGAGCTAAGTTGACTATTTTACAAAATAGGAGGTTGCAGGATATACTCATTTTGATGTTTAAAGTAAAAAACAAATTAACAGTGAACCAAATTGCGGATATTTTTAATATCAACGAGGAGAATATTAATAGTAAGAGATATAACCTAAGAAATGCAGATTTTGTCTTACCTCGGTTTAAAACTGTTACTTATGGAAAACATTCTCTCAGATTTCTCGGACCACAATTATGGTCTAAACTAAGCAAGGAGGAGAGAAATATTGCAACTTTGGCAACTTTTAGGACAATGATACGTAAGAAGGATGTAACATCATTTCTTGAGGGATGTGGGAGTGAATGCCGCTTATGCTTAGATTAAGAGGACGTACGCATATTTACTTATTCATTTTAGTGTCCGAGCTAATATACGCATTTAGTTTTTATATTGTAAATTTTCGAACTTAGCTTCGAAGTGTTAAATCTAGAACTTAGTTTTTAGAGTGTAAAAGAGCACTTAGCTTGAATAGTGTCAATTTCCGGCCTTTATAGTACTTAATTAGTTTCTATTAATGATGTAATTTAGTTTTAAAGGTGTCCCCAATTAGTGCCAATAGGCACTAGAACGACAAGACACTTTAATAAAGGTTATGTATGTATGTATGTATGTATGGTAATCAGGTAGGCCATAGAGAAGCAAATTACAATGATCTAAGCGAGACGTTACTAATGCATGCACTAGTGTTTTGGTTGAGTCAATACTAAGGCATGGACGTATACGACTAATGTTTCTGATGCGATAAAAAGCACCCCTGCATAGTTCATTGACGTGTTCCTCAAAACTGATGGTATCATCAAAGACGGCACCAATGTTCCGTGCGCTACCTGTGGGCTCCACAGTAGCATCACTGACAGTTATCGAATCTAATGGTGGCTTAGGGTGATGTTTAGCTTGCAGAACCAGGAGTTCAGTCTTATTATTGTTTAACTGGAGATTGTTTAAAAGCATCCATTGGTTCAGTTCACACAAACAAACTTCAACCCTAAAGCATGCAGACACAACATCCTCCACTTTAGTAGTCTTCATGCTAAGGTACAGGTGAGTGTTGTCCGCATACATGTGAAACCCGACACTTTGGCGACACAGGATAGCTTCGAGAGAAGAGGTATAGACCAAGTATAGGATTGGGCCCAACAAGGACCCCTGGGGAAGACCGCAGGTCAGTTGACGATCAGAAGAACTAGTATCTCTGATTTGGACGAACTGTGAACGACTGGACAGGTAAGACTCAAACCAAGTGTAGGCAGAGCCCTGAACACCAATGCACTGGGAGAGACACGATAGTAGGATGCCATGATCCACTGTGTCGAACGCTGCCGACAGGTCCAACAGTACCAACATCACACACCTTCCATCATCCAGTGCACATAGCACATCGTTATGCACTCACAACTGTACTGATTCAGTGCTATGGCCCACTTTATAAGCAGATTGGAAGATCTCTTCAAGTTTATTTTCTCGCATATGGGAAATGAATTGACTCGCAACTACCTTCTCGCAGCACTTGAAGAGAAACATCTGGTTGGAGGTCTGTGATTCTTGTATAGTTGGTAATCAAGTGATGGTTTCTTGAGAGAGGGCCTGACAATGGCTCGTTTCATGTCTGAAGTCAACGTGGAGTTCTGCAAAGAACAGTTCACAACCTTCGTGATAAACGGAAGAAGCAGATCATAACAGTTTTTAAGGACTGACACGGTTATTGGATCTAGTGTGCAGGACTTCAAAGTCGATCTAGGAACCAGATGAGACAGTTCATCACATGATACTGACTTGAAGTGATTAAACTCAGAGCCACTGTACAGCAGCTCGACTTGGGTGTGGTTTGTAGTACCCCTTTTTTCCTGCTACTCTTCGCGGATTGTGGTGATTTTCTCAGTAATACAAAAAAGCTCGTGTTGGTGGTGGAAGTGGCATATTTCCAATAAATTCAGTTGAATGTCTCATGAAGAAGAGTTCAGATCCGTGCCGCGCGCCACATGAGGTAAGCGTTCCATAGAAACGCGAGCCCAAAAACAGGTGGTAAGCCATCAATCTGAAAAGTAACTCAATCTCTGTCGTTTTGAGAGCAGCAGAAGATGCTCTTGCCGATGCTGTCCTTGATATTTTTTATTTCCGAACCGATGCTAAGGTATGAGACATACACTCGTAGGCATTGTTCTGTCAGCTAAAGTCTAATTCCTGGACACAGAAACGATGTGCTTTTTGAAGTTTATTAATGTGCTTTGCCCTTTGACAACCTTATGTAACTCGTGTGTTTGGTAGAAGAAGATGGCGAAACTCTGTTTTTCTTGTTGGAAAACGGCTTTAAATTTTATGACATCGCTCAATAAACACGTGGTGGTTTCTGATAGCTGATAATGTTAAACCAATGTTGCTCAAACTGATTTCTTATTGTATTTTTCTGAGTTTTTAGCATCGACCCGCTGAGTCTGGAAAGCTCAAATTTCAGAAAAGTACTTCTTGTTTTTTTCGGCCTCAAAAATTTTCTTTTAAGTTTCCCATAGTTTTGAAAACAGATTTTGAAAGAAGAGATAACACTCTTTAACGTGATATAAGACTCTTTACTGAAATCGAGGTACCAGTCGACGATTTTGGGCTTTGAAATTTGCCATTTTTTCATTGAACGAAAACGTTCAAAATATTGAAAATAATGAAAAAACTCCAAAATATTAGATTTCCCTTCAAACTGAGTAAATCACCTCTTACAATGTTTACATTTATGTTAATAGCTTACCTAGTGCTACCTTGTGCATTTTTTTGAGAATTGTTGATTTTTCACCTTTGTAGACCTCAGGTCGATATTTACTGACATCCGCTCTTAAGAGTGCTTCTTGGTGTTGCTAAAAGTATTGTCGGTTTGCTCCTGTTTTTGGTGTGGGTATTATTCAGTGGCTTTTCAATCCTCTGTATTTATGTCAGGTGATTGCACCTGTCAGCAACACCAAGAAACTACAGTGAAACCCAGTTAATACGGTCACCAATGGGCCAAAAACGTTTGGCCATATTAACGGGGTTGCCGTATGAATGAGGGTTTTTTTTTACAAGAAAATGTATAGTGGTTTTTGACAGGCGGCCATAGTGACGAGGTAACTGTATTACCGAGGTGGCCGTAAGGCAGGGTTTCACTGTACCAAATTCAAGAAACTTAGAAAAGTGCATGACTTTCCTTTTATCTCTGTTTTGGGCCATTTCTTTTACCCAAAATTTCCTCTCGCTTCATTTACCAAAATACCCTTACTGTTTTTGTTCTCTGCATTGTCATACCTAAAAGAAATACCAGACCACTCAAAGATGGGTACCTTACTTGAGTCAATGAAGGTTGTTTTGTCATTGAATAAAGCTGTTATCCTTGTTTTCGAAGCTTGACGACAAATTGAAGTGTAAGGAAATAGTATTCCTAAATAATCTTCTTGTTTATCTCCTGATGATAAATAAAGGCACATGTTTACAATATTTGAAGATGGTATAAGAAGACCTTTGAAAAAAAACAGAGGAAAATGATATCCACAGAATTAAAGTCATTTCTTACCTAAATCATATGGAAACACCCATACTAACGCTTTACACTTAGGACAGGGCTTTACCAAGATTGTTATCTTTTGGAATGCCACTGCATTGGTGACCACTGGCCCCCTCTTCATTGTCTTCACTCTCCTCCGAAGACAAATTCAGTAATATTGTGTAACTTTAATAAAGCCTTTATTTTGGCTTTGTCATCAATAGAACGTTTTGCCTTGTCCAATTACTTCTGTGCCATTTGTCAATTTCTGAACACCAAAAAAACTTATTTAGTCACAGTGGCATGACTACTGTGAAAAACAGTAATATTTACTTTTTTTCATTAACATTTTATTTTTTCAATATTTGAAAATGGTATAAGAAGACCTTTGAAAAAAACAGTATAAAATGATATCCACAGAATTCAAGTCATGTCTTATTAAAGGGGAGAATTTCATATATCCCGTGATGCATCGCTTCATACTATTTTATCAAGCTTCCCAATGCACGTGATCCTATCACTTCAACAGAGACGTGACAGTTGAGCAATGGTGGAAAGCGACTTGTTTTGCCGATAAAACGTTCTGTACCTTTACTGTGTCGATCTATTTACGATTTTCGCTATACTATTCCAAATATAAGTCAAAGTAACCAGCCTTACGACAGCAAGGGAGTCCACGCAAATGTTCTTAGAAGTAGAAGCTTAGTAGGGAGGAAGGTCTTTGCTTCAGTACGTCCTGTTTTAACGTCTGTCGATAAAGCTCTCCATGGATTAACAAACGATTTCCACGTACTTGTCTTGAAATACATACATACCGTATTTATTCGATTAACCTCCTTGGGCGCTTATTAAATTTTTGGACCTTGGGAGTGGGCGCTTATTCGAGGTGGGTGCTTATTCGAGGCTGGGCGCCTATTAAATTTTCAGTATTTTCAGCAAGTGTAGTATGTTTATTTTGCAGCAAAACAATAAATGGTAAAGACAAAACTCGAAGATGTAACAAGGCAAGGTTCCTGTAAAATACTTTGAAGAAAACTCCGTCTTCGGGGAAGTCTCTTATTAGTACTTATTCAATTTTATGGGGGTGGGGTGGGGTTGGTCGCTTATTTGAGTTTGAGTGGGAGTGGGAGGGAGGTGGGGTGGGAGCTTATTAACTTTTTCTGCCTTTAGGATGGGCGCTAATTCGAGGTTGGGCGCTTATTCGAATAAATACGGTATTCTAGGTGTGAGATTTCTCTTCGTTGCTGCCCATTTCTCTTCTTGACTCCCCAGCGCATAAGGAGGCATCTAATGCCGTACAAAAGGAGTGTGAGAACTGTAAAAAGTGCTTTTATGATCGGAAAGTTGCTAAACTTAAACAAAACAACGTTAGGCGGTGGTGGAAAGAAATCAAAGGCCTTACTGGGCTGCGGTGTTTGGAAAGTTGGGTGCAGCAAATGCTTGGAGATAAATTAGAGTCCACTGAGTTGCTGGCTAAGAGCTTTAACACCTTTGTGGCTAGTCTTACTGCTGACTTTGTGCTGTTGCCTCAAATTATCCCTGGTTCATTTTTCCCGGTCCCTGAACACCTGCTGGTTGACACCCATATGGTATACGAGGCCCTAAGAGGCATAAAATCGAACAAGTCAGGGGGTCCTGATCCCATCCCGGGGAAAGTCTGGAAAGAGTTTGGTTTTGTACTTTCACCAGTCATCACAAATATCTATAATGCCTTGATGGTACAAGGATACGTCCCTGTGTTTCTTAAGCAATCCGAAGCTGTCCCTGTACCAAAATGTTCGCCACCCAAAGTAGTTGAACAAGATCGTCAGCCTATTTCTCTCACTCCCCATATTGCAAAGGTCATGGAAGGGCTTACGCTGGATTCCCTCTTCAAGCACGTCTGTGACAAGCTCGACACCCACCAGTTTGCCCTGGCCAGGAAGTCCACAACCCACGCTCTTGTTTACTTCCTCCAAGTCATCCTTGAGGCCCGAGCACTGAATCGTGAGATGATGCAATCGAATGTAATCAGAACGACTGAGTGTTGAGTGCAGTAAAGATGTTGAGTTTTACAGATAATTTGTCATTTAGCTGTTGTCTTTGCCCCGGATTGGGCTAACAACTGCTGGACAGTTTTGGTTTTAGGTCAAATTTCCCATTCTTCGTCGTAATCCATTTTCAAAGTCGCTTTGAAGTTGCATTATATCTTACCAGATTTTGTAACCAAAATACTGTGAGTAATGTGAAATGTGTATTTCGAAACTCTGTACTTCGGTGAACGCATCAGTGGCCTTTGACTTGCGTGTACACATTTGCATCTGCTGTGCTGGCCAAGAGTGGCAAAATTGTATCAGCATCACGTTTGGTTGTCCCTCACTAGAGGTTACAAGTGTCAAACGTTTGCTCCAAAAATAGTCATGATCAGTTATGAGAGGCTGCATGTAGGATTGCAAGTATTAAGTGCAGAAAAGTTCTGTTTGTGAAATAATTTTATGGAAAAGTGGTCTCTCGTGCTTGTCAAAAAAACTTTCAAGTAGCAGGAGAATAAGATAAGGTGGCCGGCACTGTTGCACCCCGCCAGGTGAGGGGTCTGTGGGCTGCCCAACCCCCCAGCAGGGTATAGGGGCAGCACAGGGCAAAGACCCCAGGAGCAAAACAGATTTGAAGTTTTCGAGCTTGTGTCCTAGTACATGTTGGGTCCATAGTTTTGTTTACAATAATAATGTTTACTGTTTCTCAGTAGGATTTTTTATAGTGGTAACAGATCATTTCTTTAGATGCATTGCATTATTGCGTATTCGCAATTCAAACTTAAGTGGGTAGTGGGTACTGGGTAGTGTATACCTGAAATCTACAGTGAACTTGTAAAAATGCTCTAATCAATGCTGTAGTATCCTGGTTAATGTGTACTTAAAAAATACTTAACATTGACTTATTTGACTCATGGAGGTGATAATCTTATTCAACTCTTACTCTTTTCTACCATTCATGTTCCAGTAAGTGCTTTCTCTTATTCCATTATATTTTTTCAACACCCGCTCGAAGTTGATTTTGGCACGAGTGTTGCCTTGAACAAAGTGGAAAAGAGCAGTATAAGAACAGTTATTGCAGTATTTTGTGTTAGTGATCTAGGAGCCTCTGAATTTGGCGATTTTGCGATGGTGACATATCCCAAGGACTATTTCATTTCCTTGATATAAAAGCAGTACAAAAAAATCGTAAATCATATCGGTACTTGCCTGTTAATTGTTTCTGTCGGCTTTATAAGGATTTGATGCCTTTACATACTGATACAGGACCATACAGTAGTTAGTGCGTTTGTTAAATTTGGTAATCTTAAATTAGAAAGGAGCTACTTTTATGAATTTTACGAAAAACATTTTCCCGTCCTTTCAGGAAGCGGCTTAAATAGTTTCAAAGTTGTAGTGCAATCACAAAACTGAATTCTTGAGTTTACCTCCATTTCGTACTATGTAAAATGTTTTTGCCGTTTTATTATCGCCGAAATAGTAAGTGCCTCAAAAGAGCGGTTAGCGGGGCAGAAAAAGATGTAAACCTTGCTTTAATCGGATATTGCGGTTACTTTCATTTCAGTTCATGGTAGCTTGAGTTACTCTTTTGTGGACAATTTACGGAAGTCCTATGGTACTCAGCCGACACCTCAAGAGCTTAGAGCTGTCAGACCTTGGTTTTGAATTACTTATGCAAATTAGCTAGCCAGCTAATTTGCATAAAATCTTTTCACGCTTCAAAGCTAGACATGACAATGTTGCAGCGTAAATACTTACATGTGGAACCAGTGCTGGCATTCCGTGCATTGCATCCAATCAATTTTACCTCTTCGTTTGCATTCAGTAAGTGGTGAGGTGTCCTTTTTTGCACATGTAGCATTTGTAGTCATCTGTACCTGCTACGTGCACATAACATCAGTATTATCATAGTGGTGCGCTTATAGGGTGACCGTAGACATTAACTCTTGCCTTTGCATGGGCAACTAGTAAAGCGGTCTTTGCATTAATAAGAATTATTTATCTTGGGTATCCTGAATCCCTAACTTTGATTGGGTTTCCTGAAATGGTTCTTAGAGAATATCCAAGCTTGTATTGATTACTAATAAATATTTGTTTCATTCATTTACGTTTCTTTTCTCAGGTATTGCCTTTTACAACAACATAGAAATGTACGTAAAATCAATTGGAAACCCAAAAAATACCAGAATTCCAGAACAAGTCAGTAACAAAACTAAAACATGGTCAACATATTCTGAAAGGTGACATTGAACAAAAATACCCTACTAGAACCTCAAAAACAAAAACTTTTGATGAGGTGACAGTGGTGTCAGGAATAGTCTGTCCACTTAAACACCTAAATTACAACTCTTTAGAGGTGTAGTGTGTATCTATCATGGAGTATGCACCGTTAAAAATTTTCATTGAGTGCTAACAAGGCACGCCCTGAGGGGTCTGGGGGCTTAAGCTACTCACCGCAGCAACGGTTGATCCAGGATACATTAACAGCCTTATCTCATTGGGTAAATGTCAGGGATTGTATGATTGAGGGCTTTTCACTCTCTGTCATACTTGTCAAAATGAACGTAATTATCGAAGATGCTTTTTGCCACTAAAGATAGTTCTAAACCACTTTTTTTGTGCTTTCCAAGGGTATGCACATATGTCATATGTATATGGTCGCTACGCCCCTGCACTGTATGTTGCTGGTATGTTAACTGCATTTCACCTTTCTGCTCCTTCGGAAAAATTCCAATGGTCCCATTGACACTTGAGCTGCCAGGACTGTTACTGGAAGCACCAGAATTTACAGAAGAAATATCACCTGCAAAGCCAAACACAGTCATAACGCTTTTAGTGCATTAACAAGAATACATTGACCACCTGCCTAAGTAATTTCACTGTTCTGGAATTAGAACATTATGCTGCCAGCTTCACACGTTTGTAGATAAAAGGGGGAAAAAAGAATAATTAAATTTTCGATCTCACACACATCACATAAATTTTGTTACTGAGGCTCAAATCATATGCATTTGGTTGCCAATTATTCCAGTACAAGGGTAGCCTGCGAACCACAGACTATTTCCGCTCATCGCTTATCTCCATCGGAAAAAACCGGAATCCGATGCTTTCACAGGCTAGTACAAGGGCTGTTCAGGTAGGGAAACCCGATTAAGCTCCTTTAAGCCCTGTTATTTTGTCTTTGTTAAGAAACCCCTAATTATTGTTGAGGGTTTTGTTAAGATTCACCTTGAACGTCTGTGACTGCCACAAGATTCTTTATCGCAACTTGAACTATAATTTCTACCAGAAACTTAAGAGAACTCCGTTACAGATCGATCCGTGACAAAAAGAGCACACACTGGTATGTTGAAACTGCTTATATGACCCGAAGACAAAAAACCTGTTTATCCAGTTCTTATCGTTCTTATCTTGTCATAGAAAGTTCTAGAAAACATTACATCATATTCTAATTGGGTCCTCGAAATAAACAAACAGTCATAACACAGTACTCAGCATAAACGCTTCTGTTCTATTGCGAGTGTTTCTCCTTCAACAGGTTTCTTAACATAAACAAAATATTTAACAGATAAGTGATATTCATGCAGCTACTGACAGTACTTCCATATTATTCCATATCACTGGGAAGTGTGAAGAGTTGGTTATATGTTAGAAATATATGAATTAATAGTGATGAATAATTTTGCCACATCACGTTCCAAGCTGTTAATAACAGACCAGAAATTATACATGAGAAGAAGTTTACAATATTGAAGTATAGTGAGCACATTTACCTTCTTTTCCAAATTCTTCCTCTTAGTGTAAAGCTAGCCTTTTCGACTCTCCAAGTTTATATCACTTGAAATTAAATGTGTGGAACATGTCTATTTTTTATTAGTAAAATCCGACTAGTGGTCTATTATCAGTGCTGCATTCTGATTCGTTGAGCTACTACTAAGCTATATGTTATAGCCCACTAGTAGCAAAAAGCGACGGCTTTGAAAACCAAAACAATGGCTTAAAGTTGTTTTGTCTCAATATTCTTGGCCAACTAGTTGGATTTTGTTAAAACATTTAGTTCCCTCGCCCTCATAGCCTCTGAGTCAATAGCTATTGCCTCAGAGCCCAGTCGGGCTGGAGGGAAAATTATTAATTACATATTTGAACAAATCATTGGTTCAAAGTAGATACACTTATTGGATTCGAAAATTAGTATAATTTGTGTTTTACATCACTAGGAAGACATCTAATTTAGCAAAATAGTAAAACCACTTAAATTCAGATAAGTTCAAGGCCCATGTTCACCCAAGTGGATTTGGGCGCTTGCCCCTTTGTTTGGGAAAAATCCATCTATTGAATGCATTGTTCTGATTGGCTTTCAATTCTCAAATGGCAATTTTTAACTACACAAAATTCTCACAATGCATTTAAGGTGACAATGGGCCTTAGCTTCAAGGACATCCAGAGCAGGTCGGAATCCTCTCTCTCTTTTTGAGGTACATTTTAGCGATATGCTTGACAAGTGACAATTTAAATTAGCAAAGAAGAATGTAAAATATAGTTTACAGTACCTGTATGAAAACTTCTCTGCTCCTTGGAGTGTATTGCTCTGTTGTTCGTTTTGAATTGGGAGTCATTGTCTCCAGTGTCTCCATGATCTACATATTTTTTAAATAGAAGGTTGTATATTAACATCCATGGCCTCAACGCCTGCAGCTATTATCTTAAAACTTAAAGATCTTTTCATTTCGATCAACTTAAAGGTATGATCAATACCCCTGGCCAACATCAAAATCAGGACTTGCCTCTGGGGTCTCTTGGGGAGTTGTAAAAACTTGTGCATCACTTTCCTCTGCAAAACAATAACAATCTTACATCAAACCATTAGATACCATACAAAATGCAAAATGTATGATCACAGGTAAGATTTACACGACAATTTGTGCAATGATCTGATGTTTTGTGGAGATCTCCTTTTCCATTATATTATCAGTACATCACCACCGGACCTAAGTCATTCATTCGCATTTACACTTACTTGGCATAATATTTAGGTCAGGGATTAAAAGTTTAATAACTTGCAAATCTACTATTTATTAGCTAAGCTTCTACAAGTTTTTCGAGCTTGGCAGAAAGCTGGTTGATGCTGTCCCTTGATTTTTGCACTGAGCACCTGGGCAGTACTATTGGAGCCAGTAATTTCACCTTCAATTAATGTTCCATTGACAAAGTCTTGAACATCCTCTTCATTGCCTGCATTTCCTGTTGCTATAAATGAGACAATTATGGTGGGATTTGATTAAATATCGTGGACTAGTAATAATTGTTGAACAAACTGTAATACAGCAGAAGCTCATAGATGTATGAGCAGAAGCAGTTCTACCTGTGAGTGTCCCTGCACAAATTAACTCCATTTTAAGTCCCATGTAAACTCTGTACATGTGTATATACACAGCTATTTCGAGAAAGGTTGTCGGCAAAATGGACGTGACAATCCCGAAAGGTATTGTGAGTGGTTTTGAGTTCACTGTTCTTCAAAGAAATTTTAAAGAATGGCACGAGAAGCCATGGACATATGTTTGTGGGTGCTAAAGGAGAGCAACAATGGAAGATTAGACAGCTACAGTGTCAGGAACAGCGTACTGATTATATCCCATATTACCATTTGGGATTGTCGTGGGCACATTTTTCCCTACAACCTTACTCGAAATAGCTATATACATTCCCATAATGAGACATAAGGCCATATACACTTTCTGGGGTTAGGATTGAGACTTTCTCTTTGTTTAAAAGCTAAAGTAAATAGACACCCAAAAGGAGATCCCATTACCCCTCTCTACTTTCTACTTTATGCTATATAGTTGTCTGTGGAGAATTGTTACCATTTACTTATTGTTAGAAAAAGTAGTTAAAAGCCCTGTAACCTCAAGTCCACCCTGAAGAAATCTTGCTCCCGTTGACGCATTTTGCTTAATAAAATAAGCCTCACCCCCTCTTTTAAGTCCGCACCCCCCCTCAAAAGTGCTTGAAAATAATATGTCCTGGGGGGGCTTAACAGAGGATTTACGGTATCCTCAAAATCTTTTTAAATTAAACTTTACATCACTTTTTGTCACAATATTTTACAGAACAGAGTATGCCATGCAGATACATTTCGTTACCCGTCAACTGTGTATATTGCACAGACATTTTGAAGTGGATTCAATTATTATTAGGAAAAATTTGCTCTAACCTGCATCTATCAGAGCCACTAAGTTGCTATTGAGTTCCCTCTTTGGAAACTTGATACCTTTCTTCATTTCGCTCTTTGGTGACCTTTTTTTAAGGTCACTTGTTGAGCATTCACTCCCATTTTCAAAGGCAATTGCCACGTCAACGCAAGATGCACCATACTTCTCTGCCTCAGTTGAAAGTTCCCATGTAGGGCACAAAGATTGAAGAATGATTGCACACTGCTACCTGCGCATATAGCCTATTAAGAAATTACATATATGGAAACAGTAAAAGTGAAGAAGGGCTCCCGTAGAAGCCTGTTTGTTGACTGTTAGTATACTGTCGGCCAACAGTTTACCGACAGTTGACCTACAGTAAACCGACACTGCTATAAACACTGAAACACTATAAAAATTCCCGCATCTAAAACAAAACTGTTTGTTTCTAAAATTGCAGATTTCCTCTTCAATCTAGTATCATACTTGTCTTGAGACTTCTGCCCACCGATCAGTAGTTTTGGCCCTGATGCCAATTCCAGGCACAAAACTTTTTCCTCCACTGTTCTGAGTGTTGACATTCACAGATGGGTGAAGCCAGGAAAGGACCGAAATTTGGACGGAACAATATGATAAGAAATTTAAAAATTAAACGAGACTTACCTGTAAGTTGAAGTTTGATTGTGATTCTACCGAGTTACAGAATGCTGAGAGATTACATGAGATAGCAAGCGCATGGGCCAATCAGGTTTTAAAGACTGAATGTACATGTTACCCAACAGCAGAGGGGAGGGTAGGGAAATTGGTCATGTAATCTAACAGCATTCTGTAACTCGGTAGAATCACAATCAAACTTCAACTTACAGCTAAGTCTCGTCTAATTTGTAAATTCTATCTCGTTACCATGCTGAGAGATTCCATGAGACGTCAAAGCAACACGGACATGAAGGAACAATAACATGCCACTTTAATAGTAATATGTAAGTGATACATTTTACATAGATGACAAGACTGATCTTGCATAATTTGAAGTCTTAGCTATAGGTTTGTTGTAAAAACGAGCAAAGCAGCATTCAGATGACCACCCTGCAGTTTGGAGAATGTCATCTAGATTTACAGAAGCCCTGCTTGCTGCTGAAACAGATGCAGCCCTTGTACTATGAGCTGAATATTTTGTTACATCAATACCAGCTAAAGCCATAGTGTATCGCACCCACCTAGTGACTGTATCCCTGCTTACGGGCTTATAAGGTTTAATGTAACTTATCAAAAGCTGTGACTGGCCGCTAGGTCTCAATACTTTAGTTCTTACAAGGTATTCCGTAAGCGTAGTAACAACACAAATAGAGGGTCGTTCAAATGATTCCAGAACAACCTGAGGGTTAGGTACCCCTGGTTTGCTTTGTTTTTGGTGGCTAGGGATGACAAATGTGTATTTGGCATCATTCACAAACATATGATTTATGTCTAACAAGTGAATAGTCTGGCCTCATTGGCAACAACATAACAAGTTTCAATGTAAGCTGTTTAAGTGTCAACGATTCAACAGGATGAAGTGTAGCCAGGTACGTTAAGACCACTTGGACATCCCAAATTTCTGTATATTTGGGCTTGGGTGGTCGTGACTGGAAAACACCTTTCAACAGGCGACAAACTAGCGGGTTCTGTCCAACTTCAGAGCCATCATCCAATGACACATAAGAAGACAATGCACTTCTAGCACAGTTGATAGCACTGTAAGTAAGTCCTTGGTCAAAAAGTTCAGAAAGGAAATCCAAGACTGTTCCTACAGGTGGTTGAAGATGATCGACTTTCCTCTGGAGACAAAATGCTGTCCATTTCTTGATGTACCCGGAGTACTGTTTCTTAGTTCCCCCCCGCCAGGATACCATGAGCAATCCAATAGCTGACTTCGATACTCCTCTTGTTTCATGGTACTGCCGGACAAGAGACATGTCATCAGTCTCATTTGCTTTCTCAGAGGATGTAGAGTCCCTTGCTGTGGTAGGGTGAGGAGGTCCTTGTCTTGTGGGAGCATTAATGGATTTGCCACAAGAAGGCTTAGTAGCCGGGGCCACCAAACCTGTTTGGGCCACACAGGAGCCACCAACAGTGCTAAAGTCTGATCCTTTTCTAATTTCTGCAGACATCTGTTAAGCAGAGAAAAGGGAGGAAAAATGTAAACAAACTGTCCACTCCAGGAAAACGAGAAGGCATCTACGTGGCAGGCTCCAGGGTCAGGCTTCCAAGAAACATATTTTGGAAGCTGGTTGTTAAGTCTGCATGCAAACAGATCAATCTCAGGAGTACCCAGTATGTCAGTAATCTTACAGAATATATCTGCTTGAAGCTGCCACTCAGTTCTCTCATTAAATTGTCTGGAGCTTATGTCTGCCTCAATATTAAGGACACCTGGCAAATGGCATGCAGTCAACCAGATATCATTTTCCATACAGTACATCCAAACACTTTTAGTAAGTTTGTTGCACGGAGGGGATTTAGTGTCCCCATTGCATTAAGATAGCAGACAGTTGTAGAATTGTCAGTTTTAATGCACACATGCTTTCCTTTTAATAAGGGCTGGAAGGATTTAAAACCAAAATAGACTGCTAATAATTCAAGTTCATTAATGTGCTTTTGTTTTTCAAATGGGGACCACATGCCTTGGGCACTTTGTCCATTGCATACGGCCCCCAGCCTAATTTCGATGCATCTTATGCCATTTCTATATCTGGGTTGTCCATGGTGATACTTTTGCATGCTGTAGGTAGGTTAGTGACCCACCAGCGAAGCTCACTGATAGATTCTGAGGAGATAGGTAGGTAGGTAGGTAGGTAGATTTTTTATTTAAAACTCGGTAAAATCTTCAGTAATAATAGAGTAAAAATCTAATCACAATTAATTAGACTAAAAACTATCGACATACTGTTTTACAAGACTGCCGAGTGAGAGTCCGACGACTCAAATACGTGTTTGATTTGCTCTTTAAATTTCCTGACTGATTTAGTTTCTCTCACATTTTCGGGTAAAGAGTTCCACAACAAAGCACCACTGTAACTGAAACTTCGTTTCAAGTAGTTAGTACGCGGCCTGGGCAACGTCAATTTATGAAAGGAATTGCGCAAATCATAGTCTGTGCTTCGTTCGTGAAATAGGTTCTGCAAGTACACTGGAGCTTGTTCATTTAGAGATTTAAACATCATTATTGCTTTATGCTTCTTTCTCCTTATAACTAATTTGTCCCATTTGAGTATATCAAGAAGCAGGCTCGAGCTAGTCCCATAGTTGGCCTTTAAAATTACTCTAGCTGCACGGTTCTGTAACTTTTGTAATTTGTCACTCAGTTGATCACTTAAGCCATCCCAAACAAGGCTACAGTAATCAAAGTGAGGTTGAATTAAGGAGTTATAGACTAGTACCGCAGTAGATTGGGAGATAAGGGGCCTAATACGTCTAAGGGCACCTATAGCCGAAGTTACCTTCTTACACAATTCGTTAACATGATTAGACCAGGAAAGCCGATTGTCAATAATGAGACCTAATGATTTTGCGTGATCAACATTGCTGATAACTTGGTCTTCTAGTTTGATGTTTATTTCGTTATGGCTTTCCGCGAGAAGCTTCTGGCGAGAGCCAATAACCATAAACTCGGTTTTCGCAACATTAAGACTAAGCTTATTGGCTTTTAGCCAACAGTGAAGGTTCAGTAGTTCTAAGTTAGTCTCTTGTTCAAGGTCAGCTAGAGAGGAACCAGAAATGGTAATAGTTGTATCATCTGCGAACATTTTAGCGCATGCTGAATTAAGGCAGTTTGGAAGATCGTTTATATAGATTAAGAAGAACAAAGGACCGAGAATACTACCCTGTGGGACTCCGCATCTTAGTTCGCTTGCACTGGACAATACGCCATTAACATAACATTTCTGGCTCCTGTTACCTAGGTAGGAGGCAAAGAATCGTAGGGAACCCAGATCAAGTCCATAGTTTGCAAGTTTATGTAACAAAATTGCATGGTCAATGGTGTCAAAAGCCTTTTTAAGGTCGATATATACCACACCATTTAAAAGGCCGTTATCTATGTTAATAGACCAGTTGTTCGTTGATTCAAGTAGCGCCGTCATGGTGCTATGGAGCGATCGAAAGCCAGATTGATAAGTATTCAAATGTTTGTTTTTATCTAGGTAATCATAGAGTTGTTGATAGATAATTTTCTCGAATAGCTTTGAGACAATTGGCAATACAGAAATTGGTCAGGAGAGGGTCATATTAGCTTCATAGTTGCCATTATTTTGTTGCAAAGCTCTATTTTTGTCAATTTCAAGACTCCTGTAAAAAAGGGGTCCATACTGGACAGCAGGCAAACTAGAGACCAGAAGTCCAACGACCTGGGCAACTTCTCTTATAGAAATTATACTTTTCTTTAGCAGTTGTTGGCATGCCAAAATTATTTTCTCGGTTTTTTCTGCCGTAAGAAATACTTTCATGTTGACAGAATCTAAAAGAAAACCAAGAAATGCCAATTTCTGACATGGTTGCAACACTGACTTTTCATGATTGATCAGGAATCCTAGAGACTCAAATAGGATTAGGGTAGTAAGAATATTACTAATATTGAGTCCCCCTGTAAATATGAGTCATCTATATAGCCAACATTTAAGTAGCCTTGGCTACGCAATGTGCTATACACTGGTTTCAATAGTTTTGTAAAGTATCTTGGTGCAGATGCTAGGCCGTTAGGGAGACGTGTGTACTGAAACAGCCTATTTCTCCAGAAAAACCTTAAATATTTCCTGTGCTCAACAGCCACAGGAACAGTGTAATATGCGTCTGTTAGGTCTAGAGAAGCCATATAACAGTTTTTCTTCATTAACTGGATAGCACATGTTCGGCTTTCCATTTTAAAATGTTGATACTCTATGGATGCATTCAGTCCTTTTAGATTCAAGATCAGTCTGTAAGAACCATTTTTTTTTCTGAGAAAAATTGTGGCGACATACTGACCATAACTAGAGTCAGTCTCCTCAAGAACCCCTTTGTTAAGCAATTGTTGTATTTCACCATCAATAAGTGCAGCCTCTTCAGAGTTAAATCTAACTGGAGGCTTAGGATATTGTTGATAGGGGTGTTCAGTAAACTCAAGATGACAGTGTTCAACCATGTCAAGAATTTTTCTGTCTGATGTAATTTTCATCCAGGCAGAGAGAAAGTATTTAAGCCTGCCAGCAATTTGCAACTCTTTGTCCCTTACCTCAACGTTTTGGTCATGAATTAGTTGTGGTTCTTCTGAGCAGCCTTCCTCCCCCCTCCTTCTTGCTGAAGAGGGGGCAGCGGTAGTTTTTTGACAGCCCAGAATAATAATTATTATTCCTGTATTTGTCTTGGTATCTGTCTGAGTGACCATCACTTCGTGATCTTTTGAAGCTCTGCTTAGTTTCTCTACTGAGCTTGGAAGTGATTCGGTTGGTATCAGTAATGTCTTTTACCGCCTTGGGTAGATCATCTCCAAAAAGCTCAGTTGTTATTGGGTTTGAGGGAGCACAAAGATAGCAGTAGCTTGTGCGAAGCCCCGGTTTTAGAGCCTCCCTACACCTCAGATTTAACTCTGTGTTAGAATTAGCCATCAACAGAACACCATCCATGAGTTGGTTAACTAGTTGACCCTTTGATGGCATATCTAGCTTGCTCATCAGGTCATTTACAACCTGGACCACCTGCAGTTGTACCCTTAATAAGGGATTTTTGCACCTTCTGGAATTTAAGATCTGAGGTACGTGCTCTCTCTGAAAGATTATTCCAGATTGGTAGGTTGACCCTAGTTTCGGCCAGCATATCACAGTTTTTTGGCCTGAGATACCGTTTTTTTATTTCATTCAGCTTATCTTCCTCAGGTTTGTCTTTCAATAACTTTTGGACAATAGCGGCTAAGTTTCCATGAATTTCAGCGCCATCTTGTTCAGAGACATTAAACTCCTTTTCGAGTTTATTAAGTACGTCACTATTGTCCTTAGGCAGAGCAATGCCATCATCGGTTTTTTGTTTTTTACGAGCAGGTTCCTCAGGTTCTATGTCTGAGCGGCCGCCACGGCGTCGTTTTTTGCCTTGAGCAAATCGCCCAAATTGCTAAAACCCTTGTTCATCTCCACCGCAAGACTAGAAAAAGCCCCTTTGAGAAGGGCAGCCACGTCAGTGGTTAAACTTTGACCCGGGGTAGCAGATCGTTGTGAGCCGCTACAACGCTCTTTTGGCATGCTTTTTTCCCTCGAGGAACGGCTAGGTTTTGTCACATTTTTTTTTACCACTGCCGTCTCAGAGGCACCAGAGCCAGTAGAAGGTGCTTTCTCGCTCTTCTTTTGCAACTTGTCATCACATTTCAGCTCTGCGTCTTTTGACAGCGAGCCTTTGTGCTTTTCCGCTCGTGTTTTGCTTGATCCTGCAGAAAACTCTTCGTCCCAGTCGTTCAAACTGGAGTCTAAGGCCGAGTCCATCTCTAGCAATTTGGAAATGGTAGTTTCCTTCGCTAAATTCAATGACTCTCTCATTTTTAGTAGATAAAAGAGCTGTATTTTTGGAAAAAATCCTCAAATACAGCGATAAAAAGTCAATCTGATCGGCGACAGACATTGCACTGATTGGCGCATGCGCTTGCTATCTCATCGAATCTCTCGGCATGGTAACGAGGTAGAATTGAAGTGATTCAAACATGCAACACTTAACAACGTATATGCTTGTAATTAACAAAGTAAACCATTCTTTATTTTATGTAGAAGAACTGTGCTCATTTCAATGAGTTAAAAGGGAAGATCAATTTTAACAAAGGCGGGATGAGTGATCAGTAACCACTTTTGTAAGTGACCAGCTCAAAGATACAATCAGTTTTAAAAATACTTGATGTGGTTGCTTAAATATTATGGGAGCTTCAACTGTATTCAAAATCATAGTCAGACATCAAACACTTCTGCCCTGTTTTATTTATTCCCATTAAAGAAATCTTAATTTGCATGTGCATGGGTTTCAACTTAAAATTATTTTCTACGTAAGATAACTTCTGCATAAGCAGAGGTCTTAAAATACAGTTGTTTGCCTACCATGCTTTTTAATGGGTTGGCCTTAATGTCCAAATAGATGGCCAGTTGGATTTTCTGGAGGGGTGTTAAAAAACTCGTAAGTGTGTCTTGAAATGACACGTGTTGCTGAATTATTTCAGACAGCCTGATCGGATGTTTAGTTGTGAGGAAAAGCTAGGAAGAAAGAAACAATGATATATGAATTTTTACCTTATGTAATCCAAATTCTAAACATACTAAACTGTAGCTTTTGCATGTTTACGTATTGTGTATGTCCATATTTGTCAACTAAAAACAACTTACAATTGCTTGTTTGACTATCACACCAGCAACTCCTTTTAACCACCTTGGCTGATAGGCAGGGAGTGCCTCTGAGAGTATAGGTGACACTCCAGAGACTATGTTCTGTTCTATTGCTGCTTGGAATAGACGATCGTTCCACACTGCCCACAATGTTAACAGTCCCTGAGATGGTATTATGTTATTAAATGTTCCTATTAGCAATTAAGTCATTTCTAGTTATTATCAGGGTCAGAAAGAAAAATTATCATCACATGGCACAGTGGAAATTTTCTGACTGTTGCACCCTCTAAAAAAAATTGTGATGTATAGGACAGTGCCGTGTATATTTATTTAGCAATAACTTTTTAAGCCTCTCAAATTTAGTCTGTTAATGTGGGTGTTCTGGTGACTTTGACATTTTGAACAACAATTACCCTGAATATTACAATAATTGTGAGTATATAAGATCTTGTTTATTTCTTTCTTCGAAACTCTGGTCCTTATACTATACCCTCATGACTCCCTGTCTCATCAAAGAAAATATTATGGTCCCAAACTTAACCTTCTTCCAAGTACGTTCAATAATTATTAAGTAACTATTGCTAAACATACATATTATATGACCAGAAAAATATTAAAGACTGAAGATCTTGCTGTGAAACTCACACCAAAAATATTTATGAAACATTATGGTGTGTCTTATGGGAAAAGCCAATCAGACATGTTAAAACAAAACTGTAAAAAGCAATGTTACCGGGTGTTAGTTTGTCAGGTTTTTCAAGTTTGAAATAGAAAGTTTCATATTTTTACTTTGGCGAATAGGCCATTTGCACTAAGAGGTCACGTGTCATTCGCCGCCATGTTGAAGGGCAAACAAATCGGTTGCTATGCATTACTATGGAAAAAATGGCTGCCGCTTATGTCCCGGAAAGGTAAATATATCAAGTTTCCTCGCCATTTTTTGCTTTGTTTCAAAACAATGGGTTACTTGCAGACATGTATGATGTGTACTAGTCTCAGATTCTATTAAAAATCGTTCATTTATTTATTGCTTTAAAAAATCGCTTTCGATGTTCCGTTTACTTCAACAGTTTGAACACACTTCCTCGCTGTTCGAATTTGCAAACTTATAGCCTTTATTGTCGTTTCACTGACCTTTCTTGCTTTCAAAGGGGTGTAAATATTTTCCTTTTTTCCTTTTTAGTTCAAATTATAGGCTTACAGTGATAGGTGGAAAAGATCGACTTAAGTTTAATCAGCTTTTTCTAGCTTGAATTTCTCCAACATAAACTAGTTTTAGAATCGAGTTTTAACCGTCGACCGTTCTAAGTTTAAGCTTATTCGTACCATAAGCATTGTACAAGCTTGATTAAAGTCATTTAAGTTATAAAAATGTATTTAATCGTTACAGAACAGAAACCGTCGATCTTTCGCGGTTTCCGTCTCTAACTTTTACTGACGTTGAAAAGTATGCAGAAGCTCCACAGGATGCGAAAGCACCGCTAAAGCCTATAAATTCTTCGCTGAACCTGGATACCTCCACGATATTAAAAGTAAGTCTGAAAATAATTTTTCTATATTCCATAACCATGAATCTTAACAGCAGTCTTACAGGTTCAAAACCATTCATTTTTTTTTTTTGGTAGTCACTGATGGAGCTACCGAGGCAGTAGTGTTTGCAAGATGCCACAGATCCATGAAGAAAAGTGAACCAGCTCACTCACTTCAATTGATCATCATTACTGAGAATAAGGTGTCGGGAAAATGTTCCTGTGTGGCCAGTGCTGATGGCTTTTGTCATCATTTTATTGGTTTGTTGTTCTACCTGGCACACCGGAAGCAACTAGGTTTTAAAAGCGTTCCCAATGACCTAACATGCACTATGGTTGCTCAGAGATGGAGTGTACCAAGGGCGGGACAGATTGAACCCCAGTATGTCGACAGTGTATTGGGTAAAAAGCCGCAAGGGGGAGCAAACTACAACAAATTTCTAAAAAGTACCCTATACTCTCCAGCAAGGCAGTATCCTTTGCTTGGCCCTGAAGAGAAAAATAAGCCCAAAAGTCTCAATCCTGAGCCTTTGCTAGTAGGTTTGTTATCAGAAAATCCTCTGAGCCTGGGAAGTATACAGGCCCACTTTGGAAACTTACCAAAAGGTTCTGCATTGTCCTACCAGCAAAGGCTCACAGAAAAATACATTATCAATGACTACGGTCTGACAAATTTCCTAGACCTACCACTGTCTGGCGCCAGAGATCGCTTTGTAAACAGCTTGTCCATCTGTATAGAAAGGACCAAACTTGCAAAGTTACAAACAGTTATGGTCACATTAGACATGGCCCGCGACTTGGAACATAAAACACGAAAACAAAGCGAGAGTGGACTCTAACACTCATTACGACAGAAGAGAATAACTGCAAGTAAATTCGGCATCGTCGCAAAAAGAGTATCAAATTTTGAAACCCTTGTACAACAGCTTCAGCCTTCCAGGTACGTACAATCAGCTGCCATGAAACGTGGTATCGAAATGGAAGGAAGGGCAGCATTTATCTACGCCAGTAAAAAGAAAAAGGGCATGGCCAATGTATACCCTTGTGGTCTTGTAATAAACCCGAAATGTCCTTGGCTGGGTAGTTCTCCTGATAGAACAGTTTATGATATAGAGGCTGCTCAAAATAGTTCATCAGACCCTTCTGGTTTGTTTGAAAGCAAAGTTGTTCAGGAGGGGGTGTTGAGTTTTGATGCTGTTTCCTATTTGAAGCGCGATCCGGTTACCAACGAACCAAGACTTAAAGAAAATCATATTTACTACCTTCAAGTACAGTGCCAGCTGGGTACTACTGGGTTAGACTGGTGTGATTTTTCATCAATGACGATTTATGTTTTTGTCAACGAATTAAATTCGATTCTGTTGTTTTCCAGCAAAGTAAAGACCGATTTGACAACTTTTATTTCAACTATTTTCTGTGAAGGTTAAGTTAAGGTGCACATCGGTAGGTCACAAACTGCAACAGCAAGTTTTTCGTTTTTGACGCCATCGTATCCGGTCATCATGGCACCAATTACGAAATAAATAGTTTTCCAGCCAGATGCCCAAGCCAACAAAGGGGGCAATGTAACTTTCTGTTGTAGTTTGTGGCCCATGAAAGTTGAGAATTCTCGACCGAACTAAGAGGAATTGCTTTTTAGTATTAAAGGTCCTTGAAAGTTAACCAGCAAACAAGTCACAGTCCAGAGCTGGTTGACAGTACCCAACAATGACAATGGGATGGGAGTATCGTAAATGTGATGCTCTTTAATTCTACGAATTGCCCTTTCTACGTGAATACGTAGTTTTGCGATCGTTTTGGTTTCTTTAACCTCTTTTGAAGAGAACTGACCCCCACTTGAAAGATAGGGTGGCAGGTCGACAGGTTTCAGACAAGTGATACGCTGATTCTCAGGGACTTTTATACAATTGTACCTTGATTACCCATTCTTATTTTCACCTATGCGTCCTGTTGCATCAGTTTTTTGACACTGTTAATGGCAAATATCAAAAATCGAAAAAAATTGCAACTGATTCAAACTATTTGAGATGTGATGCTTTACTCACAGCACTTCACTTTCCATTGGGCTACTTGTTCTTGTAAGCAGGATAGAAAAGAGCGGTACTGGGGACAACAATTTGGCAAATGGAAAGGGCATTTCGGACCGACCGACCGACCGAAATGACCAGACCGATCACAGTGGTCCACCCTCAAAGCTGGTCCCAAATATTCCGGGCAGAGCAAACCAAAATGGTCCGTTCCATTTGATGAACCTTGCGAAATTTCCGGACATTTGGGTTGAATGGAAAGCTCCCCCGATCTTTAAGAAAAACCGCTGATCTGACCTGTTGACTTAAGGCTCATGACTCATGACTCATTGACTCATAAAACATCCGTTCTCCATTTCGGGAGAATCGTCGCTCTGAATGTGGACATTATTTGTGCTGTTGTGCGGAAATTGCGATTCTATGGACTTTGAAGAGTTTGGCTCTTGAGGAGAAATGAAGTTCTCTTGTTGTCAGGATTCAGAACATACTGAAGTTACTTGGCTAGTAGAGGCAGCAATGTCGATGAGGTCGTTTCTCATGGCTTGTTGTCTATCATTTAATAAAACAGTTGCCAAAGTATCTTCTGTTGACAGACTCTCGATCTCATCTTGATCAAGAATTTTGTTTTCATCAGGGCCATCGCCAGAAGACAACAACTCTGTCTCACCGTTAACAATTTCCAAGTTTGAGTTAAACTGTAGAACTCCTGATGATTCTTCTAAAATATTTTCTTGGAGTAAACTGCGGTCCATGCCGAGCATCTTAATTGTTTTAGTGCCTTGGCCTCAGCTGTTTTCGCTGAACGTGTGATAGTGTCTTCAACTTCATCAGGCCAATGCGGAAACATATAGTTTGATTCTAACTAATCTTCTGCTCCCTTAGACCTTTTTGGAAGTGTTATCGCTGTCTGGTTTTGTTCACACAACGCACGTTTTCAGATAGCTTTCGTAGCCTGCCATATATGTCAATCATTTCAAAAAGTGCTACATTTGTTTTGATTTTTTTAAAACATCGTATTTTCGCAAACAGTTTTTCGCATTGATCGCTGCCAAATACCAAGCAAAAACTTTGACAGTGAGTATAAGTGAATGACCAGAAATTATCATATCTCTACATGTTTGATCGCTGATAAAGTTACTGTAGACGTCGTGCTTTTCAATTTTTAACCATTGCTTCCACAGCCTAAGGAAAAGCACCGGCATCCACGCTTCAATCCTTTCGGCTATTGTCAAGTTGTTGCATGCGTAAGCATTACGCATTTTCTGTCCAATTTTCAAATATACCCTGGTTGTAACTGTTTCGTTGTCGTCAAAATTCAAAAGACACGATCTCACACGAGGATGAAGAAGCCTTAAGGTCACATCAACGTTCTGCTTATCCTTCACCCAAACGTCTGTTTGCCATAGTCCCGTCGCCAAACGATAATTTTGGAACACTTGACTTATGTGCTCCAACATAGCACATTTTTGCCCCATAACTAAAAGGCGTCTGGTATTTAGCAACTGATTTCGCCATTTTTTTATCATATGCAACTGATCTGGAAACATAAGTTCGGGTATGTAATGGTCATTATTTATTTTTTCCAATGGCGCAAGAAACGTAAAATCAGGTACTTCTAGAGACAAACCATGTTCCTTGTTTCCAGCACCGTGGCAACGAATGTGAAAGTATTTTCGTATCTTGCTATCTTCGTCCGCTCCAAGGCCTAAGATATTTATCCCAGATTCTCCAGCCCAAGCTCTAGAATTGCGCATCCAAGTATCAACAGTATCGGCTGTTTCTCCCTTTATGACAGGTTGTACTACTAATAATAACTAATCCACTGACCTAATCAATATTTCTTTGAGGCGTTTGCATGTTCTTCGAAATGTTGCACATTTCGCATTAACAGCTTGAATTAATGAAGCCCCTTTCGTTTTCAAACTTGTCATGGCAAATGCTCAAACATGATCAAAACCTCTTTAAGTGTTTTGGAATTTAAAGAGAAGTTCAACCTGCTTTAAATTGACCAACTCTAATTACTTATTATAGCAGGTGCGTGAACAACTGTGTAAATAAATTGATGGTCGTAAATCGATATTAAATAGGGTTATTTGAACCAAATTAACGTACAAAAGTAATAGTTCTCAACACGCATAATCACTACAGTTAAACCAAAATTGCATTAAATTTGAGTATTTAAGACGACGAAATCCTTCAGGAAACTGAGTAATTTTGATTTTCAGTGGACAAAAACCTTGAACCAGAAATGTATATTTAAAGCATATTGCATTGTTTTTTGCATTTTTCAAGGGCTAAAGATGTAATTAGTTATCTGTAATAGAACACCAAAGAAAATTTATGGAAGCCGGAGGAAATAAATGTCACAATTCACAAAATGACATCTTAAACATGAAAATTTCAGAATTTACCTGTGTTTTCACAATTCTTGTGCTCCCATAAGAAATTTTCTTCGGTGTTATTACAGGTAACTAATTACATCTATAGCCCTTGAAAAATGTAAAAAAGATTGCAATATTTTTTTAAACTTTTCTGGTTCAAGGTTTTTGTCCACTGATATATATGACATTAGAAGCGTATCATCAAGAGGGCAAACGACTACAAGGGAAACCTACCACACTGTAATTTGTGCCTTTCCGAGAATCTCTGTATCTTGACTGCCCACAGTACGCTCCTTAACAACCGATCTGAGCTAGTAACCAAGTGTTGTCACGAGAACAAGTGCTTTGCAACCAATCACAGAACGCTCTGCTCCAACCGTCCGTGAATTTCAAATTTCCACCTTAAAACTGAAATCTGTTTTTAGAAATTTTAGTCTGATGATCGCTTAGTGCTTGGAACTCCGAGATACAACTCTAAACTTTCGGGTCCGTCCTTTGCATTTGTATTTACAATATATATATTTAATAGACAATTTCATTAATTGTTGCTGGGAATTAACTTATTGGATGTACAGTATTTTATACACTTCAACTCCACTGTTTTCTAAAAGTTAATTACTTGCATTGGGACCAGCATAGAATGGGACAGGTCTATAATAGAATTACGTTTAGTTATCCACTTTATTGTTATCAATTATTATTATTATTGTTATTGTTATTATTATTTTATAACTCCACATAAAGTACATTTTACTTACATTCCAGTGCACACGTAATTTTTCCTGTTGCACCTTCCAGCTGTAGCAGCATGGTGGCTGATAGATTGCCCACATCCCATGGGTTAAAAAATCAATCCATTAACTTTTTAATTATGAAATCTTTTGACTTCAAGTTCGTCTATGAATATGCCAGAATTTTGCCAGTTGTCAGAGTAATGAGTATAATAATTAAATGACGCAGCTCAATGAAGTATGCAAGCTAGATTTGTAAAACAAAAACTTCTTCTAACAGAACGTTTACCAATAGATATCTTCACTTTTGATGAGTACAAAGAAATTATGCAAACTTTAAAGGAAGCAATAGAGATATTTTATGCCACAGTTATAGGTTTGGAAAATTGAGGCAGATAAATCCATATAGAAATAGGTGAATAACAAACTGAGTTTCGATATTAAAGAAATTTTCATGATTTATACAGGGTAATAATAATTGAAATTGAGTGATATTCTTGATACAATATAAAATTACCGGTTAAAACTGGTTGTCATTATAACATTTCTATATAACAACCTGATATGTGATAAGGCTCATGTTCACTGTACGAACACTAATTTACACATATATTTTTCACTTACATTGTTTGCTTGATTCTCAGGAATATCTGTTCTCTGCAAAATAATAATGCATACAAGACAGAAATCAAACACATCCAACATTGGCAATCGGAAAAGTTACCTAATTAAAACCTGGCAACTAATGATATGTACCAAAATGACTTCAGCAAAAATTAAACTTAGAAAATAAAGAAGACTAGGTGGGAGACAATTTTCGGATTTCTTTATAAAAATAGATTATTAATTTGTGCTAAAGCTTATTATACGTATCTCTTATGTACGTTATCTTTGCAGTAAGTATTCGAACTTTAGCAAGGCGTTCAACTTGCTCTTGAAACATGAAGAATTGTGGGTAGTTTGGTCGGAAAAAAAATGGCGGCTTCTGTAGCAAGGTTGGTATTGACGTGATTTATTTTCCTACCTTACATTGCTTTTGCCAAGATAATCCTACTTTTTTTTTCAGGCGAAATTACGACGATATCATAACTGTGCTAACGTATGGTGATAGCTCAATAAGCTCTGACTCATCTGATGAAGACTTGCTCGATGAAATCTTTGTTAGTTCTATGTTCCCTGATTACAAAGTCGATTATCCGAGAACAAACATCGACGACTTAAACGAGAGTCAGTGTGTTGCGATGTTTAGGTATGAAGCAATGTAGCCGTCAAAATAGTTTGTTCAGATATGTAGCAAACGGTTACCCTTGTGCGTGAAAATTTGATTATACGTTTTGATTGGCGTTTCCTATGTAAGCTTATTTAGTCTTGTGTTTTCAAAGGTTTCAGAAGTGTGACATGTACCGCCTATTAGAGGCTTTGCAAATTCCAGAATGCTATATCTGCTCCCAGAGGACTTTTGTCACTGGAATGGAAGCCCTTATGATCCTGTTGCGAAGGCTTACCTACCCAAATAGATGGTGTGACTTACAAGCCATGTTTGGAAGGTCCGAATCTGAGCTAAGCTTAATTTTCCATAAGGTATTAAACCTAGGTAACAGAACTTGCCTTATAAAACAAGGGCGAAGTGGTTTGGTTAAAAGCCCCATTCTTTCGAATCAAGCACACAAAAACCTCCCTGAATATAGAGACTGGAATCTCCTTAAATCACATGGAACTTGTTTTATTATGGTCATATGCAGTTTTTATTTTGATTACCTAGATACTTGATGATATTCACGACAGATTCGGTCATCTCTTGGAGACCCTAGTTCTGGTCTGGCTTGATCCTGGGATTTTTTCCCAAGTTATACATGTGAAAGGTGCACCACTTAACCAGTGTTGGGGATTCATTGACGGTACCCCAAGACCAATGGCACGCCCAACAAGAAATCAAAAGATTATGTACAGTGGACATAAAAGAACACACTGCATAAAGTTCCAGGTACAACAGCATTCTGTGTATAATATGGATCCAAGAAAAATTAGTTTGCCTTAGGACCAAAATTTTTTAAATCTTTCAAGGCAACTCTCTCCCACACCACGACACAGCCCTAAAAATGAACAGACAAGGAACTACTGCACCTATTGCTTCTTATTCAAGGGTATACATGTATATTAGAGCTAGTTTAACTTAACTCTCTCTGCCAAACAGCGGGTGAAATCCATGTTCTGGGCCCCCACCAGTGATGTACCTGGATCTGAGTATGAACAATTATGGCAATTTGTCAATCAAGATGAAAGGAAATTCAAAATGCACTTCTGGAATTCCTTGAATCCATTGGGGGCCCAGAACAAAGATATCAGAGCTGCTTCGCAGACATTACTAACCGAGGTTAAATAATATGTCTGTGACACGGCGTATATCAGAGCCTGGCCTGCTGTCCTATAGTTACCAATGGTCCCTTACAGCATTTTTTTAACCTGCCCATGACTATTGTTGTATATTTTTAACATTATTTCCTAGTCAGTTCAAGCTCCTAATGGATTAATTGCCCACCTGTTTGGCCCTATTCTCGGTTTTCACCTGACGTCACAACCCTTTCCAAATATGGGCATCCGCCATATTTGTGTCCCTCGGTCTGTGAAATTTATGATAATTGTATGCCATCTCTATCGACTCCTTCTAATTTTTAAAGAATTTTGCGCTTCTATTATGGATGTGGCGCAAGAAAAAGGCGAGGAAGACTTGAAGACGCTTTCCTTTCATATTCCTGTGTTGTCAGAGTACGCTAGAGCTTTGGACAAGCAAGTCAAGCGACTATATCTCGAAAAGATTTCAGTAGTAGGAGTTGATCCCGTTAGCATTCCTAGTGAACAGTTTGATCCTGAGTGTTTGCCGCACATAGAAGCGACTGATTTACTTGGATATCTCGTCTTAGAGACAAGCTTTTATACAAGGCAGCAATTTAAAGCTTACAAGAGCTTGGAGGCGTTTAACCAAATGGTTTCTGGGTTCGTAACTTCAGTGAAAGGATGTAAGATCTCCAATAAGCATGTTGTCGTCGCAAAAGTGCGGCACTCTCAACGAATGAATGACCCGCTGGTAAATATTTGGATAATTGCAGAGAGTGATGGCGCCATTCGCTCCACGCACTGTTTAGGTTGCAAAGCGGGGCTGGCTGAGTCCTGTTCACACATCGCAAGTGTCCTCTTCTACATTGAAGCTTGGATTCGAATAAATGGCAAATTAGCTTGCACACAAGTGAAGTGTTCGTGGCTGTTACCCACATACGTGAATGAGGTGCCCTATGCTAGGGTTCGAGATATTGACTTTTCTTCAGCAAAAAGATTGAAGGAAAACTTAGATGCCAAAATTGATTGTTTGACGGAGAGCAACATCAAAGATCTGTTTTCACCTCAGCAGGGTCAAGCGGAAATGGGACGCCCCGACGTTTCTTCCCTGTCACAAGCGGAAATGAGTTCTCTCTTTGAGAAATTAAATAGCTGCAAAATCAAGTCAGTTGCTCTGAGTTTGACTGATGAGTATGCTGATCAGTTCATAGCTAAAAGTACGACTATCCCTGTTGTTTCTGACTTATTTGAGACAGAGAATCTTGACTTGGATTATCATGAACTATTGCAAAAATGTGCAGAAGTTAACTTGGATATCTCACGCGAAAACATTGAGCTGTTTGAGAAGGACACAAGGGCTCAAGCAAGGGGCTCAGGATTCTTTCGTCACCGTGCCGGGAGAATTGGTGCCTCGGTCAGTGGGGCTGCTTTTCACAGTAACCTGTCACAACCACCCCAGGCACTGATAAAAAGTATTTGTTACCCAAATGTTTTCAAGGTGAATACTAAGGCCACAAGACGTGGGTGCAAATATGAGGATGATGCTGTTAGTGCATATGAAAATGAAATGAAAAAAACTCATTCTAACTTTACACTTACTCGATGCGGTCTCTTTGTCAATGAGCAACATCCATTTCTACATGCCACACCAGACTTCCTCACAGCATGTGATTGCTGTGGGCTTGGTTGCGGAGAAGTGAAATGCCCTATTTGCATAAACAATTGTGACTTTGAAAAATACACAATGGAAAGGAATGCCTGCTTTGAAAAAGTGGATGCAATGTTTCGCCTGAAAAGGCACCACAATTATTATTTTCAAGCACAGCAACAGCTTTTCACTGTAACTGACAGAAAACACTGTGACTTTGTGGTATGTGCCATCAGCCCCCACAGAGAACCGCAAATAGTTATAGAACGTATTTATCCGGACTTAGAGCATTGGCATACTGTACTCCCAAAACTTGAAGCTTTTTGGAGGGTAAGTATCCTCCCTGAGATTCTGGGTCATTGGTACACAAGGAAATGTACCTTGCCCATGAACAAACCCAATGACAATGGGATATGCTTTTGTCGGGGTCCACGGGATGACACTGTCATTACATGTAGCAACCCAGAATGTCCATATACAGAATTTCATCCTTTTTCATCCCATGTTTGGCTCTTGGTTCAGCTATGACCCCCAAAACATGGTACTGCCCACACTGTTCTAGATTGCCACAGTTCAAACAGAGAAGGGAACGTTCCTTATCTGCCAAACAGAGTGCACAGGTAGCAGTAAACCAGGCTGCCTCGCAGTGTAACAACATTTGTGTTTGTACTTCTAAAGCAAGCCCAACAGACAAACTAATTGAGTGCCATTCAACAGAATGTAGCAATGGAAAGTTTTTTCACCTAGCTTGTCTCGGTTTAAAAAGAAGGCCAAATAACTCTAAGACAACCTGGCAATGTAGTGCTTGTAAAAAAGCAAAACAGCTAGTCAAAGCTACTACTTGTACTTCTTATGCGTCAGAACCAACAAAATCTACAACTGACTCCCCTGTCGTGCATGATAGTGATGGTGATGATGTCGATGATGAGGATGATGTCAGCATCACTCAAGTAACAGTAGGTGCTGCAAACAAACAAAGCGCCCTTGCAAAGCTTGTTGAGAGTGATTATCAAACAATTCTCAGCCCAGCCGGGTGGCTTACTTGTGATATAATCCAACAGGTTCAAGTGCTCCTACAGAAAGAAAATTCATCGATTGAGGGATTTCAGCGGCCCACCCTTGGCCCAGTACGCAACTTCAATGTTGTGTCTGGGGAATTTGTACAAATACTACACACGGGCAGTGACCACTGGGTATGTGTTAGCTCGATAGGATGTTTGCCAGGCTATGTGAATCTTTATGACAGCCTTTATCATGATGCAATTTGCCAAGAAGTGGAAGACCAAACTAATGATTTGCTGGGTGGAAGATTGGTCAGTCTACAGTTTGTTTCCGTTCAGCAACAAACAAATGGCTGTGACTGTGGCATATTTGCAATAGCCTTTGCCACGTGCCTTGCTTTAGGCACTAACCCCAGCAATGTGACATTTGATATTCAAAGAATGCGTTCACATTTAGTTACATGTTTAAGGGCAAGAAAAATGAGCATGTTTCCATGTTTTTGACTCTAATCGCTTTAGTGTTCTATTTAATCGTTTATTTTATTCATAGGTAATAATAAAATAGCTGAAGTTGATGGAGCAGTGAGGGAAGGGGCATTTTATACATAACACTGAAAATTGAAGATTCATCACATTTCCTGAAAATAATGTCAATTTTTGTTCCAGCTAGAGCTTATGTACATGCTGTTCATCCCATACTTTGCATTGGGGTTATTACTGAAACCAGGGTTCAACATCTCCAGTAGCCTAGTAGCTCAATGCTGGTAAAATGAGGTTGGGCTGGTAAAATTTCACATTTTTACCATTGTGTCAACTAGTAGAAAATTGGAAAGAAATTTTGAGTTGTAAGGATGGTAATAATAATGAAGAATGTATAATTTTATCACCGATGGGACTAATAACTTTCAAAGAATATTAGCCTGGTAATTCAGCTAGCCAGAGCATGCTGAACCCATAAGTTACTCAACAATGGTTGATGTGGCTTACTAGTATGTGAAAAGGTTAGGCAATTAACTGAAAATGCAAGCATCAGGGCTGGACACTGATGGTAGTCATAGCCACAGATACCCTGTGAGCAGAGGCCCTTTGATCTTCCTAGATAAGTCAGGAAGAGGAAGGGACCTTCCTCTTCCCAACTTTTCTAGGAAGATCAAAAGGACCTCTGCTCAAAGGGTAAAAAAGCCACAGACCACTTTCGCAAGTGAAAAATTTGAAATTAGAAATAGTTTGCTTATTGCAAGAAAAAGAAAAAAGATTGAATTGACTGACAAAATAATAGTGCTATTTTTGGTATGACTTCCTAGCCTGAATGGTAATTAATTGGCATCCTCAGAGGCAAAGTCTCTAGAGTGCACTGCTTTTCATATCGGCCTTTTTTGTGGAATAAAATGTAAATTTTTCTAGCCTAGGTATTCTTCAGTTTTTTATGTTTGCGGATGCATTTATTCTGCTGCATTTGAGTCATTACTTCATCCCATTTAATTTGGCTGATGAAAATTAATATTATTTTGCCTAGTAAAATCTACATACATTTAGTCACTAGCCACTTAATTGGCTAGTAAGTTTAAAAGTTAGTGTCGAGTCCTGAAGCATTCTGTGTACAAAGACATTTGTTACTTTTGGTCATAATTTCACATGCTGCAAAATACTAGTACAGTGAAACCTGTATTAAGCGGACACCCTCGGGGAATGCTGTAGTGTCTGCTTAATACGGTGTCCGCTTAATACAGGTTTCACTGTACGTGATAGAGGAGCAGACGAATGACTTGCTAGGTGGTCATTTGGTGGAACTTCAGTTTGTTCCAGTTCAGCAGCAGACAAATGATAGCGACTGTGGGGTGTTCGCAACTGCCTTTGCTGTCTCTCTTGCTTTGGGAACAAATCCTAAGCATGTAACTTTCAACACCCTTAGAATGCATCCCCATTTAGCAGCCTGTCTTAAGGCAGAAAAAAATAAGCATGTTTCCTGTTTTTTAACTTACTGTCAGTTTTATTCATTGACTCAAACCATTGAGTAGAATATTAATCACTTTATGCAAGCAAAAAAGTGAACTGAAGGATATCTACTGTAGTGTATGCAAATTGAACCTAAAGCTGCAGGGGTACATGTAATATAAAATGTTGCAACACTCTCAACATTATTTTAATACGCTCCAGATACATGTTACTACACAAGAACATTTTGACTCTTGAAAAAGAATTGACTTTACCCTTCATGTACAACCCTTTTTTCTTTTGAAAAAATGGGCCCTGGGTTTTTATTACTATTATAATCTATTTTACTATACACATTGTATTTCCAGAACTTTTTAAAATAATGTGTAATAAAGCTATTATTTATGTCCATTTAGGTTTTTTGATAACTACAATGGGCATGGTCCCTGTAATACTAGCCTTGGCTGATTATGAAGTTTAAATTTATAAATAATGATACCTTTATAACAGTCATTACCTGCAAAGTAGCTAATAAAAGCTGGAACAATCCAAATTCTCATTTCAGTTCCAGGGTTGTCGCTAAGATTTCAAGTTGCTGGGTAAATACAACCAGTTAAGGGGGGGAATCAAACACTGAGGGGTTTCTTTTGGTTCTAAAAATTTTCTTCCATTTTCCAATAAAAGTAGCCCGGGGCCACACTCATAGTAACCAGGGGAAATCCCCGGCCCCCGGCTCTTAATGACAGCCCTGAGTTCCTTTTGTATTTGCTTGTGAAACAAAGGAAGAATGTCTCATCAGATCAGGAGTCACTTAGGGCCTTATTCCATGCACCTCTTCGATCGGAAATTAAAATTTACATCAAGATAGTACCAAAATCTCATCAAAATACATGTATATATTTTTATACTTAATTGCTTTAAAGGAAACTGATTTTTTTTATGTGCTGTGTGTTGTTCCAGGAAATACTCAGTCTCCATTGATTCGCCATTGTGTATGTAGGAGGGGTGGGGTGGGGGAACCTCTTGCCATTAGTTCACACTGCCTGCTAAAAAGTTTGGCTTACAAGAGCAATGTCAGTTTTTTGCCTCCCCAAGAACAATAACAACTGATACATTTTTTACAAAACAAATATAAGAATGTTTGTGTTTTACAAAAATTCAAAGCTCTCTATACATACTTTACAAAGACATTTTTACCATTCAACATGTGTCATAATTTAAAGCAGTGCATCTCCACCTTGCCTTGCTGAAATAGTTGTGCCACAACTGTATAATTTGGCATGAAACTATTATGAGACACTGAACTAACACTTAAAACTTATCTTGAAAGTCAATTTGTAGCTTGAGCTAAAACGTTTTACATGTCCAAGCCCATGTTTTATGGTCCCTGTCCTCAAAAAAAGTACACACCATAATATTAACCCTTTTCACTCCCATACTGAATAATATACAGTGTAGTGTAGTATTTAGGTAGTTCTGACTTTTAAGTTTCTGGACAAATTGCTAGGGTTAACATTCAAATGAAACCCCTTCAACAGTACTTTCCTATGGTGCTTTTTGTTTTCAACATTTTACAAAATGAAATTTGGAAATTTTGCTGACTTTTGACTTTAACCACCTCTGGGAGTGAAAGGGTTAACATGGTTATGTCTTATCATTTCAAACTTCTAAATGTAACCAAAAAGGACATGACTAATCTAAGGGTACTATTCCAGGGCATAAATTCACAAGAGCAGAGCAAACCCTCAGTATTCTGTCAATTATGGGAACCTGGGAATCTGGTGCTTCCTTAGCGCTACCCCTAAGAAAGTCTTTTGGTAAAGTACCCTCTAAAATTGTGTACTTACGACGGAGAAGTCCAATTACTCTTTCGACATGAATGCGAACGCTCGCAATAATACCTCGGGTCTTCTCTACATCTATTGGGTCTAGCTGTGACTTCCCCTTAGTAAACGCTGGAATGATAAGTTTAGCTTGTTTTAGTCCCACACTTTCACTGACTGTGAAGCCTCTGTCCGCCATAACCATGTCTCCAGGTAAAAGTTTGTCAAGAAATCCACAATTCTCAGTCAGGAACTTGTCAGAGGTTCTACCCCCCCAAGCTTCAGAAACAAATGAAATAGATCCTTGAGGGGTGATGCCTATTAAAATTTTTATAGTGTTGTGATGTTTATATGAACTAAATGTCTGTGCTCTTGCAAGCAAATTTGTTGGTTTCTCAATGAAAACCTCAAAACAGTCGATTATAACTGTCACCTTGTTGCCAAAGGCGTATTTAAAGCACATTGGCATTGTTTTGCAAAGATTCTCTCTCTCAGGCCAGTGAACAAGCGGACGCAACCTGTAGTCCATGGTATTCATCCATGAAAAAAAAATCCGTGAAACAGTTGGTACCGATACCAAGAAACGATAAGCCAGATCCTTAAAAGGGACATAGAGTCGAAGCTTAATCAAAACCAAAACAAATTCCTGGAATGGATCCAGTGCCTGAGTACGGCGACTCACGTGTGGCGCCACATGGTTAAAAGTTTTTACAAGAACCTGGTAGGATGGTAACCCCGTATAAAAGCGAACTTTATCATCAGATCTGAAATACTCTCTGTCCGGAGCTTGATATGTTGGCCTATAAAACATGTATTCAAACTCCTTGGTTTGTGTTTCGGCGTCTTTTGAAGGCTCTGAGACGCTTCCTTCAGCGTGGTTTTCAGCATCGCTTGTAGTACCAGTCGTGGAACTAGAGGCCTCTGATGGCTCCATTTCTGTCGCATTGGCAATGCCAGGATTTTCCTCCACTTTTTCTGTTGAGGTAATTGTGCTAGTCTCTGTGAAGTGGATATCAACAACTCGATCGCCACTCACATTTAGATGTTTTCTCTTCTCGGCGACTTCGACTTCCTGTCGTTCAATAGAACGTTTCCTGCGTTCCTTTGCTCTTTCGGCCCTTTCTTCTGCAGCCTTCTGGGTTTGTTCTTTCCGTTCGTTTCCCTTATAATCCCTTTTACCGAGATTTAAAGTCGGTACCCAATCGATGTTGTGCTTGTCCCATACAGCTGCAGCCTTCCCTGAAACGAAATGACGATCACACACACGTTCGCTTTCTAGGATGTCCTTCTCCTCAGTGTCGCCGCGACTGACCGCCGAAATCCATCGATTTCTTCTCTCCCGTGTCAATTCTTCCCATTCCTCGCCTTGATTTGTGATAATCTTTGGTATTTTACTGAATTTTGCGTTCTGTTTACCGCTTTTTCCCCCGCAACCGACCACAATACAGAGAACCATCTCAAACTCACGCACTCGCGTCTTAGATTTGTTTACATTTCAGGGGCACAAAGATGGCGGATAGCAACCGTTGCCAAGGTCAGTGTCACGTGAGTGAAAACCGAGAATAGAGGGAAAACGTCATGATGCTTTCATGCTAGGGGTCAGCGGTTTGGCTGATAAACTGAGAAGATTCCAGAAGCCAAATGGGGAACCCTATGTAATTTATGGAGACCCAGCCTATGGCCTGACAAGAAACATACCGGCTCCTTATAGGGGAGTTAGATTAACAGATGATCAGCAGGAATTCAACAGTCAAATGAGCAAAGTTAGAACCTGTGTAGAATGGGAATTTGGCAAGATTTGTCAGCTCTTTGCATTTCTGGATATTAAGAAAAACTTAAAGCTTTTGCTCCAGCCCATTGGCGAGTACTATTTGGTGGCAGTTATACTGGTCAACTGCCATACTTGCTTTTATGGTTCTCAGACTGCTGCATATTTTGATCTTGATCCACCCATGTTAGAAACCTATTTGTCAAACCATTAAATTCCAAGAACAGCAGTGTGCAACAAACATGTATTTCTAAAGATATTTTGTAAAATTCAAGAAGTACAGGTACAAAGTTAACAAGTTAGGCTTAGACTTACAAACACTGGTGGTTCCAAATACAGTCATGTATTAACTTAACTCCTTGACTTCTATACCAATTCAAATTTAATGTAAAATAAATAAAGACCACTTTATGAGCAAAAATGCAGTCTTCTCTTCCAACCCCAGTGTAGCCAGTTCAAACACGGAGGGTAGGAGGGAAATGGCAAAAATGGCAAGGGAAGTTCCCTCCTCATTTGAGCCTGCTGTGCAGGCTAATCTGTGGTTGAAGTTTCTCCCTCTATGACGTTTTTTTTCCAAAACTCAAGAAATGCAAGTGCAAGGGTAACACTTTATGAACACTGGTGCTCCCAACTAAGTCTTGTATCAACTCAACTTTAGATTTTGTTAAGAACAAATTCGAATAATCCTGAAAATAATTACAAGAAAATCATTTGCCTCTTAAAGCCTGGTTTTCAACAGAGCAAGAAATGCCCTCTTCTCTTCCAACTCCAGTTGAAGTTTCTCCCGTCTCTCTGCTGCTTCTTCTTCATATTTCTGTTTTTGGAACTCAAACTCCTTTTTTCTTTGTTCTAACTCAAGCTCCTTAAAATTAGCCTTCCTTTCATTTTTCTTTTCCAGCATCTCTATGGCCGACAGCTTTGATGCCCTTTTCTTCTTTTTGACAGGTTTTGCTTTTGAGGCTGGAAAAAGGAAAAGTCGTCTAAATGAACTTAACAATTAAAATTATTACAGTGCAATATCCATTAGTGAGGACAGTCCAGTGGAACACAAAATTCTGAAATGAAGCCTCTTTTTGCTCATAACCAAGTAATAATTGTTTTAAGTCCTTGAAACAACCACCTTTGGGGAAAAGCACTTGTGCTGTATTTTGGCATTACATTCTTAGTGTGTTGGCAAAGGCATGACAGATGAATATTACAACATAGGGGCAACCTAAGAAATTGAATCACGTTGTGGCATTGCAGGGAAACAAAATAATACATAGAGCAACTGATTGTCTATAAAGGAGAAATGCAGATATGTAGTAATCAATATTTCAGGCAATCAGTTTAAGTGGAATGGCATGTAAATTCTACAGAATCAAATGTCTAGCAAACATCCTTTCCACCACCGGCCCATTCCCCTTGGCTCAGCCTTCCTGAGCACAAAAAGAGAACCTGAATATTTTTCCATTTCTTTTTTTGTTCAGGAATTTGAACATGGAAAAGTGACTCTTCTAGAGTACATGCAATAGCAATAGCTGCACTCACCTTTCTTTTCTTTACTTGAACTGGCAGCACTGCTACATGTATCATCAGAGTGCTCATCGGAATCTTTATCTGTTTCGTCATCAGAGCTTTCCTGTTTTCTCTCTAATTAAATTGTAAATAATAAATTTAATATAATTATTACTTAGCTTAAGTAAAAAAAAATGTTATATCTTTTATAGCCATTTCTATTTTTATATATGACTGCTCTTATTATTGGAGGGGGAGGGGGTTATGTATAAACCATGTAAATACATACATGTACTTTTACAGAGTGTAAATGTTGATGCTGTCATTTTCACCAGTTATGGTAAAATTAACAAAGTTTATGAACTTCCCTTAACGCTGAAAAATGACAACGATAGCAATGTTTCAGTACAAGATTATTCACAACATCCTAACAACCAACAACAACAACCTTTATTATTACATCCAATTTCTAATTTTTTTTTATGGCTCATGGCATGAAAAAAGAAATTGTCACATAAAATGATCAAAGGATGTATAGGAGCTTAATTAAGAAACGTTTTCACAAACGAAGTCACAATTTGTGATCACGATGTTTGTCCTCAATGTTTTGCTGACAGGCACTTTTTTTGATCACACATTTTTACGGTGTCCTCTATACTGGCTTCCTGGAAATCGTTTCAAAATTGGTGGAACATTAAAGCTTATACATCTATCTCATTATCAGAAAGTCTAAAATTAATCATGCGTATGCATATATTGTACTTCAGCACAAATAACAAGTATGACACTTTGATCCAAACTTGCTTCATTATGTCAACTAAAAATATTTCAATAAACTTACTTCCCAAACTAAGCAAGGCAGCATCCCTCATTTCTGCCGCTTTCCGTTTATCCTCTTTCTCCTTCTGCTTTTTGTTCTCCTTTTCCTTCTTCTGCGTTTCCTCGGCATCTTTTCGAACAGTGTAAATGTCCTCAAGCAATTGACTAAGTTCGTCATACTCCTCTCCCGTGCCAGATCTACCGACCAAAGAAAAACAGTGAAATTGACTGCGCATTATGAGCCATCTCAAATAATAAACTTGGTATTTGTACTCACCTCTTAAGCGCTCTTTTATCGTCCTCTATCTACTTTGCTATCAAGCGGTCTAAGCGCTCTCTACAAGCACGGCCTGTCAACTTTACTTCCCTCTGTTCTGTACTGAATACAGCCGAGAGTATTTTCCCGATTTCCTCCCAGTCGGCTGGACATTGGGGTCGTCTGGCAACGGTTTCGGTCGCTAATTTGAGATCATTCGAAGCACATGGCCATCTAAAAGGTGCCATATTCTGCAGAAGGCCAGAAGAGAAGAAAATTTAAACAGGCATAAGATTGACTTCTAAAATTCAAAGCACGTGCTTGACGCCGCCATGTTGTTTTTTTGTCAAGTGGAAGTGTATCACTTTGATCACCCAAAAAACATGAATACTTCGTTCATTCGAGTTCAAAAATCTAACTAGCACATAGAAGGTGGAAATAGAAAGCTACTTCATGCTATTAAACGTGAGGCTGTACAATTTTTAGTGGCAAAAAACCTTGCCGTAAGTTAGTTACCGCTAGAGGCCTCCTCCGCGGTTAAAACGTGAACTGCAAACCGCAAACGTGACGGCAAGACCGTGGTCACGTGATATTTTACGGTTTGCGGTTTGCCGTTTCCCATGAAAAACCTGATGCTAAAGGTCCCTAATATGGCAGGAGAGTGTTTTTTTTTGTATTTTCAAGAAGAGCTGTAAATTAATTCAAAAAAGAAGAACTGTTTATATACAAATAGGTATTGAATACATTAAAGTTAATTATATATATCTTTAATTATTAATATATGACCGTGGTGTTTTTCTTATTTTCTCGACTGAATGCATCACTTTTTGGGGGATTTGCAATGTTCAACTACCCAACAACACAGGCTATAAAACTGTTTATGGACTCTTGACATTATCATGCAAACAAGCTGGTTTTTCTGTTACAATTACCAAATGCAGATGGTATCATGCATTGGTTTTTGCTATCTAATACTAATAGCAAGTTATATTAATTTTTTTTAGACTTTTGATTTGGTATATTTATATTTCTTGTAATTGTATAATAAACGATATTGTACGTATTAATAACGCAATTCAGCTGCCTTACCGATCATTATGCAAATAATCTTTTCAGCTGTACATCCACTGGAATTTTTAGTTCACCAATTTGTCCACAGAAATTTACTTTAAAGAAATCAAATATTCGCATCAAAGAGCTTCACTGCAGTTAGTTGCATATCAGAGTACAGCAGCTATAAGTCTTATAAACTATTTCTTACAGGTTAATGTTAGAATTAAAATTGCGTACCCAGCTTCTGTTTTAGTTGTCTGATTTGTTTTTGTATATCTTATCCGTCTTGAACATCTTGTCTTTTTCCTATTACGTTATTCCTCTCCTGCCTGTCTTCATCATCTGATATTTCCAGACTTTCAGGAGGTGTTAAATTTAACTCCTCTTTCCAGTGTTGGTGGTCAACCGGGTCTTCTAATTCTGCCTTCACTGGCGTGGCCACTAGACTGATTTCTCTTTTGGAGCATGATGCTAATAGCATTTCCTTGGCTTGGATTTGCTGGACTTTTATGGCTGCTTTTTGTTGGAGGCGGTTTTGCTCAGCTTTGGATGTTTTCGGTGCTTTGAGTTTTGTTGGACGTTGGTCTTTTCGGTTTGGGTGAGCTTGAGTTCTTGGTCTTTCTTTTCAGCGGGCTTATGGCTGTTTCTGTCTGGACCTGTCCTGGGAAATCAGGATCATTATCAAAACTGTCATAATTATCCTGCTTTGCTCTCTTGCTACTGAAGTCGACGTCCTCGAGATCATCCTCCATGACGAGATTCATACGAATTTGAAACTCACCACAGGGGGGAAGTTTCAATTTTCGGTATCCTTGTAAAAACCTAATTAGGATTCAATTAATAGCCTCTAATCTGTCATGAATTGTGTACTTTGCGTCACTGATGGAAGACGAGCTAAGATGAAAGAAAGATACTATTTGTATCACAATGCAATCTCGCGCGAATTTTCAATGTCAGCGTGAAAGTGGTGCGTTCGTCGTGAAAAGCATCTTCAGTCTCTGGACCCTCGCTTGCCAAACAAAGGTAATCTCATACGCAGTATCAGTGATCAAATGGTTTTAACAACAGATATAATTCATGGCAGGTCAAAATTTTCTGCTTTTTCTGTAGAGATGAAGATTTGGAAGTAGCAGGGCCGATTATTTATAGCTATTTATGATTTGGTCGATAGAACAGATACAACTGGCACTTGAGTCAACCCATCCAGGTTTGGTTTTTCAAACAGGAAAGATCATGTCGTTTCAACCTTAGCATGAACCTTTAACTTGCGCCGATAAAATGCAGACAAAAGCAGGTTTAAAGCGATCAAAGACGGACTAAATTCATTCCATCTACTAGTAAATATAGTGGGAAGCGGTCAGAGAAGTCAGAGGAAGCGTTTCGTTGTGCAGAGAAGATCTGGAAAAGGTACTTGGTCGTGGACGTCTGAATTGGGGAAATTAAAATGAGGGATTCATTCGAGAAGCAATATGGTATGATTTCCTGACTGTGCAGATGACCGTCGAGTCAGCCCAGCGAGTCAGAAACTCGGGTATTCACGTCGTCGTTGACTATGTAAGCTTAAATGATTTTTATGAAGGGTCGCTGACTGGATTTAGCTCAATCGGTGATGCTCTTCAGCCCTTCTCAATTTTCTAAACATCGGCAGAAGCTTGGTAAGTCTATTTTGGGTTCTTTTGTATCATCTTCAAATGGATACCTATTATCATTTTAGGGCAAAAATGTTTTAAGGTCGACATTGATCACTCGATCATTTTATAAATTCTCAATAACTGGTAATTGTTCATGGACAATGTTGATGGAGATCACCATTTAAGCCTGATCGCAAACAGTTAAGTGTTATCAACTGTCAGTAAAAGTGAGTAAAATTTCATAAACCAAAAATTGATTTACAGATTAAAGCTTTATTTAATTTTACACCGCTTAGATCTGTGAAGTTAATTGTTTTAATGTATGAGGAGAGTAACCAAATGAACGAGAGATCTTTAGTAAACAAAGTAATTGCACTTTTGAGCGTTGGTCAAACTAAGGTGGTTGCGAGTTTTAGGTTTGATGTTTCGACTATCTTGTTTGACTCGAATCTCAATTTGAAATGCCTGTATTTGTTGTTGTAATGTTTTTTTTAAAGTTTTATGAGAATTTTGTGCTGGTTGAATGTGGCCGATTGAAATCGAGTTTTTTTTCTTACGGTCACGATTCAAAGTTACTTAAAGTTATTCATAACTTGTGACCAATAATAGATGGTGTAATTTTAAGAACTCCCTTGAATGCATTTTAGTGTGGTTGAGAGAAGATGTTCATGACCGGCCTTTAATTTTACAAACAAAACTAATCCTATAGGAAACATTGATGGTAGTGCTTGTCCAGCATTAAGTAAAACAGCTTGGCCTTCCTGATGCAACAGAGCAGCTCAGCCTTTTTAGGCTGTGGCTCTGTGAGAATTTTATCCTCCAGGTGTCTCAGAGGGAACTAAAAACGCCCTTTTCAGATATTGTTTGAATCCCCGTCTAGCATTAAGTACAACAGTTCGGCCTTCCTGATGCAACAGAGCAGCTTAGCCTTTTTAGGCTGTGGCTCTGTGAGAATTTATACTCCAGGTGTTTCAGAAGGAAATGAGTTTTATTTTTAAGACGTTTAAGCATTTAGTTCCAAGCATTGTATCGCGTTGCTCAAGTGCTCTTTCAAATATTGCAAGTGTTTCACTTACGTTTGAATTTAACCCCATCCAGATCCAGTGAGGCCTTTAAAACAGTGCGTCAATTTTAAAAGTTTTTGCAGTATTGCATAAGGCAGTTTCCGTTTAGCGGTTAGTGTCAGTTCTGGCCTTGAATGAAGATTCCAAGAAAAGCCTAGCATTTACATAAAATTTGGGAGATCTTATAAGCATAAATTGAAATATATGAAATTCGGATAAAGTTATGAAAGTGAACAGGATCATCGCATTAAATTCGCAGCCTATTTGGTTGAAAAATAATTTGAAAAATTTTGCAGCATTCTCGCAGAAAGTTAGAAGTAATATTATTCATTGTTCGGGAAAATACTCCGCGGCTTTAGATTAATAATTTCCACAATGTTTTAATTCCGGTAGTTTAGTAACCTTTTTGTTAAGGCAGCTTCTAAAATGCACTCGAGAGAACCGCATGTCTCCCTTGAACTCTCACTTTAACTTGCCAGAGAAGCAAAAAGAAAATAGAGTGACATTACTTTCAAACCATTACAGGCTACCTTAGGCCGTGGTTTAAGAAATCATTGGATCTTCAGGCCTCTTTCTTGGTGGGTCAATTTTAAGAAAATAAGAGCTTTTCCAGTCTGCCTTATATGCTTTATTGAAATTGTTCAAGATAAATGGGGTTTGATAAAAGCGTTGGGCAAACTGAAAATGGCTTAATTATAACGTGATTGCCAAGAACCTTAGAGGGTGCCAAACCGTAAGATTTAAATCTAATTTATCTCAGCAAGCAGTCAGGGAGAGATTTAACCTGATCCAAGGCAGATTCAAAGAAACTGAAAGAAAAAACAGAATTTGCTGCATCTGGAATTTCTGCGCCAGAACACGATGAGCTTGATGTACTTCTTGAGAACATAGCAGAAAGAGAAAGAGATGCTATCGCAGAAGCTAGTGAAAAGAAAGATCAGGAGAAGGTTACAGCAGAAGATATCGGAAACCAAGCTTTGGAGCGGATAGGACAAACAAAGAAACGAAAATCTGAAGACGGCCAAGAGCCAAAGGAAAGGAAATCCAGGAGAAGCAGTAATGAGGCTCTCCAGTTTATGCAGGAGAAGGCTGAATCAGACAAGGCACTCCGAGAAGAAGAGCTAAAGATAAGGAAAAAAGAAGAAGAAACCAAAGCTCCTCAATTCCAAGCAATGTTCACCCAGCAGCAATCCTTCTTGCAAGCAATGACCCAACAGCAGGCTCAACAGCAGCAACCGAATCAACACATGCAGATGTTAATGGCACAGCAAAGTCAGGCAATGATGTCTGTTTTGGAAAAACTCTTGTCAAAAGAGTGAAGAGTGTGACAGATCAGTTTCATTCCAATTGAGTTTTACAGCAAGAAGTGTTAGATTAAAAGACATGTGAAATCGTTCCAAGTATTGTAGCAAAGTTGTGTTACGGAGTCAGCTACTGTATTTTAAAGGTAATTTATTTTGAATTTGCCTGGAAGGTCATCACAGTGTGCTTTTATTTTTAATTTGTTTTTAAAAAGGTTGAAACAACAACGTTACTCAAAAAAAATTCCACCCTTAAGACATAAAACATATAAACAAATATGGCTCTTGTTTTCACAACTAACCTCGAATTCAAGCAAAAATTACTTTTGTGTTTTTGCATGAATTAAAGGCCAGAAAGGTGAAAACAAAGGCTTTTCTCATTGGCTATCACATTTTTCAAGTTCATATCTTTATTTGCAAAAGGCTGGTCCTTTACTGACAGTCTCAAAAGTCATATGTGAGATCAACTCTACAGCATTTTTTATAAGACTGAATCATTACATGACATACAGTTTCTAAATGCAAGTGTGATATGCCTTTACAGAACCTAGTGTCGTAAAAATAATCAAAATCTTGAGGTATACATAGTATGTTGAGGTTTGTCACCCTTGAGAACTGATGCTGTGACCCCAACATGTTTCCAACAATTCTCATTAAATCCAGCAAAACTTCTGAGAATGTGTAAGTGCTCTTGTTTTCATTGCTGTGTTGCTAATTTACACTATAAAACCATAATGCTTGAATTATTAACGATCATTTTCAAAACAGTTAACCTAAACTGTAGCACTAATGCAAAATAAGTTTCAAGTTCGGGAGGATTGCACTGGAAAAAATCTGAGGTTGTGTTTCCATATAGACATGTTAGTCCATTTCTAAGAATAGCACTGACGATGTACATTTTCCCCACACTACTCAGTCCCAACTTTAAGTTCCTTTTTAAAGTCCAGAAACTTTAAGTAATTGATTATGTCTCCGAACAGCCACTCCACACTTGTTCTCACTGAGCTCATAGCAGTATTGTAAGCTTCCATCTGTGGGGTTAAAACTCCATTTCTAAATGGACATTGAAGTTGTACACGGATGGGGTAAGCAGGATCCCCGTAAATACAAAGTGGTTGTCCAGCCAGGCTAAAGGCGTACTGACAGAGATCATCCAAAAGGTGAGACTCAGGAAGCATACCTGCATCATGCTTTCTTCCCTCTGCAACAAAATTCATGGACAGTAGGAGTGTTAAAGTTGAGTCAGATAAGAGAAAAAGTCTTATAACATTTTGGTAAAAGAACATTGAAGCATCAAGGGTCTCACAGGAATATTTGATTAATTTTTCTTGTAACTATTACAATTCAGGAAAAAATGAAACTAGTTATTTGTTCATTGATATATTTATTACGAACTGAAGAGATTTTGTATATAAAAAACATGCTTTCCTTTAGACATAGTCAGCTTGGCTACGAGGTAATGCGAGTGAAGTGTTTTAATTTGTAAGAGTTTTTTTTTTTTAATTTCTCATGAAAAAGCATTTGTATGTTTCCAAGAAGTTTCATTTCAAGCGATTTCTCAAGATGAAAAGAAAAAAAATACACTTAAGCAGTTGTCTCCTCACCCTATAAACCCCAGATTCAATTTTCTAAAGAAAAGACAACTTACCGACAGGGCTATACATATTTGCAATCATTCCATCTGAGGTAACAACAGACTGAAACTTGATTCCATGGACACGTTTGTGTCCCTTGTAAAGCAACCTCTGGTTTACAGTACCGGGCCTACAAATAAGGCGAACTGTCCCATCAAAAAAAGCAAAACAGTTATTAAGTGGGGCTCCTTTTCGGTGAACAACTTTGGCAAATCTTTCAAGATTGGCTTGGCTTAGTTGCTGGTGATTCCACTGCAGAATGCGATGGCTGTGAGCTTGATAGATATAATCCAAAACTTGATTTGTAATCATAGACAATACAGGAACCGGCTTAGCAAACAAGTGGACCATATCGCTGTATCGGCAAGGGTATACCTGCCAACTTTTTGTGAGATGTAAGCGTGAGATTTTTATCCTGGGAGTGCTGGGATTTTTTGAAGACGACACGATCATTTCCGAAGATTCCCGGAGAATTCCGGAGTCTTCCGAAGAAGTCCGAAGACGTCCGAAGTCTGCCGAAGGCGAAGTTATCGAGTCCCAGTCTTTGGACGCGTATAAACGCGAGCTCGCTCCCAGTGCTTTTCACTTCAAAAATCAGAGATCGCGAGGAAGGTATTGTCATTTATTCATTTTACGCATGGTTTTCGTTCCTTACATGGGTCTGAGTTAACATATTTTTGGAAATTGTGTCAAGCAAGACAGCAAAAACTCACATTTTTCAATCAGGCATGAGAAATTGGCCCGCAAGCGTGAGCCAGCGTGAGATCGAAGTTTTCAACCCGCAGGCGTGAGAGTTGGCAGGTATACAAGGGTAGCACAACCGCTTCAAAAGCATGCATAGTCCTTCAGTTCCTTCGCAATCCCTTGGTGACAAATTATAACATCAGGAATCCGCAAAGCCTGAGAAAGCCTTGGGATATCAGTTTTCCTGGACCAAAATTCGGCCACACATTCATCTTCGGTCAGGTTTTGGAGGTCGAAATGTGGATACAAGTCACATGGCAAGTCCAGGTTTTTCGGGCTGTAAAGGTCGTATAGTAAGAGAAATTCGGCGTCATCGAGGACTTTCATGTCATAGTAGAGCACTATAAGTTCTCTCAATTCTTTCCAATAAACCATTTCTTCTAAATAAACATACCACAACCAAAACACTTAGAGCCGAGTCTGATTTGTTTACATCGAGTTTGACTTTGCCGTGCTACACAAAACTTAATTAATTCGAGTTTTGGCGGGAGACGGCGTAGTCGGCCCAGTCTCTTTCGGTTACGTCCACTGTACCAGAGCTTTGCTGTAGTGGATCTTAAAGTCCCTACTGTTCTTGAGGAAAGCGACAAAGAAGTAAGTGACGACAAGGACTTAGGAAACGTTGGTATAGGACAAAATGACTTAAGCAAAGGGTCAGAGAACGAGATGGAAGAGCCTGTTGATGAAGGCCACAGTATGCCATGCTATGTTAGCATGCTTCTAGTTTTAACGTATGCCATAATGCACACAATTACAGGAATTCAATTTAGTGACTTGCTTGTTATGCTTAGTCTTCACTGCTTAACACACCCCAAACATTTGAAAAGTGTTTATGCTTTGAAGAAGTACTTTTCTTCGATACAGATCGTCTTATTATCCATAAGTACTGTAGCTTTTGTTTCTTGTTGATTAAAAGGGAGGAAAAGCAATGTACAAAATGTCAACAAAATTTAGAGAAGTAGGGTTCAACAGCATGTTTTATCGAGATACCAATTATTGAACAGTTGCGAGACTTATTTCAAAAGTCAGACTTTATTCCGAACATTCAGAAGAGATTTGAAGGGAAGCAGATACGTGGAATGTACAGTGATATAATGGATGGCAAACGTTATAGAAGACTATCCGAAAATAATGATCCCCTTTCTCTCAAGTATCCATACAACATATCCTTCACTTGGAATACTGATGGCGTGCCTGTATTTAAGTCTTCTAAGTTTTCCTTGTGGCCATTTTTTCTTACCATAAACGAACTACCATACAAGGAAAGAATGAAGAAGGAAAACATGATTTTTACCGGTTTTTGGTACGGACCACATAAGCCCTTCATGCTTACATTTTGTAAACCAAACCACGAGAGTATTCTCAAGTTGGAGCAAGACGGTGTGACTATTGAAGTAAGCTCAGGAAATGAAATAGTATCGAAGTGCTTCCTTTTGTGTGGTACTTGTCATCTTCCAACTATGAAAGCACTGGTGTGTAACTGTATGCAATTTAATGGCAAATACGGCTGTTCTAAATGTCTCCAGCCAGGAGAGACTTGCAAAACATCGTCTGGGGGGCACTGTCACATTTTCCCCTTTACTGCAAGAGAACCTGTTGGCCCAGAAAGAACTCGCGAGGGAACTATAGCACATGCAAAACAAGCAGTAGCTTGTGACAAGCCTGTCTATGCCATAAAAGGACCGTCTGTTCTAGCTTACTTTACTTATTATGATGTTATACAAGGGACAACCATCGATTATATGCACTGTTTTACAAGGAATCTGTAAGTTGTTACTTAAGCTGTGGTTCACACCCGCCTTTGTAAGTAACATTTTTTCAGTGAGTTCAGAAATTGATATCGTGAATAAACGTCTGTTGGAAATCAAACCTCCCGATTTAATTACGAGGGTTCCTAGGAGTCTGGAGGACAGGCAATTTTGGAAGGCTTCTGAACTGCATACCTGGTTGCTTTTTTATGCTCTTCCGTGCCTTTTTGGCATCTTAGCAGAGGAATGTTTTCAACATTTGGCATGTTTGGTGTAGGCAATCTGGTTAATGCGTCAAGATAATGTGACAGAAAATGACCTCCTCCAAAGCGAAAGGTTACTAAAATATTTTTGTCAGATGTTTGGAACAATTTATGGAGACAGATACAATACTCTAAATGTGCATTCTCTCCTCCACCTTCCTAAGTGAGTCCGAAATCTCGGACCATTATGATGTCATTCGTGCTTCTCCTTTGAGAACATGAATGGTAATTTGCTGAAACTCTTCCATGGAACACAACGAGTTAAACTACAGATTACATGCAGTATCGGATTGTTTAGAAACTGCCATGCATGATTGAGGCAGTTTCGGACAAAACACTTGAGGGAAATTTCCTTCGAAAAAAATGGTCGGTACTAAATCTTCCAGCAGCAATTTTTTAGACTTTGGAAACGGTTATCGTGGTTTAGGTAAACCATACTCACTTCAGTTGAGTGACATACAAATGGATGCATTGAAGACGTTTCTAGGATTAACAAGCCTTGTAAGTGTTACTCGTGAACTCAAGTTTGTGAATCGTTTGAAGAAAGGGGATGGAACAATATATTTTTCTCGAGCATATGACAGAGTTACGGTGCGTAATTCTTTCACAGTTAAATACAATTTAAATGCAACTTTCAGATTTGGTCAAATAGATTTTTTTGCCCAGTATACTCATGCATGTAACTGTTCAGGCGTAGACTGTAGATGTGGAACATTTTCAGTTGTTGCTTTTATAACCCCTTTTGAGGGAACGAGTAACAACCTTATTATAGATTCCATGGAAAATATGAACTTTATGTCAGTGAAATTGCCACACATTAAAGCCCATAAGCGATTTAAAAAAGAAACATGCAATGTTGTTGGTGTGGAAGCTATCGTGTCAAAATTTATGTGCGTGGATTTATCTGATATAGCACACAAATCGATTGTATTTGTCCAAGAATTTACGAATAAAACCCAGTGTGACTGATGTATAGTTTCGTTGTTGCTCTGGTAATGTAGACAGCTATGAAAAGTCATCACCAGTATATTTCAAGGCCCCCGCACACATCTATAGGTGTAAACATTAGTCGGCAAGTTCCATCATTAATCATTACAGATTAATGGTGTTAAAGGAAACTTAAGCACTAGAACGCATGTTACGGTAAGCACGACATAAATTGCAGCCCCTTTGCTGCAACTGGTTGCCCCTCAAGTATTTGAAACACAGTTGCAGCAAGGTCACCCAGAATGCTGTGATGGGGAAAATAATCGCGGTAAGATTGTGCGATCTTCCGGCAATTAGTTGCTGCAACTGTGCTTGAATTGATTTTTTCTCGTAAGGGTTGCCATACGGTGGTCTGCTGGGCTCACTTGGTGAAGTGATGATGCTGGAAGAAAGTTATAGAATTGTTTAGTTCTGTTACATTGCTGAAAACTAAAAACATGGTAAACCTTAGGCAAAGGACCCGGCGTAAAGGAATTCTCTGAACTTAAATTTTGCAAACTCACCATGTTAAGCTTGCATTGCATGACTCCATGACTTTAACGAACAACTCAGAGAAATGAAGCGGAACTCTGCTTCCGATACGTTCCTGAGGATCTTTGGCGACGATAGTGCATTTATCGTACACGTACTCCAGTTCCCTTTCACATTTGAGCTTGTCGCCAATGCAGTTAGGTAGGGATGCCTCATGCTGCCCCTTCAATGCAGCTGAAAATTGTATTTTTGCAGACATATTACCAGGATATCTCTTCTTAATTTTTGCACAACTCCAAAAGTACCGAAGAGGCAATCAATGATGGAAAAGCTTGAGTTAAATGACCCATTGTTTGATAATGAAGAGTCATTTGAACACCTCAGATTTTCACAAAAGTTTACTAGAAGAGTCTTTAGACACCATGGTAGACGTTAGTGAGGCTGTGGAGGACAACCTGCCGGTGAGGGTATTTTTGTATAATTAAATAAACATTACCTGTGAGTTCAATTAAGTGTTCGGTTCTCTTTAAGTCACTGTGCCTGTGATTTGAGACGACTAAACATTGAAAGCTTTTGGTTTTTTCACTAATATATTTTCGTTGAAATTCCGTTACAAATCTGTCTTCCAACATATAAGATGCCGAAGCTCGAAGAATTCCTTGTACAGCATGGAGGAAAAAATCATTTCTGACATTTCAGTTCAAGGGCGAAATAGTCAAAACACCGGTAAGAAACCCGCAATACTCAAATTGAAATATTGTGAATCTCAGTAAATCCAGGAAAATGATTTGTGCATGCATTTCAGTGCAATCACTATGTATTTTCATTCTCCTATTTCCTAACAGATTCACCAAACGGTGGGCAGAACAATTTAAGCGCATTGCCTGGTCCTGCTTTAGATACAGCAGAACTTAGCCAAGAAGCACTGCGCCTTTTGCGACTGAACAAAATCCCCATCGCACAGTTTTTTGCCCACGTGTTGGAAAGATCCCAGGGTAGAAGATCCGAAATTCTCAACAAACCTAAGACCTTTGAACAATTGTCGGAGGAAGGAAGAGAGCCCTACTAAAGGATAAAGAACTGGCTACAGCAAGAAGACCCATGGGGGATCTGAGAGGAAAGATTCAAGGTACATGAATCTCTTTTGAATACGTGTAATTTAATCAATTCGCAAGAACTATTTCTGTTGCAAAGTCCATATGCCTTGTGTACCGCGCTGACATAGTTCCTGGAAATGTTTATGTTTTTTCATCAGTGCTCCGTCGCTCTGCATATTAAATTCATTTTGTTTTTGCTTTACAGGAAAAAGGAAACAAGCTGCTTCATGAACTGCAAATAGGAGGACGAAATTTTCGCATTTGCAGAAAATGTCCCTCGAGGCTTTGTACAAAGACACCAAGTATCCATCGCACAGAGTTATTGAAGAATTTGCAAAAGTGAACAACCTTTACAGGGCAATCGTCAAAGTATGGTTCAACAACAAACGACAAACAGATACTGGAGAACCTTCTGAGCCTTAATTTCCATGTACTACTTAAGCTGAAAAGAATAAACCTGGAAACATCTGTTTACATTTAAGTTTTTCAAATTATATTTTTCTTCGCCAAATACGTTTGCGGACACGAGATGATATCGATGAGTAATGGATGAAATCAATGACTAAACAAGGCGTTCAATGACTAATCGATGACGAAAAATTTTGTGGCCTATCGATTAGTCATCGATTACTCATTGATCATCGGCAATAATCAATGACTAATCAACTGATTACCTATCGATTACCTATTGATTACTCATTGATTGCATTGATGTTACCAATTAGTTATGTCTGGTATCAAACAAAGTTGACAATTCCTGCGCCATGCCCACGTATGTCCCTAGGGTTACCCCCAAGATAGCTGCAGATAAGTGCTTTAAAGTTAAAGAACGGGTCTTAAATTTATGAGTGATAATGTACTGTTCAGTGCACAGTCCGCTTCGTACTCAGGTTACGTTCTAGTGGATTCAAGAGCAAGTGGGATTTTGGTTCTGCGCTAGGTATCATGGGAAAGGCAAAGAAAGAACGCACCTGTCAGATGAAGATTTCAAACTGGCGGAAAATAATTTATGGAAAACTAAAGGGAACGAAAATGAATCATTTAGAGTGTTTTTTTGCGAAAGGAAAGTGCACCAGCTCGTCCTGAAGGACAAAATCCCCTGTCCACACAGTTCTTGTGAAAAGGACCCACAGGTTTTCCAAAGAAATGGCATTTCCCCCCTGCATATATCCTCGAACCGTTTCAATTCCACTCCAACTCTTTCTTTCTGTGCTAATATCATTACACCTTCCATGAACTCCTGGTCCTCCTCCAGCTTTTTTAACACAGCCTGGTACTGTGGTAAAACAACTGCTGCAAGCTTCTGATGCTGTTTTATCAGTGCTTGGCAGTGCATGATGAGAGCAGCCCTGTTATGGATATTGTAAAATAAAATCCCAGTGTTCAAAGATATATGACTGGTGTTCCCCCCCGGACACACATTGATGTATTCATGTGCAGTATCATTTGAATGTAATTAGTATTAATAGCAAGGATATAATTCCCTACAAACTGCATTCAAAGTATCTTTACACAAGAGACAACTGATGACGATGCGCCTTTAAACCCTAATATCAGTTTCTGGAGTCTCCATATTGTTCTCCCTACATTGCCCAAGCTCGAAATATGAGTATCGGTGAACATCAGCATTGTTGCATAACATTCGAAATATAAGGATTTGTATGGGGAAAAAAACCTATCGTTTCTGTAACCTACGAAAATGAAAGGATTTCATTAAAAAAACAGCTTACCTTACTTAAAATTTATGCTACATCTCTCCTGTGTGGTCCACGGGCCGATTTATGGCCGATTTATGGGTTTTTATTTTAACCGGTTTTCTCTCTATGTAAAGGTTTCCCTAGGTTGGGCACTCCAGCGAAGCGGCTCGACTGATCCACTGAAGGAAAACGGCTGTAAATTCGCCTTCAAATTCCGGCTAGGTAACACATGATAGTTCTCTTTTCCATCCGTTATCTTGCTTCAAGACGCCTTTGCACCGAGAGCGAATCAAAGTTCGCAAATCTCTTCAACCTTTCACGTCCAAAGCCATCGACTGAATCTTGGCTTGAACTCCGCGTTACGATTGAAAGATAGCGACACGGCCTGAGACTCATTTACTCACACTCGGGGTGGGAGACGGTCTCTTGCTCCCGTTGTTTTCTTTCTCGGGTATTGTTGTCAACGGGGGCAAGAGACTTTCATTTATTGGTCAGCCATCAGCGAGCATGATGGTCGCGTTTTTTGTTGGCTCTGCCAACTTGACATAATTTCTCACGTAAATCTTACCTTTTCTTTTACAAACTAATCAAACAAGTAACAAACAATGTCTTCAAAAAGAGGGAAGCAAAAGTTTCCTAATATACCTGTTTCATTAGTATCTGTACTACATAATTACAGTACCCACAGTGCATCATCCAATCAAGTTGCAATACCTTCATTTCGAACTAATCATAGGAGATTTTGCCCCAGAATTATGGGACGTTTCTTTTAGAACGATATTCCGCAATCCATTAGAGACTAACCATCTAAAAAAATGTTTAAAAAAGCACTTTTACGCTGGTACCTGGCTCAATACCAATGAATCAATATCCCTTTTATAACTTTCTGAGCTATTTGTCATTTTTCCTTTACTTTTTTATTAATAACCTTAAGTCATTTGTTGTACACAACTTTAAGGGGCACAATATTAGTTTTTCTAGATGTACCCCTCTCCTCTCCTTCCAATATACAATGTAATTCAATTTAACTGTTGTAATTTCTATTTTACGCGTTTTTTCTTCCTTTGTAAATCTTTATCTGTTACTATATTATTTTTTTCAGTTATATTTACATAACTATGTATCAGCTAGGAATTGGAGGAATAAATAAATAAATAAAAATTTAAAAACTATTTACAAGAAATAAATTGGATCACGAAAGATCAATAATAACAAGACAAACAACTAATGGATATGTAGGAAGCGCTTCAGCACACTCTTATAGCCAAATTTGTGTCGCACTGTGTGTTTCCAAACTTCAAATGGGTTTTTCTGTTCTGTCAATCATTTGAGTGGGGGTGGCGTTAATGCAAATCACAATGCAATGCAGTCGCCCAGTTTGGCCCGCAAAAACAAAATTGAGAATGACCCTAATCTGCTCAAGAATAGCGAACGAAATGACAATGATGAATGGAATTTTTGTTGAGGGGATTTGGCAGACATTGCTTTATTCTTGCAAGAGACAAGAATATGAAGGATCGTAAAAACCTTCGAAGAAAACTAGTCGATCATGGCCCAAAACAGTGTGAAACAGGGTCATTACAAGGAGCGAACCTTGAAACACAGAAACAATGTGGATCGAAATTGCACCAATCACAAGTAAACATGCATTTCCTAAGAGGTCCGCTAAGATGAATGACGGAACAGAAAAATCCAAAATTTCTTAGAAGTTTGCAAAACGCGCAGGGTGATACAGTGAATTTGGTTATAAAATGGCTTAGGCTCCCAGCCTCAACAATAGATCTTGGTAGACTATTCCAGTCCCGTATGATTCAGATAGGAAGTGGATTTCACTTTGCTGGATTGACATATACCTTGCACGGATGGTTAGCGCAGGTTGAGTTGCACTTGGTAAATTGAAAAAGATCGTCAAAGTTTAGTTTGTTTGTGCCAAAAACGATCTTATAGCATTCAACTAAAGAAAAAAACAATCTATGTGTTTCGAGTGGAGGCCACTTCAGCTTCCTTAAACGATCTTCCTCTTCCATCTCACCACGTTGTTGCCCGAGAGCAAGCCGAAAGGCTCTTCACTGAACTCTTTCTAACGCTAGCACATCGTTAGCCAAATATGGATTCCAGGCTAGAGCAGCATATTCAAGAACCGGGCACAAGAGGGAATTGCACCACATAGAGAATCCACCGGGATCCGACGAGCCCACTGTTCTGTGAACCAAACCCAATAATTTGTTAGCCTTATTGACGGTCATGTTAACATGTTTGCTGTAGGATAAATCCGACGAAATCATAATGCCCAAATCCTTGATGCACTTTACGCTTTTAAGGCTTGTACCCAATGAGTATGTAGGGAGGGAGAGGTCTCGTTTGTCCGTTATACGTAAAATTTCACCGTGTGGGATTGAAGCATAGTTGCCAGTGCAGGATAGTAACTGATCAACATCAAATTGTAGGGCTTTACGGTCTCTTGCTATGTTTAACAGTTCTCTGTATACTTTGGTGTCGTCCACAAACATCCTTAATGTCGAAGACACTTTAGATGATATGTCATTGACGTAAATTAGAAATAACATTTGGCCCAGGATCATACTTTGGGGAACCCTCGATCTTACACAAGACCAGGAAGTATTTTCAATATTACCATTTCACTCTTTCTCTGCTAATAATAAATACTTCACTTGATACGTGTCATTAGTTTAACCTTCACTAAGTGGTCTCGGTTAACCAAAGACCATGTCACTAATATAAGTAACAAAAGTTTCAAGATAACTTCCAAGAAAAAAGGGTCTGATATACATCTATTAACAGTTCCTAAGTCCAAATATTCCTAGGTAATGTAACTAAATGTATTAACTGACCTCTTTCAACTTTGAATGGTCAGAATAATATTTCTTTTATCATAATAATTTGAGTGAAACAAAGAAACAAGGAACTTACAGACATGGCATTTTGAACCCACTGACAAAGCTGTGTTCTACATAAAGTCAGTTAAGGAGATTGATGTAAGCAAAAAATACAAAATGGTTAAATTTATAACTTAAAGAGGTAACCTGGATGTGAAACTAGCAGCAATAGAACAAATTAACTTGCTCACCTTGGATCCATGATGGATATCTTGAGCCAATTCAATCAATATTTTCCTTTGCTTTTTCACTCTCTCCTCTAGTTGAGAAGGTCTGGATACTGTTCCTTCTTCCAGTCGTGTGGGCAAAACAGACGTTGCTTCATGCGGATTAACATAACCTTTGTACACCTTTGCATCAGGCGCAGTTGTGCTAGTGTCTTGGGTGCGGCCAGTTCCTACCACTGTTATCTGTGTTAAGCTTGGTGTGCTGCTAGCAGCCGTATTTAAAGTTCTTGAGGCACTTCCACCAGCAATATCTCTAGCAAAAGTAGTACTCACTACAGTCTCGGCAAAGGACATACATAGCTGGCCCCATGGACATTGAAGACAACTGTTAATGGTTTCACCTCTCAGCTTGCTACCAGCAATAACGGTTAAAATATATGCTTCAGCTGAAATAAAACTCCTGGAGTTCTTATCCAAGTAAATATCACTATTTTTTAGGCCAAACTGTTTTAAAAAATCCTCTAATTGTTTATACGCTCCTTTTTGCACTGTTTTGCATGAAAATAACCGTAAGGACTAAGTGTTTCACATATATATGCCTCCACATAGTTTCACATATATATGCCTCCACATATAATTTTGATCCCACTCTTTTTACTGGTACAGAATTGGGCCAACCAAATGTTGACGTGTCCATAATTTAAGCTTTTATCTCTGAAAATAAGACCAAAATACCATAATGTTACAAAAAAAAAATGGCATGTTGACTGCTCCAAGATGGGCAATGTGTAGGGTAGATGTCACTCACTGGTGTAGAAGTGCCATTTAAGGAAAACAGAAAAGAAGTGGTTGGAAATGCACTTTTTTACACCTTTAAACAAAGCCGCTGTGAATTGATTGTTGAACAAATTCTCCTAACGACTACCACAGAGAATGTTAGGGGAACAGTGTGGATAATGTGTAATCTACGTATTCATAGCATAAAAGAACATTTCAAGAACATGATAGACGTGCCAGGCAAGCAAGCATTTTATCATCTGTAGTCTACTAGGTACACAGTAATGTGGCGATCGAGTTTTGTTTACATAAAGACCATATGGACATTGCTGGTTTCATGACTGACATTCGTGACCTCTTTCCACGGAAAGCATCTTCGATTGTATTTTGATTAATGTTGACAAATTAATAGAGGGACGTGTAACAACAAAAAGCCTACTCACCGTGCATGAAATACAGATGTTTGATGAACTTCCTCAGCAACACAATGAAAGATAATTCTGCAGTCCGTGCAGTAACCACGCGCTTTGTCGTTGATCGACCGATTTGATCAATCTGTCCACAGGGCGACAGAACAAAACTGCTTTTCCGAAAGATTAAAAAATTAAAGCACGTGAAGTTTTTCAAATCACAAGCCGCTAGCAGTTGGTTCCACGAGACCGACAACACTTCGATTGTTTGTAGTGTTTCAGTCATGACGGAATTTGCTTCATTTTGCATATTTAGTACTTCACGCTCTGAAGCCTTTACCGATGAAACCTGCATTTAGACACTTCAAAACAATTGTTAATCCTTCTATTGTATCTGTATTAGCTGTGGTCACACTACAGACTTTTTACCTAGGTAAACACGACTTGTTGACAGTTTACCTAGGGAAACTTGATTTTTTAAGTGTGACTGATTTTTCCCTAGGTAACTTACCTCGGGGAAATTTTATCGTCTGGGTCTTGGATATGTCTCGAAAACAATAGAGTTTCCCTTGACAGCTACCCCAAAGCAATAGCTAGGGAAAAATGAAATACCGAGGTTGCTAGCCAATAGACGCTCATCGGCGAAGGTCTTGATGACAGAACCGGACATAGATCACGCTGTGAAAGAAATTTTGGGAGCACGAGTCGTCTACGTCTTCGCCTTTCTTCACCTTGCACGTTCAATTAGCGTAAGAAATAACAGCGAGATAAAAATTTGATCAGCTAGATCCCTGCGCATTTTGCCCTCTTGAATTTACACTCCAAAAAATTCAACAGGCGTGAAAACTTTGGGAGCCGATATCAGTAGTGTGACCTTCCCAGAATTTTTACCTAGGTAAAACAAAACCCGAGATGAATTTACCTAGGCAGATTTTTGATGAATTTGCCCTAGGTAAATCACTTTTACCTAGGTAAAAGTCTGTAGTGTGACCACAGCTATTGTCTGCTCAAAGGTGTGAGACAGAAAAATTTCAAATTCGCCGCTCAGAGTTCTGACGGCACTGAAAGATGGCGGTAGTCTTTGAAACCTTGTTGGAGCTCGCAAAGCCTAATGGGTGCCCTAATTTTCACGGGCGAAGTTATAAATGGGAACAATGGTAGCTATCTTCCAGGCGTATGGCACTTCGCCAGCAAAAAAAGATCTGTTTAGAAGTGAACAAAAGGTCGGAGGGAGGCTTTACTGTCGGTTTGCCGAACATTGACAATAGTGGCTTGTGTGCTGTCACGATTGTAAACCTTGGAGCACCCTGAAGGAACATACTGAAAGGATCTTTGGCCCATTTAACACTCAACGCATCCTTTTCTGTCTGACTGTACCGTTTCTCAACATCAGGTAGTGAAGGACTAATGAAATGTACTGGCTACCAACCCTTAACAGAATGTTAGAGGAGACCCACTAAGAGCTCTTCAGGGTGTCCAGTTCCTATTTTATTCCTCTTTTTTGAGCCCATTCCTATTTTCGCCTATTTTTAAACCAGAACCTCCTATTTTTCCTATTCCTATTTTTTAGCTCGTGAAGCCAAAATTTGTAATAAAATTGAAAATGCAATTATAGTTGTATGTGTTTTAGAGTGAGATTTATCATAAAGCAAGTAGTATGTCGACTTTGATGTTCTAATATTAGCAAAAGTAATAGCCACATTTGTTCTTTCTATGACCTCTATTACCTATTAGAGTTCTGTTAAGAACTTTGTTATATTGTCTGTTTTTGTATAATTTTCTAGTGCACCTACATGTATTGTATGTAGTGTTATAGTTCTCATGACTATTAAATAACAAATTGTGTACATTGTTCCACTGAACATGCATTTCAGTATCTGTACATGTTGTATTTTGGAGTCTTGCTAGCTTTTATGTTCATCTTTGAAACTGAAACTGAAAACTGGACATGTAATCAAGTTGTTGTTCATTTATAAATCGTAAGTGTCTCTAAATATTCTATAAATGCAAATTTCTTCTGCTACATGTATTACCAGGTGGTCCCTTAATAATCATATGCTTTTCTTCTTTCTGCAGAGAGATGGCTGAGGGTGTAAGGCTCAAAATGCTTGCATTTGCCTCTCCTGCAAATATTCTTTATTTAAACTTTTTGGTTCTAGTCAGTATTCTGGGAAACTAAGTATCAAGTATTTATTAAGTTAGAGTGTTCAACCGGGGCCCAAAAATGATGATAGTTGATAGCAGTTGATGACCTTTGGGGGAAAATGATACTCCAAGATATCATTAACTATTGTGACTGTTTGGCCCGGGCTTTAGGTTTGTACTTTGCTACCACTTTAGTCTTACAAAGTTTCTGTTATAAACTTTAGGAATTCGAAGTGCTCTACATTAACCAGATGATGATGTACTGTGTTTAAAAAATGCCTGGTGGTGGAACGAAGTTTAGCAATGCATGGCTTTCTGCCGTCGATTCCAATGGTCAAAGATTGAGTTTCTGGTGTCGTAAAGGAGTAGATGATTTTTGTGTTTCTATCACCAGGTAATTGTTGATGATGTAAAGAAGTCAGAATTGCCTTTTTGTTTACACTTTGACGAAACCTCCACCATGCAGGTCAAGAGGCAGATGGATCTTACCTTTCCTTACTGGTCCCTACGTCATAGTGAAGTCTGGATAAACTTCTATACCTCTTTATTTTTGGGTCATGCAGAGGGTGAGAAGGTGGCTAACCGTATCTTCCAGACAATGTTGAAAGATGACCTTCCAATAACGAAGCTATGCACTTTGTTAACAGATGACCCTAATGTCAATAAAACCATTGTTAAAAAGCTGGAAGGAGCGATCAAAAATGACAACCCAGATTTTAGTGGTTTTATTGACTTAGAAAGTTGTGTTCTTCATAACGTCCATAATGCTTTTGCCAAGGGTTTAGAGGAATATGGGAAAGACATTGAACAGCTTTGTGTGGACATTCACTCCCTTTTCAAGTACAGTGCAGCGAGACGAGAAGACTATCACTCTTTACAATCTTAATTAGGTGTGGAGATAGACAATTTCCAAAAGCATACTGAGGTGAGATGGCTTAGTTTAGGTCCTTCTGTGCAAAGAATTTTGGAGCAGTGGGATTGCATCTGCAGCTTTATGAAGGATCTTGGAAAGGATCCCAAAACAGCCCCTAAGAGTGTTGCTTACAAGAGGGTATCGGCGATGTTAACTGACGAAAAAGGAAAGAAAACAAAGGCGCAGCTGGAATTTACGGGTAATGTTTCACCTGTTTTTGAAGATTTCCTCACCATTTTTTAGAACAGCTGCCCAGAGGTTCACCTTTTGTACGATAAAATGTCAGAGTTCTTGCGCAAGCTTATGAGTAGATTCCTTAGATCTGTGAAAGATGCTGTGAAGTTTTATGATTCTGAAAACCTGAGACCGGAAAAAATTGCCCTGACAAATGGTCTTCTAACTGCTGTGCGATCTGCGCACATGCATCATAGGCAGCGGCTGGATGAAGAAGAAGCCGAGAAGAGGTGGATCAGAAATTGAAAGCTGAAGAGGGAAAACGAAGGTAAAGAGACCAGGAGAAGTTAAGAAAAGAGACAAGATCCTTGAGAGATAAAGGAGAGATGCTAGACAAAAAGGAGCAGGAGGCAATGGATGAAATGCAAACGGCTGATGAGCTTCTGTCAGAGGGCACAAGTAAGTTGCAGGCTCCCCTATCTTCAGGTTCCAAGGTTGATTCACAAGGTGCAGAAGTTGCATGTCTCATGATTGAAACGGCCAAATCGAATCAGGCAAAGGCAAAGAGGAAGCTTTAAGCAGTAAAGGAGAAGCAAAAGGAGGTTAACACAAACAATCAGAAGTTGCTGGAGAAAGCTCTACCAGCGGACGTTTCTGCTGTACCATCAAAGAAGAGAAAGTCAAAGTAAATGTAAACTGTCATTTTACACCTCTAAGCAGGTGCTCTGCCAGGTCAGTAAAGAAAAAATTTTGTTGTGTTAGCAATCATCTGCTGGATTAATGTTGAAGTTATGAACATAATGAAAAGCCAACTTTGTTTCTGAACCAAAGTGAAGGTGATACAGTTCAGTTGTTACTTAAAAACTAGGGAAATCAAAGTAAGTACAGATTCGTTGATAGATTTATCTCAGTGAGGGATATCAAGAAGAATAAAAATTCAAACCAAAAAACTCATTTTGTCCTATTTATGTTCACTGCTGTTAATCGACTAAAGTGGTGAATCAGGATAGCAGCTGGGGTGTGGGGAGGCTATCTTCTCAACGAAAGTACTATTGATTTTCCTATTTTTCTCTTATTTTTTATACAAGGTTTGCTATTTTTCCTATTTTCTAAATCCTGAAATTCCTATTGTCCTATTTTTTTGAGCAACCATGCCGCTGGACACCCTGGCTCTTCATTGTAGCTAGCTTCCACAGGTACGATAATCAGTAGTTTGGGGTTAAAAAATGCCATTGTGTCCTTACTTGTATTGGCCTCCTTAACTTCCTTACATGTCTTGTCTTCGATAGGTTCCCAATTTCCAAGTTCATACCATGGAAAGGTAACCGGTCATCCTGACAAATGGGAATATAGTGGTATAGTATCATGAAACTACAATGTTGCTTTGTGAAATTGTGATGTAGAAAAGCGGACAGCAAGGAAAAATGTTGCGCAGGAATTAAAAAAGAAGTCCAACTTTGGCGGGGATTTAACGCCATATTGGTGCCCTTCAAAAACTGTTTCCCTATTTCTCTGCAGAGAACTTCTGTGGAAGCTCTTGACATCTGTAAGTGCTGATTAGAATATGTTGATTTGGTTTCTTTTACTTTTTTGTCTAACTTGCGCTTTAAAAAAAGTAATAACATAACACACACCACACTCGCTAAATGAATAATGCCTTTTTCTTTCTAGAGCCAACTGCTGATAAAGAAGGACACTAAGGGAACTCTCCCATGACCAAAATGCGTTAAGTGTGTACGTTGCAAAGATTCTGAGAGTGTTTGACAGCAACCAAGACCTTTACATTTGTAAAGAGAAAGTTGTCTTTTTTTAAGGGAGAAAGTCGTAAGATGGTCTCCATCATTACGCGAAAGGTGTGATAAACAACACTGGGACAAGACGGAAGAGGACCTCCATTACTTAATCTCTCCTGAACAAATTGCAGAATTGAGAGAAGTGAAGTGAAGTGAAGCTGCCATATGCCTCTTGGGTCAGTTACTAGGTGCATTTTCAATATAGATTACCCAACCTCAGTTAAGTCTCATCAGAGTTTTTTTTATGGTTGAGATATCAATCAACAATACCAACAGGGCCAGTGTCATTGCAAATATGCCTTTGGAAGAATTCAACAGAGCATAAAACAAGATGACGGAAATATCAGTCTTGTAAAGGCCAGCAATAGAGCCACAACCCATGGTCCAGCCAGGATTGTTATGAACCCAAAATTACACAGCTGGATGAACATTTTTGTCAGAGAAATACGCTCAAAGGTTTGTGGTGTTTGTAGAAGCTTGGTCGAGAAGGAGTCAACAGGGCCATAACTTTCAACTTCAACCTTTATTGAATTTCGTAAATAAATTACAAAAATATATTGGTCATGGCCTGCAGTTTAATCGAGGCAGGCCAGGCTACATAATTACATAATGACAACCTGAATAAATACAGAAAATGGAAGAAATAGACATTATATAAGTATAATTTTTGAAAAAATAGATACTATTCTATTCTATTCTATTCTATTTAAATACAATGAAAAATATTGGAGTCTACAGAAACGCACTTACACAGTGAAATCATCGACGGAGAAATAGACATTGAAGATTACAATCTCATCCGAAGAGACAGACCAGGCAAACAAGGCGGGGACTGTGTGATATATTATCGCAAGTTGCTGAAAGCAATCCACCGACCGGACTTGGAAGATGAACAAGTGGAAGGGATATGTATGCAAGTAAAGGCTGAGTCAAGGGACATCCTGGTAGGAACTATATACCGGCCACCAAACCAAAACAGTGAATTCTTCACAGCATTTCCAAAATTAATGGAAAATATCTGGACAAAATTCTCAAATATAGTACTTCTTGAAGACTTAAATACCAATCTTTTACAGGACGAACGTGGCGACACATCGTACGAAGGAAACAAGATGAAAGGGATACTCGAACAGTTTAACATGAAGAACGTGGTAAAAGGACCAACAAGAAGTACTAACCATTCTAAAACGTTGATTGACCTCATTGTCACGAACAGAAAAGATCTGGTCAAACAAAAGAGCACATGTCCCCTGGGTATCTCAGATCACGACATGATTTATGCAAACTTATCAGCCAGTATCCCGAGAGACCAGCCTAAAATAATTACCATAAGAAACTTCAACAAATTCAACGAAAGGAACTTTCAAAGTGACATTGCCCGTGCGCCTTTTCAAGTCTGCGAAGTTTTTGGTGATCCCACTGATGTTTATTACGAATGGAACCTGCTCTTTACAGAATTATGCAACGAACACGCACCACTTAAACAAATTAAAGTACGCAGTAAACAGCCTGCCTTGGATAACAAAGGAAATCAGAATAACCATGAATCAAAGATACAAGACCCTGAAAAGGGCGTGTCAGCTAAAATGATCCACTGCTATGGGAAAACTATAAAAGACTTAGAAATACAGTATAAACAATGACGAAAAAAGCCAAAGCCGATTACTACTCCAATCTATTCGATGAAGTAAAATCCGCTGCTGCTTACTGGAGACTACTGAAAAAGACATCAGGAACAACAAAAGTAAACAGACAAGCCCACCAATTAAAGAGGGACGATGGGACCCTTACAACAGATGACACTGAAAAGGCAACTATGTTAAACGATTATTTTTGCACCAAAAAAAATTGATTGGCCCCGCGGATGAAATTCAGACATTACACGCTCATAGCCGTGAGAATGTGCATATGCTGATTATGACCGGCATCAGGATCAGTCAGAAGCAAATCGAGGAAAATATCTGTAAGTTAAAAGTGAAGAAAGCCACAGGGCCAGGTGGCGTATCTGCGCGCCTTTGAAAGTATGCAGGTATGTCTATTGCCCCATCTCTCACGAGCATGTTTAAACAGAGTGTTGAAGGCTGCAAGCCACCAGACCAGTGGAAAATAGCTAGAGTCAGTGCAGCGTTCAAAAAAGGACGAGAGGAAGACAGAACATGTTACAGACCACTGTCTATGCTTAGTATAACAAGTAAATTAATGGAATCCTGCGTCGCAAGTAATATCACTAATCACGTGGTTATGCAAAATTTACTTGATAACAGACAATGGGCGTATAGGAAGGAAAAGTCAACAGAACAGCTATTAATACACCTAACTGAGAGGTGGAGAGAAGCAGTAGAAAGAAAGCTTTTTGTGGGAATACTGTTGGTGGATTTCACTAAAGCTTTCGACACAGTGTCGCACAATATATTGCCACAAAAGCTGAACGACCTTGGAATCAGAGGAGATATCTGGCTGTGGTTAAAGAACTACCTTACAGAACGAAGACAATTCGTCAGAATCAACGGATCCGACTCCGATACACACATTATAGCTCAATGGAGTGCCTCAAGGGTCGGTCCTCGGACCCACGTTATTCTCCCTCTTCACAAACGACCTCCCCAAATCACTACGCTCTGTGGAAACTTATCTGTATGCAGACGACACAACAATATACTGTATCGCAGAAACGATGGATTTGCTAACAAACTCAGTAAACAATGTTTTAGCTGAACTCCAGGAATGGTGCGACAGAAATTCGACGGTACCACACCCAGAAAAATGTAAACAATGATCATGCAGCGCAAATCAACATTTACTGGCCCTATCCAACAACATCATAAAGTGGACAACCTCAGAAAGACTCCTCGGAGTGCAAGTTGATAACAAGTTGACCTGGTCAGATCATGCTACAAATGTAGCGAAGTCCTTCGCATCCAAGTTAAGTCTACTCCAACGCATGCGATTCCTCCCTCAGAAGTAATTAGAAGATTTCTACACAAAAGTGATACTGCCATCAGTTACGTACAGTCTGACAGTGTGGTAATCGTGCAACAAGACGCACCTAAACAACCTGGAGAAACTCCATGTAAGGGATGGACGGATTGTTTATGGGTTGCCATGGGACACCAGCACCGAAGACGTCTTAATATGAACTGGATGGGATAGTCTGGAAACAATGTACAAAGTGCGACTAACGGAGTTTGTCTTCAAGTGTTTAAAAGGTTACACCATCACGGAATTTAAAGATTTGTTTTTACAGAGGAATTCAGGCCGCAGAAGAAATGAGAACATCATTCTTCTAAGACCAGAAACAAATTTTACCAGGAACTCCAAACGCTTTAGAGGAGCAATCGCATGGAACACTTTAACGAACAAGGAAACAAGGGCCAAAACCTTGAAAGACTTTAAACGCTGTCTCGTAATATTTGATACCGGTAAAATGCATTCCAAACCAATCTTAGCTACCACTAAAAATAGAGATATCGGTTACGAATACTTTTAACAGTTTGAATTTGTAATTGTACATTTTCACGACCTTTCTTTAAACATTTTAAACAGTTTTTAATTTTTAATCGTACATGTCTTTAGTACTTCTTATTTTTCTGCTAATTGTTAGTATGCACGACCCCACCAGCAATGCTTATCTTTTTATCGTGCTGAAATGGTCTCGGTTTTGGTGCCAGTATTCTTACCAGCCAAATGAGACTCCTCCGTTCAGTTGAATTAAATAGTGTTTTAAAGTGTTTGATGGTGTGTGTGCAAAAAAGTTCAATATGTGCTTTCTTTGCTTTAGGCTGCACCATGTGACATCGACAGACCGTGGATTTTGCCAAGGGAATACGTCTCGGTGTTGCAAAGTCCGTGGCAAAAGTTATCACTGGATAAGTGACTTGTATGAGAGACTGCAACTGCCTGTCATTCTATCGATTGTTCAACCACTTAAAAAAGAAAGTTGAAGACCGCATGAAGGAGATAGAACGAGGGAGAACGGCACATAAAAAGCAGACAAGAATCAAGTACATCACACACTCAGCCTGTCCTCGGAACAAAAGAAGTCAAAAGTTATCTGGCGGTAATGAAATCCTGAAATCCTTTCTATTGTTAGGAAAAACATTCCCACACATACTTATTTACATATACTTACAAGCAGAAGTTCTGTCTTGTTGTGGGTGTGTTCAAAATTTGAACTAAGTTTGAACACTTTCACAACGATTTTTTTTCGAGATCTTTGTTTGTTGTTGTAGGACTTCATGTAAACCTTATTTGGCCATGCACGTTTTGTCATTGTCTGTTTGTGTGTGCTAAAAGAGAACGAGAGATTACATTATATAGTATGGCTTTTGAAATAAGAATACAAATGAAATTGCCACAGAGCAATTGTCAAACACTTATATTCAACTCCCTGAGAACACAAACAGAAGACAAGTAAATCTCTACATTTGGTCTCTTTATTGCATCTTAATAACACCATTCAAAACACGTTCAACAATGTCTTTGTTTTTTGCTTATTTGGGGCAAAGAAAATAATTTATTGTAAAATCAGAGGTGAGAATTGCCATCGGTAACAGACAATTTTCTACATAGTTCTGGGCTTAATTGTAGATATTAATAACACTTAAAGGTAAAATAGGCAGTAAAAATTTGCAAGGACGTTTCGACCGTACTTTGGTCATTATTAAGTTGAGCATGAGAATAACGTCTAACATCTTTATATATACAAAGAGAGAAACAATGAAATAAAATATGTCAAAAGTATGAAAAAGTGGGCGTTATAACACTTGTTGAATAAAATATCTTTTTTATCCAAACAACTTAGCTCTCTAAATAATTATGAACATCATTAGCGTGAAGTGCACTTGTAGTAGAACGCATCTCCATTTTCTGCTTTGTTTTTGGCTTATTTATAAATATTTATATTAATTGATATTACTTTAAAAGCAGTAATGAAGTACATCAACATGCAACCAGACTGGCCTCTAAGAAGTCTTATTATTTATCGAAAGTTAGGACGAATGATGGAAAATTTATTGTCCGTTTCAATGGGGCTAAACTCTGGAATGCTATTAAAGAAGATCTAAATCTAACTCTAAATCTAAAATCAGCGAGTCGTTTTCGCTTTAAAAAGCTTTTAAAAGAATCTGTCATCTCCAAATATTGATTGGTGTACTTTATATGCAGCTAATTGTGTGTGCAGCCGTTGTTTTATCTCGCTTCTTTGTTTATTTCTTCGTGTATTTGCTTATTTATTACAGCTTATATATTTCTTCTTTGTGTGTCTTTGAGTGCATTTGTTTATTTATAACAACTTTGATATCTAGTTACTTTTCCGCATGGCCCAGACACTCAGTGCGATTAGCTCTTGCTATTTTTGCGTGGCTGTGCTCTCTCTTTTTTTTCACAATTATTTCCTTTTAATGTCTTGACACTTTTTGTATCAAGAGCACAATAAAGATTGTTGTTGTTGTTGTTGTTACTATGTAAAAATAACATTTTTTTATTAAAACACCTTTGATCTAAAAATTGTAATAAACATCAATATCATAATCACCACCAGCAGCATTTGTCAAGAGCTTTTCTGGTTTGCACTGAGGCCATGTTGCAGCAGCTAGAACTGCCATTGTTACCTTGTATATCTGGAAGACAGACATGGTAAATAAGCAGTGGGTTTATAAGCGATATCCATTGTTGAAAGTAAAATTTTACATGTTTTCAGTGTTTAAAAGAGATTGTTTGGGGGAAGAAATAAATATGCTAATGGTGTCTATACAGTGCCTAAATTGGTTGATCAATCCAAATACTCTTCTTTCCATTCCCAACAGATGCTCCACGGAAGGTAAATCCGAGGCATACAGTGCCCTTGTGCGTCATCAACGAGAGTATGCTTGCTCTGTGTGGAACCAGTGTACTAGAAGGAATGTTCACCACATCGAACTAGTTCAGCATAGAACAGCAAGGTTCGTGTTTAGAGACTACTGAAAAAATAGCCATGTTACTCCCACGTTAAAACAGCTTGGTTGGGACACTCTTGAACAACGCAGACTTTCATACCAATTATCAATGTTTTATAAAATCCAACGAGGTTTAGTTGGTATCTACCTTCCATCTGAAGTGTGCTCCCTAACAAGGGCTTCTCGAGCCCCCAATGCATTCCCTTTCCATCATATTTGATCTAGTTGTAACGTCTATAAATATTCTTCCTTCCCAAGTTCAATAGTAGCCTCGAATAAGTTACCTGTAACCACTGATATTTTTCCCTTCACTAATAGTATAATGCCCACAGTAAGTTCCGTGATTAGGTCATTATAATATTAAATTTTAGTTTAGACAAAATCTTGTAAAGAATAATTTGTCATGTAGATATCTATTTTAGCCTTAACATGTAAAATTTTTCTTTTAGCCATATTTATTATTCATTGATTTTTATCTCCTAGCATAGTGCACACTGTTTTCGGAGTTTCATCTGGAAAGAGAAAGCTTGGGCCACAGAAGAAAGCAACAATTCCAAAGAATATTGACCGTATGTCTATTGCCCACCTGCAAGTTGAATCTCTTGATGCTGCTCTAAAGGAGACTAAAAAAGGCTTTGCCTCATTCAATAAGAAAGAAAGAGGTCAACTAAAAAGAGAATTCAAGGAGAAATCCAATCTGATGGACGTTGCCTATAGCGAATTGAAAAGGGCACAAGATGCATTAAACAAATCAATTGTACAAAAACGAAGAGATTGAAAATGCCCTTGCACAAATGTCGAGGCAGACGAAACTGAAAAAATGGAAAAAAAATAGTGTTAATGGTAAATAGAGGATCCTATGTTTGCAGCTGTATTTTGCTGAATGATATTCACAGATTTCAGCGTTGCTTAGTATGTTCCTAGTTTAGCTGTTTTCCAAGATATTACTTCCATGTTGGACTCTTTTGCAAATACTACATAACAGTTAAAAATAACTTTTTAAGATACCTGACGCCGTTTAGTAGTCTATAGCCTACTGGTTAGCTCTGATGTTGACAATGCACTGAACTACTGCCTTCAAATAACTGATGAAAATCTTTAAAATCTGCAACCACTAAACATGGAAAGAACTACCGCGTAGCATGAAAATTTTGCGGGAGTTTTATTTTGCGGATTGACGATTTTTTGTGGTTTGGGAAACACATTTTTGCGGTTTGAGATGGGTAGTTTCAAAAACGAAGACCGAAGCACAAAGCACCCAAATGTCGAAAACGAAGCACCCAAATCTCGAAAATGAAGCACCCAAAACTCGAAAACGGAGCACCCAAGACTCGAAAACGAAGCACCCAAAACTCGAAAATGAAGCACCCAAATCTCGAAACCACTGTATGTTGAAGGACAACAACTTTAAGTCTTGCATGACGCAAGCCAAACCAGGTGGAGGCAGTGAAGCGTCCACACCTTCAAAGGTCCACCAATCCATTGCACGGAGCATTTGATTTCTTGCCTGCAGAGGTAGGGCAGTATTGATATTTATTGGTTGAGCCCATCTTTCCTGCCACCCTTTTTTCTATGTAAGCCTCTGTTAAAGCACTTCGCGAGCACTTACATTGATCACTGGTCTTACCAGTAAACTTCAAGTTTTCATCAAGCCGGCATTCCAACTTTCTGTGCCCCTACAATTGAATGTTTGCATAAAAGGCTTAAAGTGGCCAAGGATAGTAGTTCTCTCGTCCGTCCACAAAAGCGCGAAGATCTGAACATGCGGCCAAGTTTATTTCTAATTGATCGTGTTTCAAATTGATCACGTTGATCACGCTGTGTAAATGACATTGATTGTTGGATGGTGAACAATGGTCTTAAACTCAACCAGGATAAAACTGAACTTGTTCTCATCAGCTCAAAATTTCGTTGCAGGCTTTCTCTAGAGTTTATCCAAGTGGTTGATGAGAAGATCCAGCCCAAACCCTCTGCCCGAAATCTGGGGGTGATTATGGATCAGTGTCTTGATTTAACCGACCATGTTAACAAAATCTGCGTTTCCT
>OZ037777.1:18743176-18758176 GCA_964035525.1 Porites cylindrica
GACTCAGTATAGTGTTTTGTTAAAGACCTGGTCCTAGATATTTAAAGGGTGGATGGCATGGTACAAAAAGAAAAAAAAACTAGGTGCAGTTTTGTGAAAGAGACCAAACTCATTTTTGCAAAGTTCACATTATGATAAAGAGTTTTTCGTCAAAACTGTACATTGTGGTATGAATCAGTAGTACAAAGGAATGTTCAATCACTTAGTGATGTTAAAATGAAAATTGAGCATTTAACCCTTTTAAAGTTCTTTAAACTTTGATTCAAATTTAAGGGAAAGCAGAAGGCCATTTTTACAGCTGTTATATTGGTCTTCATACAAAAAATTTACTTTGTACGTTCGTTGTTGTTAAGGTTTTTCTAGACTTATGATATTTCTTGATTCATTGAAAGAAAGAGAAAAAAACATTCAAACTGTTCTTAGTATTTATTTTTTATCATCTCATTGGGGACCGTTCATTTTTTATGGGGTAGGGGGGGCTGGTGGGATTTTGACGAGTGTAATTTGAACATTGTATGACCCCCCCCCCAATTGCCGATTTTTTTCTCATGGGCCCCCCCTCATCCGAGTAGTTTTTTGGAAGGCCCCCTCCCCCATGAATAAAAAAATACATAAGGTATTAAAATTTCGTTTTGTTACATTTCACGTAATTTAGTGAAAGAAAGCTGAACGCTAGAAAGCTGTTTTTAACAAATCCTCACTCAAAAGAATGAAAAGTCAATTTCAGCTCTTCTTGTTACTGCTCGTCCTGAGCGTGTTGTAGCTGGCCGCTCGTCTACATATTCCTCGTCTGAGGCGATAAAAGCAAGAACGACATCATTTGAGTCGTCTTCAGAGTCAGGGGCATCACTCTTGTAATCATCCTCAGTTTCTTCTCCCTCACTGCTTTCACCACTGCTGTCTAGTTGACCTGATTCATTGCTGCCTCTCACTTCGGCTTGACCTGTTCTGAGAGTATTCATCTGCAGGAAGTGTCCCATAATTGTCTTTACTTTGTCATTCTTGCTGATCTTCTGGTGCTGTGTTAATAGCCCATGATGTTGTAAGTATTTGTTCAATTCTGGCACACAGAGCTTTTTTAGCTTGGCGGCATCTTCGCACAAAGTAGCCCAATGATAATCATCATAGGACTTTTCTCTTGCCTCCCTACTTTCCCTTGCCCTTTCCGCCAGTCTCATTTTACATGTTAACTGTTGTTTTATATATTAGAATGGTCACAGAGAGCAAAGCAGTGACTCCGCGTAGCATTGCCAGACAGATGTCTGCTTTGAGGTGTTACTTGTGCACCGTTTATCACTAGTATTATTAAACTACGAGTAAATGCTCTATAAAATTAAATTTACAAAAAACAATTTTTTTTCTTCTTAGAATTCTGTGACCCCTGTTGGAATAGATGGCATTCCAAAGGAACTCTTCAAAGCCATAAGAAACAAGTCTTGTTACAAGAAGCAACTGATGAAGCCAGACCTTTAGAAGAAGACGTGACTGTAAGTGGTACTATAAAGTAGCATGTTATTGTTATATTTACATGCAGTGTAATCAGTCCTATATGCGCAGACATTGGCATGTATGCAAACATATCATTTCCTACCATGATACTCGGTAATATAAAACAAGATTAACTGTTACATTATTTTTAAGGAAGATTCCTATTTTACTTGTAGGTAATAAGCTCTTCAATGTCTGCTGATGCCGGCATCCCAAAGAGACTCCAAAAAGCAAGTCTTGGTTTCATTGCTCATCCAAAAGGAAAAAGATCGCTTTACTACATGTCTATCATGAAGGAAGCTCACACCAAGATGCCAAAGGATGGTGAAAGCGACGAATCCTTTAAAAAGCGATTCACTGCTGAACGATCCAGGCAGTTCGATTTTTTGATGTCAGAGGAGGCCGCTTTTCAAAGGGCAGATGGTTGCTTGGAGAGGTTAGGAGAGTTGCTACAACCAGAGTACCAGTTAAAACCTAGTAATGGACAGAGACAACTACGTTATAAAAGAACACAGAGAGGCTGTTGAGAAACTGAAAGGGCAGTTAAAAATTCTGAGTGATCATGACTCCACGCTCTTCGAGGCGAATGGCATTACCCTGAAGCCTGCCAAGAAATTTCACCATGACTTCAATGTGCAGCACATCGCTAGGATTGAGGCAAAGCAGCTCAAGGTTTCAGGGGAATTAGAAAACCTCGAAACTTCTTCAAGGGCTTAACAGGACACTATGTGTCAAAAAAAAGCAAATTAAAACAAAACCGTAGGAAATCAAAGGGCAGAAAACGCAAACGGTTTGAAAACAACGTCCTACGCGTGTATCATATCTGCGTTGCAAATCCCCTTGCAAAAGAGCTTCCCAATTGTCTTTTTATCCTCCCTCCATGAGGCTTCTGCGTCCAAAAAAGAAGCCCAAATTAGATACAGACTTAACAAAATGTATTATTTGTCAAGAAAAAAGCAGTGAAAGACTAAGAAGTCCTACCGAAGCTGGATTGAGATCGTTTAAAGAAGCTGTAGAGGTTAGGAAAGATGAAACTTACCACAGGATTTTGTCGACTTTCGAAAATTTAGACGCTCTAGATGTTGTCTGGCACGGCAAGTGTTTTGAAAGTTATACAAGCAAGAGAAATCTTAGCTTTATTAAACCATTACCTTTTGCTGAAAGTCAAGAAAGGCACGTTGACAGACCAAGTTCGAGATCGCAAGTTAATGCAGTGGATTGGTCCCTTTGTCTATTTTGTCAGCAGAAAAAGTAAAAGGGGACAACAAAACTTATGAACGTTTCAACATTTGATTCATGCAAGGCTATAGAGGAGGCTGCAAGAAGAAGGAGTGATGAGAGCATGCTGTTGAAGATTTCAGGAGTTGATTTGATTGCTGAGGAGGCCAAGTATCGTAAACACTGCCGCTCCCAATATGTAAATAAATCCAACCTAATGTTTGTTGACTTTCGAGTTGATGGGGAGGAAGATGTCTACACCCAAGCGTTCCAAAACCTGAGAGAGGACATCAAACCTGAGTTAGAATCAGGAGTGGCCCTTGATATGAAAACCCTCTTGGACTCTTACCAGGGAATTTTGCAACACCTTGGCTGCAACACGGCAAAAAGTTACAAGTCAGAGAGGTTAAAACGCAGACTGCAACAAAGTTTTCAAGAGGAAATTGTCTTTCAGAAGCTACCGGATCCCTCGAAGCCAGAGTTGGTTTACTCTAGCTCTGTATCTTTGCAGGATGTCATCAATTCAGCCCCTAAGAAAAGTTGCCATTTGGCTAAAATGTCAGCATCTTCTGAAGATAAATCCTCAAACAGCCAGGGTCAGAATGATGTCAATTCCATACTATACCACGCCGCTCAAATACTGAGGTCAAGCATACGGAGTGAAAGCAAAAGTATAGGGATCCAACCTGTTGATGTGGAGGACATCAGGGCCTGTAAAGTAAAGAGTTTAATGCCTAAAGATCTTTACAATTTTTTGTGCTTGATGATCTCGAATCCAGATAAAGTTGATGTATTTGCTCCGACTGCTTCCAATGCCGCAGATGAGCAACATATTTTAGCAATTTCACAAGATCTAATATATGCAACAACTCATGGTCGCGTGAAGACCCCTAAGCACATTGGTTTGGCGATGTCTGTTCGCCATATGACAGGTTCAAAGCACCTGGTAACGATGTTAAACAGATTCGGTCACTGCTGTTCTTATGATGACATAGAAGTAGTTGACACTAGCCTAGCATGAGACATTATAGCCAGCTCAGAAAATCTGGGTGCTGTTGTTCCATCTAACATTTCACCAGGAGTGTTCGTTCAAGTCGCGGGAGACAATAACGTTATCAATGAGGAGACACTAGACGGCAAGCAAACTACTCATGCCACTACACTTGTCCTGTACCAAAGACAGCAACAAGGACCAAAACCGAAACCTGAAGTTCGTCCTGCTCATTCAGAAAAACGACGGTCTCTTAACATCTCAGATGCAAATCCACCCCTGTTGGAGTTTGGTGCTTGTGGCAAGCGGCCTGCGGTAACCTTTTACAAAGACAAAATGGAAAAAGAGTGGTTTCAGTCGTCAAGCTCGCTCTGTACCACTGCAATTCAGATGGATTTTGGTTGGTTTTTAACACGTCTGTGTACCCACCAGTTGTTTAGTGAAAATCTACATAACCGCGACGGCGAAGTTTTTCAGCCCTTGCCAAGTGGGAGTGGATTTAACGCAGAGATAGCAAGTGAGCCTCCACCCTTGACCTCCGTTGGTTACTGTCCAATGATCAATGGTTCACCTACTGAATACAGTACAGTTTACACTGCCATGAAGAACGTCCAAGCAATGATGGATGTACTACACCAGAAGCACAGTGTAATTACGTTTGACCTGGCAATCTACATGAAGGCCAAAGAGATTCAGTGGCGACGGCCTGAAGAATTTAAGAACACAGTGATCCGAATGGGAGGTTTTCATATAGCATTAAACTTCGTCTCAGTTATTGGAAAGATTTTCCAGGACAGTGGCATTGAAGACCTGCTAATAGAATCTGGTGTGTATGGATGCCACACGGCATCTATGCTATTGAAGGGAAAGTCATACAACAGAGACGTGCGTGCACATAAGCTTGTTCTCGAAGCACTACTGAGACTGCAGTGGCAAGCATTTGGAGCTTGGATGGAAGCTGAGGACGTCGAGCTCCCAACAGTATATCAGCGCCAGTGTTTATCTTTAATAAACGGTTGCCAAAGAGAAAGTAATGATGTAGCCTCTCTGAAGAGCTCATTCGGTCTTCTCTGCGACAAACTCCCACAACTTCAACAACTTTTCGCGAGATTCTGCACAGAAGCTAGTCAGCAGTCTAAACTATTCCAGTTCTGGAATATGTATATTGACATTGTTCTATTGCTGTTGCACTTCATTCGAGCTGAACGAGAAGGATCATGGAAACTTCATTTGAAAGCCGTTGCAGAAATGGTACTGTACTTCTTTTCAATGGATCGCATCAACTATTCCAGGTATGTGGGCAATCGATTTATTCTGATTATCTTTTTTCATATCTTTCAGATTGACCGCAAATTGTGCATCAGTACTAAAGAACAGTAGCCTAATTGAACTTTAATAGAGTGATCGCTACGAGGATTAGAGGTCTTATATGATAAGGATTTGTAATATAATAAGGATTTGTAAGGATTTACTCCCCTTTGCTTCGAAATCATGCGTTTTGTTTAAGACTGAATTATAATATATCGAACTTATTACGGGATTTAGTCTTTACCCCAAGTGGTGAACGCGTTTGTTCAAACGCATGAAGAGATCTACACATTATCATAGGACGTTACCTTATTATGCGGTTAGCTTTAACTTTCTCACTTACCCGGCCCCTTCTTACGTTTCTCTTATTTTGACCTCTTCCTCCAATAAATTGCAGGTGGCTCCCAATCTACTTGGCTGATATGCAGCTGCTTCCCACTTACGCTCCAGAAGTTTACGAAGAATTCCTAAATGGCAACCACCCAAAAAGTAGATCAAGTCAACCCTTTAGCCAAGTTTGGACTGACATGGCCTTGCAACAAACCATCAATCTCGACAGCAAGTCTAGAGGAGGTATTGTTGGCTTGCCACAAAATGCTTCGGCACTAGACAGATGGTTTATAACAAGTCACAAGAGAGCTGAGCTAACTGCTGCAACCAAGCGACTTTGCAACCTTGAAGACTCTGACAAGATTGGGACTCACAAGGAGGCAGGTTCCCAAAGAGTAAAGAGGGATGAAAACGATGTTCAGCGGCTGATTAACACCATTACTGATACCATGTCAAACCCTTTTGATTTGAGTGAGGCATCGAAGGAAGACCCAGTTCAATTACGAAACATCGCCACTGGACTCGTTATGCCACATGACGAGGCAGAGCAGCTCGTTGACTGTTTCAGCACAGGAGCAGAAGAAGCAAAGAAATTTAGGAGACAAAGAATGGGCAGTGATGAGATATCCTTTTGGAGCAAGATATCGAAATTGAATTTGAAAACATTTGCTTCTCTGGCAAAAACAAATCAAATCAAGTGCACAGACGAGAAGATCATCACTATTTCAGCTGACAGAAATTTGTTTGGAAGGCTTCTAATTGCCGCAAAGTGTCGTGACATTGATGTGAAAGAGGTCCTGAGATATGAACTGTCCACCGTGCCCTTTGCATTGGCACATGCAGATGGTGCTTTGCGGAAAACTACAAAAAGTGTCCTAATGGCCGAGGTTGAACGGGAATGTCAAGCACAAGGAAGACTTCCTGAAAGTGCAATATCAACTGCATTCATTTTTGATGCAATGGCTCTTGTCCAGACGTTGAAGTCTGCAGGCTCCCGCACATTCAAAGACCTGGCTGAAAGATTCTTTAATGTGCTCTTCACACCTCTACGACAAGGTCAGTGCAGAAGAGTAGATGTTGTCTTTGACCGCTATGATGTTCAAGAGTCCATAAAGGAAAGTGAAAGAGTTAGGAGGGGTTCAAGCAGAGCTCTTGAGATCCAAATCACAAACAAGCATACACCAGTTCCAAAGCAATGGGGGAAGTTTATCAGTAACCAGAATAACAAGGTTAACCTTTCCAGATTTTTCTGCCGAGAGTGTTGCAGTCTGGGTGAATACAACTTACTTCCTGATCAAGAGCTGGTAATTGGAGGTGGCTTTGAAGATCCAACAGATGCAGTTGTTGTAACCCGTGGACGTACGGATCCCCTTGCAGAGCTGAGATCAGACCATGAAGAAGCCGACACAAGAATGATCCTTCATGCGTGGGACGCCTCTTCCACTAAAGAGGGGATTGTCATTCAGTCCCCTGATACAGATGTTGCTGTATTAGCTATCTATGCATACCAGATGATACAGTGCAACGAAATGTGGTTCAAGACAGGCGTCAAAGATAAGGTTCGCTTCGTCCCTGTCCATCGTATTGCTGAGAACCTTGGTAGGAGTGTTTGCGCAGCGATTCCAGCATTCCATGCTCTAACTGGTTGTGATTCTACTAGTGGGTTGTTTCAGATCGGGAAAAAGAAAGGATGGAAGGTATTTGTGAAATATCCCAGTCTCCATGACAGTGTTGGCAACCTTGGCAGTCAGATTCCACCACCAGTGCTCACTGTTGAAGCCTGTGAGAGGTTTATTTGCTGCCTTTATACAACCAACAAGAAGGCAGGGGTAACAGCTGACGACATACGCTATTGGATGTTCTGCCAAAAGCACCAAAGAAGTGAAAGTTTACCACCCACAAGCAACAGCTTGCGACACCACATTGAAGGTGCTAACTACCAGGCATATGTGTGGAAACACTGCTTGAATGCAACACAGCAGCTCCCGTCGCCAGTCAGCAACGGATGGAAGAAAGTGGATGGTGTTTTGGAACCACTTTTGATGTCCAAGGATCCAGCACCACAAGGGCTGCTTGAACTGACGACTTGCAAATGTAACAAATCTGTCCGCAGAAGGGAAGACCTTGTGTCCTTGCAAAGCCCACGAGATGCCCTGTACAGAGGCATGCCTTTGTATGAATGATGAAAGTTGCCAAAATCCTCACAAGCTAGGTGATGTAACACCTGGAAGCAGTGAAGACGAGCTAAGAAATGCTGACGTTTAGCCTCTAGTACTCTAGTAACAGCAATACACATTCACGTTTTGGCAGTTGTTACCGTGAAAACATTGTTCAGATTTTGTCAAGATAGTGAAAGATTATTGTGAGCAAAAAGAGAAAATAAAGGAACAAGTTTTGACCATAATCACTGTAGTAAACAGCAGTTGTTAAGGGAAAGATGAGTTATTTTGTTTGATTAACTTAAGATGATGGATAAGGAAGTGATAAGTTTGGTCGTTATTCTAAAGAATCTAATACTAATTATTGCTTAAATACCCTTAACTAAAAATGACCTTAGCAACGGTTACCATGGAAACCTCGTTAAGTTGTTTCACACATAAAGATGAAATATATTCACACCAGTAATGCTTGAGCCAATTTAAAATTGTCTAAGCTTAACTTTAGGGAAGTAATGTCGAGTTGAACATGTATAAAATAATGATACTAAAAATATGCTTAAATCACGGGGAGCTTAACAGCAGTCACAAATGAGCCCCCACCACAACGATGTCCCACCAGTACATTAGTACATCATACCTAAAAATGTTCTATGGGTATTGCCCTACCATTTTGTGATGTCAGACCAAATATGTAGAGGGTGTGCTACGTCTCGATTTTTTCAGGGTTCTACCTCCTAGACTACAAAGCTTCCTGATTCAGTATATATATAATTGAAGATGCACGAAAACAAACCCTTGTTTACGGGTTTTCTTGGCAAGACTAAATAACGTTTATCAATTAGAAACCATCATTACCAAATCAAACAAAACGTCTTTTCATTTATGGAAATGGCAAGCATTCTTGAGAGCTGTTACACAATTGCGGATAAATACTTGTTACGGTTTTGTAGTATTGATACTGTCGTTGTGTGTCGTGTGTGCTGTGCATGCATGTGTGAGTTATTTGTTTATTATCTTTGAAAATTGTAATGTCGGTAATGTAAATAAAAATTAATGTTATTATGGTAGGACAAGAAACTGTTTTAAACGATTAAATTACCAAAAAAATGAATGAATACCATATTTTTTGCACCGTTTTTTTTGACCGAAACACGTGCTGTCGTAGTTTTGGTATAATTTTTGATGAGAAATCTTGACCGGCAGTTCCTAAACCCAAGCATAAGTTTATTCTTGTTGAAATTGGACTTTTTGGCGCTTTTGACGCAGTGGGTAGTATTAATTTATGTTAATACATGTAATTAATGGCGAACAGTCATTGGCCAGAATTGATCATGTGACCTCTACATGTGCTTTAGTTGTTGGACAATCTCCTAGCGTTAGGCCTTGACAAGCCAGATCACTCTCCGTCCAAAATCGATCCAGGAGCCTCTTCCTTACTCCAGGCAACTCTGTTTATCCTCAGTCGTCTGAAAGAAAACAAACTTCCTTCATTCAGCCACCGGCTTTTATTGAAAGAACTCCAGCTCATTTGTGGCAACTCTTGGTGTGTCATCTCTCCACGCTTCCTCAATTGAGTATCCTCAACCATGGCAGCTTCCAAGCCTAAAAGATCAGTCAAACAACCACTCAATCCAGATTTTGTGTATGACTTTCCTCCTATGGTTTTTCCTACTGATTTTGATCCAAATGCGACTCCCTCGGCGGCCGCTCAGTCGGCTGCACAAGTCCCAGCGACAACGCCAGCTGTGACAGGCGCTGTGGCAAAGAAGAAATCTACAAAATCCGCCAACATTCAAGACCAACTGGAGCTGGAGCGGTTAGAAAAGCAAATCCTTCAACTGGAGTTAAAGCTTCTTTCACAGAAAGAAAAACTCGGCGCAGAAGCACTCCAAACAACACAACACAATCTCAGCTGATGCACGTGGTCAACTTATGTACGACCAGTCACAAGAAAAAATCCTTGCGTCGCTCATGGATGAACTGACCCCACCGTCGCGAGAGGAGCAGAATCAGCTAGCAAATCCCACCTTTCCGGTTATGCAGCAGCTCAAAGCTAGTGCTAAAGGGCACACTGTTTTCTCCGCAAAAGGTACGTTGGATTATGATAAAATTGACATTTCAGAATTTGTGTTTGCCTTTCTTGAGTTTGTTCAACAACAGCAGCAATCTCAACAATTACATCTGCTTCAGTTTCTCCAGTTGCTTATGGAAAAAGCTTATAAACTACTCCTGGCCGAGTGTTCGAAATTTTAATTTGTCTATTAACCAAGCGTTGGCACAAGGTAGGCTTACCTGGGGTCAAATGGATGTCATTCAAGCTCGATCGAATACTTTCTTTAGTCATGCTGATCTTCGTTCCAGTCAGAATACAGACTCCAAGTTTTCAGGTCCACGCCAGCAACGCGACCCCCCTCGGAGAGAGCAGAAAGATATGTATTGTACTGACTGGAATTATACCGCCAAATGCTCTTGTAACATCACTGACCCGGAGTACAAGAACACGCATCACTGCAGAGTATGTGATTCTGATCAGCATCCCATGCTCCATTGTGGTAAACGGAGATATCCTATTCCAACCAACAAATCTGCGCAGCAAAGGCCATAATGACTAGTTGAAAACATTGACATTATCGAAACAGTCTTGCGTTCAGGCGACTACAATTTTGCTCTTGCACAGGTGCCCATTAAAACCTCGTTCAATATTGACAACTGGATCACATACCTGCATGATTATGATGATTTTATTATAGTCCAATACTTGCATTATGGTTGGCCAATTAATTATCAGTCAAATGTGTTGCCACAGTCTACTTTGAATAACCACTCCTCTGCCATCAAAAACAATTTGTGTCTGATGGATTATCTCATTGAGTAACTTGCTCATGGAGCAATTATTGGTCTATTTTCGTGCAATCCATTTTCCTGTCCATGTGTTGTGTCGCCGTTACAATCAGTGCCAAAACGGGACAGTTCAAAGTTACGGGTGGTTCATGACTTAAGCTTCCCTGAGAGTGCATCAGTTAATTCCGGAATACCAAAGGATAGTTATTTAAATCATGAATACAAGTTAACACTTCCAGGTGTTGAAAGACTTACTCATTTCATTCGATTACGTGGACGTCATTGTCATATCTACAAGAAAGACCTTGCTCGGGCCCTCTGACAAATGCCCCTGGATCCCAAGGATGTTCCTTTGCTTGGTTTTGTTGTGGACAATCAACTATATTTTCACACACGCTTTCCTTTTGGACTTCGCTTGGCCGCTATGGTATGCCAGCGAGTAACAAAAGCAGTGATTCATATATTAACTACAGAGGGTTATCTTGCTGATGTCTACATTGATGACTTTTATGGCGTTGAGTTAGCAGAGTTAGCAGGTGTAGCATTCAAAAGGATGACTGAATTGTTTGATGAACTGGGCTTGGAAGCCTCCCCCGCCAAAGATCAACTGCCGAACGCACAAATGTTTGTGCTTGGAATTTGGTTCGATACGGATGACGTGACTGTATCGGTTCCTGAGTTTCGATTATTGGAATTGCGAGCTGAACTTTCTCATTGGCTTGAGCTGGAGCAAGCCACTAAACATCAATTGCAAGTCCTCATTGGTAAATTAAGTTACGTGTGCAGTTGCGTGCGCCCTGGGCGGGCTTTTATGTCGCGTTTGTTGAATGAACTGCGCAGTTGTGATTCGCGTAGAAGAACTATTCTTGTGTCATATGAGCTCAAACTGGACTTACAGTGGTCTCAGTGATAGGTACAGAGTTTCTATAATCCAGCGAACAGTTATTTTCCACCGATGCTAGCCTGACAGGATGTGGAGCCATCTGTGAAGGAGAATATTTCCATGAACTCTTCCCGCCAATTATTACTCAGCAGCAGTTATCCATTACACAGTTGGAACTTCTCACAGTGGTTGTGGCAGTCAAGCTATGGCAATTAAAGTTGAAAGGTAGATGCATAATGATTCACTGTGACAACCAGGCATGTGTTGAAATGATAAACTCTATGCGTAGCAGGCACGTTTTCTTACATGCTTGTTTACGGGAATTATGGCTGACATTAGCAGTTAACAACATCATGCTCAAGGCTGTGCACATTCCTGGACATGAAAACACATTAGCAGATTGCCTTAGTAGGTGGCACACAGATGCCATCTACCAATCACGATTCCATCCCTTAACAGTTTCCCTTGAGTTACAGCCCGTTACAGTTAACCCTCCATTACAAATTCACGCCGATTTAAGTGTGTATTTCAGAAATGGGCATAACCGCTGGATTTTGTACCCTGAAGGCTCAATTTATTCCTCCGGACTTTCCCTTTGAGAGTGCTCGTTTTGACTCGGTTCAAAGAAGGTGAGATTTTATAGCGGAAGACTCAGAAGCGAATTGAAAGGAATTGAACAATGGCTTAATTAAGCTCCCCAGGGTCGCGAAGTTTTAAAGGTATCCTTTTGTTCTAAGTGTGTCAATAAAACTGCAGAGAATTATCGCACATATTGCGGTAGGAGTTTATGGATTTACGTCTTTCGCAAAACTTCTTCGACCTGGACACATATTTTTCAAAGAGGAGAATTTTGAGAGCTTCAAAAAGAGATCATGAACGAGAAATTTCGACCACTGTGGACCGAGATTGGATTTTTTTTCTTGCCGAGGTTTCGAAGTACAAAGCAAGCCGCTGAAGCATTTTTTCTCGCCTATCGCTTAATAAAATCCGGCCGAGAGTTATCCATTCATTCAATCATAACAGTTATTCATTTCTCCAGAGCAATGAAACTATACAAGCGTTTGTACAAAATTATTTCGAGGAATTATGAACTCTGCAAGTTTTGATCTGTCGATTACAGCTCTTGTTTTGATTTTAGATATTTCCCGTCTCATTCGACTACTCCGCGAATCACGTTGTCATGCAAATCGGTGAACTGACAATACGCGGTTATTTCGGGCCCTGCAGTCACGTAACTGAAACGCAAGGTTTTGTTCAACAAAAAAGAACTGAAAGGCAAGCGAAAACGTCGAAAAAAGTGAAATTACAGCCTAATAAAACTGTCATCCCGTTAAATGCACTCACCGCTTGCGTTGTTTACATTTTGAAAAGAGTTGTTCGCTCTTGATTGCAGAGCTACTGAATGAGTAACACGTTCTAATAAATAACTTCGGCAGAAATTCTTTAAACGCCAAATTATTTTCAAGGCAAAAGAGTATTTAATAAAAAATACTATTGGAGACCAGGTATTTATAAGCTTTAATCAAGTTCAAATTTATCAGGCTTGTTTCCTTTGCAATACGGTGCGTGGCCGAAAATATGTTATGCAACCCGAGTTGTCCGCCACGCTTAAAAGACTTGTAAGCGTTCCCACAGACTGCAGCAAATTTAACAGGCAATTCCGAGTATTTTAATGGATAAATTTAATACTCATCAGGTAACAATGGGGATTAAAAAGTCAATCAAGCAACAAAATTCGAAACAAAAGAAACATATCGCACCTAAATCAAAGGAATTCCGCTCGTGGATTCTTCGGAATGTAATCGACAATGGCAAGAACAATAGCCTGAATATATGAATACTTGATGACCCCAAAATTTGGGGTACACACTTAAATCGGCGTGAAGTTGTAATGTCTGCTGTTTTCCTTTACCTGCACTTAACCTGCTGGCGTTTAATATTGGTATTTTATTACATACTTTGCAGAATCCCTGGTCCATTACCTTGGTCTGCTCAAGAAATCAGCACTTAGTGAAGAAACAATGCGTAACTGCAGAACACAACTTAGAGCCTATTTCTTATTTTGTAGAGCTTATGACCTACCAGCCTTTCCGGTAACTGAGCAGGTCTATTGGCTCTATTTAGCCTTTCTTGTAGGTTCTTTTTCTTCATATAATTCTGTTAACAATTATCTCAGTTGCCTTAAGCAAGTTAATCTATACTTAGGAGCTGATGTCACCTTTTTTGCATCATCACAGATTAATTTTATCAAACAGGCTGCCAAACGTGTGCGACCCAAACCAGTAGGGCGTAAATTACCTATTACTGTCGACATTTTGTTAGCCATTTTCAAGTTGTTGGATTTTTGTCATCCCTTGCATGTTTGCATGTGGACAATTTTTCTTGTTGCATTTTTCTCATTGTTGCGTAAATCTAATTTAGTTCCTACCACAATAGCCGATGTTAATAGTGCTTCAGCTACTCACTTAAGAATTTGCGATGTTAGCTTTCATCAAGACCACTGTACACTCCATGTACACAAAACCAAAACTATTCAGTTTAGGCAGAGGGCCCTTGAAATTGTTCTGCCATTCATCCCTCACTCAGTGTTATGTCCTGTTTCCGCATTGAAACGTCATCTTCGCTATGTAACCGCGGACACTGAGGCACCTTTATTTACTATTCATATCTCAACAGGATTCAAGCCTGTTACAGGGTATCATTTTGCTAAATTCCTTAAGTCTTGCATAGTCTTGGGTTGGATCCCACACAATATTCTCCCCACAGCTTCAGAAGGGGAGGTGCTACTTTTGCCTTTCATGCTGGTGCTTCACCCTTGTTCATTAAATTCTTAGGGGATTGGTCATCAGATGCTTATATGGTTTATTTAGTTCTCAACACCACTCAAAAAACTCAATGTTGCTAAAACCTTAGCTCAGCACATCCCTACAACTCACGATTAGGTCACTACCACTTAGCTTTCACTACTTCCTCATTACTTCACACCTTGGGTTTTGGCGTCTGTCTTTTGTCAGATTTCTTGTTTGTCATTTTGCCAATAAACTTGTTGAACCCATCTTGGTGTGACAGTAATTTGTAGAACACTGTTATGTCTACGCTTTGAATGTGATCACAGGTTATCTCGTTCGTTTTTATTTCTTCTTTTGTGTCCTTGATTTTTCGTTGAGGTATGAGCGACAGGTTTTCAGCAAATTTGTTGAAGGGAGTGTCTGTCACTGCTGATATGTATTTTTCGCCCTTAAATTGTCAAAGACGAATGTTTTTGATTTCATACAAACCTTCTTCCTCAGTTTCAATTTGTTTGTTCCAAATCATAATTGGAATACTTCCACATTCGTCCACAAAGGATCCTTTCTTTTTGATAAGATCAGTTTTGTTAGGGACAGGTTCTGCTTTGTTGTCTCCGAAAAGAACCATGCCATAAACTGTGATACTTTGATAAACTTGAATATCAAGATCTTTTGTGTTCACCACTGGTGTTTCATTAGGGACTATGGCGAAGCTCTGGTACGGCGGATGCAATCGAAAGAGACTGGGTCGACTATGCCGTCTCCCGCCAAAACTCGAATTGATTAAGTTTTGTGTAGTACGGCAAAGTCAAACTCGATGTAAACAAATCAGACTCGGCTCCAAGTTTTTTGGTTGTGGTATGTTTATTTAGAGGAAATGGTTTCTTGGAAAGAATTGAAAGATTTTATAGTGCTCTACTATGACATGAAAGTCCTCGATGACGCCGAATTTCTCTAACTATACGACCTTTAGAGCCCACAAAACCTGGACTT
>OZ037777.1:18765676-18788176 GCA_964035525.1 Porites cylindrica
TTTGATTAAGAGTGGATTTGTAATTTCAACACGTTCCACTAGAAGACGTAGATGTATAAGTGTAAAATTGGTTTGTCTTATTTAAGCCCTCAAAAAGATGTTTTATGAATGCTAACGCACTATAACAAAGTTTTTGTCATTATTCGGGGATAAATTTCATGAGAGAGATACTGCTTATCATCAAAACAAAGTTCCGAAAAAGGGCAAACTCAACAACCAAGTCAAGTGATTTTGTGATAGATTTTATTCGAAACCAATAGATCTCTACAGTAATGGGCTTCTATTCCGATACACTTGCCAAAAACCATAGGGTTCCACAAAGTAACGGGCTTCTAAACCGATACAAGTGCCTTCAACAAAATTACAATTCTCTAAATCGAAAAAACTACTCCGTTCAAAGTTTCACATGATCGCGTGTTCGAAACGTGATCGGCTGCATCTAATATCAAAAAATGTCACGCGCAAAATGTAACACAAAACTCCGTGACAGATTTCACTCAGCTAATCGACGGAAAATAAACAAAATGAAATCGAAAACATTATTCTTCATGATCAGTTACTTCCAACCATTGATATTCCAGATGTTACTCGTTCTACATTAAGCTGCATGAAATTTCGCTAAACGTCAGTGTTTTGGAGACTAGAAGTGAGCAAGAGTGAATAAAAACAACTTCGAACTTACGATGCTTGCGACGTGTGCTTGTCCGACTGGTCCATCTTTCGGCTTCACTCAGAACGAGTTATTTGCTAAAAAACGTAATAAATCCAAAAAACTATTAAAATATTGTAAAATGAACGTTTTTATGCCATCTGTTCATTTTAACGAGTAAAGATTCGATGAAAATGCATTGTAGTTTACTCACGTAGTGAACACTCCCTCAACTCGGCATGTTTGCCGTACCAGACAGCCATCCTATGGCAGGAAAGCTTGCTTGGACCACAACAAGTGACGTCATTGGAAGTAATCTTTCACACTTTTGCCGTACCAGAGCCTCGCCGTAGTGGATCTTAAAGTCGCTATTATCAGTGGCTTCTGCTGGTTTTAAAGCACCGTTGATTTGTAGCCGTGTTCACCCAAATTACATTGTTGTCTGTTTCATGGAAGGAAAACTTTGTTACTTTGCATGGTAGTCCACTTCTGACTCTGCTTACGACAGATGCAGGAAACATAATTGTTACTGAAAAGCGTCCACAAGTTCCTTTGGGATTGGCTGTATTTACTTTTCTAACTGGAGTAGATAGCGCACCAGTAGTACAATGCAATGAGTCATTATCTAACACCTCTTCCGGAACATTTTGTGTGTGTGAGTGATAAGACTTCACAAAAATATTGGCCAACTACAAACTGCACCAAATATACTTACAAATGTCAAAGTACAGATTTGATTAGACTTCAATGTATTAAAAGTCAGCATGATAGCAGTCTTGGAGGACACAAACAGAGGAAGTGAATGAATGTGATATCAACAGAACCACAAAAGCAGCCACATAGTACTGTGCAAGAGAGCAAGAAATGTGTACCTCTTCCGTGCACCGCCATCATAAAAAGTACTTTTATTGCAGCTTTTTACTGTTCAAATTTCAAAAAGTCCAAAAAACAGCATTCTAAATCTCATAACTTCTTAAAAGGGTTATTTCTGTCATTATTCCCATATTAACAACAGCATGTAGACTTTGCATAATATTTGAACAAACTCGAGGTGCCTAAGTCAAGGTCCTAACACAGGCAATAATCCATAAAAACATGTTAACCCTCCAATCAATGGATGATAAGAAACATAAAAAAGGGTCCTGTATGTTATAACACTTGAATGAAAATAAAATAAACCAGTCATAAAACAGTTGTTTTGTTGAGATTTGGAAGGAAATGTGAATGCAGACTATAGCTGACTTAGGCCCATCATCTTGCAGTAGTCATTGTGTGCATGTACACCAATAAAGCCGGTTATCCCTACTGATGAACAATTTCCACAGCAGAAATAAAACTCCATGCTGTCGGCATTCATAATCACATTTGTTGCTATTTCAGAATCGTATAAAGAGTAGCCAGATCCCTGTATATCTAGTAGGATGAGTTGTTTGTTGGATGATGCATATATGTAGTGAACCAGACACTGCTTTTGCAAACAAATCTTTTAAAGCATCATCTGCATCCTCAAGTAGTTTAGCTTTCTCACCATCATTATTTATCAATTTTGCAAAATGGTTCTTGTACAATTCCTCCACTGTAGCAGGTTGCTCATTTATTGTGGTGACGCACACATGGTCGTACTGAAAAAAATCTCCTATTCCTTTTGGAGCCTGTGACTTGAACTTCGTTGTTAAGTGCCTGGCTACCTCATGTATTTCAACGTGTTTGCGGCAATGGCTCTCGTTATTTTTGTAACAAAGAGAGAGCCAATTGCTTCTTTGGATTTATCATTGTACATTTTGATAAGCCAGTGATTTGCAATGTTTGGGTTGGTGGATTTTCAAGTTAGCATACAGTGGTAAGCATCACAGAATCCACTTGAGGAAAACTTCTCTGAATCTGCTGTATACTCAACTTCCATTGCATCTGTCCATTGTCTGTTCAAAGTTCAGGAATAAAGTTTTTTGCAACAGGTTGAACAATCTCTCCAGAATCCAGTAATGAGGCAATGAATACAGATGCAGAAAACTTAGTTTCTAAAAGGCTTCCATAACTTGCTTTGAGATCGCCTGCATTTGCTTTTCTCACTAGAGCAGATAGCGCGCCAGTAGTACAATGAGTCATTATCAAACAACTCTTCCTGAACATCTTGTGTGCGAGAGTGATAAGAGTCTTCGCAACAATGTTGGCCAACTACAAACTGCACCAAATATACCTACAATTAACAAAGGACAGATTTGATTTGACTTCAATGTATCAAAGGTCAGCATAATAGCAGTCTTGGAGGACACACACAAAGGAAATGAATGAATGTCATATCAACAGAACCACAAAAGTAGCCAAATAGTATTGTACAAGAAAGCAAGAAATGTGTACCTCTTCCGTGCATTACTTGTGGTTTTGTGGTGTTTGGGGGTTATTTTGGAGTGATTCCAGTGCATTTTAAGTGCATGCATGATATACACTTTAATACAGAGAGGACAGCAAGGAACCCAAAACTCGTTTCAATGACCCTTAAATGGTCCCAAACACCACTAGTAAGGCAGGAGTCCCTGGGCAAGCTCTTGCATTTACAGTGATAGGCAACACGGCATTTAGATGTTGGCAGCTTTTAAGGGGCTTGGGCAACCTGTGCTTGAAATAACATGTGTAACCAAGGAAGATTTAGGGCTTTAGAAAGTGTTAAAACTGTCATTGGCCGTTTTTATGCTAGAGACGTTAAAGTCGTCTAGACGCATTTAACGTCTGAGACGTTAAAGTCCTCTGGTGTAAAAACGGTACGCACAAAAGTAGACGACCTTATTTAAAAAAGTAGATTTTTCTGAAAAAAAGACTAGGCTCTACTCTCAGAAGACACTGGACACGAGTTAAAGCGGCGCCAAAAATGAACTTCAAGCCCGCGAAATGCGAACAAATTGTTCAAACTCTAACATGGCGGTGGTGTTACAACTTTTAAAATGTATTTCTCGCCGTCGCTAAGAAAGGCATGACTTAGAAATGCAGATGTTGGTAACACAGAAAAGTGAATCGAGAAAGGAAAAACTTCAGATGATGGAAGATGTTGAAATAGACACAGCCAAAGCAATAGGTTTGTGTGTCGTCCGAGCGAAACGACCCAGAAAGGAAAGAAGCCCAGACGAACAGAGGAGTTCCTCGTGGTGGAGACATGGCTACCGAAATTGGGACGACAGTGCGTTCAAAAAATGCTTGGGGATAAATCGAGCAACGTTTCAGTTCATTCTTGGCGAGATAGATACCCAGCTAGTCAAAGACCCAACTCATTTGAAACCTGAGCCGATACCTCCGGACACGCAGCTTGCCATTTGTTTGTATAGATTAGCCCATGGATGCACCTACAGCACAGTAGGAGACCTGTTTGCTGTTGCTGAATCAACCGCGAGTGTCATTTTTAACCAGGTATGTAAGATACTTGTTTCAACTTTGTACGACAGGTTTGTGTGCCTACCCAGAAATAGTGCCGAATGGAAGCAAGAGCTTGAAAGCTTTCTTGAAAAGTGGGAATTTCCCTGCGTAGGAGCCTTGGATGGTTTCCATGTTTACGTCAGCACGAAGTTGACAAATTATTTTAACTTTAAGAAGAGATATTCGGTATCCAGCTTGGGCTTCACTGCGTCTAACAAGAGGTTTCTGTGGGCAGCTGTGGGGGCTCCTGGCTCTACCCACGACTCAAGGCTCCTGAAAAGTTGCGACCTCTTTGCAGACATTCAACGGGGACGGATTTTCCCAAGTTCTGTACTAAGAACAAGGGAGTATGGAGACACACTGTTCACAACGGTCGGTGATTCAGCATTCCCACGCTACACGTGGCTAATGAAGCCGTACAGTGAAAGTACAAGAGACCCAAGGAAGCGCTACTTAAAAAAGAGGCTTTGGTCGGCTAGAATTGTGTCAGAGCATGCTTATGACATGTTAAAAGGAAGATGGAGGATCCTTTACAAGAAGACAGAGTGTAAACTAAAGAACATCAGGCAAGTCATCATGGCCTGTATTGCCTTGCACAATATATGCATTGCAAGGGATGACCCATGCAGTCCCAGGTGGTGGCTGGACATTGAAAATCTGCTCCTCATTAGAAAGAGAGGCAATGGTGAGCAAGACAATGAGGCAGATCAGGTCAGGACAAGAATCACCAACTGGCTCTGGGATATCCACCAGCAAAGGCAATGAATGGCGTAGAAGAAGAAATCAACAGAAAAATTCAGTGTTTATATGTTTTGTACCCCCCAAGCAACACGCAGGAGGGACTAGCATGTGGAACTAGACTATGAGCAATCAAAGTGAGGACTACATAACTGTAATATGAAAATGTCTTTACTTAGTCTACTGAAGTACAAAATCCTTAGACAAAGTAAGGATTTTATTAAGCCTGTAAAACAAAATTCATTTCTTAAACATCTTACAGTTGACTAAAGTAAACATAGATATTGGGAATCTCAACCATGTTTATTAAGGTACATACTAGCTGTATAGCTAGTTCTTTATATTAACAAACATTTAAACTCCATGGCCTAATATATCTGTTTTTAAACAGCAACAGTCTGGTAGAAACTTAATCAACTACAATACATGTAAAAAGTTAACTAACCGTAATGTTTTAAAAACGTCTGGGCTATAAGATTAATGGAAAGGATGGCAAGCCTCCCACACAGGCACTCTTAGAGCTTTGTCTCATGTTCCTCATGAATGTATGATGAAGCCCTCAGAGTATCCCTGTGAGAGGTTACCGTTAGATGATAGCCTTAATAAAATAAGTAAGTGGCATGTGAATAAGCTTCTTTGTTAAGCCACTGAAACAACAATAGTAGTTATGCAAATGTTTTATGGACCTTGTACAAAAAAGGTTGCAGGCATACACTGTAGTTGAGCTTTATTTCAGAAGATTTAAGGATTTTTGAAGTGTTGAAATTAAAGATAATTGTCATTTACATTCTCTGGTATCTTATCAAGGATGCAGTGCATGTCAATAGTTTGGTTGGCTGGGGATCAAGGGTGGTAGGCACCGTCAAGCTTGACACAGCACATGGGGCTACTATAAACACCCCTATTGCTATGACGTCATCCAACACTTTCCTGAACTTCATCACTTAAAACGATGTTTTCCCTGCTCTCTAAAGGCCTGATCAAATCGCTTAACCACCTTTCCCAAATTGTCAGACATTGTTCTAAATATCTTGAAAAGCTGTCAATAACTTTTACTTTTTCTTTAAAAACAAACTTGTCTTCAATCAATTATCACTTGTGGGAGTTGAAAAAGTATGTATTAGGAGAATGTTAACATTAGCGTAATAATAATTATTATACTTACGTTGACAATCTCCTACGACATATTTTTTTCAACTCCCACAAGAAAGAAAGAAAAACAGTATAAACAACCTTCAATAAAAAATGGACGCATTAAGTTGAAAACCACAGAACTGGATTATTTCGAGCATATAGATAGAGGTTACTGACACTAGTAGACATTTTAACACAATAGTGAGGGAAACCCCAGGGTCGGCCAAAAAATAGAACCCTAAATATTTTAGAAAGTTCTTAATATCCCTCAAAATAACCAGACATTTGAGATCTGGACTAACCCTCTTTCAATATCTTTTGCCCCCTTTCTGATAAAGTTCCCCTTATTCAACACTTCAGATAGTTTGAATCTGTATGGGGCGCCGTTTGTAAAAAAAATGATTTAGCTTAATTTTGTCATTTTTTTCGTTATTTATTAAATAAAGTTTTCTGATATGATATCATACGCCAATGATTTGATATAATAAATGTTGATTTCAAATCATGCGTTTATGATTTGATATAATAAATTATTATTTAAAATCATGCGTTTATGATTTGATATAATAAATTCTGATTTCAAATCATACCTTTATGATTTGATATAATAAATTATTTTTTCAAACCATACCTTTATGATTTGATATAATAAATATTGATTTCAAATCATAAGTTTATGATTTGATATAATAAATCCTGATTTCAAATCATTCGTTTATGATTTGATATAGTAAATCCTGATTTCAAATCATAAGTTTATGATTTCATACAATAAGTTCTGATTTTAAATCATAAGTTTATGATTTGATATAATAAATCCTGATTTCAAATCATAAGTATATGATTTCATATAATGAAAATCATTATTTGATATCAGTAAAACCATGATTTAACTTAATAAGTAATAAGTAACCGCGTGACTTGGCACGTGGGTTATTAGCGCGGGAATAATCGCAAAGATGGCGACACAACCGGATGAGCTATCGAGGTCAATCGCTTCTGCGGTCTCTAGAGCCGTAGAAAGGGCGGTTGACGAAGCTTTGGCATCTCTTCCGAGCCTTCCTGGCAATTCAGGTTTTGCTCCTGCGACACAAGAGGTATGTAACATTGATGTATCACTGCTAAAGCATCCCAGTCGCTGCCGGGGTGATGACCTGTGTGTCGATGTGATTAACAAAAACATCATTATTGATGTCTTCCAAGCGCCTCATCTATTTCTTACATGTTGCACTGCATCATTAGTTAAGGGGATTGCATGTTAAGCGGAAAGCTATGACTATATTTACGAGGGAAAGAGGACTTTTGGACCTTTCGCTTGTCTGGCGCATTGCGTGACACGCGCGGCTTAGTTTTAGATGTGTTTGCTTCCTTTGTTATGTCCTTTTAGTAGCCATACTAAAATAACATACAGCTAATGATTGTTTCTATTTCACAAAGTGAGGCGACAAGACATTTCGTCAGAGAACAGGAGATCGAGACAAACAAAGGGCTATTTACACCTCAACACCGGGAGGAGAAATTATTAGTTAGTGACATCGGTCCAAGCGTCCTTGGCGAACAAAAATCATTGTACAGGCGTAACAGTGAGACTCTGGTTTGGCGACAAATCGCAGTAGCATATATATGTTTCATCACCATCATCTTTTCATTTGCCTGGCCGTAAATAATAAAAAGGATAAAAGTCTAAGCGCTACAGTAACTATTTCCGGTAACGCTACTGTGCACTGCTTGTGTGAATTGTATTTATCATGTGGACATCTGGTTCTTAAAAACCCATCATGTCTATTTGTTAGTCCAAGCGAATTGTGAACAGGTTAGACTTTGTTAACGCTTACTAAACAAACCCGTCCACGAGAAACATATTTACGTACCTCTTCACATATTGATTTGTTTACCATATCATGTTGCAGACAAGGCCAACAGGAAGACCTCCCCTTCCCACCATGTTACGTGGTTCATCTGGTGTACCACCAGCGGCAAAAAAGAGGCGGACAAGCCATAAACAAACTAAAATTTACAATAAGGACATTATTTGCCTCCCACATGTACCAGGTGATGATGTCGTCATCCCCATTCCTCGAGGAGAGAAACGTTCAAAGCTTGCTGCAATGGGCCTCATTGGGAAGATAGCCATTCACTCGGTGTGGCAGTCCTCCCAAGTACAGGCCGAGGTCAGCAGTGTCTTCTCGTCTGCATTTGGCTTATCTCAGGGAGACATTCTGTCATATGAGTACTTGAGGTACATGAACTCATTTGATTAAGGTTATATTTTCATCTTAATTTGGCCGCTGTAAAACTTCTTTTTTTTTGTATTGATGCTCATATCTTAATTACTTTTTAGTTTCTCATTTTTGGTCCAATAGGACCATGCCGGGGACAAAAAAGCTAAGCATTCCAAAGACCTCTAGCTCATTCCAATGGAATGCCCCAGAAGTCGTGTCCTTGTGCAGTCAAGGTTCGTTGTATATCATGGCAAACAGGCTGCCACTGAAATGGCCCGTAAGTATACACCTTTTTGATACGAATGAGCTACAACAACCTTATAGCATAGCTACGATTGTTCATAAATTGAATTAAAAGAACTGGCCTTATAGTACTGATCCCATACGTCTATTAATATGGCTTTCTTTTCACGTGGATAAGAATTGCCTTGAACTTGCTACTTTTTAAGCTTCGAAGTGCGACGTATCTGCGAGTGCGGTTTATCCGCCGGTGTTTACTGTATATGTTATCCATTACCATTCCTTTCCTTAGGACGACTCAGACCAACTGACACTATTCGACACGATGCCTGACACAAAGGAGAATATACAGTATGTGGAGAATGAGACTGTCAGTCACGGAGATTCCCCAGCTCCACCGATAACTCAGGAATCCAACCAATTAAACCGGCCTTCATTGTCGACTGAAAACTATTGGTAGTTATATTATTTTATATGGACAGTACTGACGATTCAAGTACAGTGCCGTTTGCAAATCTGCATGCAGATGTTTTAATTTTAGAAGTGGTTTTGCGATTTCGATCTCAAGCTGTTTAAAGCCTGGGTCAGGAATGTAAAGTAGAGTTATGGTTGGGCAGCTATATGTCTTGTTATATTTGTTTTACCAGGCTGAACTTTTCTTTGATTATCACATTCGACGTCCTGCCTTGCCTTAACATATTATTTGACCATGTGACATGTAACGCACGTGATCATTTTGTTAAAATTTGGTAAATCGGCGAATTGGTGGAGAATTTCCATCCTATTGAACAAAAAATGAGTGTTTTCGATGCAAATTTAAATTATCTACGTTGCTACGTTTGGAGTGATCTTCCTTGATTTCGTTTTTGAAGATTTAAATTATCAAAAGTTGAATTTTGTTGAAAAAAACGACCTTTCACCCTATAACATTTTTCTGTGAAAAGAGGGACGGTCATTCCAAACGTGAGAGGATGTAAATAATTGACCTGCATCTAAAACACGTTTTTGCTGGATGATATTACTGAAAACCGCCACCAATTCCTCAAATAATGGCTATTTTCCGCTAAACATCACGTGACATGCCCCTTGACTTGGCAGAAGTACCAATTCTACTCTAAAATGTTCAGGACGTTAAAAACAAACTGTGTGCTAAATCTGGTTCCATTTCCATTTATACCTTTAGAAATATAACTAATAAATTATTGTCACCAGTAAAAGCCTTTGACCCAGGCTTTAAACTACTTGAGATGTGAATATATGAAAGCTCATATATTTGAACTGCGGAGAATGATATACCTTCTACGGGTATATTACGAACTCTCAAAGTGGCCAGCTCCCAGTTAGCTTGATAGCTCAGTCGGTAGAGCATTGCACTGGTATCGCAGAGGTCATGGGTTCAAATCCTGTCCAGGCCTGTACTTTTTTTTTTCAGGCTGTAATTTCACAACTGCTTAAGTCGTGTGCATCACTGCGATGATCAATCATATCTGCATATTATGCCCCGCAGTTCAAATATATGAGCTTTCATATATTCACTTGTATTCGTCACCTTCTATGGGTATATTACAAACTCACAACGAGGCCAGCTCCCAGTTGGCTTGATAGCTCAGTTGGTAGAGCACTGCACGGGTATGGCAGAGGTCATGGGTTCAAATCCCGTTCAGGCCTGGATGTTTCTAGGGCTTTAATTTCACAACTGCTTAAGTTGTGTGCATAACTGAGATGATCAATCATATCTTCATATATGCGTTACACTTATAAAGTTTTCGAGAGCAAACGTAATATATCAATTTCCCAGATGTATGACCTTGCTGTTCAAAGTGGTATTGATCAATTTTGAATATTCTTTTTAAGTTTGCCTAGTACGAGCGGAACAGCACAGCCCTCTGAATTGCCTGGTGCAGTTAATAGTTTAAGTGTGCACGCGCTGCAAGAAATATGCCCAAGTGCAAGTTTGTCTGAAATACAGAGTGCCCTAGCTGTATCCAATGGTAATGCTGATGAGGCTGCACAGCAGCTTCTAGGTAATGTTTTTACTGCATATTATATACTTTCCGGAGTCCATTGGTTCCCAGCAAAAGTATGTTAATTACACTTCAGTTATCAACATTTTCTTATCATTTCTCTTTCAAACTCTCTTTAACCAACAGGAGCCACGAGTCTTACTGGTCTGTGTTCCTTGGACAGCGATGATCTTGGTCCCAAAGGATCAGATGACTGTGAAAACTTGTCAGCAGCTGTTGCCCTACAACGGTTTCAAGAAGAAATTATAGAACACGATCAGCCAGCTCAACGTATTACTGTCAGTCGAATGGATGGTATCAATGTGCTGCGGGGAGACATCATGGGGATTTACAAGAATCCCAAAACAAAGCTAAATGTAAACCCAAGGGTGCGCTTTGAGGGTGAAGATGGTGTGGGGTGTGGGCCAGTTCGAGAGTTTTTTGTGAATGCAATTAAGATCATAGATGAAGGAATCCATTCTTCATGCGGCAAGCCAGTTGTCTTCTTGGAAGGTGAGGCGGACCATCGTCTTCCGATTCATGACCAAGCTCTTCGTCTTACGGGAGCATTTAAGGCACTGGGGAAGATGATTGGCCATTCCATTTTGCATGGTGGCCCAGGACTGCATGGTCTATCACCAGCAGCAAAACATTACCTTTCAACAGGAAGAGGGGGGTTTGATGATCAACTGCCACCACCCATTGAACTGGCAGATATTGCTGACATAGATTTGCGAAATATGATATCAGAGGTTAGTTGGATTGTGGAGCTGTTGCTAACGAAAACAGTAGTTTTTTGTAGGCATTTTTGGCGCGTTTTGTAACACTAAATGATGCATTTTATTAGGTGGCCTCCTGAGTTGAAAAATTATCATTGCCTTTGCATTGCTAGTGCCTTTTCCCTTTGCTTACTACAATTGAAACGTGGAGGAGAGGGGCAGAGTTCCAATTGGTTTTATGAATCATAGATAACGTAACCTCCTGTAGAATCTAACATAAACAAAAACAGTACTAAAACATCGCTAAAAACACCCTAAGTAGACATGTCAGTTACATTATAATTTTTATCGTTATGCAAATTATTTTCCCATAAATTATTTATTCTCAAGTTGGGTGCTTTACTGCATAGCCAACTTCTGATAAATTCCTTATTTAAAGCTGTTATTACCAATATTAATGTTACCATAATTATTATTACTATTATTAACATTAATTAACCGTGATTTAACTCATTAACCAGCCAAATATAAAGGCTCCTTTAGAAAGATGTTGACAAAGATGTTTTTTATTTTACTTTGTAAAATTTATTTTTATAGCTGGATTCCCTGCCCAAGGATCAGAACCCAACCCCAGAAGCACGATTCTCCATAGAACCATACCTATTTGAGGCAGGCTTAGATCCAGACAACTTGTATGGTAACCGAAAATTCCTTTTGGATGGATTAATGGTTTTCCATGTCATAGATAAAAGACATTTAGAACTGGATGATTTAGCACAAGGTAATAAGTTGTCTTTAATTACGATTATTTTTCATGGTTTTGAACGGAAGGTGGAATCATTAGAGTCAGGTAAATGACACTGATACAATGAACAGTCAACAAGGTGCGCCAAGTTAATTATCGCTCACAGAAAACCAGGATGAGAAATAAAAATTTGAAAAATAGATAACAGCAAGAAGTTCTCTACATTTCATGCTAGGTAAGCTCTACAAGCTGCCGCCATTAGGAAAGCCTCCCCACCCCTTAAAAAACACACAAGGTAAAATAATGGAGGGGTTTAAATGTTTTTGAAAAATCGGACAGATGTATTTTTAGGTCAAGAACCAGGAATAGTGTGTGCAATTATGTTCTGTCGGAGAATAAACAATAATGGGTGAACCAATCAGATGCGCAAATTTCCAGTAGAAGATGCTGGGTGTCTACTAATGATAGTTTGGTAAAATTTTAAGGTTTGAGATTTAGTAAATTATTGTTATCTCCTAGGCATGGAGGAAGTTTCACTTATTAGCTTCTTGAGAAGAAGCCCATCCCTTATGAAGGTTGTATTCCCCTGTGAGTCAGATAAGGTCATCCTTGCAGAAGAAGTTAAAGAGTTGATGACCTTTGAAGACAGAAGGGACAGTGAGCAGAATGAAAGAACTGCACGGTTTTATGAATTCTATATTGATGAACTGGAAGCAGGAGTGAAAGGTTAGATAGATATCAAAACAATCTATCAGATAATGTACTTTTCCTACACGCATCTCAACGTTATCGTGAGACACAAATACTTGCTTTTCTTCAATTTGCTATAACTAAGTACCATTGCCAAAATTTATTGCTTAGTACAGTAATGAATCCAATTTTGAAATTTATTACGTTTCGTAGTTTTTCAGTTATTATATGTTTCAGTTGGTTTTTAAAATGAAATATACAAAAACCCGGCTGTATTAAATTACATTTATGCCAAACCCAATCCATTCCCCCTTAGCCCATCTCAAACTTCAAACTGAAAATAAGAAATCCTTAACAAATGAACTTTCCTTCTTACTTTTCTTCAAGGTGGACCTCAGATGGTGGATCTGGTAAACGTTTGGACTGGTGCAAGTACACTCCCAACTGGAAATGATTCACTACTAGTTAAATTTGATGCTGGGTCAAGCACATTGCCCCTAGCTAAAACTTGTTTCAGAACTATTGTACTTCCAACAGAGCACTCAACTTACGATGAATTTAGAAAAAACATGGACATAGCTTTAAAGTTTGGATCAAAAGGATTCAGTTTTACATGAGTCCTGATATTCAAGGTCAAAATTAATGATAGATTACTAAGTCTAAAATTTGATGTTTAAAAGGTTATTAAACCCGTTGATACATATTGCAATATTTAATCTTTGTTCCAGTTCAGTATTTATACTCTTTTGACAATGAATTTGTCACTCAGAGCAAGTAATTTGAAGAGACAATAATTGCACAATGTTATACGGAGTACATGAAAAATAGCGATGATAGTTACAAGTACTACACATTGCCAGTGATACTATTTTTCGTTCAAGTAAAATTCGCCACACAAATAGTCTCCTTTGTAGCCGCTATTTAGTTGTTAAATTCTTGACGTTCCTCTCCAAAATGTTTTGAGGATTGTCACGTGATAAGCTGGAATACGGCTAAGCGACGGAATAATGTCCGCGATTTGCATAGCTTTACTTATGATAACTGTAACGTTCACAAGGCAATATCCTTATTTGAAAATGTTAGGTTCCAGTTCTCTAATAACAGAACATTCCAGAAAATCCACGTAGACGCATATTAATGGTCACAAGGTATATAATAAATTTGAATTAAAGTTTAAATCAGTGCTGGACTCGTCAGTAGCAAAAGTCGCAAACGTCTACTTAATAGATAACTTATGGACTACAACAAAACTCCCGTGTCACTTCTTTACTTATACATGGCGCATAAACAAGGTATGAATCACCAACGGTGTCTTTAAAGGAGTTACGCTAGGACACAGCTCAATTCTGTTGTAGGCGTATCCCTACGAAACGCAGTGTTTGAATGTACAATTCTTTTCCATTACTGGTGGACAGTGGATCTATAGTATTCCGCAGAACCACTGTATCCGCTTCAGTTAAAGGATTTCGTGTCTCGGGAACTTGGACATGAGGTAAATCTGGGGACATCAAATCATTAACACTGACTCCTCGCCATGTGACGTCCTCGGGAAATCCCCCATGGAACGCGGTGAGAGGTAGGTTAAGATAAAACATCTGAGCAGGAGTTTGATTGTTTTCTGTGGAAACGGCGTGGTTGTTATGTGCTGCGATGAATTCGCTGATACTCCTGTTTATCCTTGGAAGATATACGTAATGCAAACAAAAAAGGTCCGTTTCATTAAGCGGATCGAGAAGCCCCTCACTTTCTAGTTGATAGAACTCTTCTCTAAAAACAGACAATTCTTGCTCATTGGCAGCTCGGTTGTGGCGTTCAACGCGCTGGTTGTGAACCGAGCTTCCTACTATCACAGACCTTGCCTCTTCTCCCCAGGCTTGAATCATATCACGCCATACGTCCACATTTTCTCCGCCGTGGTCCGTTCTCACACGAAAGGGACGTCCATACTTTCGCACAGCCTGATGATACAATTGAAGCACAGTGCTTGCTCTGTTGTTCGTGGAGCAGGCACCAAAAACTACGAGCCGGCTATATCCGTCAACGGCATGATGCAACACCATTCGCCATCGTACCAGCTTGTGCTTTCCGTCGATGTGCCACACATAATTCGGGCATGGCACCGAGTAAACGCGTCTTCTTATAGGAGGATGAAAACGTGACATGGGACCGTTTGGGTTGTTGTGGTGTATAGCACTCCTAACTCTTGATCTTTGAACGTGGAAACCGCGAGCCCTCAGATGACCCATAACCATCGATTCTCCAGCATTCGGATGGCTTCTCGAAATGACTTCGACTGCTTGACGAATCTCAGCCTCACTGGCATCTGAAAACCGCTTGTAGTTAATGTTGTAATCGCGGATAGCTTTATATACGGTAGGTCTAGAGACATGTAAAGCACTGGCAATGTCTGATAGAGGAATTTTTAATTTTAAGAATGCTTCCAACTGCTCTTTGCCGATGGCTGTTCTTGGCCTCCCTTTGGATCTGCAAGAAGTTAACGTAATGTCAGTAGAACCCCCATTGATGTATACCTCAAGTACTCCTCGGCCGACCATTTCTGGCCTAAGACGGGTACAGGATACATATGACGAGGGTGGGGTGGGAAAGGGAAGGGCAAGAAAGGAGATCTGACACCAAAGAAATGTCGATTTTTTTACAACTTGCAAGGCGAACAGTTCATGTGCTAGTCAACGATTTTTAAGGGTCCCTCCCTTAGGCCCTGTTCACAAGAGGTAGGGCTAACCCTAGTGCTAGGGTTACCCTAGCAAGAGGGTTACCCTAGCACTCCCACGCTTCTTTTTTGTGACAGACGTGTTTACAAGGTAGGTAGGGTTACCCTTGCGCTAGGGTAGCCTTAGGTGAGCGCTAGAAATACCGGTAAAACAAACGAATTGTGACTTTAGAAACATTGTATAAGTGAACAGTTTGTTTTAGTTTTGCTTTGGATAGAAAAAATTCAAATAACAGGTTTTTAATTTGGGACAAAATTTTCGCAATAATTTTGTCGGGGAAGTGTTTATAGTTTTGCCGTCAAATTCATGCAAAACTAAAAAAAAAATAACTAGGTTGTGTGTCTGGAATTCTAAGTGAGCTTAGAAAATGAAATGATTTGAGTGGAACCAAAACTACGTAATTTAGGTGAAAAGAAGTTCTGGCAATAAAATCATTACGGATTGCGTGTTTTATTTACCAGGTTAACTGAAGCGTAACGAGCCAGATATCTCAAAGATTGCTTGTAAACGCGGGCTATCTTTTACCCTCTTGCGGGGAAAATCCTAGAACTATGATTACCCTACCTGCTTGTAAAAAGGGCCTTTGATTGAAGCAACTGTTTTTTTAGAGAATGTTAGACTACATTCAAGTTTAGAGACATACAAGAAAGGCTTATTAGGATCAAGGAACACTAACATTAAATTTGAAATACACACTTACCTTGGCATTTGGTCCTCGTCATTTTCCACATCTTGCGAGGTTCTTACTGCTTCTTCTTGCTGAATGACAGATGAATTATCAAATTCATTCAATGAATTTTTCTACTATGTAAATTTTTCCACCAGTCGGACAGGTAAATCAGTTTCTCGCCTTACTTTGTGAAATAAAAACAATCATTCACTGTATGTTATTTTAGTATGGCTACCAAAAGGGCATAAAAAAAGGAAGCAAACACATCTAATTTAACTAACATAGTATTAACCATGAGCCGCATGTGTCACGCAATGCGCCAGACAAGCGAAAGGTCCAAAAGTCCTCTTTCCCTCGTAAATATAGTCATAGCTTTCCGCTTAACATGCAATCCCCTTAACTAATGATGCAGTGCAACATGTAAGAAATAGATGAGGCGCTTGGAAGACATCAATAATGATGTTTTTGTTAATCACATCGACACACAGGTCATCACCCCGGCAGCGACTGGGATGCTTTAGCAGTGATACATCAATGTTACATACCTCTTGTGTCGCAGGAGCAAAACCTGAATTGCCAGGAAGGCTCGGAAGAGATGCCAAAGCTTCGTCAACCGCCCTTTCTACGGCTCTAGAGACCGCAGAAGCGATTGACCTCGATAGCTCATCCGGTTGTGTCGCCATCTTTGCGATTATTCCCGCGCTAATAACCCACGTGCCAAGTCACGCGGTTACTTATTACTTATTAAGTTAAATCATGGTTTTACTGATATCAAATAATGATTTTCATTATATGAAATCATATACTTATGATTTGAAATCAGGATTTATTATATCAAATCATAAACTTATGATTTAAAATCAGAACTTATTGTATGAAATCATAAACTTATGATTTGAAATCAGGATTTACTATATCAAATCATAAACGAATGATTTGAAATCAGGATTTATTATATCAAATCATAAACTTATGATTTGAAATCAATATTTATTATATCAAATCATAAAGGTATGGTTTGAAAAAATAATTTATTATATCAAATCATAAAGGTATGATTTGAAATCAGGATTTATTATATCAAATCATAAACTTATGATTTAAAATCAGAACTTATTGTATGAAATCATAAACTTATGATTTGAAATCAGGATTTACTATATCAAATCATAAACGAATGATTTGAAATCAGGATTTATTATATCAAATCATAAACTTATGATTTGAAATCAGGATTTATTATATCAAATCATAAACTTATGATTTGAAATCAATATTTATTATATCAAATCATAAAGGTATGGTTTGAAAAAATAATTTATTATATCAAATCATAAAGGTATGATTTGAAATCAGAATTTATTATATCAAATCATAAACGCATGATTTTAAATAATAATTTATTATATCAAATCATAAACGCATGATTTGAAATCAACATTTATTATATCAAATCATTGGCGTATGATATCATATCAGAAAACTTTATTTAATAAATAACGAAAAAAATGACAAAATTAAGCTAAATCATTTTTTTTACGAACGGCGCCCCATAAATCTGGAGTGGGGAACTGGACCCTCTCTATACCTTCATTCTATACCATGTGGTCCCCCCATTCACAGCCCAGCACACACAAACACACCACACCTACCAACCCCATTTTGCTTAATATCTTTTCCAATCACCCTCTTCCTGTAAAATGCAAGTAGGCAAATGCAAACTATCAACTTGTTCCCAGCATGATGCCAAATGTATTACAGGCATGTGGCAAAACTCTAAAACAACAATCACAATCTAGCCTGTAAATACAGACAGATTTCAGGTTAAAGCTTCATGCTGGTTAAACAAAACAATGATAAAACAACAGCCTGAAATCTTTTCTTGTTGACAGGTTAATCAAGCAAAATTTGCCGAATTTCACCCATTAAGAGTGATTTTCTGTAAAATTCGAACTTCGGCCTGACACGGTACCTCATCGATTTGGCTGATTTTTGGCATGCAGTCTTAGAATGGTGTCCTAAATACTGAATGCATATTCTAAGGTTCGAATTCTCGTTGGTTTCAAAGATACAGGAAAGACAGTTTTGACGAGGCCTCGAGCGGCCGCCATGTTGGTGAACTGAAGGAGATTTACAGTAATTAATTCTAGCCTTATCATTAAAATAACTTAATCGTGACTCATACAGTTGCAAATAACTATCCTTCCTCCTTTCATTTACCTACTCTTATCTGAAAATGGTTAAGCCTGAGCTACGAACGGCTATAACTTGTCACAGCACTTTTTCGGTACTTAAACGGTACACAAATTTGGTAGAAATTGGAAGGCCAATATCACCCATGCCACATCGATTTAGACTAAGCCATTTTAACTAAACATAGTTTGTTTATAGCTAAGTTAGATTGTTGTATAAAATAATTGGGCAAATGCAACGGAACAGAAATATGATTGCATGAATGCGCAGTGGTTCAGCCACTTGGCCGCTAAAACTTCAAAACAAAATTCGGTGAATATTTGAAAAGAAAATTATTTAAAAATTGATCGTGCCTCTTAAACCCTATCTATCGCTTAAAAAACCCTCCCTTGTAATGTAAACAGATGATCTTTTGATTCTGATCTTGCGAAGAGCTTGATATACGCGCTAAAATGAAAATTATAAATTTTGTTACACACGGTACTAGCTCAAGTTCGCTCTTCGATTTCCCAGACCAATCGGAAGCCGCTCGTGTACTGCACAGTGACAACTTTCTCTGTAGTATTTCGCTGTATACAGCTACAAATTACATATTTTCTTAGACAAAGATAACGCAAACGTTGTCAATTTTAATTAAAAGGCTAGAAAAACCAACCGTGCACTGTAGCTTTATGCAAATTGTATGGTATTCGATAATTACACGTGTAAACAGGAACCTACCTTTGCTAATGTACACTGTTTGGCAGATCTTTCCAGCGTAAGATATAAAACTAGTACATGAAACGAAATTAAAGAACTCATCAAGTCAAATTACCTGATCGTACCGTCATTACTGAATAATAAGTCCGCAAAATATGACATGGAATGATCGGTGGGAGACGAAGCTATTTTTAGGAGGACAAGGAACTGCACGCTGGAACGGAACTGAAATGAACAACCTCAATCAAGTTCAGTCTTCTTGACGCTATTAAACGTTTCACCCGAATTTGAACAGGAAGTTGTTTTCTATTTTCTTTCTCATTCTTGCATGTATTCTGCAGTTCGCCCACTATTTTTTCGTAACTTTTAATTTTCTAGCTAACTGGAACTGTTAAGAACTACCAACCCCCCTCCCCCTCCCCCTCTTTGAGTGAACTTTCATTCGGTCTGATTCACAATAATTTTCGAACGGTGACAAAGTGATATTTGAAATGACATTTTATTTAGTATTTTTAAAAGCTCCTTCTTTTTTTCCCGATAGCCAGGAATGTTTTGAACGTAAAGGCTCAAGTGGGGGTGTTTTTCACGACTCTGCTTGTAGACTGACCTCACCACCAGTACCACGGACATAAAATTTGATCGGAGAGGGTCATACAGTAACTGATGGGTCTCTGAAAAGCGAAATGCAGTCACTTGGGGCGAGTAGGCTATATAGATGATGAACTCATTGTTTATAACCCCATAACCGTATCCCAAAAGTCGAGCCAGCCCGGGGCGAGCGAACACAATTTTGGGGCCACTGGCCACCCCCTTATGTTTAGCGGGAAATTGGTTGATTAGTCAAATCTCCTTAACTCCACGACCATGCACCTTTCCAAATATAGCCCTTCTTATCATCATATAGTTAGGGCCTCCCGTAAGCATTTGCAACTATTTTGATTTGTAGAAGACTGTTTAACAGTTTTCATTACTTTAATGTCTCGTAAACAACACGAGGTACATGTTCTGATCTCTCCCCCCCACCACCCTCCCCCCATCCATAACAAAAAATTTTCAGACCAACACTGAATTGCATGAAGGTATGTACAAAACTATGACCATCTCGAGGCAAGGTTCATCACTGTAACTTACCACATAAAAGCCTTTTCGTTGTTTGCCATCGACTGATTCTGTTCTGAATACTAAGGTCCCATAAACAACGCCACGTTTAGAAAGAGCCCGCCATTTTCAATCCAAGAAAACCCAAGTAGCGATTTCACCAACGGACATAAGCCGTAAGAAAAGGACCGCGTCAAATAGGTCATGAAATCCCAAACGCCTGATGACACCTTTAATTCACTCTTTCTTCGATAAACTAATTTTTAATTTTTTAAGCATAAATGACATCAGAATGCGCGATTATGAGCATTGTAGCTTATGAAAAGAAAATTTAACACCTGATGCACATGAAAGCGTCTAAGAAGGGGACTAGGGGGAATTAGGAACATTGTGCTTACCGCTGGAAAAATATTGGCTAGTTCTTTGAATAGACTCAAGTAAAGCCGTTTTTGTTCAGTAAGGAGCTGTTAGATCGGGGGAAAGATACATAAAGTAGATCGCATCAGAATACGGCATAGGACTAGGCTCTCAAAATCGATAAGCTGAATGCAAGACCAATTATTATGTAAAACAGAGAAAAATTCCTTGAGGGAAAAAAATTATGGCTAGGGAAAAGACCCGAAGGTGGAAAGTTAGGATGGTAGCTTCTTTTCAGGTAATCGATCATTTACGTTAACGTCCGCTATCCGACGGGCATATCGGAAAGACTGAATGGATGAGAGTATAACACATTCAAGAAGAAACAAATTTGTGATTTTTCACAACTCAATAAAATAACTAAAATTGTGTACTACTCGGTTATACAAGATTTTTATTTTTAATTTCAGATTTTTACGATGGGGCATTAGCCCCCGTACTCACTAGACACTACTTTACAATCATCGTGTTAAAATCAGTGAAATACTCCAAAACAATTTGGATTCCTACCCTTATACCTTTATTAAAAATTAAAGTTGGGAAGTTTGTTGTTTTCTAAAAGTAGTTTGAACCGCCGAACGACATTTTTTTACACGGAGTGGGGAAGGCAAAGCTTCACTTATCTCTTCTAAGGTAGAAAGTGTCAGCAAAACGTGAGAGTCGTCCTTGAGGGTAAAGTGTCTAACCTAATTTTCTCACCGATTGCAAGTGCCATTTCATCCACGCATAACCTCACCTAGTTAACAGAATTAGCAAATGTAGTGGGGAAACGTTGCGAGAGAACTGAGTAAGATGTTAGGGTAAGTTTTGGAAATTTTCCGCACACCTGGAAAGTCCTGGCTACGCTCCTGATAGAGACTTTTGCTGGAGAGAAATTGAAACATGTTCGCTAATATAGTGACGACCAGAAAGGACAAGCCATAGGATAGTTCCAGAAAAACCACCCATTAAAATAGATCACGAAGTTGTCGCGGCGGAGGATGAACTTGAAGGCATCTGATGAATTGCAATTTTTCAAGGGAGCCCAGACAAGATTATGTAGGATGGGCACAGCTTGTTTGATCTGGAAAATTTAGAGAAGCTCAAGGCAAATCGCTAGACAACACATGCTAGAGCTGAACTAAAAATCTTTTGCGCCTTTCAACTCTGTCCCTAAGGGTATCAATGCATTAACCGAGTTGATTATGAATGTCTCCTTATGTTGGACGTCTTACTAACAAGCACATTACCACTACTTGCCCTCAGAGGCGTTTTTCATTTGACGAGCAGAGAAAATTAGGTTTTGACTGTTTGAAATTCTGGATGCCAGAGTGAAGACGCCTTTTGTATGATGACGTCATCGTCCTACAGTAAAAAGCGTTCGTTTTTTACCACTGATATTACGTCAATCGGTACACTTATGTTGTCGAAACGTCCGTGAGCATGGTAAATGATTTTACCTTAAACTGCAGACACATCTTCAATCACTCCTTATTGTTCGCGATATCGGATAAACACTCTGGTCTCTAACTGAATTTTCTTTGCTGTCTACTTTATTTTGAATTAGGACTGCCTTGAGTTGTCCATGTATTGTCTAGCGATTTTAAGCTTTTTCAAGGAAACAAAAATCTGGAATTGTCCCTAGGGTGAGGCATTTGCGCATAGTTTTAAAGCCCTTCGGTGGGGTGACTGTGGTTTTTGCTGTCCCGGGCTCATCTCTCATTCTTCTTAACCCCTTCCAAACCAATTTTTCTGTTTATCAAGAATCTCCTCAAAACGGGCTTCGTGATTGAGACAAAATACCTGAAAATTGTACACGGAACCGTTGTTAACGGTGTACAAGGTAGAATGAGTCTATTCATTACTTTGCCAACGCCCAATTTTTAAACCCGGAAGTAATGATGTTTATTTCAAGGGCTCATGTCTCATGAGTTTTGAGTAAATCTTCAAGCGCTGTAAACACATGTAGCTGGAACTATCATCGCATCGATCCTCGCTCACTAATAATGATAACTTATATCAACTTCCATTATTTATTGCCTGGCTAAGATTTTCACGGATTCTTCAGTTCAGTTGTTTGAAACCAGGCGGTTTCACGTGAGTTGTAACGCCAGGCAAGGAACGTGACGATCCGCGATATGCGTGGGAAAATATTACTTTTTTTCGA
>OZ037777.1:18795676-18798176 GCA_964035525.1 Porites cylindrica
GCCAGTAATGGCATGAAATGCCAGAAGCGACTTCCTCTTCTCCTCGGAGAGCGGGATTCTGTGAAATGGTATGTAACGCCTTTGTCTTGATGTGCCCGCAAACATCCATATCTCTTGACAAAGCTGCTCTCGGTGTGCCAAAAGGAGGACAAGAACGTCCGTATCACGACACAAAATGTTGACTTGCTTGTACCCTCTTGCTGCTGCGTCTCGGGCATGCAGTACTATTCTAGTATCTGCCTCCTCATGATCTGATGCGAGCTCTCTTATATCTTGTCGTGATGTGTCAGATGACCACACCTTCAGTGTATCCTTGAAGCCTCGATTGATCACCAGCTCTCGCCCAGGAGGCGCGCTGTAACTCTCCGAGATTTCAGTCGAGAGGAAATGAGCTAGGCTAGCCTTGTTATCTTCTAGAATGATGAACCTTTCCCAGTTTCCAATTCTCTGATCTCTGTTATCCACATTGCGCCTAATCGCTGTGCTCTTTTTCTCCTTGCGCTTGTCTCTGGTTCCTCCTTTTATCGAGTTCTTGACATATCTGTCAAACAGCACGTCAACCCTTGTACAACTGTCCAAAAAATGGGAAGTGACATGACGAAGAAATTGGTCACTCCACTCCCCAAAGGTTTTTGCTCCTGGACAGTTGGCGAGGGACTGAACAACTGCAATTCCATCAATAATAGTGCATGTTTGACTCCTGCTGATAGGCATTTGGCTCTTACAGACATTTCCTTGTAAAATGGTACCAAGATCCGACTTCCTGCTTCTCGTAGACTTCCGTCTAGGGTAGCAAGTGACTTTGGGACTGGAGCAAGCTCGCTTTGAAGCAACGTATTCACATCTACATCACGACCGGATTCCAAGGCTACTATCACCCTTCTCAAGAGATCTCTGTCTGCTTTCATGGCGATGGTCTTGCTCTTATCAACTGACACTGGTACAGTGTAAAGTGTCTCAAAGGTTTTCACCTTCTGTTGCTTTAGAGTGTCATGGAACTTTATTTCTTTCTTGATTAGCCTGGTTTCAACGAACTCTTTTATGACTTTCTTACCAATTTCCTCAAGGCCAATTAGATCTTGTTTAATGGCGTTACTTGCCACATCTCCAGTGGTAACTACAACTAAGTCAGACGTACATCGGAAGACCTCGTATTTCGTCAACTGCGCCTCCAACTTAGCTACATCCTCTGCATCTTGTCGCGTTCTGGCTTTTCCCAGATCTTTAGCGCTAGTGCATTCTCTTTCTAAGAAGTTAAACATCTCTTTGGTGTCTTCTGATAGCTTGGCGCGCTCATTGTAGGTAAGACACCAGCGATCAGCGACCAGCGAGCCGAGTCTGTCCTTGTTATTCCAACAAGGCCTCCAGCTACCTTTCCAGATTGGTTTACATGCTCTAGTGCTTGGTCATCGGGAATTTGATTGAAGGTGCTGGCTGTCTCCTTTGTGACAAAGTCGCCACTCTCAAATGCCTGCTGGACCTCAGGAGCAGTCTGCGGAAGCATCTTCATGTCTGCAAGAAATATGACGCCCCATCTGGTGTAATTCGAGTGGTCGAAAGCCGCAAAATAGGGTAGCATTTCGGAGAACGAAGAGAGATACAGATCCCACTTCCCTTCCCGGATCGCACGCGTAATCCTCAGTAAGATGGTGACCAGTTTCATGTATTGTCTCCAGCAACAGAACGAGGGGTTGTCATGATGTGCGGCATCAAAAGCTTTGATGATATGTGCAGCTTGTCCAACTTCATCAACAAGCTCACTGCTAGTCAGGGCATCTACTAATGAATCATCGTCGTTCCCAGTCATAAACTTAGTGGCCAATGTTTCCGACAGATTCACGAGAGTGTTGCATTCATTGTTTTGAAAAAGTCATCTGCGTATGAAAACCTCCAAGCACAATGATGACATCCTTGAGCACTTCTGTCTTTCCCCATTGCAACATCTTTGCCTTGTTGTATAGGCCCTCGTCCATGGTAATAACAGTGAACTTGCCATTTCTGAGGTGCGTCATTGCCTTTCACCTTAATATCACCGTCCAAAGAGTCTCGAATTCATGTGCTGGAGCATTCACAATGGGAAGTGGACCCACCACTGTGACTTGTGGTTTTACAGTCGACAAAAGCTGGTTGAAACCAGTCCACCCTGGTATTGACTGGAGTTCAGGGTTTTGTTCATGCACCAAGGATCCAAGCTAGGTCCTTCTTGTAAGACTCATCAATTAGATTGCTCTCAGGCGTGCGCCACTCAGAAACTACTGTCTTCTGTAGTTGAGGTTCTGGTTTCTTGTTGTACAACGACAAATCGGTTAGCTCATGAAGTTCCGATGGCACTTGTACATCCAGTCGCCTTTCTGACTTAGGAGACAGTTCGATATCCATTGCTGGTTCTCCTTCCTCTTTGCGACGAAAGGCGACAACCTGCGTAGCATGGAATGTGCCCATGCCATTGAGTGTTTCTTCGTTTATGTCTATGTTATCTACAGCAAAACGAGTGTAGCCT
>OZ037777.1:18805676-18815676 GCA_964035525.1 Porites cylindrica
GAATCAAATCAAAGTTTCGGAAATGTTCGTACACCAACTTCCGACAATGTGTGGACATGTTTAGTAAAATGCTCATAAAAAAACATAATGTATAATGACTTTGGAGGATAAATATTTCGTGAATGGTACTTTATGTTTTTTGTTTTCTTTTCAGATGAAGGAATTAAGTATAGTCCGAAGAATTACTCCTCATAAACGAAGACCAAGGACGAAATAAAAAGTTCAATCAGATAAAAAGAAGGAGAACCTCAACAAAAACATTGGTTACAAGGACGAGGGCTCACCGTCCTCTTTGCGCATCTTTAGAAAACTGCTTCCAACAGTTAATTTGCTTTTATGATAAAAACTAGGGTAGCTAAAAGATACTAATGCTGCGGCACATTCTGTTGATACTGGCATTAGTTAAACAGTGAGACTTAAAAGAAGCGAAAATGACATTAAATGTCCTATTTACATGTTGGAAAGTAACAATTACTATCAGTCTATAGAAAGAACTCGAGGGAACGTTGTTTAGAAAATGATCACGTGGTTGTCAACTCTGGTTTTCCCACAGTAAATTGTAGGAAATGATAGAAATTCAGATTGTTTATCCATATAGATAATATACGGTGTACTATTTTTTCTCTGGAAACACAATGCTTTTCTTGCTGTTTATTGCACTTTATTAAATAACAGTTATTTACGTATATATTAATAGAAAGCAACAACCAAAAAAAGGGAAAAAAAGAAAGGAAAAAAAAGAATTGAGTAGGACTCGAACCCGGCACCTTGTAATCGACGCGACTACACCTAACCACTACACCACAAAGGCTGATTACGTAACCATGGGGAAAAGTCGTCAATTTAATGTCTTTTCCATGAAACTTCCACCGGCAAGATGAGGGAGCCGCATTAACCGAGCTATTAACAGTAGAAAAAACATTGTAAACGCATATTCCATGGCAATGAATGAATGAAAGAACATAATTATGCTTTAGAAAAAGCCAATACACGTCCTCGTCTGCAAAGTAGGACGCAACACATATGTTCTGATATCTCGATTTCTGCTGTTATTTTGAAGCTAATGGTCGGAATTACATCCATTTTCGGCTCATACAGGTTCTTAAGAATAGCATGGCATGACATTTTCTTACTTTCACGTCACCTTCCAGCAAGCTGGAATTTGTATATCCCCCGTACGTTGTGGAGTTGAAGAGCAAATGCTCATCTTCTCGTCAAGTTTAACGCCTGGACGAGTCAAAGGCTCTTGAATTGAAATCCAACGCCCCAGTTAACCATCGTACTCATCTGAAAGACTCCTTCATGTCTTAAATTTGGTAAGACCTCTAACCGTGCTGTAGAAAATTTGCCACAAAGAAACTCTGAGCTGGGCAGCGAACGATGCACGCTTTCCTTGGGTTTTTATTCGAGTTGTTCGTGGCGCAATGCATTCTGTTAAAAAGCAACGCAATGCACTCTGGTTAAATGCAATGCATTCTGGTAAAAAGTGTCGTCAAATGCAATGAATTCTGGTAAAAAGTGATGAATTCAAGAATTCGTCTCATCTCATATATTTCCCTTAAATCCTGATTATGTTGTTCCTCACTCCCTACGGTAGCTTTGCAACAATAAAAACGGTTGTTTTGCCTGTGCGATGAAAAAGACATCACTTAAGGCTCATTAGGGATAGGGTTACTCATTGACGTGATCATCACTAATGAGTAGCCTGACAGGTTGCAAGGTGCAAAAAGCGAGCTGGGAGTGCTGCCAAGACCAGCACGCACTCCCGTTTCCCATTTCCCTCTTTCTTGTCTAGTACCTTTCACACAGTATAAACCACCAAAGGGTTTTATTGGTTTTATGTACTACAAAGGAATAAATGTTGTTTAGAAAGATTATTACCGTGTAACATGAAAATTTTTCAGGTTCTAATTTTTGCGAATTTCGCGGATTGACCTCAATCTGCAAAAATTAGTTCCCGCAGAAAAAACAACAAAACCTGCAAAATAAAACGTCACAAAAATTAACTCCCTTCAATCAAATTAAAAGCTCTGCTTTTAATGGACTCGTGCCACTGGGGCGTTATAAGTGGACTTAAACATAATGCGGTAGTCTGTTACGCAAACAAAACAATGTACAAAGAACAAAAAATGTCAAGTGAACGGCAATTCAGTTCATCAGATTGGTGCGAATGGGTCATCTGAAGGAACACCTCTGGATTATTTCGTAATCCCCAAATAGCCAACAAATCACTCCTTGTTACCGTCACGACAGAAAGTGAGTCCGAAGATGAAGAGTACGACCTAACCAACGACTCGCAAAATGAAGAACGCACAGGCTCGAATCGTGTAGCATCCCATTCATGTTCGAGTGGCGCTTCTGCAGCAGCCTGCACAGATGTTGTTTCAATTCTTGAAACTTCAACTGAACAAGAAAGTGTTGTTATTATCGAATGAGCCTGCCTCATTGTGTCACAGTAGGGCATAGTTTTGCATTTTAGTAGGCCGTTCCTGGTTAGATCTCAAAGTTTAAGAGCCAGTCTCATATCGAGTTTTGCCCACAAAATGGATTTCGCTCATAATTTTTCTGTAGACTTCTTTTAATAAGTATATAACAAATATGAAACTAGATTGGAGAAATTAGCTTCTGTAAATTTTTTTTAACGAATTTTCTTTCGGCGCCACATGAGGACCTGAGATGCTTGTGAAGTATGCCAATTTTGTCAAAATTCAACCGATTGCTCCAGATTAAAGAGTGCGACCCAAAGCTTCCAATTTACTAGTTATTTTAATTGAGCCTTTATCTTTAAAATAATAGAGGTCAGAATTAGCAACACCTTTTCGTTTAGAAAATCTGAGGAAACACACTTAGCCCCTTTGACCCACTTAGCGAAACATACGATTTTAGCCAAATTCAGTGGATTAAATCTCAAAAGTGGCTCACACCTACAGACTCTCCTGCGTATCATTGTGTAGTTCAATCCTTCAGCTACTGAATCGTGTTAAAAGTTTTGGCGGCCATTCAGGTTCGGTGGAGGGGTGAGTGGCGAAACTTGCCTTACTTTGCCATTTCGCCGGTGTTTCGCCATCGTGAAGTCCAGAAGGATTTTCAGAATAGAAAGCGAGAAGTCGGGTAAATGCCACTCGAAAGTTTTCCATTCCTAAAGACTGCAGACTTTCAATCACTGTTTTCCATCTGGCTATAGTTTTAACGAAACGAAGAAGGGAGAGAAGGCCGTGAACGTGAGCTTATGTACTGTCCGCCATGTTTTTGTAGAGTTTGTGGAAGAAATGGTGTTAAAGCGAAACTTCTAGAACGTAGGGTTTTCTTTGTTTTTTTTTTGTTCACGTCTGCTTGCAATTAGTTGTGATTGTTTATAGTTTTCTTTTGTTATATTGTTTACTCTCTTTTTGGTGTTACCATCGTTGCGTAACGTTACGTAATCTGTCAAGTTTTTTGGTATAAACTTAGTCTTGTCGGTCAGTGTTTTTTACAGTTTTTATCGGTCAAGAACAGCTCATTCCTTTTAACATTAAGTCAAGAAACCGTTAAGGTAAATTTTAGTCATACGCCATTTGTACGCTTTTCCGTTTTCTTTGATGTATTTGTTATTTTGTACTGATTTCTACATTTTTCGTAATTTCGTATTCTTTGTATTTTTTTGTTGTACAGTACCGTAGGAGTGTGATTTCTAAAATAAAGCGGTTGGACACTAATACGCGTGACTTCGGTTACATAGTACTTAACGATCGACTTTGGTAAAAGTTGGCCGCTCTGGTTGGCGACAGATCAAAGGAGTTCTAAGTTGAAATTACCATTAACGATGTCTTCGGTTGGTGAAAGAGACAGCTTGGGACGGACGATTATAGCCTACCGTGGACACATTACGCGGATTATAAATGAATTAGATCCGCTACTCTTGGAGCAAATTGCTTCTAAAGAAGTTGTTGAAAAGCACAGTTCGCTGGTGAGCATATTCAAGAAGCTTAAACGGGCTTGTGCGCAGTGGTATCATTTGTCTGGGGAGCAAGAGGATAGTGAGCGTATTACTCATGACTACGCCAAGGATGTTTATCGAATGCAGATGTTTGAAAACAAATACAAGGAATGGTTAAACGATGTTTACACCCCAATAAGTCGAGGAGTTTACGGTGAAGGAATTGCGAATATTTCTGGGTTTGATTTGAGCTCCAAAACGCCTGTTGTACGATTAGAGGGTGCCTTTCAAGGGACTCAGAATACAAATCCTTCAGTTTCCCACGCGGGTGCGCGTAGTGATTTGTTGGAAACGAAAACACCTAATGCGACTCAAGATCATGCAAGTGGCGGCGATAAGACGCCAAGTCAATTACACCCAAGGAAAAAGAGTTCTAAAGGAGGGAGTCAGTTATCGGCACGGAATGTCAAGTGTACAATGGGTCAGCTTAAAGTGAAAAGGCTTCTGGCTGAACAAGAGATAAAGGAAAGTGAAATTGCGTTACGACTACAAGAAGAAAACACGCGTTTGGAAGGATTGTCACTTTCCGCCGTTCCTGGTCAACCGGATGTTGAGAAATGCGTTTTACCGGAAACCAAACCGCACGCTTTACCGGAAGTGAAAGCTGACATACCGGAAGCGAAGAATGTTACTGGAAATAGCACTGACGAAACAACGGTTAAATTTCAAAGGATTATGGAGCAACAGCAGATCTCTATCGATAAAGTTGTTCTTGGACTTGAGAAGTTGGACATGCCAAAGCGGGAATTCTTGTACTTTGATGGCGATCCTTCAAGGTACCCCAGACTTATTAAGAATTTTGAGCTAAACGTGGAATCTTCGATTACAGATGACAATGTAAGGCTATCTTATCTGATCCAGTATTGCACTGGCAAAGCTAAGGAGGCAATTGAAAACTGTGTAATTCTGCCAGGGCCTGAAGGATACAAAGCCGCTCGTGAAATTCTTAGAAAGAATTTTGGACAACGTCATGTCATCATCCGATCGTTCATCGATAAAGTTGTCAAAGGACCACAGCTAAAATCTTCTGATGGAGAGAACCTCTTACGGCTCGCAAGGGACATGCGAATCTGTTTGCTGAATTCTGCGGAATTAAGCTATCAAGCCGATATAAACTCTTTGGACACTCTGAAGAAGATCGTTATGCGTCTTCCTGTGCACATGCAGGCAAAATGGGCGGATGAGTCGGGGAAGATTTTGGAAATGGGTTCTGAACCAACCTTCTCTCATTTGGCAGACTTTCTCGAGAAAAGGGCTCTGATAGCAAACACTGAGTTCGGGAAGTTAGTTGGATTCAAGCTTGGAGAGTCAAGAGTCACAAAACAACCAAGAAAAGCAGCTGATGGTGATGGTACTGTGCTTGCTTTGACTCAAGTTGAGAAGGATGTTAGTAACCAAGCCAATACAGCCAACAGCAAACGCTCAAATCAGAGGTCAGCAACGGATGGTCAAGTTAAATGCAAGTTTTGCGATGGAAGACATAAATTGGAGAAGTGTTTTAAGTTCCGGGACAAACGATATATTCAAAGGAAGGACTTTGTTAGGAAACAAAATCTGTGTGAAAATTGTTTGAGGCCTAATCACATCGCTAGACGATGCAGGAGTCTTGATGCTTGCTTGCTGAGTGGCTGTAGAGAAAGGCACCATTCCTTGCTGCACCCACCTAATTCATTGAGCGCTCCCATAGCTTCAAATGAGACTTCAAGAACGCGAGGTGATTCTGAAGATCCTGTTACCAGGCCAACAGCGACTCGTGAAGATCTGGCTGAAGGAAGTCCACACCACATCGAGGCCGGGGCGGATTATGCGACAAATGCCGGAAAAAACAGAATTAGTTTGAGGATTGTGCCCGTCCGAGTTTCTGCTAAAGGTGGACGAGAAGTGGAGACATATGCTTTCATTGATGATGGTTCTGACACCACCTTGTGTCTACGACGCCTTCTGGATGAGTTAGGAGTAAGAGGTTCTGCAACGTCATTTTCTTTAACTACCATTAATGCCCAGAGAACCAAACGGTCTGGAGAAGAAGTTAGTCTTACTGTGAGAGCATTGTCGTCAGATGAATGCATACAGCTAGATCGTGTGTGGACTGTTGACAAGTTACCTGTCTCAAAGAAAAGCATACCCGGCACCGAAGATATCCGCGATTGGCCGCATCTGCAGGGTATAAGTACACCTAAGCTCAATAAAGAGGTATCCATCTTAATCAGCAATGATGTTCCCGAGGCGCACTGGGTCTTTGAAGAGCGCCGTGGTCGCCGTAAACAGCCTTGTGCTGCACGGACATTACTTGGTTGGACACTTATCGGACCAGTTGGCGTTTCAAGCAACCCTGAAGCGACCGTCAGTTTCTTAAGTGGAGGTCAGGAAACGCTGTCAGCACAAATTGAGCGAATGTACAACGCGGAGTTCGGCGAATCGTCTGCGTCATCTAAAGAAATGATGTCGATTGAAGATAGAAGAGCCCTGGCAATAATGGAACGAACCGTTCAGATGGTCGATGGCCATTATCAGCTCTCCCTTCCTTGGAAGTATGATAATCCGTGCCTACCGAATAACAGACCTATGGCCGAAAAAAGACTGAATCTTCTGAAAAGACGTTTGGAAAAGAACAAAGTTCTCCAAGAGAAGTACAAGGATGCTGTTGAAGATTACATTGCACAAGGTCACGCGAGGAAAGTATCTCTACATCAAGTGCCACGTTCTGTCTGGTATCTTCCCCACCATCCTGTGATACACCCGCAGAAACCTGAGAAGACCAGAGTTGTGTTCGATTGCGCCGCTAAATTTCGCAATACGTCACTCAACGAACAGCTGCTTCAAGGGCCAGATTTAACCAATAATCTCGTCGGAGTACTACTTCGTTTTCGTCAAGAGCAAATAGGTCTTATGGCCGACATAGAGAAGATGTTCCATCAAGTGAGAGTGTCTCCTCAAGACACTTGTGCTCTGTCATTTTTGTGGTGGCCTGGTGGCGATCTTTCTAAAGAAGCAGAAGACCATGAGATGCTTGTTCACCTCTTTGGAGCTAAATCATCTCCTAGCTGTGCAAGTTTTGCATGAAAGAAAACCGCAGAAGACAACAAAACGGACTTCGATGTGGAAACCATCGATACGGTTAATAGGAACTTCTACGTTGATGACTGTGTTAAATCGGTCGCAACAACTGAAGAGGCGGTACGATTAGTTGAGCAGCTGCCAGAATTGTTGAGTAGGGGAGGCTTCCGCTTAACAAAGTGGATCAGTAATCGTCGAGAAATCTTGTCCTCAGTCGCTAAGGAAGACCTAGCACCGTCAGTGAAGAACCTTAACCTAGACTTAGAAGATTTACCGTTAGATCGCGCCCTTGGTATGCAGTGGGACACGGAAGAAGACACCTTTGGGTTTAGGACCATTCCGAATATTACAGCCAACACAAGGAGAGAGATTCTTTCTGTCACCTCATCTCTATATGATCCTCTTGGCCTAGCTGCTCCAGTTATACTTCCAGCTAAACGACTGCTTCAGAAGTTATGCAAAGACGAGCTTGGTTGGGATGACATAGTCCAAGAAGACGAACTTCTGCAGTGGCAAGATTGGACAAGGGGCATCATTGGTCTTACCGAAGTAGCCATACCACGTTGTGTGAAACCGAGAGATTTTGGCGAGCTCAGTTCCGTCCAGCTGCATCATTTCTCAGATTCCTCGGAAGAGGGATATGGGGCTGTCTCATACCTGCGCTTAACTGATGCACTTGGTAATATCGCCTGTAGCATCTTACTGGGAAAGGCAAGAGTTGCTCCACTGAAGACTGTGACAGTACCACGACTGGAGTTAACGGCTGCCACAGTCGCTGTAAAGCTTCACAAGCAGATCAAGGAAGAACTCACTTTGCCTATACATGAAGTGACGTTTTGGACTGACTCTACTATTGTCTTGCAGTATATCAACAACAGTCACACAAGATTCCAGACATTTGTCTCCAACCGGCTGGCAACGATCCACAATATCTCTACCCCGTCTCAGTGGCGTCATGTTAGCTCTGATCTGAACCCAGCAGATTACGCGTCTCGTGGGTTTAATTCTCATGAACGTACCAAACTGAAGATTTGGCTCGAGGGACCAAGATTTTTGTTGAAGGACGAAAGCCAGTGGCCAAATCAGCCAACCCAGCTTCCAGACGCATGCTGTTTTGTAAGATCAAGGGTTTGACTCGTTGGTTTATCACTACTCTTCCTGGTATGGTTTGAAAAAGGCTCTAGCTTGGCTGAGCCGCTTCAAGAATTACTTGCTGTATCGCACGGGGAAGATTGCAAAAGAAGACGTCAAAAGAGGAGAATTATCCGTCCGCGAAATCCAAAACGCTGAAGTGGAGGTCATTAAGTACATGCAAAGGCTGTTCTTTCCGAGGGAGTTGAATGCACTGATGACTGAAGCTCAGCAACACCGTAATATCTCTAGAGTGTCGGGGAAACGCCTTAGTGACGGTTCGTACGTCAGCCCACTGCGCAAACTCAATCCAATAGCTGTTAATGGGTTAATCAGAGTTGGTGGTCGTCTTAATAATGCAGAGGCTATCGATTGTTTCATGGAGCATCCAATAGTTCTACCAACCAAGCATTACGTAACTGACATGATTATTCGCCATTATCATCAGATAGGCCATGTAGGATCAAGTCAAGTTCTTGCTGCAATTACAAGGAAATTTTGGATTTTGAAAGGGGGTTCAGCCGTCAGACGAGTGGTCAGCAAGTGCATCAAGTGTAGAAGATGGAACTCAAAGCCGGCAGCACAGATTATGGCTCCGCTACCTATGGCTCGCGTCACGCCTGGGGATGCACCGTTTACCGCAGTTGGAATTGACTACTTCAGACCAGTGCCAGTCAAGTTGAAGAGAAGTCGAGTTAAACGATATGGGTGCATTTTCACCTGCCTAACAATGCGAGCAGTGCATATTGAGGTCTCTCAAGATTTGACTAATGACTCGTTCCTGATGGCGTTTTCAAGATTTGTCAGTAGGCGCGGTGCACCAACAGAAGTTTACAGCGATAATGGTACCAACTTTAACGGAGCAGAATGTGAGTTGAAGAAAGCTCTTAAAATGTGGAATCAATCACGCATCACAGAGAATTTACGCAAGCGCAGTATTCAATGGTACTTCAACCCCCCACAAGCAAGTCACCAAGGAGGGGTCTGGGAGAGAATGATTCGCTCTGTTCGCAAGATACTGCGCGCTCTCCTGGGAAACCAAATAGTCAATGACGAGACCCTTCTCACTGTTATGGCCGAGGTAGAGAAAATCCTGAACGACCGCCCACTCACAAGATTAAGCGAAGATCCAAATGACTTGGAACCATTAACGCCGAATCATCTTTTGTTGTCTCACCGTAATGCATGTGTTGCCCCTGGTAACTTTTCCACTGCGTCCACAGACAAGTACAAGAAATGCTGGAGACAAGCACAATACCTGAGTAACATCTTTTGGAGAAGATGGGTAGATGAATACTTGTTATCTCTTCAAGAAAGGCAGAAGTGGATTCGCCCGCGCCGGAATGTAGCTGTTGGAGATTTGGTTCTCATAGCTAATGAGCACAGTCCGCGTGGACAGTGGCCAATGGGTGTTGTTGAAGAAGTTACACCAGATCGCTATGGTGCAGTGCGACAAGCTACAGTTAGAACCGCCAGAGCAATTGTGAAGCGAGATATTAGAAAGATATGCTTGCTGCTGGAAGCTGCCGATAATTAATCTCAGTGTAACTTGTAAGGACAGACAGACCTCTTCGAGGTTTTGGACAAAAAGGAGCCAGTTGCTGGAAAGGAAGTTCCCTGATTGCAGTGATCACTTAGCTTATAAATACGTTGCGAACTGTGTAAAGCAACTAAGATGTTAATTGTAGATAAGGTTTTTGAATATTCTAAATAAGTTTCGTTTACTAGTTTCGCTTAGTTTTCTTAAGAAAGGCAAGGCTTGAATGCCCGTCTGCCTTTCGAGGCCGGTGTGTTAAAGCGAAACTTCTAGAACGTAGGGTTTTCTTTGTTTTTTTG
>OZ037777.1:18825676-18828176 GCA_964035525.1 Porites cylindrica
GGTTGCAATGGCAGATCAGGCAGATAAGACTTTGAAAGAATGGGAGAAGGTGCAGTTTGGTGCAGAAAAGGTAGGGGCAGCAGCACTTCCAGAAAATGCCACGGGCCCTGAGTCAGGTACAATTCGTCTGGTGCGAACCATGTGCAAAGCAATGGAAAAACATGGATCAGAGCAAGTGGGCTGCTCATTGCCTTTCAGTGAGTACCTCAAGACACAAGGAATTAAAAAGGTGCCACTTTCTAGCTTCAAAGGGAACCGTTTTAACATTGTGTTTCATAATGCAGCTGGTGTGTATTTCCTTAATTAACATGCAAGGGTTTTCTTGGAATCCATTTATGGCACTGAAAATAGGTTGCTGCAGGCAGTGTTAGCAGATGTTAAGGTGAAAGAGTATGTTGCAGCAACAAGAGCTCTTCGAGTTATTAACAAGATGATTACAGTCCCCCTATGAAGAGTGATTGAAGATAAAACTCTAGGAATCCTTGATATGAATGCCAAGTACACATCTATGAGGGACTCTTTGAAAGCTTGGTCTGAGGATGCCTCAGCACTGCTTACTGGTGAGGTTTACCTTTTCAATGACACATTAATCAACCGAGATGTTGTGTATGAGAAACTTGTTGAGCAGTGTACTGATGACAGCATCACAGTTGAAGTTCTTCAATTAATGTTCAAGAGCTTTTACCTAACCATGGAGCGAATGCTAAAAGATCATTTACCACAAGGTGTTCATGACAAACCTAGTGCTATAAAGATCAGTGAAACAAAGTCAACCCCAAAGTCTAATGTCGTTAGTGAACGTGACTTTGCACAACTTGACCGCTTACTGGGAGAAAAACCAAATGCCACAACAATTTGTTTAGAGGGCATGATATTGTATGCAAACAACAAGACAAGGTCTTGGCTTGATCGCAAGAATGCAGAAGAAAAATCTGAGATTCTCAAAATTGCTACAAAGTTGACACCAGCATACAAGAAGTTATTTAACCAAAGGAGAGAAGCCATCCGTCAACATGTTGCACAGACACTGAAAGAAAAACAAGATGACATTGAAAGAAAGAAGTTAAAAGCTCAGCAACAGAAGGAGAAACTTGTGAATGCCATATCTGCAGATGGACTGTGGCAGACTGCTGATGCTGTGGAGGCCGGTATGTTGTGTTATCCATCAGTCTCAAGAAAAATTGTTGCTCTCAAGTAACAGATCAATTTCAGAAAGATTGTTCTGCTTCATGAGGTGGGTGACAAGTCTCTGTTTTCCTTCTCAAAAGACAAGAAGCAGCATTCGTTGGACCAACTGAAACAAAACCTTTTAAGACTTATTTCTGAGACACAGCATGTAACAGAGCCATCAGCAAAACGTGGAAGAGCCCAAGGAGGCCAAGAAGACCCAGTCATGCAGAACCCACAGTTCCTGGTCGGCAAGAGAGTTATTCACTATTTTGAAGAGGATGGCACACGCCAGGGGTATTTTGGCGTAGTGATTGGGTTGGTTCCTGGGACAAGGACATGGTTTAATATTTCGTATGATCAGGAGGGTGACGACGAAATTCACACGTTCGAGCTACTCGATGATTATAGAGACGGGGACCTAGAAATTTTATACTCTTAGACTTGGCACAATACACAGATGCAAGTACTTTATTTCAGTTTTGAATAAGGACATAATTTTTGACATGAACATTTTGCAACACTGATTTTGTGAATTTGTTGGTGCTTTTCAGGCATTCATTTAACTGAAAGATGGTTACCATGGCAACAGTATGACCTGAAAATATCTACTATCTAGAATTTATTATTTATCAGACTTCAGCATTTCTATAGAATTGTGGTATTTATAAAGAAGTAGAAAGATTACGTTTCAACAAGTATGAATTGGGGTAATGTTCAGTGCCACCTTACACTTTAAGAAATTAAGGTTGCATACGCTTCTTGCTAATAATTGTGCAAATGTCCCTAAGATTTTAAATTTAGAGGATCCTTTCTGTTTCAATGTGTCAGACTGGTAAAATTCAATTTAAAATACTTCATTTTGACTCTTGTTGTCATGGAAACGGCGTTGCCAGGGTAACCATGTTGCATGTATTGTATGTAATGTTCTCTAGCAAGATATTTTCTGGACTTGCTAGGCTATGAAGAGCTATTACAGTGGTAGTTTCCAGGTAAATACTTCATTTTGACCCTTGTTGCGATGGAAACTGCATCGCCATGGTAACCATTTTTCATGTATTGTATGTTATGTTGCCATGCAAGACATTTTATGGACTTGCTAGGTTATAAAGAGCTACTATAATGGTAGTTGCTATGTACTCTTAGTTGTAAATAAATGGTTACTATGATGGAAAAGACGGGCAATTGGTCCCACTTTTTTGGAGGGAAATTTAAAATTTTAAGCACAAAAAAGTGGAAAATCCTCACTTTCAATATTTCATATCTTTGGAACCATTCAACGAACTTAAACAAGTAAGGTATCATTTTTTCCTTTTTTTAAGCTCTTTACAAC
>OZ037777.1:18838176-18873176 GCA_964035525.1 Porites cylindrica
GGGTAGACTATTTTCAAAAATCATAATCAAAAGTTCCAACGATTTTGTTTACTTGGGAAATTTGGCAAAAATTAAAAGTGCGGTCAAAATGCGGTCAAAGTGCGGTTTTTTGGTTGATCAAAAGGTGCAATGATGAACCTCCGCCGAAGTCTTAAAATAAAATCAGTTGACCTCAAAATAAAAAGAATTTCAAAGCAATCAATCTTCTACACTACCAATGTTTTAATCCTTTCAAATATGATAGTACAATGGTTTTTCAGGCCATTTAGAAAACACCTTCGGAGACCGCTTTCGATGGCGGCAAAATGTAGCTAATATTCATCAGGATAAAAATGTTCCTGGTATGTCAGTTTTTAACAATTAAGCATTGCAGAGCTAAAATATAGGTCTTAAAGATTTACCAAGTAAAGTTTCAAGGTCGAACTCGGAACGCTTCCCTTCGAAGGAATCGAAACTCTGAGCAATGTTAACGTGCAAAAATGGCGCTGGATTTATAACAAACATCTAACATTATAGTTACAATCACTTGCGTTAAAATATCAAACTAAATTTTCGTTTGACAATTTTAAGTTTGCCGCTTATAGAAATATCCAAGAGCTCATAGGAGACACATCCAGTGCTTTGAACAGATCAGTTTGGTCCACTTTGGTTATCGCAAGGTAATGTAAACAAACCTGATAAATCAGTTAAACCAGCCGCCTTTGTGTCAAACTATCCATGCATCCAGGACGTGTTCCTAGATATTTATCCTTCGCCAAGGTTTCTTGAATGAAATAGTAATTGTATGACTTTAAAAAAAACGAAGGTAGTTTGCTGGAAAGATCGTTGAAATTTTGGAAATAATTAGTTATTACCGCGACAATGATAATAACCGGCAAAGTGCCACATTATAGCTTTTGCGGTATTTAATCATACAACGTTGCTGAAAGCCATTTTCCACTACAGGGAGAGTTTGAATCGACGTTAGTTTTCAAAATTTCAAACAGTTTTTGTTTTTAGTATCTGAAACACGTGAGGCTACATGTGTTAAGAAATCGAAACAAACGGCATTCTGTCATAAAACGTATGTTGATATTCGAGTCCAGTAAATGTAACGCAATCTCAGTTACCCTCTCCCTTCCACCCAGTGTGGTCTTAAAACTTAAACGAGTTAATTTTGCTCAAATTAGTATTTTTCTAAAACGAAGTATTATTTTGACGCTCCGGTAGGAATAATAATATTAAAAAAAACAACAACAACAATAACTTCCCACCCGCGGGATAAACGTTTTGACCTGTTGTCACGATGGGGGTGGGGAAGGAGTACGTTTAGAAGTAAAAATTTTTCGCAGGGTATTTTTCAAAGTAAGATCTTTGTTTTAGGTCTTGCTAAACGCAGTTATAAAATGAATTTCATTATTTCATCCCGGTAGGGGAGCTTTCTTTGATATTGTTTTTTTGGTTTTGTTTTGTTTTGTCATTGACTCTCAGACTTGGGAAGGAGGGGGTAGTCCCACTTCCTGTGGAGGCGGCTCTGATCGCAATATTCTCATTACGTAAGTGGCTTTAGTTCAACCCCAAAACAGTTCCCTTCATTTTCATAGTTAAAAAAAAAAACCTAAAAGGTACTGCTACAGCTGCGGTGGAACCCTAGGCGATACCACTCCACAGATTTCATCCTCTAAAAGGCACCAACTAAGAGGGAGAACCTGGGAAGGAGGTACCAGTAGAACCTTGGCAATTTTTTGAGGGAGTACCCCTTCTCCCCGTTTTCAACCCGTTTTATAAAACTGGTTGTGGCTAAAACACTTCCAGGAAGCTATTAATAAAAGAGTTACTTTCGGCATGTGCACTTTTTGGCTATTTCCTCTAAGAGTGCCAAGTATGGAGCCTTTTTGCGCACAGGCGGGAGAGGTGCATCAAGGCCGAGATCCTCGCACAAGCGCTGAAGCATCGGTAGCTTGAGGACTTTCAAGTTACCACTGAGCGCCATCTCACATAGTTTGTACTGATCGTATACCAGAGGATGGTTGAGCTGAATAGTTTCAACAACCTCCGTCGCTGCACTAAAGTTAGCTTCCTCTTGAGATGCCCGGATATCGGCTTCATCTGCTGGGTCCTTTTGCCGTAGTGTAGCGCTTTGCCTTGAGAAGAAGGACGCAATCTGCAAGCTAGCTAGGAATTCTGAGGACTGGAAAAGTCGCACACCATCTGCTCCACGGGCGCGTCTCATTTCCCTCGCCACAACCTCGGCGTCAAGCTTACGGCCCGTTGTTTGACCGATAGAGAATTTCGCCAGTAAGTAAGACTTTTGCTTTTCGTTGAATCTATACGCCTTCTTTGCTGCTCTGAGGGCCCATCCCTCATTTGGTACAAAGTGACCCTCCTGGTGAGCAACTGGGGCTTTAAGAGAGGGCAATATGCCAACACCTTCTTCCAAATGGGTCTTGTACCCCATTTTCGCTAAATCCATTAGAGAGTATTTCTCCGGGGATCGGGAACATTTTTCTACAAACAGATGTTTCTCTAAAGCAGACACTCTTTGGAACACACGAACGCAGCCGTCTTGACGACAGGAATAAACCCCTGTGGATAGGTCACTGTCTTCCGAAATGCCACCAGATGGCTCGGCCACAGTTGCTGATGTTGAAGCTGTCTGTCCAACCTGTTTTTCAGATTTACATCGGAAGGAAGTAAAATCTCCTTCGGAGAATGATTTCTGAAGTACTTGGTATCGAGGACCTTGGGTAAATAACTTAATACCAATAAAGAGTTGTTTTCTGATTTCTTTTTCAAATCATTTATAAGTTTTTAAAGCAAACATGACAGAAATAAACGTATGTTCCCAATACATGGGTATTCATAGCTCGGTTAGTAGAGCGCTGCCGCGCTAACGTACGTAGAAGTTATGGGTTTTCTGCACTTGATTCTTTAAATTGCTCTTAGAACTGCGACAATCATTTCTTCATTTATCAGAACCAAGAATATTGCGTGGGACTCCAAAGGTATCTGATACATGTACTTGCAGATAATTATTGTATGGTAAGGTTGTCCAATAAAGTAAGGGTCTTACACTTTTGCATTTTAATACAGAACTTAAATTTAGCGGCAACTCATACATTAATTCTCAGTAGCTCACTTTTACTTTTAATTCCCATACTTACTTGATGAAGATCCTGGATTGATGATTTTTCCGCGACCAACACAATACGCACGCCAACAGGTAACAGACTCTGTAGAGCTAAACTCAAAAGTGTTCAGTTTTGTAATGCCAGTAATAGTTTGCCCACTGTCAGGTGTTTCGATGATCGTATCAAGGGAAACAACTCTTACACCTTTCAATCCACCATGTGATAATAATGCGTCTTTAAGCTCATCGGCAGTGCAAACATCATTGCCTTCATCAATAAACGCCCTGATATGTCTTTTACAGCTTGCAGCCAGCCGGTCTGCTGCCCCTTTTCCGCCTTGGGGATTGCTAAAATCTACGCGGACTACTTTTACTCCGGTGCTTGCTGCCATCTCTCTGCATGCTAGTATCGTGCGAGTGGAGTGGTAACAGCCTGCGTTGTCTTGTCTGAAGTAGGCTTTGTTTATCTCAGGGTGCTCGTGCTTGAGTGTTTCCAAGACATGATGCATTATGGATGCCACAGCTGAACTCCCCTGGCTGCAGGACTGAACTGCGTTTATAAAGGCTTGCCACTGTAGTTCCTCCTCTTTCCGTCTGTACACCACTGATATGTGCCATGATAACCCACGCTTGCTAAACCAGTCCGTTTGGGACTCACGGTATCTATGAGGAAGAAACTTCATCGCCCAGTCGTTGACGATAAAAACTGTCTCCTGATCAAGAGCGTCGATAGCGTCCAAACGAGCCTGGTCCTGGTGAGCCGACCTCAGCAGATGACATTTCCATGACTGGATGGCAAGCACAGAAGCGTTGACTAAGAACAGGGCCTCTTCTTTGTCATCTTGCGTGGCAAACGATGCTCTTTCTACTGCACAGGAAATGTTCTGAAGAGTTGAGTGCAGGATCTCACATTGCTCACAGCATTCTTCGTGTTTATGGCTACACTGCTGCTGCAGATCAGGACTGGTGGAGTCACTTAAGGCAAACACACTGCAATGACTCGCAATCTCAGATGAAGAACACACGTGGACCTGTAAGATGTTTAAAACACACAGCATTTATTGTGACAAATAGTGACAATTAAAATCATTCTTTATATTTTATACTTAAAGTCTTTGTAAAGAATGATTAAATTCTTTCCAATTACTGTATTTATTCGATCAACTGCCCTGGGCGCTTATTAAATTTTTGGACCTTGAGAGTGGGCGCTTATTAAATTTTCACCATTTTCAGCAAAAGTAGTATGTTTATTTTGTAACAAAACAATAAATGGTAGTACCAAACGCGAAGATGTAACAAAAGGTTTCTGTAAAATACTCTGAAGAAAACTCCGCCTTCGGGGAAGTCTCTTGAGTACTTATTCAATATTTTTCTGGGGGTTAGAGGGAAGAGGGGGTGGGGTGGTGGTGGACGCTTACTTCAGTTTGCGTGGGAGGAAAAGGGGGTGGGCACTTTTTCGCGGTTGGGCGCTTATTCGAAAAAATACGGTATTATTATTTTTAATTAAGCCTTACCTTAAAATCACTTTTAAGGTATAATTTTGAACCCTTGAGCAATTCCACGTAATGCAACTCCCGCTCTTTCCCGAGACCGAGCTCTCCAAGTCGGCGGACTAAATTCTCTAAGTCTTCAAAGGCACGCGCACCGTCTGCGGCCACGTAGTCAAGTCCTTGGAGAGATTTTCGGACCGAGGCCTTGCATTCCTCCAATACACGAGGCATAGTACGCTCACTGAATGGTTTAAAGCCAGTTTCGTGGCAGTACTGAGCGTACTGACGTGCTATTCTTTGGGGTATCATCGTCCTTATGACGTTTGGTATCTCAACCAGGTGGTCAGAAGAGAGTTTCAACGTTTTCTGCCCAAATGGTAGATCCTGCACCAAATGCGGACTTGTTATATACGATAAAAAATGGTCAAGTTGCTTCAGATCAACCTTTATCCTCGGCGAAGGGTGGTGCGTTGTGGGAGCCCCGCTACCATACTGTAAGCGATGCAGGTTGGCCAAGCTATAGCGATATCTAGTTAAGCCTGGTATAAATCTTGAAATATCATTGAAGCTGGCAACGCCTGACATGATAGATAAGATCTGCCTTCTTGTCTCCCACCCTTGAGCTTTACCGTATGCCTCTGCTAAGGCCTGAAGATAATTCTTGGACGTTTGTGATAATTCATCAAGTTTAAGAGCTTTGTTCATGGCAGGGGACGAGACGACCGCTTGCCAAAGAGAACCTGCATAATTAGGTGTAAGATCTTGTAGGACTGAAGAAAAGATCTCCACTGTCCTTTTGGTGTATCTCTTCTTAGTGCTCTCTCCAGCTTTATCCCATTCCATCCAGGACTGAGTTATTGGCGGGATGTTCTTCGAAACCAGATATTCGTTCAACTTTTTACGAGGTTCTTGCATAGTGGTTGGGGCCTCGTCACTCGTGGAAGAAACAAGACTTCCGGTATCCGGACTGAGGAACGTCTCATCATCCGGCCCTCTTGACGATATCTCCAGCCTCTTCAGTTCAGTTGCAAAGTCATCAGACGATAACTCACTACTAGTTGTTTCTGCACTTGAACGGCCTGTTTCCCCCTCTACCTGAAACAGTTCAAACAAATATATTGTGTAATTACTATAAAGCATGATAAAACGTTTATTTTGTTTTATTTTATTCATAAGCCAACACCCACACAAACCCGTTAAGAAAGAAAGAAAGAAATGAAAAGAAATCCCCTAAAGTAAAAAAGGATTAAAAAGGAAATGAAAGAATGAATGATGAATTTCTTTTTGGAAGGAAAACATTTCATACCATCGTTAAAGGACCCACTTAAGCGAACCATTTACACTGGTGTTTCTTATTACTACTTACCAACAAATGGGGCTCGGGTAACTCTTGCAGGTGCGAGACCCCAGGGACGGGCTCCACCCCACCTGAAGCAAACACTAGAGTTTGGTTGGGCATGGCCTGTTTGCTGATATACTCGTTGCATTGTTTACAAATTGCTTTAAATGGAGAAACAAAAGCAACACAAAATGAACAGACGAACAGAAATTAATGTCAATATACTGTATAAACAAATACATTTAAAACATACATAGAAAGAAGAGAACTTCCTGCCCGCAAGACCAATAATTTTGAATGAGGACTGCAAGGTGTGCTAGGATTACCCGCACCCCCAACGCAAAAATGACCCCTGCGTAATACAAACAAGCGACACGTGATAATTAATACATCTTAAAAGCGCCTTTCCCTCTCTTTGCGCGCTCTCTCCTCTCTTGTCACTGTCTCGTGGAAATTTCTTACTGTTTCTTTAATAGAGTGCTAGCAAACTCCTCGCCTTGTGTGCCACCTTATATGTGATTCTTAACCGTGAAAAATTACCATTATCTAACCAATCTTCGCAGAAAACTTTGCAACTTACGTGATCCAACTGGAATAAGTGTGTTCGTGGTTTTGAAAATAAACGCCGACTTCAAGCTATCCACTCGGTGGCTCCCTTTAGCAGTTGTAGTTTTATGTACTGCTAATTCTTTGGGCACTGTACACATGGTCTTCCCTGTCCTCCAGCGGATGCCGAAATCAGCCCTGTGCCTCGGACAAATGCTCAAGGCATAGTGATGTTCTTCCACAGAGAAAACCCCTAGAAGGAGAATTTGTTGAGAATAACCACCCTCAAGTGCATGATGATAAAAAGTAAAACGTATAATAATAATATAGCTGATAAAAAGACCAAAATATTATATTTTAGGGTGGTATTTACCTGCTCTGGCTAACAGCAACTTTATTTCAGATCCTAAACCCTCATCTGCGCTGAGGTTTAAGGTCTTTAAATGGCCAGTTACATCTTTTGTACAGTCTTTGAGCGCAATACATTCCAGCTGACCAGGATAATCTGTGGACTGACCGCAAGGTGTGCCCTGGGAAGGGGTGACCTTACCTAGAAGTGCTTTGTAGCTACAGTGAGCCATTCAAGAAAAGACGAGACCGAGTTAAACAAGGATATATGACCAACGCTGTATTTTCAACCTGTTGCGAAATGTTGTTGCACAATAGTGACGGGTGTGCTCGTGCGCATGGTTGCGTGACTTTCTGGTAAATTTCCTGTGCGCCAAGCATGCACGCATTTCGAAGCGCCACAAATGGATCTGAATATGAACTTTAAAGCCTCTGATGTGTTTTTACAGAAAGTTTGCAATGGTGGACACAAAATGGAGAAAAGGATAAGGTAAATGTAAATTTCGTTTTCGGTTTCAGTCGTTTCATGGTGTCAGTGCCAATTTTACAATAGCGCCGAATTGGTGCAGTCTTTGTTTGTTTGGGTTCGGATTACTTTGTTAACTCCATTTCACTTCTGTGCAATTCAACGAAAAGTCGTGAGTTGATAGTATTAAAAATATTTGGAGTACTGTATTGTTCGCATCCTGAGCGCTTGAGACATCGAAACAAGGTTGCATTTACAGGATACGGCGCTTTAGGAAGATCAAGTAACTGAAGTAAAAATTCCAGGCAGTCTTGAGATATGCGGGCTTAGTAATTCTTTTCAACCGATCTTTATGTTGAAACTGTTTAGGTCTGAGAGGCCAAATGTGTTTATTGCGTTTAACCTAATCTAAAACGACTTGTGAATGTCAAACGAAAGAAGATATGGAAAGTGCCCTTCTGATCGAGTGACGGGACGAGAAAAATGTTTTTTAATGTTTGTTGACAAGCGCTGATAATATTACAAAGTTAACTGACTTGTCTCTTAGAAAGCGTACTGAGATAGACCTTGAAACTTTACTTGGTAAATCTTTAAGACCTATATTTTAGCTCTGCAATGCTTAAACTTAAAATTGTCTAAGGTAAATTTAGTTTGATATATTTTAACGCAAGTGATTGCAACTATAATGTTAGATGTTTGTTATAAATCCAGCGCCATTTTGCATGTTGATATTGCTCAGACTTCCGATTCCTTCGAAGGGAAGCGTTTCGAGTTCGACCTTGAAACTTTACTTGGTAAATCTTTAAGACCTATATTTTAGCTCTGCAATGCTTAATTGTTAAAAACTGACATACCAGGAACATTCTTATCCTGATGAATATTAGCTACATTTTGCCGCTATCGGAAGCGGTCTCCGAAGGTGTTTTCTAAATGGCCTGAAAAACCATTGTACTATCATATTTGAAAAGATTAAAACATTGGTAGTGTAGAAGATTGATTGCTTTGAAATTCTTGTTATTTTGAGGTCAACTGAGTTCATTTTAAGACTTCGGCGGAGGTTCATCATTGCACCTTTTGATCAACCAAAAAACCGCACTCTGACCGCATTTTGACTGCACTTTTAATTTTTCTCAATTTTCACAAATAAACAAAATCGTTGGAACTTTTGAATATGATTTTTGAAAATAGTCTACCCAAGGCTAACTTTGGGCAAAATATCAGGGATTCGCCAAATGGGTCGCTGACCGCCGATTCTCGATCCTTACAGACAGCCACTCTTAACTTCTTGAGTTTTAAAGTTTTTAGCCTAAATCCCAGCTTCAGAAAGTTTTCACGTACAGGTGACTATCTATTCAAATTTATTTGAACAAAAGAGCACCTTTTACAAAAGAACTGGCCTGGTACAACATGCCTACTGTTTCATGTTAAGGAACACCTATGTGGCTGATGTGAATTTGCGAACATTAACCTCTACTTGATGGCATACAGTTTCTTCATGTTTTGTTTTATTTGAATCTTAATTGGACATTGGCGAGTCACTATTTTGATGCCTCATTTTTCTCTCCAAACAACAGCTACTGGTGGCGTTTTACATTTCAGTAATTTTTTAAATCCTTACAGGCTGCCAAGGAGCCTTTGCAAACCCACCCACATATGAGAACTTAATAAACTGATCACCTACATTAAAGGTTGATTTCTCTTTTCTTTTTTACCATGTTTGTGTGGGTCTTTCTACGAAGTTGTATTTTTAAACATGTTTGATGAAAAGGTCTGTCAATATCAACTAAGCTGAGACAGGTCTTGAAAGTTCATTAACGATTTATACTGCTTTCACATAAATGTCAATTCCATAACAGGAAGACTGCTCGATTTAAATAAAGTTCGTGTTAAAATTCCTCTATCATCTGCTGTCTTATTATCGAACAACAAAAGTCAGCCTAAGACATTACATTGACAACTACAAAGGCTCCAGATATAAGTAAAAAACATCAACTTTTTAAAGACATTTGTTACACATAAAATGTTTTGTGCCATTAAACGATAGCACTAATTCGGCTGATCTGCAGTGTAATAGCCACAGCTGACGTCACATAAAATCTTCTCCTGGTTCCGTTTTTTTTTTTCTGTAGTTCTTCTGATTCTCTAGTTCTCTGGTTCTCTGGTTCCTCTGGTTCTCGTGGTTCTCTGGTTCTTGTGGTTCTCTGGTTCTGGTTCTTGTGGTTCCCTGGTTCTTCTGGTTCTCGTGGTTCTTGTTTTGGTTCTTTGTGTTTGGTTGCCCTGTTCCATTCGCTCCCAGATCTTTAGCGATGGCACAACATGTGGGAACCTTGGAGTAAGACACAGAATGAGAGCGACAAGCGAGCGGATGGTATGGCGCCAGATTGAGGACATAATGGACAGTCATTCTTTGCAGGGTGGGTAACCTCTTTGCTGGCTGGTTTAAACTATCCTTGGCAGAGTGGTGTGGTTTCTCGTGGGGTGGCTTACTCTAGGTAACTTGATGTATTTAAATACCTTTCGTGGCAAAGCATTTCAGTGAATAAAGCCCGACACACATCTTTCTAAAGAAAAGACAACAGGCTGTAACTGGTGCAAACAGAACGACGGATTGACCACTGAAGAGTCCAGTGATTATTTTGGACACATACTGACGAGAGTTTTTAAGCTATGGAAGTTAATGAGCTTACCTCATACCTTGCACAGCTCTCGAACTGAGAGCTATCTCTTTAAGCAGAGCCGAAACCCCCCCTATTCTGAATTCCAAATTAGATGTCAGCTTCCGAGGCTTCGTAACTTTCATGTATCACAGGTAGGCACAGGGTGGCAGAACACGTGTTCGCTTTAGGGAACCTGGAGTGCCCAAATTTTCCTGGCTCGTGTAAGAATTCGATGGTAGGGGATATCTTACAGGGTCGTAAGGTTCTGCACCCCGTGGCAAAGAACAGGATGTCGCTTAGATTAATGGAATCCTGGCTGTCCTCTATATCTTGCAAATAGTCACTCCAACGCGAGAGCACAAGGCTTTCAGTAACTGCTTTGGTTGACCCAACAGGACTTGTCTTAACTGTGAACAACCCTTCCAAACTTTCTGCAGTAGTAACCACTTCAAGAGTATAGCAAAACAACAGACGTAAGGTATCTGGAAATTCTTTCATGGCTGCTAACACTCCATGCGCCGACTGCCCCTCCTGAAACCCCTCCAGGGCTAAATGGGCTCGTCCTAGCACAAACCAATGAGAGGTTGAAGCAACAATATTGGGACTGTCATCCAGTGATCTCACTGGTTGCAGAGTTCCAGCAAGGTCAAGGATTTACGGTAGGTTACCTTCGTTCAAGGGTTAGAGCCTCCTCTAAAGTACCAGCATTCACAAGTGCAAGAAAGGATGACTGCAGCTCAGCATCGTACACGTCTTGTACAGAAACAACTACTTTGGAAATGTCATTAACAAGAGCGTCAAACATCAAGGGCGAAAGAAATTGTAGGGCAGCCTCCCCCATGTATCATCTTGTATGCATGTAGACTGATAAGACAGGAGACCAAGGTTCTCAAGTCCACAAAACAACTGTGAACTGTGCAAGTGATGCAGAATCAAAGGAAAAAATTCTCTCATAGGTCCAGGGTTTGTATACTAGAAACACAATCGCGGTGGTCGAGAGAAAGATCGGTAACGAGCTCTGAAGATCTAAAGGACTGGAAAGAAGAAGTGTCGATTGGGGATCCAGAACGATTTTGGCGGTGACAATCAAAGAGAACTGGAAACAAGTGGGGTTAAATCATGTTCCTTACATCAAGTAGAAGGTATCCTTGCGCCCGAGATTTCGCTCCAATTTTCCGAAAAAGATGGCATCCAGCTGGAACTCGTCTCAAAAGGGGGAAAAAATACTAGAATAACTTCAACCGAAAGCATGTGAACTCTCTACGATCCTTGGCAGTGAAGTTACCAAGAAAACAAGCCCTAATCCACTTAATCGAGTCGGTTCCTCTGGAAGATCTAGCTCTTTCAGCTGCTCCTACATGCCGAACTTTCAAAGGCAATGTACCACTTCTGGACACAACCGATTTCGCGGTAAAGGAAAAGGGAAATCGGTCGTTAAAGGGCCTTTCATTAGAGATATGATATTGCTAACTGGTCCAGATATTAACAGAATCCCAAGGCAGGGGAAGAGAGTGTGGTTAATGGAGAACGGCCATGTGATTTCTGGTTTTCAGTTGCAAAGAGTGGTCAGAGTGTGTGGTTGAGGCTTGCGTGAAAGACGCATTTGAAGGGAAAATTTCAGATGGTGTAGATTTCGAGATTCTCACGCCCGTCCACAGTACCTTGGTGAAACTGACTCTTGCTGCTGGTCAAGTAACGGCGTAATGGTGCACAGAATATTTAAGGAAAAGCCTATATACATCACACCATTAGAACAAATATGTCACGTCAGCAGTTTCAGCAGGAAGAGATCCTTAGAATGACCCTGTACCTCAGAGTCCAAAGGTAAACGTCTCATGTGGATTGATATGTTATCTACATTTTAACACCCTCGGGACTAGTTTACCTGTATAATGTCGTGAATAAAATATGCCGTCCAGTTAATGTAAACCAGCCAACCACTAATGCAAGCCCAAGACAATGTGTGCATTACTTGCCTGCCAGCTTGAGAGGGCTGTTTGTTGATTCATAGATTGCATTTTTCTTTTTTAAATTTTTTAGAAGATCATTGTTGAAGAGACTGAAGAGGATCTTCCACAGATGTTGGATGCTGCTCATGAAGGTAAAATATGATATTTACTGAATATTGTCTTGGGAAATAAAGAGAATAGATGCTGCCTATTAGCACTGTGCTCTAACACCACAATATGCAACTTCAAAAACAAAACAAAACTTTGAAAACTACTGAAAATTTTGTTTTGGTGCCTTTATTTATTCACAGAAAGCCCGAGTACAAGTGTAGTTGACCAGATGCCGAAATGCAGAAATGATCTGGAGTTGTCATCCTTTATTGATCATAATGATTTTGAAGGTATAAAATCAGAAACTCATCGGGGTTTGAAAAAATAGCATACTGTAAAATACCACATTTTTGTAACCCCTCATTTTTGGGAATGCCCTGACAAAAACATTTCCCTTTAAAATTTTTGTGAAATTTTGATGCTGGTGATACATCAGAAAGGTTTTCACCATACCTGTTATATTACGCTTTTTATGACACGAGCCCCAAGTTCTGTCTGTTATTGTTCCACAGCTTTGCCACTTTTTGCAAGTCAAGAGATATCTCATGGAGAAAGACCTTTAAAGCCTGTGACTGTTCACTGTAACTGCTCTTCTAAAGGGTGAAATGATTGATATATTCAGAGATCCAAGTATACTGCAATATGAAGTTGATTTTATTATAATTGAACCCACTGGAGTAGAAGAGGAAGGGCAAGAGTCAGGGCTACTTATAGGGGTATTAAGAACCTTTTGCTATGAATGTTTCAGTAGTTTGACTGTTGGTGCATTAGGAAATGTTCCTAGTGTTAGGCATGGTTACCAGAAAGGGGAGTGGGAAGCAATTGGCAGAATAATTGTCTATGGTTATTCATTTGCTAAGTATTTCCCCATTGCCCTGTCCCCAGCTTTTGTTGCAAGTGTGTTTTTTCGGCAGGAAACTTCAACACCTGAGTTTTTAATTGAATCTTTTGAGTCATACATGTCTCAAGATGAGAGTAAAGTTTTAGAAAAGGCTCTTGGAAATGACTTTGACCCCAAAGATGAAGATCTGCTAGATTTGCTAAATTATTTCAAGTGTTACAAAAGTCCTACCAAGGCTGCTGCCTAACGGGCGCCCGGTCGCCAGAGGCGCCCAAGGTAAGAGCATGGGCGACCAAATTTCGGTACAAGGAGCCCGCGCGGGCGCCTGACTTAACACACGGCATTAGACTTAACCTCCTTGTACATTATATTCCTTTAGCTGGAGTAGGACTTTAAACAGTGGAACTGTTGATATGGTTAGCGATGATGCGATTAGGCAGTATAAAATTTCCACAAATAAACCGTAAATTATGTAAACCTAACGTGTTCAACTGTGAAGCTTTGTCGAAACGAACGAAGCCATCGTTTCCGAGTCCGGATGGCAGTTGAAGACTGGGTCTGAGATTTGACTTCCAAATATGGAATAGCAAAATTATGGGCTGTTTGTTGCCTATGTTGACATTCGTGCAGTTCATCGTTTGCTTGGGTTTTCGTCGATTTGATAACTTTTTTGTGGCGAGAATGGGAAGCTATCTTGCGTGCTATCGACTGGACGTGCTTGATGTTCGATTTCATGTACCAGTTTGCAACGTATCAGCATTTTCAAGAGACTTTAAAAAACAACACGCCAGAGAACGCAGTATGATATTTCATATTTGTAATGTGATGTCTTTACCTTGAATAAAGAAATTAAAGTAATGATCAACTTTGTGTTGGTTGTATTTCTGCCTTGCTGCACGTGCTTAGCGCCCTTTCCCGCTAAAATCGGCAAAGGTTCTGCTTTTCCCGCTAAAATCGGCAAAGGTTCTTCTTTTCTCGCTAAAATCGACAAAGGTTTCAGCAATTTGTCTTAAGCCCAGTGACTACAATGGAATTCTCGCAACAGGTAAGCAATGTTTATTTCTTACGACTCCGTATGTGAACATTTATATTAATATAGATAACGATTTGGAAACTGTCTCTTTCAAAACAATAAAATATATTTCCCGCTTTTAAAACACAACCGAAGATGCTGTGCCTTCATTTGACCTATATTCAATGCGGTTTTATTTAATCCGTAGTGACAACTTGACATTCTTGACCTTCTAAACGAAATAGCAGATCAGCTAGGTAGCTGTCTGTGATTGCCTCGCAAATTCATGCAAATTTTCTTTGACTAATGAAATTTGAACTGCGTTTGTTTTGAGATCAAAGATACTGTAAGCTTGATATTTCACTTATAATAAAAACGGCTTCTTTTCGCGTACAGTTTCTACAGCTTCGATACACTGATGTTGAGTTTGGTTCTGGAACATGCTCACAGAAAAGTGCAGAAAGTTTAAGACAGTAGCGCTTGAAATGTAACAAATATCATTTTCGTGACACGGCTATTTTTGTCGTGGAAGGAAATTTGATCGGGGCAGATTTTGATCACGTGCTAGGTAACCAGTTCTGACGGCTCAGATGGAGAATCTCTCTTTTCCATAACCAAACCAGGAATTTACCTTCAAGATGACCATGCAACGATGAATGTCTTGTTTATTCATTCTCATCTTAGTTGAACATTAATTATAAGGAAATTTGGCAAAGTTAAATTTTGTTGCGGGAAAATACTCGGTTATAAGACGCACCCCGAGTTTTGAGAAAATTTTTATCGAGCAAGCACAAATTTTCGTAAACAAAGGTGCGTCTTATAAGTGAATAAATACGGTACTTCGGTTATCAATTGTTTTCTTCTGATACTGACTTGTAATTGGGCTATATTTTTATTCGCTTACAAATACAAAATCTTTCGGGGTTTGGCCGCGGGAATCTTTATTCCTTTAGTGACAGATATAAGATATTTTAAAATGAAATGCCACTTGATATCTTTATAGTAACGCTACACTGTGTATAACTGGTCTAGCCTCATTGAGGCCAAGGTCCTCAATAAAATATAACAAGTTTTGAACAGTTCACAGAGTGGGCCGGTTTTCTTTATATTTCAGGTTGCTGACTTAAAAACTTTGAAAGAAGCCCTGATTAGCAATAACCAAGATTTGTGTTGCAAGTTAAGGGACAAATATTCGCGAAAATTAAACCTTAACCAGTCCTTCCCGAGATCTGATAAGCTAAAACAAGACCAACTGGCACAGTCCCTTATTCCGTGTGATGCACCAACTGGCCTTATTGCTCATGAAGTCGCTGGGGATGGAAATTGCCTGTACCACGCCATTTCTCTGGCCCTTGTGGGTACAACAGAATACTCTACTTGTCTTCGTATTCTGACAGCCATTGAGCTGTTTGAAAATACTGCCTACTATGGAAACCATCCGCGATTCCGGGAAGCTCTTCAATGTGGGTGTCCCTTTGGAGAAGTCACCGTTTTCACGCTCGCACTGAAAGAAAATGGAATAGCAGAGTGGGAGCACAGTGGCAACCGTGAGTCTGCTATCCAGAGTGAGGCAATTGGGGGATGTCAGCTAGGTGAATGGTCGTCGCTGATGCACATCATGGCACTTTCCACAGTGATTTCCAGGCCTGTCTTTACAATCTATCCAAGTTGTGCAGAAGCTATTCGCCCCCTCTTACATGGCTTAGTGAAACCACGTATTAACAGGCCAGACGTGTTTTCCAATAATGATTGCTTTCATATTCTGTGGTCAAGGGATGGTGGATTAGACAGCCGCCCAAATGCTATTTATGTTCCTAACCACTTTGTCCCCCTTTTTAAAAAGGAATATGCCGATCATGCAGTCAAAACTGCTAAAGACTACCGCAAAGTTGCTGACCAGTCCACTAAAAAAGCATCCCCCCCGAAAAGGTCGTTTAGTTTGGAAGACTTTTGGTTTCCAACAGAATGTAAAAAGAAAAAGAGAAATGAAGCAGGCATAAACAATAAAAGAATGAAAATGGGGGATGATGGGAAGACAGAAAAGAAGACAGAGGACAAAATAAAGATGAAGGAAAAAATGCTGGTGGAGGAAGAATTAAAGATTCAGGATGACATGAAGATGGAAAAGGAATTGAAGATGCAGGATGAAACGAAGATGACAGATGAATTTAAGATGCAGGACGAAACAGATATGGAAGATGAGAGAAAAATGGAGGATGAGAGGAAAATGAAGGATGATCAGGGGAAGATGGATGCAAGAAAAATGGCTGCAGAAAAGAACATGGAGGGTGAAAGAAAGGTAAAGAGTGCAATGACGATGGATGATAAAAGGAAGATTGAGGTGAATAGGAAGATAGAAGAAGATGGAAAGGATGAATCGGATAGGACAAGGGAAAATCACGCTAATGCTATGGACAAACGTAAGGAATATGAACAAAAACGGACAAGGTCATTTCAGTGGAAGTGGCTTCAAGCCCATTCTTGGTTGCGTATAAACCTTGTAAGAAAAGGCACAATGCAGCCATTCATTACTAACACACCCTACCCAAATTCACAACCTGTTGGAACAGCAGTGAAATCAATGTACTGTGGTGTTTGCTCGAAGCACCCTTCTTTAGCATCAAAGGACAGTGAAATAGCTAAGAGAAGTGGGTCAAGCAACTTCAAAAACGAAACATTAAAAAAACATGAAACAAGCCAGAACCATAAAAAATGTATTGCTGCGGACAAAGCCATAAATGATCCGAAAAAAACTGAAATGTACAAGTGCTGTAAGCAGTTATACGAAAAAGAAGACGAAAAAATGGAGAAGAAATTTAAAACAGCCTTCTACATTTCAGCATTAGAACGGCCATTAGATGACTATGAAAGTCTCTGTGCGCTTCAAAAGTTAAATGGGGTGGAGCTGGGTGAAACTTACTTAACACGATCTGCATGTACTGAATTCATTGAGCACATAAGCTCTGTTATGAAGGAGGATCTCGCAGACAAATTGAAGGAATGTAACTTTTTCTCCCTAATGATTGATGGAAGTACAGATCATGGTGTCATTGAGGAAGCCATTATGTATGTGCGCTACTTGGAAAAGTCAGTTGGAAGACCGGTCACTGCATATCTTGGAATCGAAGAACCTAAGGCTGGAACTGGAAGAGGTTATTTAGATGCGGTTGATTCCTGTTTCCAAAGAGTAACCAACATGAATTCAGTCACCTGGAAGGAGAAAATTACAGGCCTGGGAACTGATGGCTGTGCGGCAATGACAGGTGAGAAGAACGGAGTGGTTGGTTTATTGAGGCAAGAAAATAGAGAATTTATGGGATTCTGGTGCGGAGCACACAAGCTTGAATTGGCAGTTGTCAAGTGCCTAGAAAAATACCCAGATTTTGTGAAAGTACGTGATGTCCTTCGCAGTTTATACCAGGAATATCACTACAGCGCCAAGGCCCTCAGGGAATTAAGAGAGTTAGCTGAAGCACTAGATAACCAGATCTCTAAGCCTACTAATGTGTTTGGAGCTAGATGGTTGCCACATCTTCAAACCGCACTCCAGGTACTGTTTCGGGGATATAAAACTCTCATGATGCATTGCCAGAACACAAGAGAGATGCGTGTAGGATCAAGTGGTAGACAGGGGCGAGCATCATTTTCGGTCAAGTTCTTAACCTCATTCAGAGGGTTGCTCTTTACCAGTTTTCTGTGGGACATTGCGGAGGAAGCAGCTCATTTAAGTAAGGTTTTTCAAGCTGAGTTTCTTACAGTTACAACCGCAGCGGCAGCAGTTCGAAAATTGGAATTACAGTGTCTTAATATGAAGTGGTTAAATGGTCCAAGACTTGAGGCGTTTTTGAAAGAAGCAGGGGATGGCAGTGTGTTCAGAGAAATTGAGATCAAAAGGGAAGACAATGATATTGAACAATTTGAGAAGATCAGAAAGTCTGTTTTGGATGAAATTGGACAGAGCATGGGGGAGCGATTCCATTACCTCTTTAACGACCCAGTTGTAAAGGCTTCTTCAGTTTTAGATCCAGACACGTGGCCTACAGATCCTGAAGAGTTAGCGTCTTATGGTTGTGATCAGCTCTGTGTAATCGCTAACAGGTACCAAGAGCAGTTGCAAAAAGCTGGTTTTAAAGCTGAGTCTGTCAGTAGTGAGTGGCAGGGAGTTAAGAGCCTTGTGAGTCTAATGAAGCACAAGACAACACCTGACATTTACTCTGTGTTGTTTTCTAAACAAGAAGAATTTCCTAACTTCCTTTTGATTGCCGAGATTGTGTTCACCTGGCCTTTGTCCACCGCAGCTTGTGAGCGAGGTTTCAGCTCCATGAACCGCACTAAAACTATTCAGCGTTCAAGTCTTGCAACTAGGACACTGGACAACAACTTGCGTATCTCAGTTAAGTACCACAGCCTGAACAAATCAGAGAGAGTCAAGGCCTTCGCTCAATCTGGGCACCTTGCCAATGCAGTCAAGCATTGGCGAGAAAACAGTGTCAGAGCCCGACGAGAGAACTGGGTGGACAAACATCCAGAGGCTAGAACCTGGAGTTCTCTTAAGGGGACAAAACCAAAAGACTGATGAACATTGCTCAATGCTGTGATTTAATTGTAAACTACACTGTGAATTCAAAGGATCTGTTTTGGACCCAAAATTGGGAGTTTTTCCTTGAGTAAAATACAGTACTATTTGAGGGGCTAATTAAGCTCTTCTAAAATGGAGCTGTTTTGGACAACTCCGAGCTGTTTTGGAGAACTTATAAGACTTAAAAAAATGATCTTTTGAATTTACAATGTAGTTACATTGACATAAAATTCTTTTATAGCACAGAATCAGATAGGAAAATGTTATTCAATTTAAATGATTCCTCAAATGTTTAGCACTTCATTTAATGAGATCCATCCAGGCTAAGGTTTACATAAGGCACTTGATGTTCTGTTCTGTTTTTCCTGTTCATGTATAAAAAAGGCAAGGAGAGGATTGGTCTACTTTAGAAAGTTTTTGGAAGACTAGTTAAGTTGTCATGTGGAACACAACTGTTACTGAACAAATGTGAAAGTCAAGTAAATAATTCTGAGTTGAAATTACCTACTGTTATGTTATTCTTTTATTGTGAAAATTGTGAAAATTCCTTTTACACGCAAATTAAGCCCCTCAAATATTTTTCCGGCTCATGAATGTGTATAAGAAAGGTAAGAAGCAGTTTAATTGTTACATTTTAGAAAATTCTTTGAAGGCTCTTCTAGGTCACATTGAACACAACAGATGTGGAAGTTAATTGAATAAATTAATAAATGAAAGTAAATAATTCGGTTAATTCTTGTTTACGTGTTATTTATTAGGCCCGGCGAATTCTTATTAAAGTGTGCAAGAACCTCTATAACCTATGTAATGATCTTGGAAAAACAATACATGGATTTCAAACTGGGCTCCTAACAATGTGGCTCGGGCTCCTAACTTTAAACTTTAGGAGCCCGAAGGGCTCCCTAAAATTTTTCTTAGGCAGCAGCCTTGCCTACCAAAACCAACATTTTCAACATAGTACATGAGCTTACTCATCAAGAATTGGTACAGAAGCCTCTATATATTGTGGATTGTCTTGCTCCAATAATGGATAGAATGAGGGTCTACACACCATTCCAAACTATGGGGGATGTGCAAAAACTTTACAATGAAAAGAAGCCTACTGCCAAAAGTGTAATTAATTTACTGTCAACAAATCCTACACCAGAGGCTGAACAAAACAGTTAAGAGGATTTTAAAAGGTTTGTGCAGAGCCTTAATGGCAGTGATCTTGGGGACCTTTTACAGTTTCTGACAGGTAGTAGTATTATTTTGTGTAAAACAATTACTGTTACTTTTACAACTGTAGAAGGCAAATCTCGTCGGCCTATTGTCCACACCTGTGGATCATCACTAGAGTTACCGTCAACTTACCAGTATTATAATGAACTTGCAGAGGAATTCACAGCACTTCTTAATGCCAAGGATTCCTGGTCATGTAATATTATTTAATTTTAACTTCGCATAGTTTAAGGCCGGGGTTGTTGCAGTTTCAGTAGTTTTTCAGGCCCGTAACCAGGATTTTACGTGGAGGGGGGGGGGGGGGTGCTAACGAGGCCAAAGTGGACCAAAGTACCGAAATGTATTTTTTTATTGTCTGATTCGTTTATTTAGGAAAGTAGCAATACATGAGAGATTGTAACCTCAAAGTACATGGTAGGAACTGAATATTACATTTGACGAAAACAACTGTTTGAATTAAGTTATCAAGGAGCAATTTTACGATGTAAAATGATACATCAAAATACTGTGGAACTAATCCCTCAGAATAGTCCCGAGCTCCAGCCTCCGTGGGTGTTTGGTGGGAAACAGATTTACCACCTCATCCTGATATTGAGGAATAGCGACTAAATCTCAGAGCATAATAATGGGATCAAGACTGGTGGACATTGCGAAAATAAGTATGATTTACCTTCTATATCTCGCTGTAAAACTGTAGTTAACTGAGATTGATCTGAAGTCTTGGTTTTAGCTGGGCTGTCATCGCAGACTACACTGTCATTGTCAGCGTCTGATGGCGCTTGACGGGTACTTTACTGACCCATGTATCGAGAGACTGGCAAGATTTAGCTGCAGCTTTCCTCTTTCTGTTTTCCTGTTCTCTCCTTTACATCTTCGGGCGTTCATGCGCTGGTACAGAGAACAGTACCCGACGCGTTAGCGGACGTGTCTTACAAAAATCGTGAGATCGCTCCCTTGTCATTGGCTCGCTCGTCGTAAACTCTCGTGCAAAGTGTACGCATGTTAATTTCATTATTCATTTAGATAAGCTCGGACATCTGTGCGCTCATTGAAATGTTCTGAATGGCTCGGACTACTAGAATGCAGCTGGTTTTATTTTCCCAGTGAATACACTACTGCTTTTCCATTCTTTGATTTTGTTTAAATATCACTGTTAGGTTTGAAACTTCAGTTTAACCGACTGCACTCTGCACTCCTTAACTTGGATATTGAGTATCAAAATGCGGACCTTTGGGGCCTGTGGGAGCGGGTGGTGCGAACGCATCCCGTGCACCCCCCTGGTTACGGGCTTGTTTTTGTTTCCATTATTGATGATTGGAAACATTTTGTTGATTCTTGTAGTCACAGATGACAAGTATAAGGGGCACCCAACGAGGGCTTCCTCCAAAATACGATGAAAACACTTTTTAGGCTATCCAGAGTACTTTTAGGCCCGGTTCAAACGTCGAACTTTTCATGAGCCGAACTTAATACCTGTTTGGGTCAACCCAAATGATTAGGTTCGACGGTTGATTCAAACGTCGAACTTAATTCTTCGTACTTAATTTACGAGCTCTACAATAGCCAGCGGTCAGTCAGCGGTTAAATACCCAAACAAACATGGCGGAGGTTCCAGAAGGTTGTGATTTGCGAGATGATTTGGGAAGATGAGCTTTTATTTTTCGTGCCATCCGGGAGGGGAGGAAACGGAGAAAAATGCTACGAAGTTTCTTGCATGCTGTCATCACAAGAAGGCAATTTATGATGAATATATGTGTTATCGGTCTGCTGTTAAGTGTGTCACGAAAAAGTGCAACACCAGTCTACAATCGTTCGTGTAGGAGGCTCCCGAGAAATATGGGATGGTTTAACCTAGTTTGGAGCACGTATTCCGATGAAAGATTCAAGAAAACGTTTAGGATCTCACGTACAACATTCCAGTTTATACTCCAACGAATCAGACATGTTCTAGATAGAGATACTGTGACCGAAGAGCCGATATCCCCAGAATTCAGGTTGGCCATTGCTCTGTATCGTTTATCAAGGGGAGATTACTATTATACGATAGCGGAAATGACAGGACTGGGGGTGTCAACCGTGTGTACGATCGTCAATGAAGTCACACGCGCAACTGTGGACAACTTGTGGGACGAATGTGTTGGTCAGCAACTGCCAAAGAGTGAGGAACAATTTAAGGAGAAGATAGTTGATATGGAGGAACAGTGGCAATTTTGTTGTTGTTGGGCTGCAGTCGATGGATGCCATTTACCTATCAAATGCCCGCCTGGGAATTTTTCTTGTAAGGAATACCACAACTTCAAAGACTTCTATTCAATAGTGTTAATGGCAATGGTGGACTCCAACTACAGATTTGTTTGGGGAACCTGTGGTTTTCCAGGCAATTCTCATGACGCTGTAATATTTCAATCAACAAAGCTGTACTCTGATATAAAAGAAGGCACCTTTATTCCTCAGATAAGTAAGGATGTCAATGGAGTACAAGTACCTCCAGTTGTACTTGGAGATTCTGGTTTTCCTTTATCTTCTTGGCTTATGAAGCCATACACAAATGCAGTCTCAACACCAAAACAGTACAACTTTAATTACAGACTGAGTCGGGCAAGGATGGTCACTGAAGGGGCCTTTGGGCAACTCAAAGGTAGATGGCGCATACTGCTGAGGAAATGTGAAAGTAGCACAAGTGAACTGAAAATAGCAGCCCTTGCATGTTTAGTACTTCACAACATTTTTATTGATCTTGGAGATACATTGCCAAGAAAATTGGACTTGACAATTGACCCAGTCACCAATCAGGGACGCAGTAGGGCGAAGGTAAGGGAACTGCTTCAAATGAGGGAATGTGAGAAGATCAGAGACACAAGCTATCAAGGTTTACTTGTTCGAGATGCTCTTGCTGAGAAATTTTGGTTAGAGAAAGAAACTGGTATCATCAAGTAAACAGACCTAAACTGGGTTTTAAGTTTATTCGTCTATCATACAGTACTTCTACCAAAGTAGATGTAACAGTGATTACACTTCACGAAAGAAGTGTGTTGAGTTATGACATGTAGGAATCACAGAGGATGTAAGATGAGGCACAAGGATTGTCAAAAAATTTGTTGCATTATATGTAAGCTATTAATTTTGATGGGTAGGAAGACTTGTTATCATGTGAAATGATCTGGATGAACAACTGGGTGGCAATCAAATTTCACTTCTAGCTGTCTAAACAATTGGTTGTAAGAAATAGTTCTTGATAACCCCTCCTGTATCACAACCTTCATTTTTACCTTCTCACTTTTAAAAGTGGGCAAAGAGAATTTGTAATCAGGGCCATGAATAGAAAAAGGTGAACCAAGGCACTAGCCTCGGTAGGAAGTTTAAATTTCTGTAGTTTTGTGTGGTTCCTGTTAGTTTAGGAGACTCTCTTTTATGAATAAAAAAATATATGTGAGTGTTTGTTTCTGATATTGCATCTGAGAAAAATAATCACCATAATACAAATCACCAGACTTAGTCAAATGATTTTATTATGCAACTGAAGGTTATAACACAACAATACGACCAAACTTACAGTGATTACCAGCTGCAGGGAAACGTAAAGCTGTAAAAACTGACATAACGTTTCCTTTCTTGGCCCTTGGACTACAAGGCCCATCTATTTCTTAGTAATACTAATTTCAACTACACAACTTGTTTGGTCACTTTTCATTTTAACAATAATAAACAGTTACATGGTTCATTTTGAAGTTTTGGTTAAGCGTTTGAATCAAAAGAACCTTTATGAGCATAGAAATTCCGCTGCTGGAAGTCAGAATTCAGTACAACATAATTTTTGTCATTCCTTTCAGAAATCCTCTTAGTTTCTCTTAAAAGTCCTGATTACATTTCCCATGCAGATCAATCAGAATTCAGCTTTGTTTCTAAGTTTTAGCCTTACTTAAGTTGATGTTATAGACTACAATTACCTTGAGCGAGATATTACATACAATGATAAAAGGGGCTTGCATTCCCTTCTCTCAAACTTATGGGAGAACCTCTTGGGTTACTTGAATCTGTGGACAAAGCGGGGGAAGGTGCCATGGGGGGTACTGATATTGGTTGAAATGACCTGTGGTTTCCCTCCCACAACGTGTAATCAGACTGAGGAGCAAAATTTGAGGCAGGCATAGAAAGACCTTGGTTAATGCCACTTGGGGAAACATAACCCCCCTGATGATGACTAGCTAATCCATACTGTGTCTGTGGGTTAGGGCTGGAATGTGTTAAAAGCAATTGGAAAAGTTTGACCTCATGCTCTCTTGATTTCTCAAATCTGATTTTAAGAATTGGATGAGCTGTTTTGTGGGGTCATTTTCAATTGCACTCCTCATTAAGTGAATAGCTTCAACCAATGGGTCTTCTTTTTTCAGTTTCTTGGTTGGAGCTGATTTCACAGGCACAAAGTGCTTACCAACACAGTCTTGAGAAGCTTCACTATTGCCCTCATCTTTTGTTGACTGAGTTACCTCCTCTCTTGATGCTGATGGCTCTACAGCCAGTTCTGGTCTGCAAGAGTCACGTGTTTTGATAACTTCAAACAACTGATTGAACCAGTTACTGTAACCCTTGTCATCCTGGAATCGTTTCACCCCAGTGGAAGTTTTGGTGGTCAAAGCTACATGCTTACATTCTGCAACAAGCTTTTTAAATTTTGATCTAAGTTGTGGTACAGGAAAGGAAACATTTTCATTCCTAGACTTGCATCTCTTCTTAAGTTCAGCAAGTACCTCGGCATAGATCTGTCCATTTTTCTGAGTTTTAACATTGGTGAATATAAGTTTTTTCTTGAAATAATCACTACTTATTATGATATCTATAGTATCATCTAACAGGGACTGAGACCATTTTGCTTTTCTGCCTGCTTTCTTTGCCTTTTTGTCAGTTTTCTCAGAAACAGAGTCCTCCCCATCTCCATCCTCATCCCCATTTTCATCTTCTTCGCCATCACTCTCATAGGACATGTCTTCCGGCTCCTGATGAGCTGCACTATGTGATCAAGAAGCGAAAAATTATTATTAAACTATTAGCAATAGTAACTGTCATTATTGGCCTTATCAAACAGATAGGTTTTTCTCTCAATGATATAACAAACCTATGGCACATCATTTCTTCTAATTTATACTTATATTCATATCCATAAACAGTTTTTTTAGTGGGTGCCAATCTCTACAACATAACATTTAGATGCAAGATTTCAACAAAATAAAAACAATGATTAGTCATGATTTCAGTGATAAACAATCTTATTTATACATAGGTCCCCAAAGACAACACTATTAACAAGAAACAGTGTTTGTCATTGATCAATAATTAGTTATGCCAGGTCCCAGGGTGAGGGGGGTACTCCAAGAAAAATTGGGTGGGGGTGTGTAGCACGCTTCCCAAAACCCTTACCCTATTTATGACAAAAGTCTGCGATTTTCCCTACTCTATTTATGAGCTGACAAAAAAAAACTGGATCCCCAATTTATGACCATTGCCACTGGGACAGTTGAAGGGCTTTTGTTAATGGTCTTATCGATAGAGATGTAAAAGGAGCTTCTTCTAAAAGAAAATACCCAGTTCAAAATCGATACCCTATTTATGATCAAAACTGTTGAAAAACCATACCCTTTGGGGCCGCACATGCCTATGTAGCCCATATAAGGGAGTTATCCCCCAGTCCCAGGTATATGACAGGCTTTGTATCAACAGAATCACAGGGTAACGTCAGGGCTATGTTAATATCCGTTACCAGTCCACTCCAACCCCCTTTCCCCTCTTTTGGAATATCCTTCATTTTACTTTTTGTTTTAGCCCTTCACTTTTTCAAAGTAATAAGTTAAATTGCATCGTACAAACATCAATTTAATCAAATCAATAAAATTTAATCAAATCAATAAAGGGTCAAAAACACTACTCACCAACTCGTGGCCTCCTCACGTTTGTCTTCTCCGTTGTTGTCCATTTTCTCTCCTCGTCCACTGCTTGTTTTCTCTCTTTGCCCGCTGCTTCTTGTCTCTCCTAGTCCGCTTTTTGTTTTCATTCTTTATCCGCTGTTTGCTTTCTCTTCTTGTCTGTTGTTTCTACTGGCTCCTTCTTCCTTCTCACAAGAGATGCAATATCCCACGGACTTTCTGGCTACCCAGCCAGGGGTTCCCTTGTCGTCTTTAAACACCGAGCAACGGTTACAAACAGAGTGACCACATTTTATGCATGAATATTTTGTCGTGGCAAAACACGAATAACACATGTCTTCGTCCGGCACGACCGTAACCTTTTTCCGCCAAGCCGCCATCTTTTTTCACCTCTGTTGCCTCTGATGCGCATGCTTCATGCGACAGAAGGGGGTTGTGGGATCAAAAAATGTATTATAATAATTTATGCATTAGGTTCGGTACATGAAAAATTCGACGTTTGAATCGGAGTCGCTCCGTAGTCGAACTGACCGACTGGCCATGTCGAACTTAATTCTCGGGTCGACCCAAATAACATCTGTTGAACTTAATTGATTCGAACGTCGATCTCATCATGTACTTAATTGGGGCTACTAGGTTCGGCTCATGAAAAGGTCGACGTTTGAACCGGGCCTTAGATCTCTAGAAATGCATTCTAAGTGGTGCTACAAAATTTTTATCTGTTTGGTCATCCTAGGGGAACTTGAGTCTTTTCGAAATTACAAGGGCTTCAATATTATTTTTCCGAAAATTTCAGGTGCAATTTAACGTTTTACGAAAGTGAGAATTTTTCTGATTCCTCTGTCCATCACATTTTAGAATCAGAAAATTTTAGGTTCCTTTTTTCTAAGAAAAATAGAATGACCTGGGTAGTAAAATATGTAAAATTGAACTTAAGAAAATCGTAAGGAATTTATTAGATAAGCTCCGAAAACTGTACATGAATGGAACGTTCATCTAGGAATTTTTAGCGATCCTCAAGCGAAAGAAAATTATAGACAGTATTTGCTTCTTCTAACAGATATGTTACAGAAAAGCTGGGTGCCCCTGGAGTATTGTGAACATAAAAGCAACAAGCAAAGCTACTACATGTATATTAAAAATTTTGGCCATACCTTACCTTCAAGAAAGTACCTGAAATGTCCTTGTTGTTACTACTAACAGATGTTTTGCACATGATTTACTGTTATTTAATTCCCTGTTGGTTATACACTATTGCATATCTTTCATGCTAAGGGTAAGAAACCCTCACCATTTATTTATGGATGTTGGAAAAGTTAGCCTAAAGTTATGACTTAGTAATGTCTTGGTGACATGTTAACTTTTGTATATCTACTCTACAAAAAGTCAACCACTTTCTTGTTAATATTACTTTTAATTAGCAGTTCAAATTTTACCTTAGAAGCAAATATTAACCTTTGGGCACCTTCCATAAATAGCAACTGATAGGCCTTGGCTGTTTATCTTTACTATGAATTAACACTGTCCAGTCAGTTAAGTACACAGTGACTTCTAAAAGAGCCGAAATAGTGTGAACATCAGTAATAGGTTTTCAGTGAGACCTTTTATCATTTTAATTTCTTTATTGAATTTACTGGAGGTCCAGCCAGTTATTTTTGCCTTTTGGTTAGTACCCTGAGATCTCTCCACTATAAGAGAAGAAATGAAGTTTCAAATTCAGTTATTGTTCCTAGCTACAGACTGTATGGAGTCAGCGTGTTGTTAATGTTCTTACAATAAACCAATCAACCTTGTTAACCCTGATGCTTTTTTCACTCATCTCTTTTTGTGTCCTTTACTTTCACAGTGTCTTTATAAGGTGAGGGGCAGGGGGGTTAAGATTAATTGGCAAAAGAATTTGTAATCAAGTAAATATTTTTGTGAAACAAACAGTCTTGAATTTTTAAGCTCAAAGTCCTTTTCTTTCACATCCCTTTATGGTTTGTTTATTGCGTGTCAGTTCTCCCTGCTAACACGTCACTTCAGTTCAGTTCAGTCTTTATTTAGCCAAAGTAAATTACAATGCAAGAATACATATAAGAATTGTAAGTTGGCGAGGGAGCCCAGAAGAAACTAGAAGGTTTATGAAGCCTGGGCTCCCCAGTCACAAAGAAGTAAGTAAAATGAAAATTCACGGAGTAGTGCATTAAAAATACATGTAGTAACAAAAAACTAAACAAAGACTAGCTTAAGTTAAGAATTCAATAACAGGAAAGAAGAAAGTTTTTATCTCTGGATTGGAACAAATACTGAAGGAGGGGGCATCACAAATGAAAACATTCAGCTTATTAAAGAAAACAGGACCTTGATAAAAAAAACAGAAACCTTTCTTATGATGGTACGGCGGAAAGGAATATAAAATTTATTTGAACTATGCATGTTATAACCAAGAAATGTGTGGCAAGGAAAGATGGATATTCCAGTTTGGACCCCTCTACAAAAAAATCCTGGATCTACCTCTTCTACTGATTTGGTGATGGTATTATTGCTTTTAAACAATAACAATAGCAATAACCATTTTTAAGGGTCAGACAGAATGCAACCTAAATACCTTAACACCTTATATCTATATTTTCCTCTAAACACACTTATATACTTAAATAAACGACTTTTTCTTTATTTCTTAAAATGCTGCCTAGTATTTAAATTGCCCGTGGGGGGAAATTTCTATTCCTCATAAGCTTGGCTTCTCGTAGATTTCTCCGCCACAGTCACTCCTCCCAAGTAATGTACAAATTTTAAATTTAATGTTAATTAACCAATTTATTATCGTTTTTATTCTGCTTGTAATTCATTTTGTGTGGTAAAATAATAAATAAAACAAAAATAATATTATTGTGCATAAAAGGATGCTTCCAAACAAAGCTATAATGTTGAATGTTTACGCCTGAAATTACTTGAACTCTCCTCTTCACAATGCTGACTTTTTAACATGTAATAACTTCAGATAAAAGGTTATCAAAGTTTCACAAAGGTATGTTTCTGATTGTCTTGATAACATTGCAAACAGTAACATAGAGATCAATACCAGAGTTTCCATCATCATATAAAGGATCAGGAACCGGTCTCCTGATAATGGTCATTTCTTACTCTGTTAGCTGGATTTGATTCTCAGGAACAACAACACTGTAATCATCATCAACCTCTGAAACACCAGATTCAAAAACAATACCGTAAGTTTCTGGTTCGTAAACTACTACATCATTCATACTGTGCAGAATACCTGCATGCCACAAAGCCCTTGGGCACTGATATACTGCAGTGCGTATCTCATGGAAGTGCCACTGCTCAACAAACTGCTCAAGTGATGCATTGATCTTGGGTAAATAGATGTAGTGTAGAGCAAAAAGATCAAACTCACTGTGTGAATTGAGCAAACAAGAATCTTCCAAGAAATGAAAGATGTGGTTGTCAAAAGTAGTGACAACCCTGTTCATCTCCCGCCAAAGTCTCTAAATTCTGACATTGTGGACACTACGTCCTGCTATAAAACTACCTCGATTGACACCTCTCCTCTCAACCATAAACCTTGCAACCTCAACATTTTCGACTCCATGGTCACCCCTCACACGCAGAGGCAATCCAAAGGGGTTCCCTCAATAAAATATCGTAAGACTGTAGATGCCAAGTTGTTAAGTGCACACTTTATGTATACAATTGCCCTGCTATAGCCATCTGTACAATCATGTACAACAAACCTCCAATTCACCAGTTTATGGTTGCCAACAATGTGCCACATATGATTAGGAGCTCTGACATTGTACTGCCTGCTTCGAATAGCAGCCCTTCTATGCAATGCTCTGCCAACGGGATCAATCGTTGTAAGAATTTCTCTTATTTGGTGTCCTTGTACAAAAATACCATGAGCTCGCAAACCACCACTGACATACCCAACACATACTCACATACTACTGACATCTCTCTGAACCTTAGTGGTATAGATTTTATACAACAAGGTTTGAGAAAACGTCTGTAGGTTTGAAACAAGCTGCTTTAATTCATCACCACCGTAATATTGTATAGCAATTGCAATTGCATTGACAATTTGAAGGTGGTCCTCGAGTCAGCTTTCTGTATAGTTCAGAGGGACAGAATTGCATTCATCTTTTAAAGCCTTATCGGCGTCCTCGAAACAATGTCCCAAGGACGAAAGAAATTTGTTAATATCTTCAGTATGTCCGTCGGTGGCCATCATCTCAGCTCACTTTCAATCCCTCTTTACATTCTACTTGATCTAAAGAACATGATTTATCCCCACTTGTTTCCAGTTCTTTTTGATTGTCACCCCCAAAAGCGATAATTTCAATCGTTGCATTTGACATTCTGGATCCCCAATCGACACTTCTTCCATCCAGTCCTTTAGTTCTTCAGAGTTCATTACCGATCTTTCTTTCCCGACAGCGATTGTGTTTCTAGTATACAAACCCTGTTTAGATAATAGTGATCGTGGTTGTCATTAATCAATCGATAATCTCAACCACTAAGATCTTCATTCTCAACCACCGATCGAGAAACTCAATCATAGCGATCGTGATCTTGATCATCAATCGAGCATTCGTACCACTTTTGAATGATATGGCCTCCCATAGATAGCACTCACAGTTCCACAACTACTTGATGTTTGACAATTTCCTTTTGAACATACTTGTCAGTGACCCTTGTCATAACAATTCTTTTTATACCTGTCATAACAACATCATCAGGAACAGGTATGTCATTAAATATGAAGAGAGAGTTGCTGTTCTCAACCGGCCTAAATTTGTAGCAAGCGCAAAGGTTAACGTAGTTAAATCTCAAGAAGCATTGGATTCGAGCAGAAGAAATATATCCACCTTGATTAGTATACTCACTGACAGAGCAGTCCGTCTTTCTTGCCGTTCATACATAATAGAGCTAAATCCCTGCCCATATTTTTTTTCAGATATGTAAAATATCACAAGGTTTTTGTTATCATAACCTTCTTGGCAGTTGTTAACAATGAAATAAACTCGTTCCATGGTAAGAATGTTGTCCACATCGGGTGCTTTTGCTGCATTTTTCTGAGAAAAACATCCTTCTGCAATTTTTAGGGATGCCTGACTTTTTCCTCTAGTCTTTGTAACACAGTATATGCCTCTTTAAGACTTTGCTTAATAAACTCTGTAATCGCATAACAAAGGCCCAGGGTACATCCTATTTGTTCTTTAGGATGGTGAGTTCCATGGACAAGGCGCTTCCCCCCAGCATTCATATTTTTAAACACTAAACAACTATAAGCCCAGAGGGGACCGCATCTGGCAACATAACTGGCCAAGTACTGTAGAATGTGAATGTTCATGGTACATACAACGTAGCCTTTAGGAGAACAAAATCTTGCAACACTGCGTCAGCCTCTTTTACGTCATTCGGACCAATAAAATCGGATGTCACCTTACTGCCCCCAGGAGAAGGGACCAGTTCAATAGATACAAAGGCTATAAGGTAGAATGCATTACTATAAGGAATAGTGTAATAACCAGTTTTTCAGTTCAGTAGTTTTCCAGTGTGTTAATTTAGTGCACGTGGATATCTACCCACGATATCATGAGGCTTGATGGCAAGCAGCCTATCGGAAAGAATTTTCATCCTACTAGCAGCTCCAATGAAATATGATCTGGTTTTGTCTTGTGTCAAGAGTGTCATCACGTACTTGACATATCCCAGTGAAACACAATGCATCCAGTCAACAGCAAAAGAAAACATTAGATCAAAGGGATAATTGAGCTTAGAAAAAACTAAGTGACCTTTAACACCCATGACTGCCTTTTTTTGTGAGGTAGTAGCGGCGTAGGACAATTGATCTTTATGATGTTGCTGTTCGTTTTCTTGGAATGGCCAGCAATGGTGTAGATTAGTAAGTCAATATCCTTTTCGCTCATTTTTGCAGAGGTCACAGGCGTATTTTGCATTGAAGCGCTTCATATTCATGAGGTCAGCATGTGCTGCCAGATCTGCTGTGACAACAAAAGGGAGACATCGAACATTGCTATGACCTTTAGCTTTATTCTTAAATGTCTATTCCCTTTTCATGAAGAGCGCTTAGTTTATCCATTAAGGGATGTTAATGTTACCATATTTGGATCATGTTTGTCACAGTATATACATGCTGGTATGATGTATTTCTTTTGAAGCAGTATTCCTTAGGAAGTTCATTAATCATAATATATACAGGCCATCAGTATTAACAGCAAATGAAATGTTAAACGTTCCAGTCAAAAATCCACCTGGCAAAGGAAAGTTGAAATAATCCAGTCCATGATAAATGTCAGGTATTTTCCCGCCCAGATAATTTTTCATTTGTTCTTCTTCTTTTCTAATGAATTTTCTGAATTCAGAGTCCTTGAAAAATTCCTTTAAAAATGTGTTAACTCCTTTGCCCGAACAGTGCAGCATTTTACAGTTGCCATGATTTGACAGTTTTAAGCAGCTGGCACAGTATCGTATTGCTGTGGGTTCAACATCCAAAGTAGTTTTTAAGAAAAACTTTCATGTCGTAAACTGATTTCAACACTTGTCCACAATAGTTGCCAAGTAGTATTGCAATAACGTGAAGAAGGTCTTGCCGGGCATTTTTGCTCAAATTGTGTTTCAGGACGAATGAAACAATCATTCTTCTGACCATTACTGCAAGGGCTCAGCTTCCCCTGATTCACTGGTCTGATCAATGCATTCCCTTTTAACATCTAATCAAATGTCGTACGTAACCTTGACCATCGCCCACATCAACATATGCACAGCGTGTACTTATGAGGTCTGCTGCGGTTTCTGTGGTTTTCTCTAAAGCCCTTCCTCGCGTGTAGTATCTCTTCAGATGCCACGATGGACTCCCTTGTTCACTGTATGGCACATATTTTCTCTTTTCCTCCTTAGTCGTCTTTCTGTAATAGTAGTTAAGCTGCCTTGATGGTTTTCTTGTTCAGCTCTGCTTAAACGAGGAACGCTGTCCACAGTTATCACAAGAACCTGGTTTAATTCCTTGCTTCCCTGTTTCCTCCACACGGTCATTACTGTCTTTTATTTTGGGCATACCTTCTCCAACAACTGTGTCCAAAGTAAAAAAAATTCAGGTGACCTTTCCATGGCTCCTTTATAGCTTAAAGTTTATGAGTAAGAATATTTTAACGAATACATCTACTCCCACATCAACTAGACGAATATACTCAAATGAGCGATTCTCGCAGTCTCTGTGACAGAAATCACAATGGCACTATTTTATGTTGTGGAATTCCCCAACAAGGAAAATAACAAGTCTCGAGAGCCGTAACTCATGAATAAAGAAATGTGAAGACGCTGACAATTTGTCTGAACTTGGAACAGTGGCAGTTAGATGGGACGTCGTAAATTTTTTCAGAAATCTGAAAGAAGAATACTATGATGGTGAATGTCTAATGCAAGGTATGAAGAAGGATTGTGTGCTGTTTATCAATCGTCTTAAAGCCAACAGAGAGCAAGCAGAAATAAACAAGAAGAGGGCAGAACGCAAAAGACACCAACAAAATTACTCAACTACGCCACAGTCCCATTTGAAGAAGGTAACAATGTCGCCAAAATCACTGAAAGAGTGATGAAGAAGCCTTGACCGGGAGAGCAGACTTCTTATTCAGCCAGAAAGCTTGACACCGTTAAATGCAGAAATAAATTAATGGTTCACAAACAGAACAAAGAACTACCCGCAGAAACCAAGACATTTGCACCAAGAAACTGCAAGCAATCATCTATGCCAGTCTCTGACTCAGAGGAATCATTTAGGGGCGACACAGGGTCAGAATCAAGCTCAGGCCAAGACGAGTACAAGCCACCAAAAAATAAGCCTACAAGAATTAAAAACCTGAAATCAACTGAGCAGCAACTACCAGTAAAAAACCAAAACAATGTTCCAAAGTCAAGAAATCCAGAAAAAAAACAAGTCCCAAAAGAGCCTCATTGAAGGAAATGCAGACCTGCAGTCCACAGCTATCGGTAAAGAACTTCATGAGCGAATAAACACAAAAGTGCGCTGTGTTTGATAGAAAATGCAAGTGTCAAAGTAACAAAATCAGAAGTAATTACCTTTACAAGCCTTAACGTTACACGTAATGGCATGGATGCAGGCATCATGGATGGTTTGGGAGGATTTCTATGTTTTATTCCCACAGCTTTGCTTGGGCTCGCGGGTGCTGATTGAATATTTTTGGCACTTGCCTTCAACAGATGAGGAAGGGCACTGCACTGTTAGAAATTCCAATCCCTTTGACTCTGCTTTGTTATTCGCTGTTCTTTTCTTGCCTACTCTCGCTCTAAACGCATCCTAATCCTGCTTTTTCCACTTGGGACATTTTGTAAAATCACCGATAGTGTTTGGCACATGGCATAAACACAATCACTATTGTAAAGTGCAATGTGGAATATCTAAAGTCGAAATGCCTGATGGGCTATGGCCCTCATGGGCCACGTGCAATTTTTTTAAATTTGTAAATAAAAGAAAAAATCGGCTTATTTTTATTTTATTTTTTATTTTTCCTTTTCATTTATCTCATTCTTTTTGCAAAATAATTACAGTCGGAAAATAAGACTAAATATATAAAATAAAAATAAAATTTAAAAGAAAGAAACGGAAAAATAAAGGGAAAAAAGAGAAAAAATAGGAAAGATATAAACAGCTCTATGGCCCTAATAGGCCACCATACTACCCGAAGTCATCAAGTTTAGAAACACGGAATCTTACATTGATGACACTAAGATATCTTTTTCGTTCATGTCAAAGGACATCGATTCATGTCTACGCAAAACACTAGTGGCACAAAAGAGCTGGCGTTCTTAGAAATTCTTAATGATCATTTTTTAACACAATTAAACTTAATCCCCACCTGTCATGATAGAGTGTAAGACCTCGTAATTACGAATGTGCCGGACCGTGTTCGCGTGCGTGAGGTGCTCAGTCCAAAAGAATCGGATGTCTCCACGGACCATGGCACGGTGTCTTTTGAATTTCACACCTCTACAAAAGCTACTCACAAAATAAAAAGAACAGGGTACGATTATCGTAATGGAGACTTTGACGGTCTTCGGGGAGCTCTTGAAGCCTTGAATTTACATCCAAAGCATCAAAACGCGTCGTACACTTTACCTTTCTATCGTCCGGTGCCATCTCGGCTATGCAACCCAAGTATGGTCGCCACAGTCCATTGGCTTACTAAAATGAGTTGAAAACGTGCAGCGCCGTGCAACAAAACTAATTTTGAAGCTCCCCTTCCGTTGCGATGTAACCTATAAGACCCGCCTCCAACTCACAAATCTGTTACCTACCTCATACTGGCATGAATTTTTGGATATAGTCTTTTTCTATAAAGCTGTTCATAACTTAGTTTTCATAGATAG
>OZ037777.1:18883176-18893176 GCA_964035525.1 Porites cylindrica
TTCTGTTCTTTTCTCGCGCTTGTCCTTGTGAACTGTGACACAGCGTATGTTTAAGATTAAATGTCCAAAGAGTGCTCGATGGGTTTGAATCTTTCTAACAGGTTATGGGCCCAGGACGTTAAACCAATGCTGTAAGTTACGTGATTGTTATTTTGCCGAAGCGAATGGCGGAGATGTCGTTGACAGAGATCACAAAGATCGAAAAGTTGAACGGGAGAAATTACCAGTCATGGAAGTACAACGTGAAGCTCGTTTTAATGGAGCGTGGTTTGTGGGGTTTCACTCAAGAAGGCCAAGAAACTCCTCCTGCAGCCGATGCATCTGCAGCTGTAAAGAATGCTTTTCGCCTTCGATCTGACAAAGCTTATTCGCTTATTGCGTTGAACGTGGAAAAGGATTTGCAAGTTCACATATCGTTGGTGACAGACGCGCTCGCTGGGTGGAAAATTTTGCAGAAGCAATTCGAATTTGTGTCAGTCACTCAGATTGTTCGTCTTAATCGCAAGTTTTTTGCAGCAAGTATGAAGGAAGGCGCAGATTTGATGCAACATTTGACTCACATGACTTCTGTAGTGGAACAATTACGAGAAATAAATGAAGAAATTTCATCAAAGAAATTTGCTACGGTCGTGTTAGGAAGTTTACCCGACTCGTACGATAATTTCTTGACAAGTTTAAACGCCCGAAGTGGCGATGATCTCGACTGGGAAAACGTAAAAGGACTGTTGATTGAAGAATATATGACGCGGACTGAGAAGAACGAGAAACAAGAATCTGATAATGCACTTTTAGTCAGTAGAGGAAAATCATCGTACCGCGGTAGTTTTCAACCTAGTGGTGGAGCTGGTGGCGGTCGCGGTCGAGATATCTCCAGAAATGCACGCATTGGCGAAAATGGCAGAAATGGCAATTAATCGCCAAAATCGCCAAACTATAAACAAAAATTCAAATGAGATGGCAAAGGGGCCCTTTGCCAAGTGGCGATTTTGGCGAAAATGGCGTATTTGGCCAAAATGGCAGAAATGGCAATTAATCGCCAAAATCGCCAAACTATATAATAAACAAAAATTCAAATGAGATGGCAAAGGGGCCCTTTGGAAAGTGGCGATTATGGCGAAAATGGCGTATTTGGCGAAAATGGCAGAAATGGTGCTTAATCGCCAAAATCGCCAAACTGTAAATAAAAATTCAAATGAGATGGCAAAGGGGCCCTTTGCCAAGTGGCGATTTTGGCGAAAATGGCAGAAATGGCAATTAATCGCCAAAATCGCCAAACTATATAATAAACAAAAATTCAAATGAGATGGCAAAGGGGCCCTTTGGAAAGTGGCGATGTCGGCGAAAATGGCGTATTTGGCGAAAATGGCAGAAATGGCGCTTAATCGCCAAAATCGCCAAACTGTAAACAAAAATTCAAATGAGATGGCAAAGGGGTCCTTTGGAAAGTGGCGATGTCGGCGGAAATGGCGTATTTGGCGAAAATGGCAGAAATGGCAATTAATCGCCAAAATCACCAAACTATATAATAAACAAAAATTCAAATGAGATGGCAAAGGGGCCCTTTGGAAAGTGGCGATTTTGGTGAAAATGGCGTATTTGGCGAAAATGGCAGAAATGGTAATTAATCGCCAAAATCACCAAACTGTAAACAAAAACTCAAATGAGATGGCAAAGGGGCCCTTTGGAAAGTGGCGATTTCTGCGAAAATGGCATATTTGGCGAAAATGGCAGAAAAGGCAATTAATCGCCAAAATCGCAAAACTATAAACAAAATTCAATGAGACGGCAAAGGGGCCCTTTGCAAAGTGGCAACATTAGCGAAATTGGTGTATTTGACGAAAATGGCAGAAATGGCGCTCAATCGCCAAAATCCCCAAACTGTCAACAAAAATTCAAATGAGATGGGAAAGGGGCCCTTCGGAAAGTGGCGATTTCGGCGAAAATGCCAGAAATGGCGATTAATCGCCAAACACGCCAAACTGTAAACAAAAATTCAAACACGATGGCAAAGGGGCCCTTTGGAAAGTGGCGATATTGGCGAAAATGGCGGAAATGGCGATTAATCGCTGAAATCGCCAAATTATAAACAAAAATGCAAATGAGATGCCAAAGGGGCCCTTTGGAAAGTGACGATTTTGGCGAAAATGGCGTGCACTAATCTTGTATCTTTTCATCAGCCACAAATAAAAAAAAAATTAGAGTCCATGTTGGCCTCGTTCTTAAAACGTGTTTTGGCAGAAATGGCAATTACTTGATGAAATACCTAATTTGTCAAGACAAATTGAAATGACATAGCAAAGGGTCCCTTTTGAAATGGCTATTAATTGCCAAATAGTTAACCACATATTAATATAAAAATGTTTCCAATAGTATAATTGTATACTAATAATGACAACGCTACTGTAACTTAAGTGTCATTAATCTGTTTTTAATGCTTTTACCTTTAATTGATAACCTCTTGTGATTTGAAATTCGTCCCAGACAAGAGTGTTTGGTCGGGAATTACCACTTATAACTAATTTCTTGCTCAATTCAAATCGAATGGCCAACGAGTTGTATTCGATTATCAGTAAATGGTAATCTTCGTAATGTTCATGGCAACTTTCTTACCAAAAACTCCAAGATAGGTACCCTTAATTTTCCAGGCTTGTAGGCATTGTTTGAATAGCGACAGTTCAAAATTATTTGTTATGAGGAATCCAGGTTGATTCTTGGCTACGCATTCAGATAATTAGATGGTCCGTATTGCCTTGTATATCCATCCTGTTTGTTATAATGGCGTTCAATCGTACAAGTATATATAAACGAGCTGGTTTATTGCAGTTTCTCAGAACATGAACGTGTAAGGTTTAGTAGTTGTTATATAGACGCGGCGGCCATTTTGAAATAGTCGATTTTGGATAAGTACTTTATGTAAGTGGAAACGATTAGTTTCATTCCCACCTCATAAAGCAATAATGGGACACATTTTTTAAGAACGAGACAAACATGTACACTCTCTTTTTATATATCTAGGTTGATGAAAAGATACAGAATTAGTTTGAATGGGATATGTTTTATGAAAGAGACAAACAAGTTATTACTTTGATCCAATGTTTATGTTCAATAAATGCGGTGAAATATTGGGCACAAGTGACATTTCGTGCAGGTTTACATAAAGTGGAAATAAGCGAATTCACACATTTCAAAATGGCGCATGCAAGCTGCTGGACATTTCGGCTTTCATTACTTTTAGGGGACGGTTTCTCTAAAGAGCAAAACAAGTAAGTGCGAGAAGAAAGTGAAGAGTTTAAAACGACGGAAGAAGATAATGTGTATAGTGGAGAACCAAAAAAGAATGAAGGGCACACAATGGTTATCGTGAAAGCATCTTTTAGCCAGGAACCATGCGTTTCGCAATCGCTGTTGATTTAAGGCTGCCTCACAATTTAATGGCACCAATGTGAAGAGAATTGTAACCAGTGAGGATTGTTAAGGTCTACATCGAACCTCAAAAGTTAGAGTGTCCATGGCAAGGAATTATTATGATTTCAAGGACTTGGTAGTTCTCTCCTCGAGTAATTAGTGGACTTGTAAGTCTTTGAAATGAATGAACCATACAAAAGCAAATGATGATAGTGTGATATTTCAGCGCATCACATCACTTTTGGTAAGTCAAGCGACATCGAAAGTAAGGAAATGTTTACTTAACCTGTGAAGTACATGGCACAAATACATATTAGCTTAACTGAAACGTCTTCCATTTGTTGTTTTCAGATATATTTGATTCACTTGTATTTAATAAAATAATGTTGTTTGACAGTTAGGTAAAGCTGTTTTGTCATATATTTGATTCAGTTGTATTTGATAAGTGTTGCCTCACAGTTACTGGGGCCTCTTATTAGGCAAGTAATTTGAACTTTTTTTTAGTACTGTTGCCTCACAGTTATAAGGATCTCTTTAGTTATCCACTTTGAAGGGGCCTCTTTTGGCATCCAATTTGAATATTTTGCCTCATATCGCCATTTTCTCCAAAATCGCCAGCCTCCAAGGGGCCACTTTTGGCATCCAATTCAAATCGCCAGCAGCTGGCGATTTTTCGCCAGTTTCGCCATTTTCGCCATTGCATGCATTTCTGGACATAAGTGTCGCAGTCGCGGTCGCGATGGCTGATTTCAGAATTTTAACTTCAATGCTCAGTCCAGCCACGATGATCCTGATAAACACAGAGGCGTTAAGTGCTTCAAGTGCAACCAGGATGGACATATTGTAAAGAACTGTCCGTACAACAACAAACAGAACACTGGTGAAAGAGAAAGTTCCAATATGGCCGAACTCGAAGGAATTGCACTAATCTCAAGCACGATGAATCAGTCAAATGAATGGTTTATTGACTCAGCAGTGACAAAGCACATGACGAACAACAAAAGCATTTTAGAGAACTATGTTCAGTACCAATAACAAAAAAGTATTTACCTGAGAGACAGCACAATTCTTGCACATGGCGAAGGAAAAGTCAAACTCCCAACAGTAAACAGAACCTGTGAAATTGTCCTTGACTTGCATCAAGTGTTGTTTGTACCAAAACTGACCAAGAACTTATTACTTTCGGTACCTGCAATGGCATCGATGGGAGCAGAAATTTACTTTGACAAGGATAAATGTTTAGTACGGAAGAATAGCCAATAATTTGTTATTGGAAGTCTATTGCATGACAAGCTGTACATAGTCAATTCTGCCGAGTACGCTCAAGTTTCAACAGCAAATAGTGCACCATCACCTGCCGTTTGGCACCTCAGGTTGGGTCATCTCAATTAAACCTATATGAATCAGTTGATGAAGAAACAAATGGTTGATGGCCTGAACTATGATGTTGACACACAATCCCAGAAAGAATGTGAAGCATATGTTCTTGGCAAAATGCAGAAGAAGCCCTTTCCAAAACAGAGCCAACACAGGGCAACCAGACCATATGAGATTGTACACAGTGATGTATGTGGCCCAATGCAAGTGGAATCAAAAGGTGGCAGTAAATATATGCTGACATTCACAGATGATTTTTCACGATATACCACTGCCTACTTCATTAAATCCAACAGTGAAGTGCTTTCAAAATTCATGGAATATGTAAATTCTGTTGAGAAACATTCTGGTCATCAGATTATGAAGCTGAACATTCTCGCAGAGGAAGATGTCAAAGTCCTCAGAAGTGACAAAGGAGGAGAGTACACTTCTGACAAGTTCACTAAATTCTGTGCAGACAAGGGAATCTTGCACGAGTTCACTGTTCCATACTGTCCACAGCAAAATGGTGTTGCTGAACGATTGAATTGCACAATAATGGAGGGAGCAAGATCGATCCTCTACCAAGCCAAATTACCGCTGGATTTTTGGGCAGAAGCCTGCACCACAGCAGTTTACCTTCACAATCGAACTCCAACAGCAGTGTTGAAAGACGAAACTCCATTTCAGCGTTTGTTTGGAAGACCAGACATTTCTAATCTGAGAGTCTGGCTGTGTGAGTTATGTACATGTTCCAGATAGTCAGCGCAGAAAGCTGGTTGCTAAGGCCCACAGAGAAATTTTTGCTGGATATCCTCCTGGTGTTAAGGGTTACAGGTTGTATGATTTGGAGAAGAAGAAGTTTATTGTAAGTCGAAATGTTCAATTCTTTGAAGAGAACTTTGATCATTCTGACGAGAAGGTCAAATCAGATGATGCTGGCCAAGCAGATTGGAAGTTCATTTACCCAGATATGAACCAAGAAAATGAAAGTGTTCCCGTACCTCTCTTACCTGAAGCTCCTCAAGTTCAAGACAATGTTAAACCTCCAGTTCAAGAGTATGTTGAACCCGCACCTGTGCAAAATGTTGAAACAGTGAGAGCACTGCCCAGAGAGAGCTTGAGTGAAGAACCAGTTAGAAGAACATATGAAGATGCATTTATGGAAGAAGTCCGAAACTTAGGACCAGTGAGGCAGCGAAGAATGCCTAGCAGATTCCAAGATTATGATTGCCTATTTGTTGACTCAGAAGTTGACGATCCAGGCACAGTTCATGAAGCATTGAATGGTAAACATTCGGACCAGTGGAAAGAAGTCATGAAATCTGAATACTCATCTTTAATAAAGAATGATACATGGGAACTAGTACCTCCACCTGAAGGAAAGAACATTGTTGGATCTCGCTGGGTCTTGAAAGTCAAGCGTAATGAAGATGGTTCCATAGATCGTTTTAAGGCCAGACTTGTTGCGCAAGGTTATTCCCAAGTCAGAGGTGTAGATTATGAAGAAGTATTTTCACCAGTGGCTCGTTATACGTCTGTGAGATTGTTACTTGCCCTAGCTAACGCACAAGATTTGGAGATACACCAAATGAATGTAAAAAATGCCTTTTTGAACGGTTCATTGGACTGTGAAATTTACATGTCACAACCAGAAGGATTTGTTGATCCTGACAGACTAAATCATGTTTGGAAACTAAAGAAGAGCATTTATGGACTTAAACAGTCAGCTCGTTGTTGGAACACTACTCTGGATGAGTATTTGAAATCAGTTGGCTATTGCAAAAGCAAGGCTGATGAATGTATTTATGTGAAGTCTGTGAAGGACGCTAATGGTCACATCAGCTTCGTGATACTTGGTGTGTATGTCGATGACATAATTCCAGTTTCAAACGACCCTGCAATGCTGAAAGCAGAGAAAGCTGCATTATGTGAAAGATTTGAGATGATTGATCAGGGAGAGATTCATTATCTTCTTGGTTTGTCAATCAAGCGAGACAGAGAGTCGAGAACATTAACAATAAGTCAACTCAACTACACAGAGAAAGTGCTAAGGAAGTTTGGAATGGAAAACTGCAAACCTGTCTCTACTCCACTTGAGCTTGGAAGAAAGTGTCAGCAGTTATCTTCAAGTGATGAGCCCTTTGATATTCAGACCTATCAACAGGCAATTGGATGTTTGACCTACATGTCAACAGCAACCAGACCGAATATCGCTGCAGCAGTTGGAGTCTTGTCTCAGTATATGTCAAAGCCCAGCAAAGACCACTGGATGGGTGTGAAACGTGTTCTACGATACCTCAAAGGAACTTTGAATTATGGCCTGAAATTCTCTGTTCATGGAGAGCAAACAGAATTAAATGGCTACAGTGATGCGGATTGGGCAGGAAATGTTGTCACTCGTAGATCAACATCAGGCTATGTATTTCAGTTTGGAAATGGTACCATCAGTTGGTCCAGCAGGAAACAACCCACAGTTGCTAAGTTCTCGACTGAAGCGGAGTATGTTGCTTTGAGTTCAGCTACTCAAGAAGCTATATGGCTACGTCGTCTAATGAAAGACTTTGGAAAACAGATGGATGCGCCGACTACCATCTATGAAGACAACCAAGGAGCCATTGAGCTGGCAAAGAATGCCAAATACCATAGCAGAACTAAGCACATTGACATTTGTCATCATTTTGTTCGAGAAAGAGTTGTTTCTAATGAAATTAGAGTGATTTATTGTTGTACTGAGGACATGGTAGCAGACATTATGACAAAGGGACTTCCAAAACCTACTTTTGAGAAACTGAGAGATTTATTAGGCGTGCATGATGTTGTGTGAGGATGATTATTTAGCTCTATGATTCTAGACAAAGTATTATTTTTGCTGAACAGCATAATCATCAAGTGGGAGTGTTAGAATTATGATAATTTATGCTGTTTAATGAACGTTTCTCATTGGCTAATTTTTGACATGTGGTTTTTGATATATTAGTACTGTTCTGTTCTTTTCTCACGCTCGTCCTTGTGAACTGTGACACAGCGTATGTTTAAGATTAAATGTCCAAAGAGTGCTCGATGGGTTTGAATCTTTCTAACAAAAAATATATATACATTATACAAAAAATGAAAGTTAAAAATCTAAGGTCTAAAAATACTAAGATAAAATTTAAAAAAAAAACCTCTAAAAAGCCAGTATAGGAGCTCACAATTGTCTTCCCAATGATATTAGAAATGATATTAGAAACTCTGCCTCTATTGAGGTTTTTAAAAGGAGTGCCAGGCTTGAGATAATCAGTAGGCGGAAACAGAAAATTTACCAATAGTTTGTTGATCTTTGTAATTAGTTGTTTTTATAATTTTTTATAACTGTAGTTGTGGCATTCAAATTTAATTGCCTTTCATTCCTATTTCGCACTTTATACTTTGTAAATACCCGGTAATCTTGTGAATAATTATGAAAAACCCAGTGGGGAGAATTAATAAAATGTATTGTATTGAATTGTATTGTATAGGCCGTACTAATTAGGGGGCGTTCAGTAATTTCATTGGCTTTTCTGGAAGGCAGTTTTTCTTGTCTCCTCCCCATCCCTCTTCTGCCCCTTCTTCCTTAATCTTTTTTTTTTTGGCCTTTGAGATGGCGGCTGTGATCAATGTACCTCTTACTTGCCATTAAAAACACCTGCTCTGCCTCTGCAGGCTAAACGTCTTCTTCCACCACGCCATATTAAAAGGTAATCATTGCTGGTATAATTCTTTTTGCTCCCTCAGACTACAAGATCACACCAAGTTCTCTCTGCAACAAATACTTGTTGTTAAATTTGACACTAAACTGATGGCTCTTCTTAACGATGCCATCTTTGTTACAAATCCTTTGTCTTACTAGCGCAATCTTTACCTCAGCCAGCCCTAGGGGGTTCTAACCGCTTTGAACAGTGACAAGTCCATCACGTAAGACCCCTAAATATGATTATCCATGGCTTTTAGAAACTAAAAATCCAAAGGTTTCGACTTCCAGTCCTTTGTGACCATCTTTTTTCCATGTTGTCTGCGTACTGAGAAATGGTACGTTTCATGGTTTTTGTTTGCACACCTTGACTTAAACCTGAAACGTCTTTATGTGTTCACGCCACTCTGCATCATTTGGATACTGATTTTCCTTAAAATCTATGATCAAACCACTCCTGGTTGTTAGACTTTCCTCTTGTCAATTTTTTGTAGGAAGCCACAACACAAAGTCCTAACATAAACAACATCACTATCAGGTTTAGATACTTCAAGATCATGCACAAATAACAATAATCTTAAACCTCTTGAATCTGACGTTCCTGCAATGGCATTTACAGACAGGGATTTCTAGTAGTTTGCCACATTCCTTAAGGTGATATAGGGTATCGGTCAGTACACAAATAGTGAAAGGGCTAGGTAATTACTATTAAACATTGAATCATCACGAAACTGGTGGAAACCATGGGCCACAGTATCCAACAGGCTTTCCTGCAGTTGGCCTAACAGTACTATGGCCAATCGTCAAGCCTTTTTAAAAGTCAGCGACTAAAGTAGTTAAACACGTCCTAAAAACCCCACTCGACAGCTACTCAAGCTTTCTTCACGTGTTGCAAACTTACTGCATGACTGTTTGATTTGCACCTTTAGGTCCTAACTGGCTGTGCACTTGCACCAATGGTAGTAACCCTGAACATGCCAACATCCCACTATCATGCCTTCTACTTTCGTTAGGTCTATTCATGATTACCATCAAACCATTTGAGACCACAACACTAAATTTTTGGGGTGCGAACCCTCTTATGGCCATAGTAAATAGCTCATTGATTTGTTCCTAGCCTGCACACTGGCCATAGAGTCCCATGAATAAAACTCTAATAATTGTGTAGAGCATCACTTTTCTGATATACTGCCTATCCATATTTCTCTTTCTTGCCAGGGAAAGCCAAGTTTGGTAAAAAGTGCAGGAAATGATTGTATTGATCGTAGACAATATCCATTGTATGGTTTGACACTATACTTATTTGCGGGACAGCTCTGCCAAACCTCACTGATAAATTTGATGTACAACCAGGGATAAGCACACCACTTCAACGACATACAAAGGGCTTCAACATTACATGCATGTTGAAAACGAATAAATGTCTAGTAGTCTGTAGATGTCATTGTTACAAAAACGAAATTTGCTATAACAGTGTATTTAAATCAAAATTGCCATATAGGGGACTTCCAGATTTTTTTACTTGTT
>OZ037777.1:18900676-18978176 GCA_964035525.1 Porites cylindrica
TCATGATAAGTACAGCTAGGTATACCTTAGCAGTTTTGGAGTTATTTGCTTGTTTTTCCTTAAGCTCTGTTAATTGATCCAGTGTAAGGAGGGGTACACTTGGGGCCGTTTCCACCTGGGCACCTACAACATTTTCAAGAGTGGAAATATTACCCCCCTCTTGACAAACAGCTTGAAGAACTGCTATATTTTGCTTTATTTCTTTTAACTCATTTATAATAAACTGTTGATTGGGTAGAACCAATGTCAGAGTATTGAGAACATTCGTTTGAAATTCACATCCAGTGAGTTGAGGTATGCTGGGCTGAGGGGGGAAGGGGGGACACAAGACAAACCACGAGACCCCTGACAATCTTCTCTTAAGTGAGCACCCCCGGGAGAGTGTTTACTCATATTGAGGATACTCATATTGGAGTGCATGTGGGCTGTAGTAGCCGGATCAAGGGTGGTGTATGTTGGAGCAGTGCGAACCAGTACACTTGCTGTTGAAGATTCACTACTTGAAGCTATGAAACTATTTAAATAATTATTTAAGAGGTTTGAACTTGAAATCCGTAAAACAGTGCTCAATACATAAAGTAGAGCGAGTATACGTATGGTTGACGGAAGAAAACAAGTAACTACATAAGTATCCCTACAAGCCTGTTTCGTGGTTGCCCACTCATCAGGGGATTTTAATGAGAATAACTTTACCATTACTTATATACTAGACTGATTTACATAATTTATTCAGTGCGAGGTTCGTTACATCAGTTGTTGCGCAAGAGGGCTTTGTTTCTGTGGCGGCAGGAAGACACGAGTTCATTACGTTCGTTAAGTGTAGAGAGTTCAGGTCGGCAGATGATAAGGAATTTTTCTTTAAGACATAAGTTGCATCGTTTGCTTGAGCTGTTGTATGGCAGGTGTGAAGATAGAATGCGCCAGGCGATAGAGTAGTTGATGTTGTTTTCTTTAAGAGTCCAGACGTGTTTGCTGAGTTCAGTGGAGTTTCTGTTCTTTGCGTGACGGAATGATGACATGTGGTTGCTGTATCTTGTTTTGAAGTCGTTCGCAGTAAGCCCGATGTACGTTTCTGTCGTGTTGGTGTCTTTTCGTGTGACAGTAGCTTGGTAGATGACAGCAGGCTGAAGGCAGTTCCCGTTGAGCGGGCATGAGTTCTTTTGTCGGCAGTTGCATTTCTTGTTGTTGTTGTTGATGATGGTGGGGGCGGAGTCGGCGGCAGCGGTGGTAGCATTAGTCTTAGCATGGGCAGTCAAGATTCGTTTGTTGTGGTTGTCGATGATTTGTTTTGCGTTGTTCATGCAGCTGTAACTGATCTTGATGGTGTTTCTGTTAAAGATTTTTCGTAGCTTGTGGTCCTTGGGGAAGTGCTTGTCTATTAAGGCGAGGAATTTACGTCCAATGTTGGTACTGGTGTTCTTGCTAAAGGGTGGGTTGTACCGCAGGATGTTATTGCGTCGTCGGTTTTTCGGTTTGCGTGTATGGGTGGGTTCGTAGTGAAGCGTGCAGCTGTATCCACTGTTGTCGAGTGCTTTCTGGTAGGCGGGCGCGGCTTGGTCGAAGGAGGCTTTGTCGGATGAGAGAGATGATAAGCGTCTGCTGATACCTGCGGGAATGTTTTTTGTAGTGATTGGTGGATGGTTGCTCTCGTGGTGGACGTATTGTAATGTAGTGTTAGGCTTTGTATACGGCTGGAAGGTGTTACGGCTAAGGTTGAATGTGACGTCTAGGAAGTTGATTAGCAGAAACACCATCAAGATCAGTTACAGCTGCATGAACAACGCAAAACAAATCATCGACAACCACAACAAACGAATCTTGACTGCCCATGCTAAGACTAATGCTACCACCGCTGCCGCCGACTCCGCCCCCACCATCATCAACAACAACAACAAGAAATGCAACTGCCGACAAAAGAACTCATGCCCGCTCAACGGGAACTGCCTTCAGCCTGCTGTCATCTACCAAGCTACTGTCACACGAAAAGACACCAACACGACAGAAACGTACATCGGGCTTACTGCGAACGACTTCAAAACAAGATACAGCAACCACATGTCATCATTCCGTCACGCAAAGAACAAAAACTCCACTGAACTCAGCAAACACGTCTGGACTCTTAAAGAAAACAACATCAACTACTCTATCGCCTGGCGCATTCTATCTTCACACCTGCCGTACAACAGCTCAAGCAAACGATGCAACTTATGTCTTAAAGAAAAATTCCTTATCATCTGCCGACCTGAACTCTCTACACTTAACAAACGTAATGAACTCGTGTCTTCCTGCCGCCACAGAAACAAAGCCCTCTTGCGCAACAACTGATGTAACGAACCTCGCACTGAATAAATTATATAAATCAGTCTAGTATATAAGTAATGGTAAAGTTATTCTCATTAAAATCCCCTGATGAGTGGGCAACCACGAAACAGGCTTGTAGGGATACTTATGTAGTTACTTGTTTTCTTCTGTCAACCATACGTAAATAATTATTTACATCGCCAGTTCCTAAGTCAGAGATCAAGTCTTTACCAAACTCAGGTGACACGGGAACATCTAACAAGTTGTTATATGATGGCGTCTTACCTTCCACTGATGTTGAAGAGAGTGGGGTTTCTTCACCTTTCTTTCTGTTGGCTGATTCCTCTTCTTTAGGAGGCAGGTTTTCCCCACTGCAAGACGGCCGTAATGATAATGACTTGTTGCCTGTTGGCTGGCTGCGCTGACTGGTTTATTTTTTTGTTCCTGGGGGGGTCTTAACGATGTTTGCTTTGAGCAAACTCTTGTTGTACCACATTTGCAGCACGTTTCTGCTTAGCTTCTTTGGTGTATGTCAGTTCCTCGTCTGCCATTTCAATGGGCTGTGTGCCCAGAGACTTTCTAGCATCTTCTAATTCAAGTGTGGTATCTGAAGCAGAATTAGGTATTTCAGTATTAGTGCTTATAGTGATATCCGTGACTAAAATGGATTCTTGAAACCAGGAACTAAACTGAATCACTTGATAAACGCCCTGATTTGTTCTCAGAAAGGCTGTTATTTACCCTTACAAATCCGTTTTTGAGACAGCAAAATTGATAAGACCAACTGTCTGCAATATAGTGCTCAACATTATTTCTACTAATTATTCACTCCAAATTTTAGTTTTTAACCCCCAAATCCAATTTTCTCCAAGTGTACATAATTTTCAACCCCCCCCCCCAAATTTTATACAGCAAAACATTCGAAAAGTCATCCTGCAAAAAATCTCAATCATTGAGCCAAGGACTCCAAACATATTGAGTCATTTTTGATTTAATGAAATCTCAGCTAGATATTTGAGACAAAAAGGGCGAAAATAAACAAAAAACAAGTAAATCACTAAAACTATGGTTTTATTCAAGCTTACAATTTCAAGAAACTAAGCATTTTCTACCATGGCGATATTTGTAGAAAACCGGTCAAACTGCCATAAGATATTAATAATAATAATAATAATAATAATAATAATAATAATACTTATATAGCACCGATATCAATATTGCTATTTTCAGCAGTGCTTAAAAATGAGTGAATTTGAATTTGAATTTGATTTAACCTAGGTGGATATTCAATTTCCTTTGTTTCCTAGTCCTAACTCATGAATAATTAGGGCTAGGAGACAAAGGAAATTGAGAATCAACCTAGGTTAAAAAAATTTAACCTGAAATCAAATTTGACCTGTAACAGTATATACACTACTGTTGTACAACAAAAGCTTCTATTTTTTAGACTTTTAGCAAATGTCCCTCTCTCATACCAGCTGATGACAACCAACAACTTCAAAAGTCTTCTTATTTAAGCTCTACAAAAACACCTTAATATACTACATGTATTCACTTACCTGATCAACTGCAACAGGGAAGCCTGATAACAAATTTCCACAGCATTGTAAGATTGTCATCAACTCTATAAAAAGGAAGAAGGTTGTTTTATTTCACTAATAAGGTGTGCACCAAGCCATATAAGGTTTTCCATGTTGTGCCAAAATAATTTTGGGCATAAAAGTGAAGAATAAAGTATTTTGCTGAAATAAGAGTGCAACTTTGACCCTTTGCCAAAATTAAAGGATTTCCATTTGAGGCACCGGCTCGGATACCACATTAATTTTATGACCACACATGGTTACAAATTTACAGAAGCATGACTTATAACATTTCAAATTTTCTGCTGCCTCCTCAGCAATCAAACAAGGAAAATGATGCAAAAAAGCAATATTACATTGTACGTCAAGTGGTAGTATAAAGGGCTACCATAATACTGGGGGCCATTTGATAAGCATAATGTGCACCAGACGTAGCTAACCAATAAACCAACAGTTCATCAAAATCATCAGTAATCAGTATTAATCTATCATAGATTGACATCCATTTTCCATGTTAATTGATATAAATTCATAATGACATATAGTGGTGACTTCGATTAGTATTAATTTGGATAGATTGATTTTTGAACACGACATCCGTATGGTATTACTGAGTCATTCCACACTAAAGAGTACAGTCCTTTCGATTGATAAAGTATGTACTAAAATAACAAAAACATTAACAGGAACAAATATCATTGCTCTCGTTTTGTTTTTTAGCTTAAGCGCAGTTCATGATAAAGTAAGAAACTGCTTGGAAAGTGGCACTGTGCAACCCTCTTTTCTCTCTATAGCAACTCCAAAGCATGAACAAATGAAGCACAATAAAATCATTATTGATAAACAACAAAATCAGTATTCTTAATATTTCAATGAGTTGCATCACGAAAGAAACGTAAGAATAACTCGTAAAGTAAACAAGAAATAAAAAGTATTCTCAATATTTAGTATCACAACAGTAACATCAGTAAAACCGAAGAAACAAACACCTGGAGTAGTTGCTGAAGTCAAAAATAAGATGTGTTTATATACACTCGTAGACTTTAATCAACTAATCAGGGATTGCCATTGGTTGATTCTTGGTCACACAGTCCTGGCTGAAATCAAATGTATCCCGATTGCGATACATATGAGCCATTGTACCCCGCTCAGGATACATTACAGCACGTTGTCATCACATTGATTACAGTGGCCTGACAGATGGTAGGAAACGAACTGCCAATTTCCATTTCTTGAATGAACACAACCCAACTGAACAACACAAACATGAAGGTTCAGGCTAAAATCAAAAGCAACGATTTTCAAAGTTATCCTAGAAGAGAAACAGCAGCTGGTGGAGGAAAAAGATGCAGATAATATGAGGAAAATACTTTATAAATCATTAATTCAGTGGTTTTGAGAATTAATTTTGTTTTCATATAAGTACCGAGTCCACTGTTTTGATCCACTCAGGTTATTCTTTTGCTGCTTTTCAATTGAAGTTAAAGTATAGCTAGAAAACTAACAAAACACTTAATGTCAGGTCCCTTGGGAAACCAATCAGTTTTGTTTTGCCTCAAGTACTGATGATTCCCTTGACTTCCTCTCTGGAAATAGGACTCTTGGGAAAACAAAACTAATTGTTTCCCTCGAGATATGACATTAAGTGTATATTGTGCTGCATCCGATTTTTGTCAGTGTTATTTACCGAACAGCAACTTCATGGTTAGAATATCAGAATTAATACTCTTCAAGATCATTGCTTGTTAATGATTACTATTGATTGTTACATTAAATAATTTTTCCTACGACTTGAATGAATTTCTGTTGATTCCCAATGTCAAGCAATAACAATCCATTGATTATATCAGTTGATATCAATTATATCGAGTGAGTTCCGATATCGATTTCTATCGATTAGCTACGCCGGGTGTGGATAACCCTGACCCAATTGAAATTCTAAAAACGTTGCCCTGAGTGATTAGACTGGTTACAGTCATTTACCGAAAAAACACATGGTAGCTCAAATTCACAATTCTACGTCCTAAATAACCTGCCAATAACTTAACCACCTCAAAAAGTGAAGCAAATGTTAAAGTTAAACGGCGCGGTCAGACGTCGCAGATATTTTGCGGATGTCCTTCCGGTTTGGCTTCGAGTTAGCCTCGAACGAACCCCAAAGGACGTCTGCGGGGAGGCTATCTTCGAGTGGGAAAAGAATCTTTACAGATTGTTTACAATTATACGTCAATTTCCATTCTTCTCTCTTAATAATAAGCTTCATTTAACTGGTTTAAAGAGTGAAAATAACAGCCTATTTTTAGAAGCACTAGAAGTTAATTGGTTCATATGATCACTTAGTTTTCATTTCTTCCCTGATCGATCGACCGCGTTAAGATTTCTTGGAGTGTCAATAGTTCTAAATCCTCCAGGGTACAATAAATTTAACGAAAATTATTCTCATACTCACTTTAGGCGAAGCAAAGCGTTTGTCAAGTTGCAAACGTGCACAATCTGCAACGAGTGTGTAAGAATACAGCTGAAATCGATTTGTGGTAAGTGACATGCGTGACCACAGCCAAAATGCTAGGAACCAGACCTCGGGAAGGGGGGACTTCCGGAACTTCCGGAGCGCTCACTGATCAGAATTTTCGGTAAATTCTAGACAGAGGCGGGGCGTAAGAAAGGTTTCCATACCGCAAAACCGCACAGAAATACCTATAAACGACCCTATAAACACCACACAGAATAACATAAGAAAACCGCAAACCGCATTGAAATTACGCGAAAATTTCTAGAGTCTGTAAAATGACGAAACGGACGGCGGATTGGCGAAAAATAGTTAATGAATAAAAACTAAATAAATAATAACTGAATAAAATATTAAATAATAAATGAGTAAAATACAGAAGAAATAATGTTCGTTGCAGATTTATGTTGTAAAAATACAATTTGTAACTTTTCAAGGGATCTCAAAGAAAACAACTATTACAGAATTACAGAGGAAAGTTAAAATGCCAAAATGGAGAAGGTACATTTGTCAGTACGATGACTTTCTTCTGACAAGTATGTGAGAAGAAAGTAATAATTCAACAATTCCGTTATTTACCCTCGGCAGTATTTACAGCACTTGTGCTATTGGGGCCGAGCAAATACCTGAAACAAACAATTCAAATTGAGCTTAACAGGGTTAAGAATTCCATCTGGGTGGAGGCAAACCAGCTGGCTATTTACAAGCATGGACGAGGATTTGAACTCAGGACTACCGTGAACAAATCCAGTTAGCGGTCAGAACGGGACTTGAACTCGGGACCTCCGCATTGCAAGTCCGGTGCTCTAACCACTCGGCCACCCTGCCTCCTCCAGGAAGAGAGTTATAGTTCTTAATGGTACCGTAAAAACCTGACTTTTTCCCTGAATTCTAACTTTGAATTAACTTTCGAACTTGTTGGCGCTTTACCCGTTAATCATAATGAAAGACCAGTAAGTAAGGTAAGTAAGTAAAAGCTTTATTAATGTGTCAATGTATTCAGTTTTTACAACTAATTGGGGACACAAAAATAAAAATTATTTACAAATAAGAAATAATAATAATAATGTGTACACAAGTAAAATATGTAGTATGTATAAATTGTATAATAAAACAACAGGTTCATGAAAGGTAGTCTCTAAGAATTGCAAAGGTTACAGCAGCTATTGTTGTTGTTTAAGAGTGACGTTGGGTCTTTTTTCCTGATGTTCTTTTTGAAAGATTCAATATTCGAGGAGCCTTTCAATTTAATATCTAGTTTCGACCATATATGAGGTCCTTGATATCTAAGTAAGAGAATGCTTTCCATAGTTAATAGTGTTAAAAGTCGGAATATCGAAATCACTGTTTCTTAGAGAATAACTAGTGCTTTTCCCCTTGAATAGTTCGTTAACAATACTCGGTGCGAGGCCATATTTTACTTTGTACACTAATATAGCGATATCCTGTAGTCTTCGATTTAGTAGTGAAGGTAGCTCTGCACGAACCTGAAGGTTTTCGTATGATTGTGAACGGGAGTTAAATACCGCTCTAAGTGCGCGTTCATGAATCCGCTCTATTTTTCTACTGTCAGAAGATCTGCAGTTATGCCATACCAGATGGCAATACGTTAAGTGAGGCAGGGTGGATCATTTGTAGATTATCTGTTTGGCATTGCATGGTATCAAATTTCGCAGTCTCAATAAGACACCAACTTTTTGACTGGCTTTTATGCAAATGTTACTGATATGGCTGGTGAAATTAAGCTTGTCATCTATTTCAACTGCAAGTAATTTGATTTGCGAAGTGTTGGCAATGATCTGATCTTCAATCTGCAGGGCCTCGGTCTGTTTATCTGAGTGAATGTTTCTTGGATTGATAGTGAGACATTGAAACTTCTCTGTGTTGGCAAGTAGAAAGTTATCCCTGTACCATGACATGGCTAACTTTCCTTGATATTGTAGCCCGGAAGATGCGATGTTGTAGTCCGACCCTGTTAAACATAGCTGATGGTCTTCAGCATACATGAAAAGGTTTGTGTTTTTAACCAACCTGGTCATGTCATTCTGGAAAAAGTTCCATAAAAATGGACCAAATGAAGATCCCTGAGGACAACCACGAGACAATTTAGACCATTCACTTCTAATACTGCCTAGTTTTACGCGACTGTATCTGTCATTTAGAAACGATCGAATTAGATCCAATGATTGATTAGTGAACCCATATGCTTTGAGCTTCTTGATGACTAAATTTTGACATAGAGAGTCAAAAGCCTTACTCATGTCTGTAGATAGAATGGTCACTAATTCTTTTCTGTCGATAGCATGTTTCCAGTCCTCTGTAAGTGTTACTATTGTCGTTTCACAACTGTGATTCTTTCTGTATGCTGTCAATCTTGGAGATAGAGTAGGGTCAAAATAATGGGTTATTTGTTTGCTAAGCATTGATTCAAAAAAAACTCTTGTCAATAATCCATAGCGTCGTGATAGGTCGATAAATTTCTACATTATGCTTGTCCCCTTTCTTGGAAATAGGAGTGAGTTCTCCCCTTTTACCAGGTTCAGCTCCGTAGATTCACCGGTTGATAAACTCAAGTTGCATGCCAGCTTTCCATGTTTTGTGTTGCTTGTTTTGTTTGTTTGCTTTTAACACCCGGCGTTGGAAATAATCCTTATTTTTGAAAACTGAATTTTTGGAAAATGCAATTCTGGAGCTCTGATTGACTTAGCCATCATGGTATAAGGGCCAGTGTACCATGCTCTGTAGATATGGCAACTGTACGCGACTGCTGAAAATTAAAAAGAAGCTGAAAATCGGCTACGCGCCTCGTTGGCTATCCAGCATCTCGTATCCAACGCGCACTCGTGGAATAATTGTTAAATACCCATTACAATACGCAATGTAAAATAAAGTAGGGTAATATAACCAGCTGTTAACCTCCCGGCAGGGCTTAACGTAAGTGACGCACCGACGTTAAGGGACTGTTTGCGAGACTGATGTATTTTCATTCTACCAAGGAATGACTAAAGAAGAAAGTAACGGCCCAGTCAGGCCCCAACAAACTATGACGTCTCGTGGCAGTTTTTAACGTGAATTGTGAAGAACATATTCATATTTAAATAAGTAGTAACTGAGCACTAACAAAGATATCCTGACACTGTAATAACTCGTAAATCACCAACCCCCATTCCTCCACACGGTACAATGACAAAAACAGCGACTGAAATGTTAAGTTTTGATCGTGTTGTACTTGTTCACGTAATAATACAAAGTCAATTACGGAATAAAATAGACTTAAAAAAAAGGTTACAGAGATACTAAAAGTTGTTTTCAAACCAGTGAAGGCTCTGGTAATGATCTATACTTGGAACATTTTGCTTGTTCTTAAGCTTTTATGCACGCAGCGTTGCAATGAAATGAAATCGGCGTTTATACCACTCATCAAGACTTAAGTGACCAGTATATACATACGGCACAGTCATGTTAACGAACATATTCCTAAAAAGCTCAAGCTGTTGCTCGGTAAGTATGGTATGATAATACCAGGGTATGCTGCAAAAGGTGAAAACTGGTTGTTTAGCCCTAATACACGCTGGACAACAATAAAGGTAGACATTACTTTGCTTACTCTTAAATTGCCTTCCCTGTTGAAAGCTTGGCATCATGTTAGGAACTATGACAAGATCGTGAGGATGGAGTGGAATCTGCCCTCCTGGCTTAAGGCTACTGGAACAGCCATAACACACACTCACTTGAAGTGAGCCAAACCTAAGAGGATAAACAATTAACTACCCTGGCAGTGATGATGGGTGTGGAACTCGGGATTCTGACGTTGCTGAAACCACTACTGGAGGATTCACGATTGGTGCCAGTGCAGGAGTTGGTGGCGGCACTGCAAAGGGTGGTGCTGCTTGACCGACAGACAGCACAGAGGAAGGACGCGGAGGCGCTTCCAAAGATGTTCGCTATGCGGACGGAGGTTAACCTGAGATCAGGCTCTATTTTCGTTTCGCTTTGAAAATTACATCCCGGCGGGCAAGGCGAAACGAAATGAGTGCCTGATGCAAACCTTTAACGAAATGTCTGCCGCCCACTTTTTTGATTGGTTGACACTTGCCGAATCATCAGCCAATCAGAATTACTTCCGTTCCGCGATACTCACGAGCTCTCGCGTGTTTTACGGCTGTTAGAGGACAGGAAGACGCCATTTTATTTACGGCCATTCACTGCACATTTCTTCGTTCTTGTGTGCTTTTTTTCAGAGTATTTTAGTTTTCATTTTATAGAAGTTTCCCGGTTGAAGTGTTTAAGGAGACACATGTGTTGTGCATTCAAACCATGCCAGTAGACGATATATTTTTGGAGTTAACGAAAGGCGCCGGTGCGAATTGCGGTGAGTGTTTGGATAGCTTTTAGAGAAACTTAAGAGTTTATCTCACACTTGCGTTACTCTACTTGATCGAAAGTTTTTTTCGACGAAGCCATTTCTTTTTTGGAAGACTCTTCTTCCCTGAGTTCCTCTTGTTATTTTATCTTATATCAGAATTTCCCTTGGGCTTAGCATAAACGAACAGAATGCCCAGCTCCTTAAATATTGACGGTTTCAGTTTCAAGCTGCTTTGAATCGTAATGATATAATGTTCTAGCAAGATTGTAAGAATCCTGAAAACAGTATTTTTTCTCTGACAAAAAAGACTGAAATACATGTAACCCATTTTTCTTTTGTTTTTTGTTTTACTTGTGCCACTTGTATCGATGGCGGTTGTAAAACTAGTAACTACATAATTTGCATGTCACTTTTTCTTGTCACGTGTACATCATCAAAATAAAACCGACCTTTAAAATCGTTTTAAAACTGGTAACTACATAGTTTGCATGTCACTTTTTCTTGCCATGTATACATCATCATAAAAAAATCTTTTTTAAATGAGGCGTTATTCTGTTTGTTTACAGCCAGTCATCATCATCCCAGTCTGACATGTCTTTAAAGGGTATGTCTGAATCTTGTCTAAGCAAATGAGATACCATGGATTCTGCTACTTCAGATGCTTCATGTTGAATGTCATTTTGGTCGATATCGCCAAAGACCTCTTTCAAGATATCCAAGATGATTGCACAAACTTGAGGAGATGGCACAAAACACATCTGGAATATGTCCACAGTGGTGAACAACTTCTCACAGTTGGAAACTATGGTTTCAATAACTTCTTTCAAGAATCCATGTGATATTGTCCCACTTTGTTCAAACAGTGAGACTCTGGTTTGTACTTGGAGATTGGTTTTTATTTCAAACATTGCAGGACGAAGACATTCCCTGTCTTGATCTGTGACAACTCTTACTGCACAGTGTGATTTTTAACTGCAGGCGGCTGGTCAAAAACAGGCAGAGGCTCTGCACAGGCACTGTCCATGCCACAATCACATTCACTGTGGCGGCGATTGCAACATCTGTGCTTCGGGCTTACATGAGAGTCATCATCAAAGGGGCGAAAGAAGCAGCTTCCTTACACACTCCTTGGACTTAAGGACAGTTTTCATGTCATTGTCACACAGTGCCTCATATTTCCCAAGATACACTATGACATTGTGAGCCTGAGACTTGCCATCACGGCCTGCAAGCCCTGCCTCCTGCAAATGGCTGACCAGATCTCCTGAGGGACCAAAGTGAACAACATAAGTGACACATGGAAAGTCCACTCCCATGCTTAAAGAAGTCGTAGCAATAACCATTCTGGCTGTGCCAGCTCCACTCTCAAATGATGACTTTACCCGCTCTTTCATTTTCTCTGGAGTCACTGAGTAGTACACAATAACTAGGCACCGTTCAGCCAAGGGTGCCTCTCCCTCAACATATGCATCTTCACCCAGGTTTGTCAGGAAGTAGCTGAGGATCAGTGCAATGTCATTCACCGTTTGACAACAAAAATAATCGTGTAGGGACAATCTTTCCTTTCTTTTCTTAACATTGTCACAACCCAATTCAGATAACATAGCTCTTTATCGGCCTGTGTGATTGAAAATCGTATGTTGTCTTTGTTGGGTTCCTCTATCTGCCGTTGCAGTGATGCACAAAACTGGCACCTTCCCCAGATTGGAGCGCATTTCGTTGAGCCGTCCAAATGTTTCCCTGAAGGCTTTTTTTCCTTTACCCCTGTTGATTTAAAAACCAGCTTAAATGAAATTCATACCGTTAAAGTTTTGTCATGCTTTGATGTTTTATATTCACAAAAATCTCACGAAGTGATTGTTTGAAATGTTACAATTGCACATTTTCTTATTGAACTTTGAATGTTTCATAATATACATATCCTCAATAAAAATCAAAGTTGTGATTTTTGCTAATGACTTGTTCCTGCCTTTTAAAGAAAGTTACTATGAGTGATTCCCGGGGGGGTGGGTACTGCCATATGTAGGCTATTTTGTATGTGCCACTGTGCAGGGTATGGTTTTCAAGCAGTTTACTCTAGGAAAGGGTATATAAATCAGAGCGTTTGGGTATAGAATAGAGTATCATTTTTCAGGAAACTGATCAGTTAGTTGAAGATTTTATATAGACTAGGGATTGTGGTATAAGGTTTTGTTTTGGCTAGACTGTGCTAGTGATGTCAGTAGTTTCTGGAAAACAGCTACTCTATGATAGGGGGGACTTGGGGAGTTTACTCTAGTATAGGGTAGCAAAATTCAGCTGAACTAGCTCTGGTATGGGTTAAGGGTTCCAGGGTTCAAGCGGCACATCCCTACCCAGAAATTCATAAAGTACCCCCCCCCCCCCCCAGAGTGATTCACCCTATGATGGCTTAATAAGGAGTAAATAAAGAGTAGTGTTCTCTTCAGCTGTTTACACTAGTCAGACCCCACTTTGTCCTGCAGAGTAATTCCAAGCAGCTGCAGGGAGCTATAGAGTTGATAACGTGACATCAGGTTCAATTTTCATTCTTGTTAGCACTCATACATCCTTTCTTATGTAGTCACACTAAAAAATATATTTTTTGTTTTGCCTTTCCTGTCAGAATTTTACTCATGTAATGGAAAGAAAATAGAGCCTGATTTCAGGTTATGGTGATGTAAAACTTGCAATACAATACAAACGAACAAATGGTTTTAAATTTATTTTAAGATGATTTATGGTAGCATCTCAGTATTCCAGTAACAAAGGTGGGGACCATATCTGGGGTAGAATCCTAAAGCTATGGGGTTCAAACACCTACAGGGGTTACTGTAAGCTTAATGTGTTGCACTCGTACAGTAAAACAAAACATTATGTAACCTTATGATGTCCTTGAAGGAAATGACCCAGAGAATGTAAATTATATAAAGTACTATTTATAAGATTATCAAGCTAAACCGTAGCTGAGGTATACCAAAAATCTAGCGAAAATGCAAGAAATAAAACTCAAAACCAACGTACAATGGTGTACTCACGAAGTTGCTTACGTTTTTGGACGTGAATAAACCAGATATGTAAACAAGAAGAAAAGTGCTGTCCTCTTTATTATGCTAATCAGGTTCGTTCCATTTTTCAGTCATCGATCAAGGGTTAGTAACGAGGAACTCTGCATACGAACATGGCGCCAAGGCATACACTTTATCGAGGTTTCACTCCCAAACTTTTCCGGTTTTCGCTCGGTGTCATTGATCGATCTATGAAGCCAGTTGAAACCCTTCAACTCTGTCCGCAATCCATTCACATCATTCAACAACGTTCCAGCAAATCCAAGGACTAGACATAAGCAATCATCAATCAGCGGGTACGGCCAAAATCTGGCCGTAACGAGCACAAACTTGTAATAGTTTGTATCAGGCCCAATTTCAGCGGTAGCCGTTAGAGAGAATGTATGAGAACCGCTCAAATTGGGCCTGATCTCAGGTTAGACGGAGGTTATTATTGGGTGAAATAAGGGGCTGCGGAGGGTGGTGTAGCTTGCACACTAGTAGCTGATAGAGGAACGAGGGTAATGGCTAGCCTTCTTCCACCTTTCCTACGCGATGTTGAAAGCTTCTGGGATTTTGTTTGCCAACTGTTGACGCGCTGTCAGAGGTGATGTAACTTGTAATGGTCAAGGTGTGGCTGCTCCGCTTATACCAAGTGAGAAAATTTCTCAACTTACTGCACTTCTCTCACGGCTAAAGAATGCGTGCATATTTTTGCAGACTTGAAACAGGGATAATCCTCACATGTCACTCTCCCACCTTCTGACTGTACAACGTAATGTGGCCTTCCCTTGTCGCTTTCAACCATGAAAGCACAGGGCTTAAAACGTATTTCCACAATGGAATCTTTCTTATTAAGAAGAATAGAAGAGGGAAAAAAGAGCTACACCAGCTACACCAGACTTGTCTGGTCTTACAGACAGCTCTGGAGGGATGATAAGGGAAGAGTTCCCTTGAGCATCATCATTGGTATTACTTCTCTCATCCTGCATATATACATTTCTTCCAGGTACTTATCATAGAACGTTTTCAAATGCCTTTCAAGCTGACGGGTATTCAGGGAGAAACACTTGTCAGGAAACATTTGTAAATGAAGATAGTCATCTGCTACGGCATATGGCCCTCTGTTGATGACGGCGGACTCTCAGTCTCTCCGCTGTTGCCGAATAACTTTCTCTATTTTTTCGTTGAATTGAGACATTTCACTTTTCTTCAAATCTACTCCAATTTTGGTTACTCTGTTAACAGATTCGGGCATGTTGTTATACTATGCTTCAGGGGCAGTGCCTAAGCCTGCATTTAACCGGACAGGGCGTAAAATTGTGTCTTGGATCATTCTTGCCTGAATTTAAGTGAGACAATGGTTAACTAACATAACATGCCTCTCTCTACGTTTCCCATATCGGCATTCCATACCAGACAAATAGCAGGACTGACTTGCTTCAAAAATCCTATCTCTTAATGCCTATCACATTTCTTTCTCTAGTTTCCTTGCATATAAAGGAACTGGTAATGTCATGGGCTTCGTATACCTACACTCCTCGCTTCGGTCGTCTCTACCTTCCTCAAGAGTAAAAAACATTTATCTGTCTGAATTTGTTAAAATGTGCCCGCTAAGGTTTTGCTAGAACATGTATTTCGATTAGAGATTGAAATTATTCGAAAGTGGTGTAGAGTCCCAGAATTTTTCCTCCAGGCTCACCCAGCCAAATCATTGCACTGACTGAGAATTATAATTATGCTAATTGTGAGCTCAAGGGAAAGAATTGTCTGGTGTTAACTGTCATGATTGGAGATGGAATAAATTTGTTTATTGGACTTAGCTCTCTAGAGACTGAGTCCGAGTACCTTCTATTACACTAAGTCAGTTGCTCAGATTACAGGAAATAAATAGACTTACATAAAAAAAATCCAATTCACAGCAATTTTTTTGTTGGCTGCTTATCCAGAATACCCATTTCGCCAGCAAAAAATAACATCTCATAAAAAAATAAATATACCCCGGCCAAAGACACTAAATTTCAACTCAAACCTTACTGATTGTAAAAATTGCCACTTTCTTAGAAGTTTTAAAAATGAGGGACAGTCTCTGCGTTTTTTGGATAGACGTTGGTAAATAGTTACTCGCATAAACTCAAATTAGCGAATAATAGTTTCCACGAGACTTGAACAACATAAATTGTTACCTGCATAAACCCAATTTAGCGAGTAATAGTTATCATGGAACACGAAAATTCATGATTGACCGTGTAACTTTTAGAATCAGAGCTGTTACCTTTTCGGAGATATACTGGTAAAATGACGGCTGCTTCCTAGCAGGCAGATGGGCTTTCTCTCGCTCATTCCACACGTCGTTGAGCGATTCTAACGGAGCTTGAAATTCCCCATCTGTCTCACAATCCACCACATCTTTGTCAGTGAAAAACGAAATAAGAGTTTACTATTATTGTTCCAACAACCTCGTTCTCAGGGCCCTTTTTTCCCTCCAAGAGACCATTTTAGATATAGTGAAAGACGAAGAAGCATGCACATAACGTGGATTAAAAAGGCTGCTGTTTGACTTACCACTCCCCCATCCTGCCATCGTCAATTCGGCGTCCAAACACGTCATCTAGGAAACTTTTTTGATCTTCTTGTTGGAGGGCGCTTGCTTCGTATAGAGATTCTTCGCCATCTGTGCCGCAGACCAGCACGTTTCCAATATCCTTGTTTAAGCTGACCAGTTTAGAAAAGAAGTAGTTGTAGGTGTCATACGTCTTCGATTGGTGCGTGAATAGCGGACCAATGATGTCTGCGCGTCTTTAGATTAACCACTAGCAAGTTGTTGTATGTTGTGACAGTTACGTCAAACTTCTCTAGGTTAAAGGTTGGGTCAGCGCCTAGAACCCCGGGGCTGCTAAGATTTGTAGAAAAGCGCAATATGTCACCAAGCTGATGGTCGTTAACACATGACACAACGTAACTCTGGTGCATAGGTAACCTCGCGAACAAAGGCGGACTTTGGGTTTGCTAACTGCTGCCTCTTACACTGCTCCAACAATATAACTAAGGAATCAACTTCTCTTTTTTCTGATGACCCACCCCTTAGATAACCAGTTTGGTTCCTGTTCTTCGGCAGGTCGAGGTCAAGGTTCGACAGGTACAGTGTAAGGAACAATGTATTGATCATATCCCATACTACCTTTCGGAATTGTCGCTTGCACATTTTTTCCGACAACTTTCTCGAAGTAGCTGTATACAATATATAAATGCCTCCGCCACCCGTCTTTCTATCTTTTTTTACACCGTTTTCGAACGTAGAATTGAATGACATTATTTATAAAACTTTTAGATTAAATTAAAACAAATATATGCAAACAAACTTCCTCTGTTCGCAAATAGCTTGGCTAATCGAGGTGGGCAGAGGACAACATATAGTAATGTACAAGTAGGGAGGAATTAAGAAGAGGAAAGAAGAAGGAAGATAAATTTATATAAACGACACAAGAAAACGGTAGACATCAGTCCTTTCATTGCAAACTGAAAACCCGGGAATGTCCCTCCCATCTTTGTTTCCTGAATAAAAAGGATATCGAAAACTTCGATCTATTCAAGGACTTCGGTACATTTTCCGGCCAAACTGTTGATATTCAAGCTACCGACAGTTGCTTTGTCTCTAGATGGTCTCAGATTCTCTACTGTATCGTCACCAGGCTAATCGGTGTTTGTATCCTGTGATATGGATAGATCATCAGGACCAGAAGCTGGCCTATCAAGACTCCATTTCAGTACCTCCAGTGACGCCGCAGAGACTTAGAACAGACCCACGTATTACCACTTGTGGTGGCACTTTAGTTGCACTTCAGAAAATCCTTCACCGACAATCCGGCGTACTTCGCCGTGACATCTGAGAACAAATATTGCAAGGAATGGCACAGTGCTCTGTAGCTATTGATGTTGAACACAAGTAGCACATTTCCTTGGGCAGAGGCCCAGGATTCAATTGAACATCGTTTGATAGCTAGATTATCACCAACGCCGGAGAGGCTTGCAGAAATGGTATCAGACAACTGCAAGCAATCACGGGTTTGTAAGTTCCGTGTGTTGTCTTAGTAGCTTTCTCTTAACTAGCATATGCGAAAAGTGGGGTGCACATCCATCAGTCGCAGAACCAAGGACGTGCGCCACAATAGGCACAAAATTGTCAGTGTGCGAAGCAGAACCATATGGTCTTCCTAAGAAGTAACTCGTGCACTAGCGATGTTCACAACACGCGTGAGTTCGCTAATCCAACACTTCTAAACTTCGTTGATACAGCACGCCCTACAGAGATCGTTCACTCGTGTGGCAATATTGCGTACACCTAATTGCAATAAGGTTGTTATAGGAAAAAGCCAAAGCAAAAAGCTAAGTAGGAATTACTTAGCATGTCATTATCATATCTTGCAACATTCACAACACGTACGCTTTTAGCTGAATATTAATCACGTAATATGAGAGAATCATTTGCATCAGTTTCTTGGTGTCATTCTGATAGAATTCGAGGCTGATTAATCAAGCGAATTTCAAACGTGCTCGAATTACAAACGTAGATCGGATAACTACTAAAGAAATAATGGCTCAATTTTTTTCGATAAATATATTGCCTGGGGTAAATCCAGGAACACGACGCGTCTTTTGGTTTGGTGATAACTAGAAAAGCCAGTTTGCGTATGGTTTTCAGTGCTCAACACCATCTGATCACAGTTTTTCAAGCAACAAATCAGTGGTGCAGGCAGAACTTTTCATCGCGGAGAGGGTAAGGGGTTCCTCCGCCAGTTCCTCACCCACGCCACAACCAAGCTTCCTTTGTTAGAACATAATAGATTGGCGACTGAAATTGCAACAACTGGGACAACATTGCTGGCGTCAATTTACCTTTTTCTTTTTCGAATTGTGCCACTTCTGTTGATGGAGAATGCTGGCTCTAAAATGACAATGGCGCCTGTCCAATATCTTGTAGCGCGGTTAATGCCAACACGGCCAATTGAATTTTCTCCCCAGTGCTGTTTCAATCACTCGTCCTAGGTACAAATCTATAGAGTAAGACTCTTTTTACTGCGTTGACGGGTTTGCCCCTATTATTATTGTTTTTTTTTTCGCAAGCGGGGGGGGTCACGGGCCCATTACTAGCTACGTCTCTGTTAAAGGTAACAACATGATACAAGTAACAACAACGTAAGGTGATTATCTCTACAAAACTGCGCTTAGTAATAGACTTCTGCGTTTTGACCAGTTCGTTCATGTAGTGTATGCACAGACAATGGAGTCTTTTTTTATCGAGGTTCTTAAATCTCCAGGGAGCTACGATTTCGTAAAACAAATTAAACTCGATGATATGGTATAGATAGCATGAAGAAGTTTTAGGAATTACCTCAGCAGAGCATGATCTTGATGAATGAAAATTTTCCCGATCTGCAAGCTTCTGATGGTACACCCTGTAACCATCGCAGCAGGAAAAGGTCCTTTTCGGCAGCTCGTAGCTTAAAAACAAGGCTCCGTTCAACAATGACTAAAGAAAGGTTCTAAAAAAAGCTGCAAGGAGAGAAGAGACAGACGTTTGAAGGAAAGAAGGGCGCGAAAATCATGATGCTGCTCTGCATGGTTACATTTATTTTGTTGCTAACTCCTTTCTCGTTTGTTAAACTATTTTAAAAAAATGATTATGAGTTTTAACCGTATTAAAAAATATTGAGTCGACACCAGGCCAACCTTTTTTAAAGTCCACAATCCCACAACCTCCCTTCCCCCAAATACACTTCAAAGACTTCAAAAGAGGTGGATCGGCCCCCACACTTTGAAAACTGTAACAATTTTGAACCCTTTCGTTACACATCGGTGTTTCATGTGCGGAATCTTACGGCGCGGAAATACAGAATTATCTGTTGCTCTTGTAAATGACTTTTTAAATAATTGTTAAATTGTTAAAATACGCAAATGTAAATCACATGGCTAATTAATTCCTACTTGTCTCTTTGCCTTTTTCTATGGCAACGTTATTGCAATTACGTGTACACAGCGCAGATTTCATTGAAAAACTGATTGAGATTCATATTGTATGAAAACCAAGCAATTGATTCTTATACAAACAATGAAACGTCCAATAGTGATTGAAAACAACTTGAGCCTGACTGACAGCAAGCAATCACTGCAGTTGCGCAGGAAAACACACGCACGCACAAAAAAACGGAAATTATATTACCGCGCGTACACGCCTGTTAGAACGCCCAAATTACTCCAAAAAATCCGCCAAATTTCACCCGACATCGCTGCCGATAATCCAGTCGACTATACAACTGTGACAAATGTTCCTTAAACCAGCTTCCTTGTGGTCAAACACAACGTGCACTTTATGAGGTAAAAATTACCCAATAATGCGGAGGAGAAATTGCCGTAGGTGTATGCGTGATGATGTAATTCCAGGGAACTACGTATAACACAACTGTATAAAAGGCTAAAGCCTTGTTCTCATATTAGAATATGCCTTGCATGTGAAACACCATATTCTGTTAAGAAAAGGTACATGTTGGCAATGCATCATCCATCTTCCACCTTCCTCGCATATCATGTGAACTTTCTTTCCTTTTTTTCCCTTAAATTCTGCCCAGACGGGGTATAAACATCAACATTTGATTTAGTAATGTCAGCCGCAAAATTGGCAGACAACAATTAAGTTATCAGTGGAAATATATATAATTCACCACACATGTAACATACAGAGGACCTTAACAATCGATGAAAGCCGATGATCGGAAAATCAATCGATTAATTACCTTTGATTAGCATCGATTGGCATCGGCCAATCGATGATTAATCGATAACCACACCTAGGTGGTCGCGAACTTCATCGATTGCCATCGATTGGCACTAAATTCATGCCTCCGTATCTTCAGGTATCGTGGGAGTGCACCCAGTTCGTATATTATTTTTAAACCTCAGTAGCAAAGTTTAAGAATTGTTCATCAATGTGGCTCCGTGAAAAACAGCACAAATATTTAAGACAATTAACATATCTCGTTGTCAGTAGTACAAACTTGATCGATTTAGCTTCGAGTTCATTGCAAAGATTCAGCTGACCTGGGACGCGTTCGTCGTTCAAACACGATTAAGCTAATTGTTATTTCTTTTCCTTCTTCTTTCTTTATATGTCTGTGCAGACGCCCACGTCCACCTCGATCTCCTATGTGGAATTCCTGAGAGTGATTTACCGAGTAGCAAAAAGTTATTTCAGGCGGGCGGCAAAGGTGACAAGCACAGTAAACAGTGACAAAGCAGGCCAGAAGTGATTCTCGTTCCCAGGAATCATAGCTAGAGACATTCGCCTTTATTTTAAATATATTCTACCAGGTCATCGCAGCAGAGATTCCATGAGATAGCGCATTCGCATAGCTGGTCAATTTTTGTGCTTGCGTCGCCATTTTGGCAAGGCTGGTCTGTTAGCCCATCACAATCCGGTGTCTATCTTCACCATCGTAAAGTTATATTTCTTATTTATCATACATCGGCAATCTTTGCGAGGCAAAGTTTATAACTGCCGTGTTTTTTCATTCACTAAAAATGCCTACGCCGGGTTCCGGCGTACTTGATGAAATCCTTGATGTGACCAAGGAGTCACTGACCGAGTCAAATTCGCCGAATTTGACAAGCAAAGGAACTACGCTTACAGGATCGTCTCGATCTCCAAAACAACAATCCACATCTGCCGCAAACACGAGTCAGGCTGCTGACTCTGCTGAAGGCGAGGGAGAAGCTAGGCTTCTCCACAAACTCGACCTATTGACAAGCCTCGTGCAAGACATGGTGCCCGTTGTCAAAACTTTACAAGAGTCTCACGATGCCTGGCTATTGCAAGATGTGGATGATGTCGACGCTCCTTCGTTGGCTGAAAGCGAGAATGAGGAAGGGCCTCCGCCAAAGCGACCCAGAATCACGCCACAACCGGACGAACAACCCCGTTCCAAAACGACAGATACTACTGGCAAAGTGGATTCACTTGTCACCGAAGTGACCGAGGACGAAGTCACGGGGCCAGCGATTTCGGAAAAAAAATCGCAAACGTTCTTAACAACATCCTCGCCAGTGGTCTTAATGATCAAGCCACTAAGCGGCGAAAAGAGAACATTCATAGGCCCACAAACAGCACATCACTTGCCCAAACTCGTGTCAATTCCGAGATTTGGGACATCGCTAAAAAGCCAACACGAAGCATGGATGCTAGACTTCAAGCTTTGCAAGACACCCTGATTAAAGGGCTTATTCCTCTTGCAGACATGACAGGAAAAGTGGGTGAATCTTTGGATTCAGGCGCTGCAATGCCAACCAAAGAGACCCTATGGGAAGCTCTATCGAATTCCCTTCTTCTTGTAGCGGCGGCTAACCACAGCTTGAATATTTGCCGCCGTGACTTGTTCAAAACAGATTTAGATGACAGCTACAAGGCCTTGTGTAATAACAAGCACCCAATTGGAAGTGAACTGTTTGGTGACGACCTAGCCGAACGGCTGAAAACAGTTACCGAGAGTAACAAAGCAGCCAAACAGCTTACAAGATCCAACAAGCCAAGTTCTCAGAAGTATAAAGGGCCATCACGGTCTTTTTTGGGCCAAGGGGGGCGCAACCAGCGCCCCTTCAACCAGTACAGCAACCATGGCAGAGGCTATCAGAGGAGCAATCACCCCTCATACAGGAAGGAACCTCGCAAAACCGAGACGAAAACAATGAAACAGACTGTGAAACAGTCATGACTCAACCTAAGGTAAGCTCTGTACCCACCCTTATTACTGGTGGAAGAATTAAGAATTTTCTGGCCAAGTGGCAAGAAATTACCTCTGACAGAACTATTCTGTCCATCGTACAGGGCTACAAACTTGAGTTTTATGACATACAGCCTGTTCAACTAGGTAGAGTTAGACCTACCATTCTGTATACTGAGGCAGCAGTGGCCTTAGATCAGCAGATTCAAAATTTTTTGTCTAGGGGTATCATTGTTGAGTCCCAACATGAATCCACCGAATTCATATCCCCCGTTTTTCTCCGAGCTAAGAAAAATGGGAGTTTCAGAATGATTCTGAATTTGAAAGAATTCAATCGCTTTATTGCTTACCATCATTTTAAGATGGATAATATTGAAACCTGTGTTCACTTGATGAAACCTGGGTGTTTTATGGCATCTATTGATCTTTCAGATGCTTATTTTTCTGTACCTGTTGACCGGTCACATCAAAAATATCTTAAGTTTTTATGGAAAGGAAAGCTTTATCAGTTTACTTGCCTTGCGCAGGGCCTTGCCTGTGCTCCCAGAGTGTTCACCAAATTACTCAAACCTGTGTATGCATACCTCCGACTCAAAGGACATGTTTCTAGTGGGTATTTAGACGACTCCTTTTTAGAAGGAGACACTAGTGTGGCCTGCTCATCCAATGTCCAGGATACCTTAACCCTTTTAGGGGACTTGGGTTTCTGCCCTAATTTGGCTAAATCAGTTGTCCAACCTACACAGATCCTTGAACATCTGGGTTTTATTTTAAATTCCTTAGACATGTCTGTTAGCATAACAGATCACAATTTTGGCAAGCTACTTGCCTCAGCACATCAGGTATTGCAATCTACATCTGTTCCTGTTAGACTGGTTGCTCGTTTAGTGGGCATTATGGTATCTTTTTTCCCTGGTGTAGAGTATGCTAGACTTTTTTACAGACAACTTGAGATTGAAAAATCAACTGCTCTAAAAAATTCCAACTGGAATTTTGAAAGTCCTATGATGTTGTCTGAAACAGCAAAAAATGACATAGTCTGGTGGATGAACCATGCCAAAACATGCAAAAGGAAGATTAGTCATGGGAAAATCACAAGAGAACTCAAAACAGATGCCTCTACCCAAGGGTGGGGAGCCTTTTCAGATGGGATTTCCACAGGTGGCAGGTGGTCCCCGGAAGAAGCTCAACTGCATATTAATGCCCTAGAGCTCCTCGCTGTTTTTTGGGGCCTCAAGGCTTTATGCCCTTCAGAACATCACTGCCACATTAAAGTTCTGTCTGATAATACCACCACTGTATCATATCTGAGGAACATGGGGGGATCCCATTCTACCCCTTGTAATGATATCTCCAGAGACATATGGCTTTGGTGCAAGGACAGAGATATCTGGATCACACCTGCACATATCCCTGGGGTCGAGAATATCGAAGCAGACTCTGCTTCCCGGGTTTTTAATGACAAAACAGAATGGAAACTGGACCAACCAGTGGTGTCAGAAATTTTTTCCTTATTTGGCAAACCTGACCTTGATTTATTCGCATCCAGACTTAACCATCAACTGTCTCGTTATGTTTCATGGATCCCTGATCCTAATGCTGTTGGAGTAGATGCTTTTACATTAGACTGGGGAACACAATATAACTATGTTTTTCCTCCCTTCAGTTTAATTTCACAAGTTCTACAAAAGGTGGAGGAGGATCAAGCAGAAGCAATCATGATAGCCCCTCATTGGCCAACACAGTCCTGGTTTCCCAAATTAACAAGACTTCTGGTGCAGACCCCAGTGCTACTCCCCAATCGTCCCAACATCGTACACCTCCCCTTCAACCCAGGGAAAGAACACCCATTGGGGGCAAAACTACTGCTGATGGCATGTCACTTATCAGGGAAAGTCTCCAAAATAAAGGCATTTCAGCGAGGGCTCAAGAGCTCATTCTGCAGTCCTGGAGGGAAGGAACCCAGAAACAGTACCGAACATACTTACAGCGGTGGACCACATTCAGCAGTGGACGGAATACTGATCCCATTCAACCAGCTATATCAGAAGTCATAGATTTCTTAACTGAACTGTTTGATAGTGGACTCGGCTACAGTAGCCTGAATACTGCTCGTTGTGCTCTATCATCTGTTATCCACCTAGATGATAACAAAACTGTGGGTTCTCACCCATTAGTTAACCGTTTTTTGAAGGCTGTATTTAACAATAGGCCTAGTATACCTAGATACCAGTCGGTCTGGGATCCCACAAGCGTTTTGACATACCTTCAAACATTTCCACCGCTGGAAAGCATAAGCCTTAAAGAGCTTACCCATAAGCTAGTTATGTTAATAGCACTGGTTACAGGTCAGCGATGCCAGTCTTTCCATCTTATGGATATTACTAGTATGCAGAAAAATACTGACCACTATAAATTTATTATTAAGGATATTGTTAAGCAGTCAGCTCCAGGCAGGAATCTACCAGAGCTTATTCTTCCTGCCTTCCCAGCAGATGGTAGGGTTTGCGTTTACTCAGTTCTCTCAGAATACATTAAGTGTACTGCACCCCTTAGAGGTGGAGAAACCAGACTCTTTATTAGTTTTGTTAAACCCTACCAGGCCGTGTCTAGGGACACTATTTCACGTTGGATTAAGAATGTTATGATCAAGGCTGGTATTGATGTGGAAGTGTTCAAACCCCATAGTACCAGAGCTGCTTCTACCAGCAAAGCAAATGCATGCCAGGTGCCTATAGATGTGATTCTTAAGGCAGCGTCTTGGAAAGGAGATTGCACTTTCCGTAAGTTTTACAACAAACCTATTGAAGATAATGTTTCTCGTTTTGGCCAAGCTGTTCTTGGTACCAGCATTAATGTATAAGCCTAGCTTTCTAGGTCTTGGTTTTTCTACTACAGTTAATAAACTAGGACACCAGTTGTGTTTTATAGGTGTTCCTTGTTTATTTTGTCTTCGTGTCCATATGGCTTTGAAATCTCATGGAATCTCTGCTGCGATGACCTGGTAGAATTGTAAATTAAACGAGACTTACCTGTAAGGTGAAGTTTGATTGAGGTTCTACCAGGTCATCACAGCAGCAGAGATTACATGCCCTCCCAGTTGTTACCCTCCCTGGTTTCATACTCAGCCCATATCCTGTTATGGGCCTACTGGGTCTTCTTTTTATTACATACGGACACTCAGTGCTTTTAATATTGACCAGCTATGCGCATGCGCTATCTCATGTAATCTCTGCTGCTGTGATGACCTGGTAGAACCTCAATCAAACTTCACCTTACAGGTAAGTCTCGTTTAATTTACAATTTTTTCCCATTTATTCTCCCATCAGGCCCTCCCACACAGTCAAAAAGTGCATATTATTGCTACTTAAATAAAGCGCTTCCGAAACTGCATTAAAATGGGTTATGATTTTTTCATATGAACAGAGCAATAACACGAAATAATATTTTATAACCATTCGTTATGTTTATTTTGTTTATTCACTGTGATTCAGCTGTCTGACTGTACTGTCCCGGTACATATTTTCCCTCTTTCGCCAGCCTGCGATGGTTCTAAAACCAAATGGTAACCTGTGGAGTAAATAAAAATGTAAAGAACCGTAGTAGTAGTAGTAGTAGTAGTAGTAGTAGCATTAGTCAAGAACTGTTTTCTTTTTACACTTTCCTGCAAAATGTCACACCTCTTTTTTAAAAAGATGACCTCGAGCCACACGGGAGAGCATAACAAACAATCGGCGTTGACACAGAGCCGCTGCTAGCGTGTACAGTGCAGGCCGCGTGCTAACTCAGTCAAGTAAATAGCAAGCTTTGCGATTTCATCCGTTTGCAATGACGTTGATCACTGTGTTACTTCACCTTCTGGTCACTTTATTGTTTAGCTTTTCTCCCACATACTGCGCACCTCACACGAGTATCACTGCCATTCAAGAACAACTAAACTCCTTGGGATACTCGGCGATTTCATCGCAAATAATTTGAAAGTAGCCCTAAGTGTGAGGCTTGTCAAGCGACGTTAAAATTCAAAAATTATTTTCAAGCCGTTTGGTTACTCACACTGGTGAAAAGACCCACCAAATAAAAGCAGGATGGATACTAGACGAGGAAAACAACGTAAAAATGTCAAGACCGAAAGGTGAGAACTTTATCATTTTTATTACCTGTCTCTTTGTCAAGTCCATCGACTCTGCCAGCCGTTCTGTCATGCTGGCAGACGGCAGGCCGTTCGAGTCCTTCAAAACCGCACAATGCACAGCTATGCACGAAGTTTCCACTTTCTGGAAAACCTTCCGTTTTTTAGAAGTTTCAGAGTGGCTGGTGCCGGCATCATCATTTGGTTTCTTTTGCCCTACGAAAGTAGAATAAGAAAAAAAGAAAGTTCCTCACCACCGTGAGGAAACTGCGACCACATTGCCGCTTTTATCCAGTGTTTTGTCACATAGTCTTTCCGAAAAGACAAAAATAGTGATAATAATAAATAAGCAAATGATCTACTTTAAATGCAATGAAAACTCAGTAAAAAAATTATATTATCTTTCATGATTTTTATATCTGATAGCTTTTGCTGCTCTTGAGGGCTCGTCAGAAATGTCTTCATTTTTTGCCACGGCTCGCGTCCAGCGCCTGAAGGAAATGCCTCTGGTGGCCCATTGAGAAGCGAGGACAGAGTACCTTGAGATAGGTTGATGACTTCCTTTTGCAAAAACGGCAACCGAAACCGCGTTATCGCTCAGCCATTTTCTTACATCATGTGCGATTGACACTGGGGTGACTTCAACTTCTTTCCGCTTTCCCTCGTTTTTACCAGTGTCGCCTACATCTGGAACAGTAAACAGTGTATAACAATGAGTCAATTGATCAAATTTGGGCCAGTATTTCAACTGTAATCTAGAAAATGAAGATGTTATTCTTCAAAATCTCGACGCCTGTATCTTGAATTTGAGCTGTGAATTTGCATAATTCAAAAAAAAGTTGAAAAAAAAACTTCTCACCTTCGGATGATCAGACACTTTCAGGCGAAAGTAAGGAAATCATCGAATAAAAGTAGAGGAATTGACCTGAACACACGTGTAAGCGAATAAAGAGGGTGCAAATAGGGTTAACAGTTAACTGATGATAGGCCGAAAAATTAGTACTTAACTGACAAACGAAAAGTTAACAGTTAAGTGATATTATATTAATGTTAATGAAAGCATCAAAGTTTTGCAAACAGAAATGCTGTTTTCTGACATTTTTCTGTCCTGCTGATTACCAGGTGGCACATTAGCTTATATTACTATGTGCACAAGACTATATTTTGGCATTGATAATGTTTCTCGTCGTCTTTTGCAATCTGTGGATTGCAAGGATTAAAAACAGGACATACAGCAACCAGATAACCACAAGACCAACTCCGATGAGAGAGTGACAGTGCCAAGAAAGGTGACCATGCATGACCATGTCGGAAAGATCAGTACGAGATCATGACTGGTGCGTCGGTATCTATTAGGCTGATGTTATATTGATGGTTATACGACTTATATTTTCAGTTACTAATAAATTGTACTAGTGGTAGAGTTCATGTAAATTTATACCTTGATTTTATTAGGGCCAACCCCCAAAAGTGATAGACTTGCTGAAAGAAGGAAAATTCGGGTTATGACGGAATAATATTCGCTGTAGGAAAGTGAAAGTTGATTCGCCAAAAAAATAGTAGTTAACTGAGAATTGGGTATGTGCGATAACTGCTAGTTCTAAGCATTTGCGTGGGCTAACCAGGATTCAGCTACAACGTCTTACGAAGTTGGTTCCTGTAACAAAGTGGTTTCTGTTTTTTATTTCAGGACGGCGCCAAATGACTGAATTTTTCTCTAAGACGAGACAGAGTGCCTTTCCATCAACACCGGCATCAGCTAATGCACCAACACCTCAATCATGTCCAGTTAGTCAAGAAAAGGCTTTAGTAATGTGCCACGGCAATTGATTATTGTATCCGTCCAAATTACGTGAAGTGTAAGGGTTAATTGTATCACATTGCAGAATTTCTGTCCTTACAGGAGGGCAAAGTATACCGTCCAGCCATTTCACGATTAGCACGTTGGATGGAATCCTCCAGAAATGATTTTTACCAAAAAGTGGAAAAACTTTTTGCGCCTCAACGGGTTGAAACTGGGACTTGCCTCAGGGATATTGTTGCATTGTGGTTACCGTCAGAGGGACTGCATGTTGGCCTTGCCATCCGAATTTTCGATCACCTTCCTTGAAATCGAACTTTCCTGTTTTTGAGTTTCGTTTCGATTCACAGAGATCGGAAAAGTTGCTATATGTTTTCGAACACTTAACTTTCTGAAAGAAGATTCTGTTTTTTTTCCAGCTTTTGCTGTAGGGTTTGCCCATTTTTTCTAGCACCTCTCTCAAAAAATGAACAGTCATACATTCTGGGTTGCATTCCTTCATCCTTTTCCTTCCTTCTCTTTTCTCGATCTCTTCTTTCCTCTCTCTTTCTTTGTTCATCAGCTGCAAACTTGACAAATACTGGTCAATTGCGTTACACTTATTCTTCCCACCACTTTTAAAATTGAACGAACATGACACCGACGAAAGTTGTTAATGGCTTCTAACTTCCAAGCAGCACAACTGATACAAAGGGTTAGAGCTGCAAGGGAAACACGCAATTCTACAGCATGTCTTATTTCCTCGTCGACCGCCATAGCAAGTAGTGCTTGTCAACCAAACACAGGACCTAGTGGAAACCTTTTTAGGAATTCTGCAGGTCACCTGAGCACAGGTTCCAGAAGCGAGTTAACCCCCAACTGCGAAACTGACAATCCCCCCTTCTTCAAAGGAGCAGGTTTCAGCCGCGACTGATGGAGATTCATCGTGTCCCCGAAAGCGTTCAGTCGCAGGATCGGTAACTGTTCTTTACAATTATGACGAGGAGAAGGAAAGAATCATTCATTTGCTCTTGCACATACGTTTTATATTTGACCTGATCAACATTTATATGGACAACATAACTTATTTTTATGTGATTGCTGCACTTATGTCAATTAATGCTTTTCTTTTAATTAATTGCGTAGGTTTTTTGTATTCATCCCTACTTGGATTAATAATGGTACTATTGACGTGTTACATGTTTGCTCGGGTAAACGTTTTCTCAGTTTGTAATAAAGTCGATTTTCAACATGCGGTTAATGTCCCCCCAGTTTGAAGCTTAAGAGGCAGTCTCCCTAAAAGCGGTCCACTCGACTTCGCGACCAAATATACTTTTCCTTGATTTTTCGATGGTGAAGAGACTTTGGTAGGTATGTTCTAAAATCGCTATTTTTGTTTTCAAATTCTTTTTCTTACAGCTGCTACAAGCCAAAAAACAAATTGAGTCCTTCTCGGCCTCTCAGAGGATAATCGAAAGACCAAATTGGTGTATTTTGAGTGGCGCGCTGCAAACAAACGAATGCCTGCACAAAAAATCTGTTAAATACAGCTGACCTCAAATAGTTCACAGGCTAAATGTAAACATCTTTGACAAAATAAGTTACGAGGTACAGTAGTTCAAAGACTACCTATTCTGCTGGCTTAATTCAATCCCTGAGAGTAAGGAAGGTTTGAGGGAAAAAAAATCTCAAAAGTTGCGGCCTAAATCAAGGATAAAAAACACATAAAAGTAAAGTTTTAACCTATTTTATTCGTTTATAGGCTCAGACTTGTGGGTATCTTTTGGGATTGCAGACGACAAGAGATTGTAATTTGACATGGTGCGTATTTGCATAATTAACGGCCGTGTTGGATGTCACGATTGTAGAGGTTTAAAGTTCCACGAAATTGCCGTTTTTGACAGTTAAATTAGTCTGCAGCATCTAAAAGTCAGATAATGAACTTCTTTAAGCGCTTTTAAACCGAAAGAGATTATTAACAGGGATCGTCATGCCTATCAATGTAACGATCACCACGATCAACTGGCGGGCGTTACATATTTGAACCATAGTTGGTCCACTCTACTGTGTCTAAATAAGAAGCTGATTTAAGCTTTATCGATAATGAGAATAGAGATGACAAACCAAGGACGCAAATCATATACAAGAAAAGCAATGTAAATTTTTTAGTTCTTTCCACCATTTCATGTGAAGCTCGCCGCGGTGCAAACAATTGTAATAATCAGACTGCCAACTATTATTTGAAACAAAGCCAGTATACACTGCTTTATCTTTTGTCGGCAAATGAGAAGCTTACCTTTATTTTAGGTTCTTAATGAAAGAAATTTATTCAGCCAGCCAGCAGTTGAATTAAATTTACTGACGCCTTACCAGCTAGCCTTACGTTATACGTTATTATCACAATCTAATCATAGCGTGATTGTCACGTAATGTTATGGTCACGTCGCTTCGTAACCTGTGGTGTTACTGAAAACCCCCGTTGGAGGGTGGACACTCCCTTATAAGGCTAATTGGGATGTGCCGCTGGACGGGGTCCCATTTTCACGACTGGATTGCCTATAATGGGCGTCGCATTTTAAATGGAGTTACTAAAATGGGGTCGCACATTTTCGGATTTTTGCAAGGTAAGACAGTTCCTCATATTTACGGATAGAAAAAAAAAGTGTTATTCATTCATTTAAAAAAATGGGTCACGGACCTAACTAAAGGATTGATAAGGTATACCCAACAAAAATTAACCCAAGCACCTCTTCCCCTGGGCCGAAAACGCCAAAATCTCTGTGATCAACTAATTAAATACTCTTCTTGCAAAGGAAATAGAGCCTAACTCAGTGCGTTTTTTCTCTTTGAAATGTGCAGAATGCGTTTTAACCCCTGGAAGGTTGTAGGTTAAGCCATTTTTGACGGCATGGTATCGTTTATATCAGCAGGCTAAAAGATGTCACGTTGAAGTACTCTACATATAAACTGTAAAGTCCTGTAACAATCTGTGTAGCTGCACTTTTAGGTTTATCCATACATGTTTGTCTCAATGAACACTCTGACTTTTTCAGTGGTATATTCTAGGGATATATAAAAGACCATTAAAAACCCATCCAACCTTTTACCCCACCCAGCCAGGTTACTAATCATAATTGTGCAACATGTGAGTTCAACTCTAGTCTATATAGACAACAACCTTGAAGAATAAAATGAAATGTCGCTCTAACAATAATGTTCTGTATGGCTAACAGTACAAATTTCGTCAGGCAAATATGTTCATTTTTTGCTCAGGAATGCAACGCAAGTTACATGTCATCAATAAAGTTTCTAAATGCACAGGAATTATTCGTAAATCCAGTTTCTATTTATCTGCGAAAACCTTGCAACTTAGTTTGGGCCTCTACTTACAGAACTAACCTTATTCGTCTTGAGATTTTACAGAAACGAGTGATCAGAACTATAGCTAAAACCACTTTCGATGCACATACTGATCCAATCTTTCAAAATCTTGGTATCTTAAAATTTCATGATATATACTTAATACAACAAGACTTATTCATGTACTCCTACCAAAACCATACTCTACCTGTAAAATTTCATTGTAAATTTACCTTACAAAGTCAAATTCATTCGTATAGTACAAGAAACTCGCGTAAATATCGTCTGCCTTTCTGTCGTACTCGAACCAAACAATTTTCCGTTTTTTATCAAGGACCTAAATTTTACAACACCTTAAACACCAACATCATTAAAGCTTCCTCACCTTTTTCCTTTAAAAGAGCACTTAAGGAATTTATTTGTAATAATTATTAGTATACTGCAACAAAAATCTTGCCTTTTAATATTCAACATTTGTAAACTTCTGTAATATTGATTAGCTTAATTTTCCACCTGATATTATTTTGTATCCGTCGCCGTAATTGTTATGCCATCTTCGAAAAGTTGTAATTGAGGAGGCCTAATTAACATAAGCTCTATAGTGTCCTTTAGGCCTCCTCGCCATTTCTTGCTACATTTTTTTGGCATCTTTTTGTAATTATTGTAATCGTGTGGCAAATAAATAAATACAAATGCTACAAACACGGCTCGACTATTCTCGGGTAGCATAATGTTTTTTAGGACACAATCGACTACATAACAAAGACTTTGTACAATTCCAGTGTTCAGTCATGTCGCCGATTTCCTACTTGTGGCCTTCACATTTCTTGACAGCTTCCTTTAATTTGTTAATTAAAGTGGTCATAACGTCCTTAGCCTTAAAAGGACGGTCTAGGTTCACACAGATGGCTCAAGTTTAGGTACGGTTAAGTTAGAGCGCGCATCCAATTTTGCGCGCTCGCACATGTCACAGCCATCATGTGTTATAGGATGAACAAGTCCAATTTTGCTGACAACCTCCTCTACTTCCGTGTCTTTTCTTTTCGGCAAGGTATGCCACTTCATCTTTATCAAGGCTGTCATCATGATCGTCGTCAGCCTCCAATTCTTGTTTGTTCATCCGCCTTTTGCTGGCTGTAAGCCGTGAAAAAAACCCTTGCAGTCGGCTCTTCGACAACCATTCACTCCTTTGAAACTTACGTTCTCCATCAGTGTTTCTTGCGACCCGCATGTCTCACCCACCTGGGTAGGATCGGCTTTTCTACCTGTGTCCTCACCAAAGTCAAAGTTTGCTGTGAGGTAGCTTTTTACATTTTCAGAAAACCTAGCACCTCCTCCTCTTGGTTTTTGTTGCGCCCAACCCAAACCACAAGGTTTTTCCTGTAATTGCTCGCTGCCTGTTGCTTCTTCAGTGGTGAACGACAATTTTAATTCAAGTGTTATAGATAAACTTTGCTGCCCAATCCGTGGGTTGCACGCACAATGTGTGATTTCCAAGTGTAATAACAAACTGTGTTCCACGCGGTGGTGCTGTTTTTTTTTTTTTGCTAATTTTTAAAAGCCATTGGGTCCCACTGTTTTTTTTTTTTTACTGTTCTCTGTGCCGTCGCCGTTTAACATCACACGATTTTTATTTGTTGTTTAAGTAGACTATAAAAATATTAACAAGAGCTTCCCTTTTACTGAGCCCTGGTTAAATCTTTTTAGTCAAATCCAACTAGTGGTCTATTATCAATAGCCGTTTGATTTGTTGAGCTACTACTAGGGTATATGTTATAGCCCACTAGTAGCGAAAAGTGCCGGCTTTGAAAACCCAAACAATGGAGGCTGAATCGCGTTTTGCTAGCTAAAGTTGTTTTGTCTCGATGTTTTTGACCAACTGGTTTGATTTTACTAAAAGTTAAAAACACTTATTCCTTTCGCCCTCATGGCGAGAGTCTTCCTCTTACTTTTCGGGTTTTACACTTCTTGACGTCTACAGCTCTAACAAGACACAAGCATGACAAGAAGGACCAATGAGCCAAGCTCAGCTCTATTGTAGAATCACAAACACGACCACCTGTGAAAAACTACCTTCTGTTAATGGCAAGCAAAGAATATATATACGCAAAAAATCAAGTACGAGTAAAAGCAAAAGATCAAAACAGGAAAATGCCTACGCCGACAAAATCCAAACTAACTTTGACCCACGCAATGCCGAACGAAACTTAAAGGATGAGATAGACCTTAAAAGTAACTTTCAAAATACTTCACGACACAAGTACGACCGTTTGTCGTGGATGGGAATCCTCTGAAGCAAAATTACTGTGCATAGCATGGGAATACTTTGGAAATTTTGAGGAGTTTCTTGATCATCATTTTGACTTCACAAATTCGGAGTGCGACGTCATAAAAAGCTGCAAGGACTAAGGAATTAAGGGGACGAGAACTGTGAAAGAACGATCGGATTATACCAAGAGCCATAATGTGATTATACACATTTATAGACGGCGTACTTTCCCTACACAACTTGTGTCTGAAACATCTATATCCACAGAAATTGTTCTGACCACTCGATGTCGTGACTTGCAAAGCAGATAAATTGAATTTTGTTTGTTTTGTTTTGATTTAACGTAGCTACCAGTTCTTTAAACCCACGGCCTCTATTTCACCGGGGGGGGGGGGGGGGAGAAGGCAGCATACTGCAGGATTGTCTCATTTCTCGTTCAGATTCAGTAATGTCTAGGGAAATCATTGACCGCCCTCCCCCCTCGCCAAATACGAAGTTATAGTGAAGATACGGAATCTACAATAAAAACATTGTCTATACATTTCACAAAAGTGATCAATTGATTCAAGGGCAAATCTGCCTACGAAGCGATCCACAGAAATTAAACAAAAAAAGTTCTGACATTACATTTTTTACATACATTTTATTTTATTGTGTTTTGAAGTAAGAGTACCATAACATGCCCGCGGGTAGCTAAGCTAATCTAGGCGGGTCATGTTTACAGAAAATAAACTAAATACAGCTAAAAGTAACAAGAGAACTAAAGAAACTAAAATTGACAACAATGACTAGAGACTACTGATAAACTAATGGTATTACGAATAATAAATGACAACAGTTATGACAAGAGGCTACTTATAAACTAAACGATATTAATGATTACATATCAACTAAGAGGAAAGTAAATTCAGCTTAACTTTTTGAACGATTTGTGGGAGATCAATATAACAGTCTTCTGAAGCTAGGATCTCAAAAAGTGTTTGTTCTATTTTCCTCTTAAAGGCATTTTTTGAAAGTTTTCTTAAAGATACAGGCATTTCATTCCATATTCTTGTTCCGATTCTAGAAAATGAATTCACTTGAATTGAGAGTCTGGAACTTTGTGTGTAAAAGTTATTAGAGGCAGAGGATCGAGTATTATAAGAATGATTATCAGAAATATCTTAAAAAGAGATCTTGAATGTTTCCAGGAGCATTATTGTGTCATTTCAATCATGAGGTTAGCTAAATGCTCATAATACAAAAATGTTAACGGTAAAACACCGGCGTCAATAAATAAAGGAATTGCATGCTGATTTCGCTCAGAAAAATAGATAAAGCGAAGAGCTCGCTTTTGAAGCTTGAGAAGCTTTTCAAGGTGCGATTTATATGCTTGGCCCCAGGCCGTCAAACCATAAGTTAAATAAGGAGCAACAAGGGATCGATAAATAGTTATAAGTGTATGTCTTGGCAGAAAATGCCGTAGTTTACAGATCAATCCTACAGGTCGGCTCATTCTAATAGCTACGTGGTCAATATGATGTTTCCAAGAAAGATTATTGTCAATTATTATGCCTAGATATCTGACAAATTCTTTACATTCTAGAGTCACATTCTTATTTTGATCATTGTCGAATATCATTATTTTAGGGTGATAGGTAAGTTTTCTCTGAGCCGGTCTAAAAATGACAAAATTTGTTTTTTTAATATTCAAAGTTAGTTTATTTGCCGTTAACCAATCGAACAACTGCAGAGTTCTTGATTTACAGTCGACTCAGGGGACTTGAGATTTTTGTCAGCATATACGGCATTCGTGTCATCAGCAAATAAAAAAAAATTTAAGTTTGTCAGAGGATTCTTGGATGTCGTTGACATAGTTTAGGAAGAGTAATGGGCCTAGGACTGAGCCTTGCGGCACACCGCAAGTGGTTTTTTTTTCTGTTAGATATAAAGGAACCAATTTGCGTCGTTTGAGTTCGACCTTTTAAGTAAGACGAGGACCACTTATTTATAACACCAAGAAAACCATAGTGATCTAACTTGTGCAAAAGAATTTTATGATCGACTGTATCAAAAGCCTTGTTCAGGTCAATAAATATACCACATGAGAACAAGCGCTTGCCCATGTTTTCCTGAATGGTACTTACAATGTCAAGAATTGCATGCTGAGTTGAGTGCGCTTTGCGGAAGCCATATTGAGATGGAGAAAGTATGTCATTTTGCTCGATGAAAGATTCCATTCTAGAGAAGACCAATTTTTCGAAGATCCTATTAAAGTTAGACAGCAAAGAAATAGGCCTATAGTTGTTTGCGTTAGAGTCATCTTCAGCTTTAAAGATAGGAGTAATTTTTGCCATTTTTAGTTTAGTAGGATACATCCCAGTCGAAAAGAAAGATTTAATTATTTCCGCGAGTGTACTGCTGATAACATTTGACGAGTACTTCAACAGTTGATTAGGACATGAATATAAACCATGAGATTTGTTAATTGGTATGCGCAAAATTTCCGATTCCACTTCAGCTGGGGTAACTAGGTTGAAAGCAAACGAAGAGTCAGGAGAGTTAGATCTGTTCAAAAAATCAAAATATTTACGCTGAACGGTTGGTAACTTATTTGCCAGTTTAGGTCCAACAGAAGCGAGATGGTCATTAAGAACGTTGGCTATTCTACTTGGGTCACTGGTGACAGAATCATTGTCATTAGGGTCCTTAATAAAAGTAATAGGTTTTGTGTTCTTTAATTTACGTGCAAGTAGATTGTTTATTCCCTCCCACGTTTTTTGCATATTAGTTAAGTTATCATTAAAAAATGTAGAATATTATTGCTGTTTACTTAAACGCGTTGAGGTACATATTTTGTTTCTATAGATTTTATAATTGGCGGTGTCACCAGATGCATATAACTTATTTTTAACTTTAATGGAGATTCTTATACCTTTGGTAATCCATGGTTTACAGAGTTGTTTTGCTTTGCGGTTTGAAATTGTTTTCATAGGTGCATGTTTATTTATTAATTTGTTAAACTTGTTATAAAAAGAAGAAAATACATTGTCCGCATCACACGGTTTTTTATTTAAGAGTGCATTCCAGTCCACATTAGAGAGATCAGCATTAAAACTGTCCCTAGAGAATCTAGAAAAGTCCCGCACTTTCGACTTTTTTTATCTTAATTTTATCCCTTATAGATTTCAAAATACAGAATTGCGAAAAATGATCACTTATATCAGAGATTATATTTCCACAAGCCACAACTTGATCAGGATTATTAATAAAGATGTTGTCAACTAAGGTGGCGGAGGTAGAGCGAACACGTGTTGGTTTGTCGATTGAAGGAAAGAGAAAACAACTTTGAAGGGATGACAAAAAGTCGTGACTATACGAAGATGATGCGCATTTTAGAAGGTCAATGTTGAAGTCACCCATGATTACAATGTGTTTCCCAGAGGACGCAAGTTTTTCAATAGTCTCATCAAACTATGATTGAAAGATTTCAGGTGAGTTATGCTGTCTATAAAATATTCCACAAATAACATTTTTCTTATTCACAAAGGAGAACTCAGTCCACAATACATGAAAAGCTTCGTTAGAGGTCTTTTCTAAAATACGATAATCAAGCGATTCATCAATAAACATTCCTACTCCCCCAGACGCCAGAGATGTTGGAACATATTCAAATACGTAGCCAGGTATATGTGCTGTGCACATTTGTAAATTAGCATTGGTGATTTTTGTTTCAGTAACTCCGATAACATTAAAATGAAAATCTACGTCATGCAAAAGTTGCGTTTGAAGATTCTCCAGGTTCCGATTAAGGCTGACTACGTTGTTATGAAAAACAGAAAAGCTAGAGATAGTCTCATCTTTTGAAAACTTCGTTTTCATTTCCTTAAAACTATGGGGGGAGAAATATCGACTAGTTATTCTGTTAGGGGAGTAATTAGCAGGGTTAGTAAGCTTGTCTAATTCCTTTTTAGTTTTAAATGTGGACGATACTGAATTATTAAACTGGCCATGAATTTCTGCCAAATCGTACAAAATCATACGGTAAAGCCTTCAATGTAGATCTAATAGATTTCATTGTAGTTTTGTTCCTGCCTTTCATAGTAATATCAGTGATAAAACATAATAGTAGTTTTAACTTAGCTGCAAGGATCCTCCGATCAAGCTTCAGGGCGTTCACGCATTCTTAACTTAGTTAAGTTGTCAGTCGACCTCAGACGGATCGTCATAGAAGAATCCGTTTTGCCTGGGAAGATTGCTGCGCCTTTTGCCCAGCACCATTTGTAGTTGTATGTGTTTTGGTGCGCCTTCGCTGAATGTAACAGCTCTAGTAGTCTCGGCGTGAGGTGGCTGTAAATTGCAATCCGATTAATTTCAGCAGTGGACGGGAGATCCAGGTCCTTGGTAGTTAGTCGACTGGCGTTACCTCTTGACGCCAGCACTGTGTCTCGTGTCATCTTTCTAGTGCATTTGAAACTTATCGGGTTCGGTTGTCTTCGGTTGCCATTACCGGTTGAAGTATCTCGCTGTGGAACCCTGTGGGCAATGTCGATCTCTGACATGGAGACATCGACTCCAAGGCCAGAAAATAGCTTCACACACAACTCCGCGGTGTCTTGTTTCAGATTCGCTTTCTGAGATGAGTGGAACGCCCACGATCTTCAAGTTATATTGGTAACTGTAGTAGATAGCTTTGTCAATTCTGTCAATGTTAACTGTCAATAAATCCAACCTACGAGAAAAATTTCCAGTGCTCTTGACAAGCTCGATTCTGACTTAACAAGGGCATCGTAGCTGTCGCTGAGGAATTGGACATCCTGTGTGTTCGGTACAGCGGTAGCTGCCGCTTCGTGGCAATCCTTCTGTTCCGCCATCTTGGACTTGATAGACTGAAATTCCTTCTTCAGCTCATTCAGTTGTCTCTTTAAGTCATCGTTTTCTCTTCTTAACGCTTTCACTCTGTCACCCATTAGTCAACGAAGAAAAAAAGAAACGATCTTAACTAGCCTAGCAACAAATGAACGCGGAGCGCTAGCTGAAGCGTCCGGTCCGATTCAAGGCTGAAATGAAACCTCCAAGAGATAAGAAAAACCGTAGAAAATATTAAAAATACAAACAGACGAACAAAACAAATAAAAAAACAAAGGAAACACTTTCTGTTGGAAGAACAACATGAAAATGTTGTAGCAGTGGCGAGAAAATGAGAAATGCTAGCGGCCACCAAGGTGAAAAAATGAGCGGGAGTAGAAAAACAAAAAAGTGAACAAGGACACGTACGACATTTCCTATATAAAACGTGTAACCAGGAGGTTTCTGGAAGTTTCACGTTGCAGTCGTGCAAAACAACGTCAAAGAAATGTACAAAAAGAGTGTGCTGCACGTGCAAAGTTGCTTTTTTACTAATTAGACTTACTGTTTTTTTTTATAACCGTTCTCGTTGCTTTCGTCGTTTTAATAGCATTACACAAGGGACAGCGGAGCAAGGTGAAAAGTGGGAGGGCTGACAATTGAAAATAATTCTTTCATATTGAAAATCGAAAAAAGGAATAAAATCATAGTATTTGATTTGTTTCTGTCGCGTGACTTCGCATACTTTATCCAGTATTTGTAGCTCTCTATAGGTCGGCATTAGTGAAGATACCAAAATGTTTCATACGATTTTCATTCCGTCCAGCAAATGTGTTTGCGATCTGAATCACGTCCAAGCTATTGAAATGTTTACTGGTCAAACTCAAACTCACCATTTTCACTGGAAGTAGTTGTCGTCTTTTCTGCAGAGCTTACAGACTTTGACGAAGTCCCAGATAACTCTAGTAAACGACCAACATACACGGTCAGTTCAGATTCAATGCAAGAAAAGACGCGATTACAATTTGAGTATAGAAAATACTATACTGAAGTGATCTGAAAAATTTTTAACTATGGCCGTTCACTGTTCAAGTAATGTAATTCTTCTTGCCATCGAATATTTCATTGATTTGAAAGGAGAAAGACAAAATATAAAACTTTTATCAACTCAAAACAACTATTCACCTTCGTTTGGCTTGAAAAAGCTAGTAATTTTCTTCATTTCGTCTGATAAAACTGATAAAAAAACTCTGCCGGAGCTGGAAGTACAAAACACGCTGCCGAACGAGGCGAAGGGGTGGCCAAGGCATGGTGTTTGATCAAGGGGCAAGTCGGCCCCAGGGCACAATTACCGCGAAAAGCACAGCAGCCCCACAAAATGCCTGTCGTTTGAAATTACAAAGAAAATACAGAGGATATAGCGGAATATAGAAGGAAAAAAACTTGTTTCAAGTCTTTTTTTTATTCTGATTATTTTTCTTTTTAGCGCAAAAAGTAAGGGCGGGGGCGCAAAAAAGTGGTGGGGCCGCGGCCCTACCAGCCCCTCCCCCTCCGCGGTCCCTGTACACGGTTTTATATTTTTTCTTGAGAAAACTATAAATATGATCAAGAGCTTTGCTTTTCGCGCTATTATGTTTTCTTTTTTCGGGAGGACTAGTGTAAGAAGAGTTTCTTTGAAATAAAAGGTTTCCTCGACTCTGCAATTGGAGTCCTTCCCTTTCCCTCTTGTTTTTCCCGCCGTCGGTGCGGGTGCAGAGCGCCTGGAAACGAGGCTGGAGTATCAGCGCTGTCCGCCATGTTTAGCTTATTCAGCTGGGGTGATACAAATACGAAGAGGAATTTTATGTAAGGTATGAACCCGTAGTTTTAGCTTTTTTGGGGCGTCAAAGACACAAATGACATCATTTTATTAAAAGAAGGTCGCTTTTATCTCGGTTCAAAGCCTTTTATTAACAAGAGTCAAACAACAGCTGACGGACAGTCTTCACTCCGTACCATGCATTAAATTCTGATGCATGGAAACAGATCCCAAAAGCTTCCTACACTCTGAAATATTTCGAGTTTTTTAGCGACGTGTGTCTGGACGTGTAGTTATATATATAGTAAAAGTAGTTCTCATAAAGAATTCTTTCATTGCAGTTACCGAGCTGAGGAGATGAGGGGATTAAAACTCGGAGTCGCTCGACTGACATCTTGCACTGGTTAGTTAACACGACGAAGTCATTTTTTTGCTCATTTTTAGGTGAGCTTTAGCTTTGTTTTACTGTGTAATACGACTTTCATGAGAGTGCAACCTACTTTCTCTCATACGGATTTTAAATAGTACTGGCTGTCGGCGCTACATATAATTATTAACAAAAAGAACACTTAGTGTAAGAACTGTTGGAGAATGTTTTTATACTTTTGTCTCATTCAATGGGGTATGTCAGCTGCCAGGGGAGAATGCGCGCTAACGTTATGCAAATTACTTCCAACTGTCAAAATTATATTTTTTTTAACACCTGACTTTCTCTGTTATGTTCAAGGCTCCGAAATTGACAGAGACGTTTACACGTGAATTGGGTTTAGATAAGGGATATTTTGATAGAATTTGTGGAACATTTCGTCTCTGGTTATGCTAGATCAAGTACTAACAATTTCGTTGTCAACAATGAAAGTGTTAAAACAATTGTACTTGTAGTCACGAAGTAAAAACGCATGCCATTCATAAAAATAGAGTGCAAACAAAAATTCAACAACAACATATTCTTGTAGTCAACAAAATTAATGAAAGTTTTAATTTTTAAACGACCTACAAAAGACTCTAGACCAAAGGTAAAGACCAAGACTGTTTAAAATCATTAACAATTAGACTTGTCTGTCGCTACTGATTGTATAATTTAGCTGCTGACAGAGGAAAAGAGATGCTGTTTTTGATGTATTTATTTTGATCTTAAGGAAACACACATCAATCGTGCAAAATTGTCCGATCATGCTGAATCACTGCGACATTGAGATAAACAGAACCAAGTATCATTGGTATACTGCTCCACTGCAAGCAGGCCATGAATAAAAAGGGAAAGTAAACTCTGCTATTTGCCAAAATTATGTTTCAAAAACTCGTACTGGGACCTCTAAGTCCATTGAGAAGAAGCTGGAGCAGCAAACGGTCGTGTATATCGAATACTTGCATGAAAAATAATAAATAAATAAATAGATAAGTGAATTACTGTTTGCTTATTTACACTAAGTCAGTTAAAATGATTACATGAAAATGAAATTAATATGTTTCACAGAATTAATTCAAAGAGAGAAAAAAAAATGTATGTCTTAATGAAATTGTAAATTAAGAGCTAGTTTAAAATAATGTCAAATCTTCAAAGTTTTCCTTAAAAATATGTGACCTTCTTTGGGAAAACGTACACTAATGATGTTTCGTTATCGTTAGAAAACTAACAGATAGCTAACGGATAGCTAACGGCTTTTCTAATGTTCTAACAATTAATTTTGTCCAAACGCTCTAGCAATTTGTTCTAACACTCTAATGATTTGTCCAAATGCTCTAACGATTTGTTCTAACACTCCAAGGATTTGTTCTAATGCACTAATGTTTGAATTGGTCGAAGCAATGTCCTTTGTTGACAGTCTGAAGTACTTCATTGGTTGTGTTACGTGTTAGTTATTTTCTTTAATTTGTGGTTGGTGGTTTTCAATCCAATGCATTGTTGTCATTATTTGAGGACGAAATTGTTCCCTCAGCTGTCCGTTTTGATACCGATCGACTGTTGTGTTGTCAGCTCAGAGCCATCCATGCTAAATTTGCTAGTCATTCTTAACTTAAAATCCCAAACAGCCAAAGGAGTTCGATTGAGCCTGGTATTATTTTGACTCGTGTCATTAAGTTTGGTTGTTTCGTTAGTCAGAGTATTAGAAAAAGAGAACTTAATCCGACGATTTTTGAGCTCGATCGTGTTAGATAAGTTCAATCAAGTTCGATTGATTCGATAATCGAACTCATGAAGAGTATTGTTTGATTATGCTCGCAAACTCAATCCAACTTAATAGTACCGTTGAGCCTGATTAGCTGAAAAATTGATCAACTAAGTGTTCATGTTTTACAACCACATGAAATATCTCGTAATAAAAGAGCTTCAAGATCTCCTAATTGTGCACCATTTCACCAGCTTGGCACAATGAACGATGCCTATAAATTTTCCTTTTGTCTTAGAACTATCAGAACTTGTAATAGCGTACCCTTATCTGTAATCGCTGATTTATTAGAGGAATGTAAAGCCATTATCTCTACCATGTAGGATTAAAGAGTATACATGTAGGATTAAGAGTATATAATGAAACAATCTGATCAATAGTTGTAAATGCAAGAAAAATTTGCATATATCACGTGAAATTTCAAACCAACAATGGATCTTGCTTGCTTGCATTTTTTTATTTAAAAATACATACAACAGCAACGTTTCTAAAGGCAAAAAGATGGGAAGAAGGCCATGACTTTTACACCGAAGGTTTTCCTGCAGCCATTCAATTCATTTGAGATCAATTAGCGGAAGTCTGCAGGGAAGCAGATTTCAAGACATGTGCTTGTTTGTGTACTTCTTATCGTCGGTATCTTTTGCCTACAGCCGACGACCAAACATTTGATATTTTCGCTTCAAAAGCGTAGAACGAGTAGGGAATTGTGTCGTTCGTTCACTGGACGTCGGGAAACGGGTTTGGCAAGAATCACTAGTTTCAGGTGCCCAATGTGGGCTCCTTGTTTATAATTTTGGTCGCCCGCAGGCGAATAAAATTAATCGTAGAAACTTCTGACAATGGGGCAAGCAGCCTTGATCAGCAAAGCATAGAATCGTCAGTTAATGCTCTAGTTTCCTGGATTGATGCTCTAACGGATATGCGCGAGTTAACAAATTGACTAACACCTCTAACATATACAACTATTAAATGCTGTAACGGATACGGATGAGTTGCTAACGAATTGCCTAACACCTCTAACAATTTTCATTGAATCATCTAAAGGATGACTAACGGACGCTAACGGTCTAACCGTTTAACGAAATATCGTTAGTGTATGTTTTCCCAAAGAAGGTCACGTATCATAATTCCCCTGCTACCTAATATCTACCCTTTTTATCTACATTTTAAAATCACTGTCTCTTAGTGTCATCTTTGATCGTGCACCATAACCCTCAAGTAACACCCCCTCTTCAGAACTTATTTTATACCTGGATGTATCTTTTAGTGGATGAGTCTGTTAAGGTACTTATTAAGTGCATTGTCTATGGAAGCTTTGGTCATCTTTAAAACTTTGGTAATCTTAAAAGCTTAAGGTGTCTTAGGTGGCTTTTTTGTACCATCTTTAACTGTTAATTACCAAGATGGGTCAGACTGAAAGTTGAAGGCAATGAAGTAGCTGTGCTTTCATTGAAAATTGCAGGGGATGTCTTGTCTTGGTACTCACAGTTAGTGCTTTTAAAATGTGAAGAACAACCTCTGAAAATTGTTGGTAAGTTGGTTGAAAACCTCTGAATACACGTATAGACTGGATGGTGTAAGAAAGGCTTATAACTAATGGGGGACTTTTATCAGAGGGAACTTAATATGTTCACAGATACAGCCCGGCCTAAAAGCAAAGCCTCTGTTTATATACTTATAATAAAGCAATTAATGCAGAATAAACTCTAAGCCACTAGAATGTAATCCTGGTTTTGAGGGAGGACTGGGTAATGAAGAAAAAATAATATCCCATGATGAAACATCTCCCATCAACTCTGTTTACAGCAAGAAAATTGTTTCAATGCACAATATTGTTCAGCAGCAGTCAATTTACAGGTTACGATTTCTAGAGTCCTTATTCAGGGCTAAGTAGATGCCTTCCACAGGGTTATTCTGGAAATTGGCCAATGAAGGTCAAATGGCCCCCCTTCTGTAAATGTAGGGGGCCCTTTTTTAAGAAAGGGGGTCCCCCAAAAGATATTTGAACTTATTGATACAGACTGTTCCATGGGAAAATGAACATTTATTGAAATTATCATTTACAGACTTGCAAGTACTGAACATGAGGTTAAAATGACTCGAGTGGTTTAACTTAAATGAAAAGCTTCTTTGCTACATCTATTCTCTACCTTCATCCAACAGTAGACAACAACAACACTTCATTTCACCCCATAATATACAAGAAATAAAAATTTATAACAATAGTACAGATGATGATAGGGGCGCTGGCTGCCCGAAATATCCTAAGAGTTAAAAATGCCAGGCAGCCAGTAAAAAGAAAAGATGTTTAAATGTTTAGGTCAGGGACACAAGAACAAAGAAAACAGAGAAACGCACACAAAGAGTTAAGTAAACTACCAGTATATTAAAGAGACTAAAATTCATACATTGCAAAACAGTATTATTTCCATTTTAAAGTTACCCAGATGATGTACAGATGCCTAGTAATCTTTGATAAAGAGCTGTTTCACTTTCTTTTTAAACAAAGACAATGAAGATAAGTTGATATCTTCGTCAATGGAATTGCATACTGATGGACCTTGAAATCTGATATTGAATATACCATAATTTGTTCTTGCTTTTGGAAGATAATAAGACTGTTTTGCACCAAGCCTTGTATTATAGGTATGAATTTGTGAAATTTTAGTGAAAAAGGAATTAAAGACCAATGGCAATAATTGATTATGATATTTATACATTAAGATTGCTAAATGAAAAGTTACTGGGTCCAGGAATTTTATAATTTCAAGAGATTGAAATAAAGGACTAGAGTGCTCATTGAATCTAGAAAAGGTAACTAATCGCATTGCTCTTTTTTGTAAAATGAAAATTGGTTGAAGAGTGGTCTTATAGGCATTTCCGCAGATAATTATTCCATAGGTCAAAAAAGGATATATAAGTGCATAATATAATTTTAATAAAATATCTAGGCCAACATAATAACGAAGTTTAGAGAGGATACCAATGCTTCTTCTAATTTTCTTAACAATGCATTCAACATGGTGCTTCCAATTCAAGTGTGAATCAATTAGGATGCCCAGATACCTTATACAGAATTCTCGCTTGAGTTGCTTATTATTTATAGCCAGCATGGAATTTTGACATTCTAATTTCTTTTGGGGTGCATGAAAAATTACAAAATTTGACTTTTTTACATTGAGTGAAAGCTTATTAGAACAGAGCCATATGTGAATATTATTTAATTCAGCATTTGATTCTAGCATAGAGAAAGTTTTGCTTTTACAAAACAAGTTTGCATCATCTGTGAAGAGATGAAATTCAAAGATGTCTGAGCAACAATGAAATTCATTTACATATAGTAAAAACAACAGAGGGCCAAGTACTTATCCCTGTGGTACTCCACAACTTACATTACATTTAGTGGATGTTGCATTATTGACAGTAACAACTTGTTGTCGGTCACTGAGGTAGGAAATAAACCAATCTTTAGCGAGACCTCGAATACCGTAATACTCTAGTTTGTTAATCAAAATTTGATGATTGACGGTGTCAAATGCTTTGGTAAAATCAAGGAATATACCACAGGAATAGCTTCGATCATCAATTGCTTTCTGAATTTTGTCAATTATGCAAAGAATTGCATGGTCTGTACTGTGCTTAGTTCTGAAACCATATTGATTTTCAAATAAGACTTTGTTTTTTTCTAAGAATTTGATTAGTCTATTATATATAAGTTTTTCTAAGAGCTTACTAAAGACAGAAATGAGGGAGATAGGACGGTAATTGCACAAGGATGACTGTGATCCTTTTCTGAACACAGGTACAATGTTTGCGATTTTGAAATCACTGGGAACAACTCCAGTTGAAAAAGAAGCATTAAAAACAATCTCCAAAGGTTTAGATACATAGGCTTTTAGCATTTTTAGTATATCAACTGGAATGCTGAATGGCCCTACAGACTTGCCAGTTTTTAACCTAGATATTTCAGTTTCAATTTCACTACAAGTGAGGGGAAAAATATAGAGACTATTACATACAGGATTGTTTAAATATTCCATTAGGCTGTTGGATACACTTGGTATTTCACTTTATTGGTTTTGACCAATATTGGCAAAATAATTGTTAAATGCATTGGCAACAAGTTTAGGTTCAGTTATTTCTAAGTTGTTATCTACAATCTTAAAGAGCCTTTGGCTAGTTTGCGGCTTAAATTTTACTATTTGCTTAATGCCTTTCCAAATCCTTCTGCCATCCTTAATGTTTTGAAAAAAATATTCATTATGATATTGTTTTTTGCTTATTTTTAGAAAGTGGTTTAATTTTGACTTTCGTAGAGCTTTAGATATCCGTGGTTTTGATTTAAGCCTTATTTCCCTCCTAGATAGTTGTTGGACTGGTATATGTTTGTTGATTATGCTAGATATTTTAGAGTAAAAAGATTTAAACATATTGCATGCACTATCATTGGGTACAAAAATAGTTTCCCAGTCAATTAATTGAATCTCACTGATTAGGGCCTGCTGATCAAATTTTGAGTAATCTCTTTTTAATATTTTAACATTGCAAGGAAGTGATGAAAATTTATTAAAAATTAGAGAATTAGGAAGGTGATCAGGGAGATCATGCACTATGTTACCACTGATTGTAAAATGCTCAATTGAATTTAAAAAAATATTATCAATTAAAGTTGCTGAATGATCTGTGATTCTTGTTGCTTGCAGTATATAGGGCTGAAAAAAAATTAGAACCCAGAGTATTAAGGAAACCATCAGTTGCTGAGTGTGATTCAACTTTTAAAAGATCTATGTTAAAGTCTCCGATGATTATACAGGTTTTGTTTTCTTGATTAATTCTATCAACTGTGGAGCTCACATATTCAATAAACCTTTCTAAGTCACCATTTGGATGCCTATAAATTATTCCACACAATAAATTTGAATGACAATTATTATGCACCTCAATCCATAAGGCTTCAAAATCATCAGCAGTGGTTGTAAATTCAGGTCTTATGTTAAAATTTAAATTACTGTTTATGTAGAAAGCAACTCCCCCAGCATTGGAATAGCCTGAGTATCAGGCGTTTCTGGGGCGAAAGGGGAAAGATGAAAGCGAAAAAGGGAGAGAGCTGAAGGAGAGAAACGCCTGACACAGATGCTTTTACTGGAGCCTTCCACCCCCACACAGCATGATTCAAAACCATCCAATCAAAATCACATCCGGTCATTGGGTTGTCAGCTTCACGTGTCAAAAAGCTCGCCTAAAATAAATCTCACCATACGGTCTTGCCGAGCTCCGGTGCTTGTGTTGCTACGATTTCGCTTTTTCTGAAACCTCCAATGAAGAGTTTTCGAATACTTGTAATGGAAAACCTGCCGTTTTTGAGGAATTATACCATGTGTTAGGAATTGTGCTAATGTAAGATCGCCAACACTCTGTTTGTAAATAAACGTGTGCCCGGAAGACTGTAAACTGCTTTTGTTTACAGAGGTACAACGGCGGCGCTCATTAATAAGCTGTTCTGGCAGCTAAAAAGCTACTGTAGATCAGGCCGAAAATTGTCCGAGGGAAAATCTAAAGTCAAGCTAAAGCCTTGGTGCTGTCGACTATTCTCAATACATGACTACCTCGCTCTTATTTAATTTACAGTAACAATTCCCTTTTAGCGGCAGGATGTTGTAAATCAAAACTTAGATATCTGAAGCACTGATATCGTCTTCTTTGTCCTGGTCTTGTGAAACCAATACTCGGACATAGTTTCAGCAGAAGCTGGTATATGAGGCTTTTCCATACTCTGAGAACATCTTTCCTTTTAACTACCAGGCTTTGAAAACACATTTCTTGCTCAGGTGTTATTTTTATTCCAGGAAAGAACTTGAGAGCACCCTCTAGAGTCTCTTTGAATTCCTCTCTGCGCCTCTATCCATAAAATTAACACATGAAATCAAAACACTCTGCTCGTGTTTACTTGCAGTCGGTGACGTCAGGGCGTATTGTGTGTTATCCAATCACTGCCACATCCAGATTCTGGGTGTGTCACACGATTTGCTGAATGGTTTTGTGTCAGGCCTTCCTTTCTCTTCTCCCCCCTCCCCCATCAAAAATCTCCTCCCCCCTATCCCCTTAGGAAGGCCTGATACTCAGGCTTAGCATTGGAAAGGCTTGGCTGGGAGAGAAACTGATATCCACATAAGTCAGAGTTTGATATAGGAGGTTGATCAATTTTCTGTTTGATTTCAGTATGACCAATTAATGAAAAAGGAAAATATAGCTCTGATAGCATGTTTGACAATTTATCAAAATTAGCTGATAGGCTCCTAATGTTACAATTTATCAAAGAAAAAGATTGACCACTCAGTAGACACTTGTTGATGTCATAATTACTATGAAAATCGTGAGTACTATAGAAACAAAAATTGTTATCCAAAGGCATGTTTAGGTCAGCAACTAAATCAGTGAGATGCGGAATGTTACTAGGAGAAGTGATACTTAAAGATGGAAGTGAATTGGCCAAACCACAGGCCATATAACTAGTATCTGCGACAAAGGTGCCAGTAACACATTTTAAACAATTCATCAAATCGTCAAAAGTTCAGAATATAAATACTTATCTAGATTGCATCTTATGAAGATCCTCTTTGTTATTAATATGGTGAACAGCAGAGTCTTTGTCTTTTCTCATGAAGATTTTTCCATTTAAAGTCCAAATGAACGTGAACTCCATATCCTTCTTTACCTTCGAATAATCTTTGAATAACATTCGATTCCTTTCTGTCAGGCTCTCTGCAAGATAGATCATGTTTTTCTCGGAATATCCAAGATCTCACGTTGTTAAGTCCTTGAGCTGCTTCCTTGCACGGTAGAAATTATCTTTGACATTACGCCTGGTAAATTTGACTATGGTAGCTGGCGGTCCAGGCTTGCCTTTGTGTTTTTGACTTTGAGGCATTTGATGGCTTACTGAAATGTCATTTTCAGTAATATCCACTCCTAATAGTTTACCAACATCCTTCACAATATTATTAGTTTGCTCTTCTGATGGATTAGCAGCAACAGGGATTCCTCGGATTTCCACGCACTCTCTGCGAGTGTACTGCTCCAGATCATTATTCGCTCTCGTAACTGATTCCAGTGAACTTTCAATGCTGCGAATTGTTGCCTTCAAGATCTTATTCTCATCTTGCAAAATCTTATTCTCATCTTTCAAAGCCTTTCTTTCATCCTTTGAGCTCTTCATCTCTAGCAATTCATCGTACTTCGCATTCACAACGAGGATGAACAAGACGCACGAGTGCATAAACCTGGCCTTCTTTTAGTGCATACAATGATACACTAATGGCACTACAGCGCATATGAACTTTGATGATGAATAAATGGCAAAAATACTTACCAGCTGGCAAATCAGACTGGAAAGACTTGAACGTTCCAAAGGGGTGTACTTGGTCATGACTGCATAACAATGTAATGTGTCAAACAGTTTTGTAGGAAGTGTTCTTTTCCTTTATATTACGCATGAGCTTCAGCCACAATCTTAGGTAGTAAACTAATATTTTGAGAGCAAAAACTTTGAAATAAAACCCTATATGAAGAGGAAGAGAACAGGTTGGTTGGAATAATACTATTATGCCAGGATGTTTTGATTCTTGAAGTGTACATGCTTAATCGCTACAAAGGATTGAATGAAAACTCAGATCTTCCTGTGGGTAAGATCATCTTTATTGCGATTTTACTGTCACTCTAATGTGGGTACTTCAAAGACAAACTTCTGCCATCTTCTTTTAGTTTTTCACCATCAGCACTTTATTTGATTATGATCAAGTTCATCTTCTTTGAAAAAAGAAAGAGTAGATAAAGTATATGTCAATATTTCATTGCTTTTGTCATTGATTATTTCAACAACAAGCAAAGAAGTAACCATAGAAAACCCAAATCTATACTGTGTACTGAAACCAATTCAAATACAGAATATTATATCTGGTTTGTCGATTCTTTTAATTGCAAGTTTGAGTAAACCATAGCTGAACACAGCCAAGAGAAAAATTTCTAGCATAGATAATTTTGACTTATTCCTAATAATGTTTGATCTATCAAAATGGAGTTTTGCAAGATTGAAATTCAATAGTAACCATTAAGTGTCCATTGTTTAAAGAGCTATAAGCTTGCATGTAGTCTTTGATTCAATTTTACAATGAAATGTTGTTTGATCGATCAAAATCATTGAATTTTAGCTATAAACAACTGTACCTGCTTAACCAACCTGCCGCTTCCATGCGAGCTTAATGCAAGTTAATCCATTTACAGCAATTTCAAAAAACGATGCCAGAAGAAAAGCAAAAAGTTTAAGCCAAGACCGAAAGGTAATATGGGATTTTTATAATGACCTGCTACAGGTCCTATAGCAACCTTGTCCCCAGGGCACTTTTCCCTGGCCTTGGGAGGTGGGGTGGGAAAAGGCCCTGGCATCAGCTGGTCACATGACCAGCAAACACCCAGAATTTGTGGGTGTACTAAATTAGTATACAATCTCATACCATAAACAAAACACTAAAGATGGCAGGTAGGCCAGAGTTTTTATCAGTGCTTCACCAGGTTGGATTTTTCCTGAGTAACAGTAACTTTCCATCGCTTAATTTTAAACCTCTTCAAGTAAACAGTTTCAAATCCATCCTGAAAGGTCAGGATGTTATTGTAGTCTTACCAACTGGATCTGGCAATTCCATGTCTGTACCGTTCTCGCCACAATAAAGCCAGAACAACCAAAGTTGCTCTTCACAAAGTGGCAATAACAAAACAGTCCAAACACTGTTAAGCTTTATTATTCAAAAGCTATTACCAAGGACGGAAATACATGCTCCAGTCAGAAGACTGATTTATCTTAAGAAAAACACTAAGCTGGAATCTATTAAGTGACAATGCAATTATCCATAGTTGATGTAGCTTCAGTTTAAGTTGCACTTCATTCTTATAATTTTGGACCTGTAAATCACTATCCGTGATAATTTAACATGCCTGCAAAGAAAACTAACAAGTTGGGCCCAGTGTGATACAAAATTGCATAGAAGCATTGCATTCAAGGACTAAAGAAAATTGCTTAGTTATCCACATCCAAAAGTCGCTTTGGAGAAAGTTACAACCCTTATTGAAGCGTAATAAAAAGCGCTACACTTCAAAACAGGTCAAAGAAAATGCTCTTGCATCATCCGCATCGAAGCTTTTGGGTGGCATATCCTTTGATAGACGCCTCGATGGCTGATGCGAAGATGGCGGTCAAAGTTGAACACATGACTATTATATTATGCATCGTGTAACATACAGATTGAGCTCTCCAAATAAACTGATCCATTTTGTTTACGAATGTAACGCCACCCCTACATAACGCTGCTGCCCTTTGTATTGTCCTCAGAAATGCCACAGGTTTTTATATACTTTTGAATACAGATCCTTAAATAAGCCAGCCTTGCTGAATATTCGAAGCACATAGCATCTCTCATGAGAACCACCACATAGCTTGCAAACTGGATTTCTTGCTGGTAACATTTCAACTTAATAATTATTTACTAAAAATCTTCATTGAAGTGGACATGCTTTCTGCTATTTTGATTTTGCCATAATGCATACATTATTTTCAACTGGCCATTCTCTTACATGAATTACCTAAATCAATCAACCAATCAAAATGACGGATTGGCCAGCCGATGCCAGGGCCTTTTCCCGCCCCACCTGCAAAGCCAGGGAAAGCGCCCTGGGGACAAGGTTGGTCCTGTAGGAGTTTTGCGGCCACTCAAGTGTGTCCCTGAGAACAGTGTGGAACGTCTTTCCATAAGTGAGAGTATTTCTAAACTTTGGACAGCTCTTTAAAACAGAGGTGTCTGGAGGGCCTTGAAACAGTAGGGAGCTTAACCAAATACAATGGTGAAAAAAGAGACCATGAACAACAATAGGTTTAAATTAGCAAAACAACAACTTAGTTTGCACGTGCATCACACTGTTTTGTCCATGGCCGTTGTTGCCCGACTATGACTTGAAATGTGTCATGTTTTGTAGGGGAAGTGAACAGCAGACCACAATTTTCTTTTTTTTTTTCTTAACTTAAAACTAGTCCTTTAGAATTCATTTCCAGGGGAATCGCCATCATTTAAAAAACTGAACGAGGTGGAATAAAGGCGATGTGGTTGTCCATACATTCGCACATGCTGGTGTGGTGCAAAGTATTACGTGCAGTAGACTTTGATGAGCTTTAATTAATAATTATTATTCTTGAGTAAAAACCGTTATGTGGAAAAAAAGTTAATGATATTTTTTTGGCCCAATTCGTGACTACGTTATGCAAATTGATAAAATGTAAAATTTAATGTCATTTTTCCTTGCTAATTAGCTGAACAAAATTGCTTTCAAAGATGGGAAAAACCAAGGGTGCACGTTGACTGAAATGTAATTTTATTTTGTGCTTTTTTAAAAACTAAAATGACAAGTATGGTTCAGTATAGATGAATAAAAATCAGCAACCAGTTTAGTGGAGTGATTGTTTGCCAACAAAAGGTGGATTTGAAACGACCTGCAATACCTTGCAGTCTTGGCTTGAAGACTTTTTGCTTTTCTTCCCCCAACGTTTTTTGAAATAGCTCTATGCCAATAGAAGTCAAAGGATATTTCTTTCCCTTGATATAGTAATTTTCTGTTTCTATACTGAAACAGCTGGGAAGCATGTGACTTGGACCAAGCACAAATGTCTGTGATGAATGGTCAGATTTGTTTGTTTATAGAAAATGCACTGAAAAGGTAATTAACTGCCACTTTCCTGCAAATACGTGCAAACTATGCTATATTGCTAAATCAAAGCAATATTGTCTTACTGTTTTGTGATAAAAACTATAAAGCATAAAATTTCTAAGGTGTTTACAGTGACGTGATGTATATTGATGTGTTTGTTCAGATCAAACAGTCAAGTTGTACAATTCATTGAAATTCAGCGCAAAAAGGGTCCATACGTTTTACAAAACTGCTGCTTCCGTGCAACTTGGTGCCACTTACTCACCAAAACAAAGCCCAATAGTTTTTCTTCAACTGCTATATAAATTCTTGCGACTTGCACTATACATAAAAATTGAAAATTACCTACCTTTTTACTGTTTTTTAGCATGTCTTCCTCTCACAACCAGTGATCACAAGGCTGATCTCGATTAAACGGATCGAGCCACTGTGTTTGTCTGACAGTTCAAGGATGCATTATCCTCTAGACAACACATGTCACTAAATATTTCAACCAAAATAATTGTCGATCTCTCATGACCACATGACCACATTCATATATGATATGAGCACATGACCACATAATATTTCACCAATTCAGGCATGTGCTGCAATGAGCAGATAGAAATTCGTTGACAAATAAAAAACCCAGGTCAGAACTATACCCATCTCTTCTTGAAAGGAAGGCCGGGTAATAATTTTGTTTCTTTTAGGCCACAAGTTTTAAGGGAAAAAAGTCTGTGTGACTCATGATTCAGATCGTCGCTTTTCTTCCCTGTTCTTTTTTGTATGCCATACCTGACAGGCCTCATGAAAATCGAATTTGGACAAGGGAGGTCCTTCAATTGAAATTGTCATCAATTGGCCAATGATTCCTCCCCTAACCTGTTCCTCAGGGTTGTTTTTGTTAAATTCTGGTTACTGAAATCAGTACTTATCCTTGGGTGTATTTTTTTGTGCCCCCATTTGAAGCGGCAAAGTAAATTTTATGTGGCATGTTTTTGCAAATTGCGGAAATCCCACAAGGCCGCAGATGGCAGGTGAAATTTAAGGCCTGGGAGAAAAAAATAACCATGAACCGCCAACGCAATAAAACAATAGCCAGCCAAATTAACTGGATTGGTTTGGTAACATTTTCTTTTCCTCTTACCATGCTTTTTTATCTAACATTTCTTTCCACAAATCAATCGTTCCCTTTGAAGAATACCACCGGGAGGTACTTGGCTGAGTTTGCAGGCACATAGTGGTGTAAGTTTTTTGTATGTAATTTAACAGCGTTTTCTGGAGTTTATGATCAAGTTGTCCAAAAATCATCTTTCATTAAATAAAAAAGGATCATTACAGTTAGTATGTTACTGGTGGATCAATCAGCTAGAATTAGCTGCTGGCTGTGTGGAAGCTTTTAGAAATTTCTTCAATTTTTCTGGGCAGTTCTGGTTCATTGAGGTCCTGCTTACTTTAAGCGATAAAGTAGTTATATTAAAATCAACTTTCCCTTTGTCCAGAGCTATCTTTCTGGTGCTTTCTTTAGGCTTTACACTTCCATCTCTGTCTTTTCATTTGTCAACAGATGGGTTATTAATGCTGTGGGATATATGGTGGGCATTTTTGATTTCACTTGAAAAGCAAGGTGTAACTATATCTTTGAACAGTGTATTGATAAAGTTATTTATTAAAAGAAAAATAAAAGAAATAAAATATACTTTTTAGTCACATAGTAAAAAAACCCATTGACTGATTAAACCTAAATAAGCATGCTCTTGAAATTTCAGGTTGTTGTCAATTGTGTATTTTTTTTTTATTTGAGCGAAATGTTGGACTGACGAGGACAAAAGTAATTAACAACTAGTAGAAGTATAAGGTCTGTGATTACCATACATATGTTTACGTAAATTTCCAAAAATGAACTGAAGTTCTGTGGTAAGGATTCTGTCTGCCAGGTTAGAACTGTCTTGTTGTGAGGGTTTTTTGATGCTGGGAGGAAGAACAAGCCTTGATGATTTCCCTGTTTTCTAAAAACTTTAAGATGTTTATGGCAGTTGCAATCCACTGTACAAATGTAACTGTAAACTTCGGCACAACTTATAAAAAGTTCCTGTCTGTTCTGTATGCTGAATTGACATATATGACCCAAAAAATTTCTCCTGTTTCACTGCACAGTTTGTAAACCTGGATTGGATCAACTGAAAAATAGAATAAAAATAAAACAATAACAATGCTCACCATATAAAAGTTCATGCTATTATACTCAGTTTACTTGCAATTATCAAAACCCACTCTAGCACAGGTTCATATCACTACTGGGAAAATGATTTAAAATGCCAATCAATAAAAGTAAATGAAATTATTTTTTATGATCTATGAAAGATTACACAACTTTATTGTCCCCTTATTGCTCTACGTTTACTTAAAAAAAAGTTGACATTAAATATTAAATTGTATAACTTTTTAGACTTCTGGGATATCTCCCTTATGTAAATGTGTGGAATATGCAGGCATCCTGCTATAGTTTCAACTCTTCAAAATTTTTGATGTTGAAGTTATGTAGTCCAAACAATAATACTTTACAGAAATCTGGTGTTTTGGATGTTAACGATATCCTTGGGATTGGGTCTTGTGGTATGAAGGGAGTGACTAGACACTTGGGTTTCAACCATGTGGTGGTTGGCCCAGTGTTAATCTTGATCCTGGTTATCCTTAGTCACATTCCTTCTCTTTAACTCAAAGCAAAGGTTGTTAAACGATTTGACAAATCTGGGATAAGAAGCCTTCTTTTTTCCCTTGGATGTTCTCTATTTTTAGACACTCCGCAATTCTCGTCTTGAAGTTTGTTCTCTTCTGTGTTAAACTTGGTCAACTGCTGAAAACACTGTTGGCAAACAAACAAATTATGTCACAATTAATTTTTTTTGCTTAGTCAGAAAAATCCAAGTTCAGCCCACTGTCATCTGGCTCATGCCAGCAAAAAAAATGTTTGGTTTTAATTTGCACCGAAAATTATCACAAAAGCCAGGAGTTACCAGTAAAAGGCGTGTTTAAAAACAGATTAAAAATGGAAATAAACGTACTAGTCCTATTACTGTCCAAATTCCTAGCTTTGCAAAAGGTTAACATGAATCAACAGTATAAACAGTATACAATAAATGTCCGCAGTCTTTGACCTTCTCTGATTGGGGTCACTTTCTGTCAAATTTTGTTAATCTCTGTAATCAATTGTCACTTTCAGAGATGAAAAACATACTCTTGTAGCCTACAAAGTTCCGTCTTTCTTTTTCTAGTCTTTTTGTTATATCTAGCAAAAAACTTGCGTCTTTCGTTTTCTAATTTTTTTAAATTTGTTATATTTAACTTGACATTGATATTTCGTCTGTTGGCTCAGGAAGCCTTCTTTATCGGGTCATTGACCCGTGACCAGTCTCTTATCTAGAACACGGCATTATAATTATTTTTACCAAACGTTGGGTTCCAGATGCATTTCAGCTCCAATGTTACCCTTATCTGTTGTGGAGCAAAACAGGCTGTATACATGTAAAATTTTCTTTAGCCCTACCCTCTTCAGTTTCTTACTGCTTTCTGCCAACAGGAACCAAATGCTTCTGACGTACCTGTTTCCCAACCCCTTTCTTCTAACATCTTACCAGCTGAAAACATCAGCATCACAAATTAGAAACTACTGGTTATGTGAGTAGTGTGCAGTTATAATAATGTAGATAGCTGTATCTCACCTTTCCTCTGTTTCAGGCTGATAGTACTTTCTTCAATCTCTCCCTTTGTATTTAGTTTCAGCTGATTGAAGAGACCAGCTGTAAAGGTAAATGACCCTGAAAGCTGTTATGCATTCAGGAGTTATTTCCAGCTTTGTCAAAACAGCTGCATTCTGAAGTGATTTGACACACTTTTCAATTCTGTATCAGCAAAGGCATTCTCCGGGATTATAAAGGTGAACTTGAGTACAAATGCCGCATGAGGACTCTCGGAATCAAAAAGAATATGATAGTTGATATGAAATTATGTATCGTTGATTGAGAGTGTAATTTTGGTTACAGTGGTTGGCAATTTTCAGGTTGATAAATCAGGAGTGAGAATCCAGTGAAACTTTGCAAGTGTTGGGTTCAAGGAGCATGTTAAAGTAGTTTTGCAACTCCTGGTTACTCCTTTCCTTTTTATGCTAGTCGTCTGTTGTACTCTGATAAGTGTTCATTGTCCGCAAGAAACTCATCCATATAAGGTCCTGGATTTGAATAGTAAATATGTAGCATCTAGTTATAGCTACTTGAAACCATAACCTTTAATCAGGTGTTTACTTTCTGGTTTGCTTCCAAACTGCACATAACCTGTACACATAACTATTACAAAGGTGATATTGACTGAATAAACCGAAAATGCTGTATACTTGCAAGTCATTGTGCCTTCTAATGGCAAGGGAAACTTGTCCTGACGAAACGATTACAGTGCAACTCCATTACAAACATGTGCTTCCTGGGAAAGAGCGTCCGCAATATCTTAGTACATGGTCACCGAAGACCAGACCAAATAAGGTTCACTTTTGGTCTCTTACAAAATATCTTCATCTTCATCCAGCTCTGTGTTGCAGTTGTGGGTGCAATGTGGTGCAACATTTGAATTCGTAACTTTTTATTCTTGTTTAAGAATAGTAAGGGCTTTAGCAAGTTTTCTTGGATGTTTGCTTCTTTTTAACCAAAAAAAAGAGGAACACTCCAAATGTCTCTTCACACTTCCACACAATAGCCCATTTCCGAGTTCCTGTATGATTGGAGACTGGTGCCGAAATAACGCACGGGAGCGAGGCTTCGTGCGAAGTCCCTCTTGGCGGCGCGAAAAATAAAAAGCGATTGAGGGGTTTTCACTGCTCTGAATGTTTTAATATTTATGAGATGGTCTACTGCTCAGTCGCCTGCTGCAATAATGGGAATCACAATCGAAATGATCTGTCATATTTTATTTTTCCTTCGGACAAGAGGCTTGGAAGTTGGATAAAATTCTGCCGCCGAGCGGACAAAAAGTTTTCAGTGGAGTCAGCGAAGGCAAAGGCAGGAAAGAGCAACAATTTGCGGATTTGCAGCGCTCATTTTGACCCCAAAGCCTATAGAAAAACTTTGAACGGTAGGAGAAAAACATACAACACTGCTCTGCCAACTATATTTCGACCAAACGATGAATGCACACCGAGAAGTGTTCGTTACGAAACAGCACGGAAGAGAAGACGGCTGGAGTTTAGCGACTGCAAAACAAACACTCTCTTGCCAAGCCAGGTTTCGCTTGCTGATGCAGATGGAGAAATTACTACAGATCTGGTGGATGTTCGATCGTCTAATGCTGATTTCTGCGATGTTCAGCATGACCATTCGTACTGCCTTTCAGCAGAAGATGATCGATCTTCGACAGTGTTGTTACAAGATACCGAACCTGAGATGGTAAGGTCAGTGGGTTGTCAAACTGACATGACTTTGTTCGATTTAGAACAACTGGAAAATGAAGTTAAAAACCTCAAAAATAGACTTAACGATAAAGCTAAACTAAAACGTGACTTGTTCATGGAGGATGTCCTTGAAAATGATGATTCAGTGAAGTTTTACACTGGAATTCCCACACTGGGATGTTTCAATTTGATTTCAGAATTGATAAAGCCAGAAGCTGAAAAGCTCAAATACTGGGACAAAAACAAGAATAAACAAATGAAATACCAGACAACATCCAACAGCAAACCTGGACCTAAAAGAAGTCTAACACTGACTGAAGAATTGGTTTTAACTCTTGTGAGGCTTAGACTTGGATTGATGGGAAGACAACTGGCTGACACATTTTCTGTTTCACAGTCACAGTTAAGCAGGGTATTCACAACATGGGTTTGCTTTCTTGCATCCATATTTCAAGAGGTACTAGTACTCTGGCCAAGTAAAGACGAAATTAAACGAAACCTCCCTCGCTCATTCAACAAGTACCCCAATACACGAATAATAATTGATTGCACAGAAATGTTTATAGAAAAACCCACTTCTCCTTATGCACAAAGAGCAACTTGGAGTGAATATAAGGGGCACAATACCATAAAGGCTCTTGTTGGAATTACCCCCTCTGGCTATTTTAGCTTTCTCTCCAAATTTTGGACTGGAAGTACCAGTGACAGGAAAATCACCCAGGAAAGTGGACTGGTAGACATGCTAGAGGAGGGCGATTCAGTGATGGCTGACAGGGGTTTTAACATTAGAGACATCCTTACAAAGAAGAAAGTTTATCTTAACATTCCTCCCTTTTCTAAAAAAGGTAAGATTTAATTGGTATATTTAACATTTTCACTAATAAGGTTTCCCAGAGTTCAACTGATAATTCTCAATTTTATACTAAGAAAAAGCTGTCAAAATATCACTTTAGCTTACCTTTGTAATAACATTAGACTTTAAAAGCCCTTATAAATGTAGGTACCAAACTATGTAATATTCTTAAAAAAACACATATACCATAAACTTATGATAATAAGCCCTGGACTTGTATTTGCTAAAAGGTTTTTTCGCAGGGGCTTATTATTGGAAGGAATTTTGCAATTCAAAATGGGCTGGGCTTGACTATAAAAACAGCTTAAACCACTAAGATGACAGCCTACAAAAGCTAACCATAACAGTCTATGGGCTTATATTCGGGATGGCTTATTATCAGGAGGAGATTTGTGTCTGATATTTGGGGGGCTTATTTTTGGGATGGCTTATTATTATTATTATTATTATTAATTTTTTGGGTTTTTTTTTGGGGGGGGGGGGCTTATTATCGGAGTTTTATGGTATATTTTTATAAATAAAACACATTATTTTTCAGGTAAACAGCTATCACGGGCAGCCACAAAAAACACTCGTCAAATTGCTAGAGTGCGAATTCATGTTGAAAGGGCCATCGAAAGATTGAAAGACTTCAAGATATTTCAAGGGAATTTGCCTTTGACCCTGGCTGCACTTGCTGACCAGATGTTGATAGTCTGTGGAGCTCTTTGTAATTTACTTAAGCCACTGGCCAGATAACATATCCCAGATTCCTACAACAAGGATTGTTGAATATTTTCTTATTTAGCACTGCTTCACAACAACAAATAGCAGGAGTATGTGTAATAAAGGATTCAAGTAAAATGTTTTAGCACTCAAGCAGTGAAAACATTTCTGGAAAATCTGGCTGTAATCTGGATTCAATTTCTATTCCAACTATAGGCAAAAGGATACAAATATAATAACACAATTTGCATGTACACATAAAGACATCACATCAACCCAGTTAAATAATATTTATGTAGTTCCACATCAAACTGCAGATTTTGCATAAACCACACAATCACTACAATAAAACCATGCTTTCAAGTTATTTATCAAAAGAAGTATGCTGCACCACATGGGAAGCCCTGAGTTTAAATGAAAACATATATGTGAAGTAATTTACAACAAAACTACACACAATACATCATCAACATCATACTACACATTCATTTCATTCTGTGTTTCATTCCTTTACCGGCTTGATGAACTCAAATTTCAAGTGGCCGGCCTCCAGTGTATGGGTCTTCATAGCTCAGCTGGTACAGAGCACTGCAGCATGAACACAGAGGCCACAGGTTCGAATCCCGTTGAAGCCCCGAAAAACTTTTTTTGGGGCTATTTTGACAATTGCTTAAATTGCGATTCACTGTGATGGTCACAAGTTCAGTTCATTTGTATTCACAGAGTTCACATCACTTCATTCTGTGGAAAACTACACATAAAACCTTATGGAATAAGCTATGACCTTACTTCACCTAATATTTTTCCAGTGAGAAGCTCTGGCACCATAAACTTAGAAAAAAACAGTTGTAACTTTTCCAACATTCGCAGAAAAAACTCCTTGTCAAAATCCACATGAACAATCAAAATCCCCTTGTTTGTATAAATTACAAGATCAGTGGCATGAATCCCAGAGATTGCCATTTGGCCCTGGATTTGGTAATACCAGGAAGTTTCTTCCTTCAGCTTGAAGCCCTTCGTTGTTTTGAGCAACTTGTCAGAAGCTGCAACTCCAGGTAGCAGATTCCGTTTGGCAAACAAACTCTTGCACTCAACTAATGTCTTACCATGACATTCACAGTGACGAATACGATCGGGGCTTGCACCAAGAAAAGGCCACTTCTGATTAATAACAAGGCCAGATTCAAGAAGGTGTAGTTCCTTGTGTTTCAGTGAAATCTTCTTTAAATAAAGTTCTGAAGCAGCAATTTCCTTTTCATGGCCCCACTCTAGCTGCTCAGGTATATGCTCCATTGGGCAGTAGTTCATAAGTAGTTTGACAATGTTTGATTTGTCTGTTGTGTCTCTCATGTGGCACACCCGGTAAAAGTTTGAAGCTGTTATGCGGCCTGATCGCTGGTCAAACCACAACTGACTACTTCCCTGATGCACTGTTTTCGAGCAAATCACATCACACTGACTTTCACTGACAGACAAAAACTTCATAAACGACTCAACAATGTCTTCAGATATATCCATGTTGTTGTCAATGTTGTTCTGACATTTAAAAATGTTTGCATATTCTTTCATAGTGTAAACAGTAACATTCTCCACAGTTTCAAACCTTTCAACATTTGCATCATTGGTAATGTGTTCTTTCACTAATGGTTCTGGTGTGTCTGGATCTTCTGGCTTCGGGAGAAAGTGAATGGCCACTGACTGAGGGTATAACTGTTGTAGACCCCTCCTCAGCTTTTCTCTCATTGAGCTGGAATCAAAAGATGAGAGTCCTGGTTGAAAATTATGTGGTTTTACAGGATCCTTTTCAGCTTTACCAAACTCAGCTTTAACAATCTTTAAATTCTTTAAAAGGGTAGCATACTGACTATTCCCACTTCTTTTCTTCCACTCACATTTCCCAGAAGTGCACGTTGACATCAAATTATTGCTAACTGTGGCCTGGAGGTCAAACAACACAGCGGCAACGTGCCTGCAGCAACCATCACTCCCTCCTTTACACGGGCAAAATGCTGCGTGTACCTCTCCGCTGGATTTTAGAATTGTGAAACCATTGTAAGTAGCCTGTCCATCTTCCGTTTTGGCTCTTTCAGTGGGCTTAACTTTAAACTTGAAGAAACAAAAGTTGTTCTTCTCTAGCGGACAATACTTTAAATCGATAACATGGCCATCACGAAATAATTTAAAGCCCAGCAAACTTTTAAACGAACGGAGATTCTCCTCAGAGTAATCTTCCTTCCCCACTAGGTAGTTGTAAAGGTCTCCGAAGGTAAACTCCGGGATGTTAGAAAAGTTGTTGGTCCAAGCGGTTAAGGTTTTAGGATCTGGCAATTTACCATCGTTTGTCCGCAGTTTGTCCTCCATCAGCTTGTTGCGGTCTTCGGCGGTATCGTCTAACTTGGCTTGTTTCATCGCTGCCGCTTTTTCGCACAAATCGACAAGCTCTGCCTTCCTCTTGCCTTTGCCCCCATCGCTTAACTGGATACCACGCTCTTTTAAATATCTTTTTAAATCATGGACTTTCAATTTCGAAAAATCTTCGTCAGCACAAGCAACATTGCTGTCAAGAGTGGCGTCCATGTTGGATTTCTTCGCACGAAGCCTCGCTCTCGTGCGTTACTTCGGCACCAGTCTCCAATCATGCAGGAACTCGGAAATGGGCTATTACGAAAATGACTGGGAAAATTGCTTGAGGTGAAACTGGATGTTCTGAAAAGGTGTCACAATTATTCCTAGTTTCCTGAAAAACCCATATTGAATAATGTTTTTGTTATCCTGAGTCTATCAAGCAAATAATAATATTTCTATCATAATTATACCTTTTCTGATTATAAGTGCCACCTCAATAGTTATCTGAATCACTTCTGTTGTGAAAGTCGTAAAAAAGTAACTTTCCCTTATATTTTAGCCGCCTCGGGGGACCTTTACCATGGTAACTTTTTTATCCAATAAATGTGACATTAGTTCCATCAGTGAGGGTGGAGGCCCATGTAGCTGTTTAGTTAAAAAAACCTTTCTTTTCCGTGTCTCTTTTTTTAGTAAAGAGAAAATAACCTGCCATGTTGAAATAAATGACAACTGCCAACCTGTACGTCAACTGAAGTAAACAGAAACTGAAACACTACCTCAAGGTTCTCCGCCTTATTCTGTTCTTTTGAGCTTGTGACATTACCCTCAGAAGAAGTTTAACCACTCCCGGATGCCTCTACTGGTAATACAGGCTTTCTCATCGAGTAGAAGTTTCAAAAGGCTGCAAAAGTTCCTGAACTGCAGCAGCATTCGGCTGGGACAGACGTGCATTCATGGCCAAGGCGAATCTTTCCAAAGTTAGACTAACTGACAACTATCAATAATTAACACATGCTTATATACTATGCACAAAGTCTAATGAATATTTAACAATTATTCTTCGAGCCCGAATGGGCTCTGAGTCAATAGCCGGCCGAATGGGTTGTTGACTCAGAGGCCATGAGGGTGAGAGGAATAATTGCTTAAGGAAAATCCAACTAATTGGTCAAAATATTGAGAATAAAAAAACTTTTAGCTAGTTAAAGCTAGACCTTAATCCTTTTTTGCCGCCAAAAAGCCTGCTCTTTTTGCTACTAGTGGGCTATAACATATAGCCTAGTAGTAGCTCAACCAATCAACAAATGGCCCATAGCAAATGTTATTGGTTTCTCAAAAAGAGTACCCTCTTCAAGGATGGTCCTTGGACAAGTTAAGTCATTGTTTTCTTTGACGCATTGAACACACTCGGCAAAACCTGGGTCAGTTTTCTCTTGACCAATATATATATATCTCCATATCTATGAGCTTGTTTGAGGACACTGGAATCAAGCAGTCATTCTGTCCAAACTCCTTAGGTAGGAAGTACATCATATCCAGGATACTGGATACTGTGGCATTCCTGGACGTTCTGATCCAGTGACTGTTCCAGGATTCCTTTACTTTATCCAGATCTGTCTGGAGGAGGTCAGCAAAACAAACTCAAACGGCCTCTATGCAAATCGCCAGTGAGATCGAAAATGTTGGATTCGTGGGGGTCGAAGTCGATCCACCAACTTGATCACTGTTTGCAAAAATGTGACCATTGACCAACACCCAGAGCTTCTCATTTCATTTGAAAATGCCATACCTTCTTACACACCCAGAACTTTTTACGCGGGATGACATAGTCAGCCAGCGTCTTAAATTCGGGACCGCATTCCTTTCGTTGTCTTGGGAGTAAAAAATTGCCTCGTTTTTTTAACTTTCCCGTATCCCGTGCCCGTCCCGAAAAATTGTGTGATGTTTATTGGCTGCAACTTCTAATCAAGTGCAAGTCAGGTTGGATTGCACAGGGAGAAAAAAGATACTGCATCAGCAAAGAAGGAAAAGCTAAGCTTACAGCCTAGAGGAGGATGAAGACTCGAGGCTGTACTCTAGATCTAACGGTGCAAGACTTGGCCTCGGGTGACTGAAAGTATTGTTTAGGTGCCCCAGCCAGTATTGGTTTCTTGATTCTGTTGATTTACGGTCAAAAAGCTAAGAATGTCTAGAATTTATTACTTGCAAAATCGTAGCTCGCTTGGTGGCTTCAGACAGAATTATGATCGATGTTACAGCGATCTTGACAACACTTTCATTCTCCATCCTTGCCGTCAGTATTGTTTACCCGAGTTTATTGTCAACTGGTTTTGATGCAGTTGCATTATCAAATTTGGTAACTCAGCATTGTCTGATAAACTTCCTATGTGAGCGACATCAATAACAACGTCATCATACTCGAAGGCTGGATTTCTGTTCTTTAGCCCATGAATGTCTCCTTCAACACAGAATGTATCTTTTTACCCTGAAGTCCTTATGGGTATCAGCTTTTCCTTGTCTGCTCACATGTATGCCATCCACCTTGCATGTAGACATGCAGTGGCTATTTGAAGTGATATCTCTATGCTTAAGCAAGTGTACATGCACTGTTGGTGCTAACCCTGCATCTGTTCAACATCTGAGAGTGAAGGGAAAATATCAGGAACAGGCATTGGGTCCATGTTGTTCTTGTTTGAACAAACTTTTGGTACCTTCTTATCTCTTCTGCAGCAAGTGCACTTTGTTCTTGTGCCTTTTTACTCCTGTCTCCCTGCCTTGCAGACCTCACAAAAACTTAATGCATAAGTCATCTGCTCCACCTCAAAAGCACAGATAGCACTGTATGCTTTATCTCCTTGCTGACTTAACCCTGCTTGTGGAGGTGGTGGTAGATCTCCAACAACTCTTCTCTTTGTTTTGTTTTTCTTGTCTTGTTCCACTACTCTCTTTTTGTTCTATAGTCCTCTGTTTCCACTACAGGAGGCTGTGCAAACTCATAGTCCACACTAACTCCCCTTGATCTAGCAAGAAGGCAGCTGTCTTGTGAGCAGGTAATCTGTTTTTAACCTGTCATTCTTCGTCTCCCTTTCAATCTTTCCCCCCCTAGAAATTGAAACATTTTATTTGGATTCCATTTATTTACATACATTTGCATTGAAGATGCAGGTAAACCAGTAAGAAAACAAGATGTCTTACTTGGAACTTGTGTACCAAGACAAATTACTTGTGTAATGAAGAAATTATCAAATTGTCGGGGGAAATAATACTACCTGATTAAACAGGTTCACACTTTTTAGCATTTCACTTTGTTTATTACGATCACTCAACTGACCTTGAATTCAAATCCTAATTGAAAAATTACAACTATTTCTGAAAGCCCTGTACCTTGAAGTGAACTTAACTTTCCTTAGGTTTTCAGCAAAAATAGTTCAACTCTTCTTCAGTGGTTCCAATTCGTATTAGCAATATTCAGCTAATGCTATATGTTGCATATTCCAAACTCCGCTGAGGAAAATTGTTTACAAGAAAAGGAAAACCACACACTATGTCTGGAAAGCGACATATAATCAATACATTTGCCAATTACCAAAATATAATAGTGAGAAACAGTCCCGCTGTGGGGTTCCGGGGGCATGCTGCAGAAAAAATTGAAATTTGAAACACTCCGAGACGTGTTTTTCAGCATTCTTGGGCATATTGGAGTAACATTTATTAGCCAGACATTAAAATCCGTTCAAAAATACCTATTTTCTGTCTTTAATCAAAATTCTCTACATGCATTAATTTCAATTTCTATCAAACAAGTTCAAAGGCATATAACAAGATTTCAGAAAAAGATGTTATCATCAACATCACTTTCACTGTGATAATCAGAGTCTGTGTCATCGTGGCAGGGAACATCAGCAGTTAGGTTCAATGCTGCATTTGCAATTTCTACCTCTGAGTCACTGGAGACAGCTTGAAGATCGGTGACTGGTGTGTCCATCTGCTCACTAGAATCGCTTTGTATCTGTGATGACACTGAAGATGCACTTGCAGATGACAGTGACTCCCCTTCATTCCTCTTTAGCATCTTTCTTCTTTTTTGGGCCTATCACTTTTCAACTGCCACTGTAATCAGTGCCTTGCTTTCAGGCATTCCAACCTGGGGGCCATTGATAGCAATCTTAGACGAGTCTGAAGCTTATCAACACCAAGCCTATTCCTCAGCCTAGTCTTGATACGTTTTAGGGCACTGCACCCTGTTTCTAGCCTTGCATTGGACACTGGCATTGACAAGCAACTTCAGGGAACACAGTGCTGTAGGCAGTTTTGAGGGAGATAAACCGTTTAAGGCACCACTCCAAGGCTGTTTCTAAGTGGCTTTCGTTCATCCCTTGTGAAATTTTCTTCTTCAAAGAATCCATCTCAAATTTAATCTTTTCCCACTCGGCCAGCAGTTGCTCTTTCTTTGCCTTCTCCTTCTGGTGACCTAATAATATTTAGACAGAATGTTGACTATCTTGTAAATAATTGTATAATGATGAGATATAATTAACACCAAGTTGAATTTACATCGTGTGAAATTGAAGGTGCCCTTGGGAAAGTTTATAATATGGTTCATAGCAATAGGCACATAAAAAAAAATTAACCAACAAAAGGTTCAGTGGCCATAAATTCTGAACTCTGAACTATTCTTTGGCCTAACAAGGTGACATCCATCATTTTCACTACTACAGTATATTCATATTGGAAATTTGTTCTTTTAAGGTTTCTTGTATTACATTATATAAATCTTATTACTGGTATATGACTGCAACTTATTTTTTCAGTAATCATGATTTAAAGGAAATATATAAGGGGCGACGAATTCTCGAATTCATCACTTTTTACCACAATGCATTGTATTTAACCAGAGTGCATTGCGCCACGAACAACTCAAATAAAAACACGGGGAAGTTCGATGGGTGAGAGTGCATCTTTCGCTGCTTAGACGTAGAGTTTTCTTTGTGGCAAATTTTCTACAGCACGGTTAGAGGTCTTACCGAATTTTAAGACACGCAGGAGTCTTTCAGATGAGTACGATGGTTAACTTGGGGATTGGATTTCAATTCAAGAGCCTTTGACTCGTCCAGGTGTTAAACCTGACGAGAAGATGAGCATTTGCTCTTCGACTCCGCAACACGGGGGATATGCAAATTCCAGCTTGCTAGAAGGTGATGTGAAAGTGAGATGTCATGCAATGCTATTATTAAGAAACTGTATGAGCCGAAAATGGATGTGATTTTGACATTCGCTTCAAAATGACAGCGGAAATCGAGATAACAAAACATATGTTTTATGTCCTACTTAGCAGACAAGGATGTGTATCGGCGTTTTGAAAAGCATAATTATGTTCTTTCATTCATTCATTGCCATGGAAGATGCGTTTACATTGTTTTTTCACTGTTAATAGCTCAGTTAATGCGGCCGGTGATCATCTTGTCGGCGGAAGTTTCATGGAAAAGGAATAACATAAAACACTTTTACTACAGATTACGTAATCAGCCACTGCGGTGTAGTGGTAAGGTGTAGTCGCGTCGAGTCGGAAGTGCCGGGTTCGAGTCCTACCGAATTATTTATTCCTACTTTCATTTTTTTTCCGTTTCTTTGTGTTGTTGTTTTCTATAAATATATAGCTAAATAACTGTTACTTAATAATACCTCGTGGAGGTAGGACGTGTTTTTGTGAGCTCCACCGAATATGCCGTTCTAAACGCTTTAATAACGTACCTGTCATGGAAACCTACAAATAGATTTAACCAGAAATGGGGAAGGACAAAGCGGACAAGAATCTGAGCAAAAGGCTGAGAGAAAATGGCTCGCAAACGGATGAAGATGATGAACATGTGGGCGTCGGTGGAGTAATGTCAGCACGCCTCGAGGAAATGAACACTAAACTAGATCAAGTTTTAACAGCGTGTGGTGAAATTGCACTACTAAAAGATGAAATACGCAAGCTGAGAGATGAAGTAAAGAATTTAAAACAATCTTTGCAATCTGCCGAGGAAGAAATTGAAAGTCTACAAGAAAGTCAGAAAGAAACTTCTGCACAAGTAAAAGAAAACAATGAAGACATTGACTTCTTGTTCGAGGACATTGGAGCGCTAAGACGCAGAAACATCAAGTTGGAGGCCCAGGGTTGTCACTAAGATTTCAAGTTGCCGGGTAAATACAACAAGTAGGCGGGGAATCAAACGGCTAGGGATTTCTTTTGGTTCTATTTTTCTTCTATTTTCCAATAAAAGTAGCCGGGGACCACTCTCTTAGTAGCCGGGGAAAATCCCCGGCCCCCGGCTCTTAATGACAACCCTGGAGGCCTATACAAGACGTGAGAATGTAAGAATTTTCAATGTCGGGGAAGAAGAGGATGAAAATACTGAAGTGCTGGTAAGAAGTGTCTTTGTCGCTAATTTGAAAATTCCGGCGGATAAACTCAACGATATCCGCTTTGAGCGAGTTCACCGAATCTCCACTAATAATTCTAGTCTAAGAGCTCCGTCCTATCCCAAACCAATTATTGCTCGTTTCAGTCATTATCAGGACAAAGAATATGTTCGCTCCTTCTATAAGAACTTAAAAGGAACCAACATCGGTTTCTCAGATGATTTCCCGAAAGAAATTGAAGAAATTCATAGAAAACTTTATCCAGTGCGTAAAAAGGCCAAGCAGGATAAGCAAAAAGCCTTCTTTAACTTTGATAAATTGATAATCAATGGCCAAATATACAGAGGAAAAGAAACTAAAGACCTTCCCTATTATTGTAAAATGGCAAAAAATTATTAATGTATTAATTCCATGATCGGTTTCAAACTGAACAGTGAATCTACTTCCACTAGATGTTAAGAATTTTGTTTAATATCAGTTTATATGTAAATGTACTATGTGTTCTGTTTTGTTTTATTATTTTCTCAGTTGGAGGAGAAAATGTCTTTTGTTTCACTCATTTTGAATGCTTCGTTAAACATTGGAAAGTACTAATCCCAAACAATATATGCATTTTTATAAAACACAACTGAAACGGCAGATTTATTTAAATTAGTTTCTTTGAACGTAAGGGGCATAAGTAATTTTCATAAAAGAAGAACTATGTTCACGTGGTGCCGAAAAAGAAAAGCTGACGTAATATTCCTGCAAGAAACGCATTCAAAAGAGGATTCAGAAAAACAATGGGCAAACGAATGGGGTGGTAAAGCATTTTTCTCACATGGTAGTCCAAATTCATGTGGGGTTGCGATATTGATTAGGAATAATTTTAATTGTGTAATCCAAAAATCCATTGTTGATCCCCAGGGAAGATTTATTATTTTGAAGGCAGGCATTCAGGATAAGGTGTACATTTTAGTTAATATTTATGCGCCAAACAAAGATAAAGTCAGCGGCAAATGTTATAAAAACCTACATAGAGTGCTACAGACAGAAGACTTAGATTGTGAAGAAAATATAATCATTGGCGGGGATTTTAACTGTCCTCTTGACCCTAAGCTGGATAAGAAAGATGGCGTTATGGTTCCTAGAAAAATGGTTATTGATAATATTGAATGTTTACAAAATGAATTGGACCTTGTCGACGTGTGGAGAATTAAAAATCCGCAATCTAGAAGTTACACTTGGAGCCAAAAATCTCCACCAATTTTCTGTCGTTTAGATTACTGGCTGTTATCAAACAACTTACAGGATTTTGTAAATACAACCGATATCATTCCAGCTATAAAAACTGATCATGCAGCAATTGAGTTGAATCTAACCGACTCCAATCAAAACTCAAAGGGGCCCGGCTTCTGGAAAATGAACGTCTCTCTTCTCGAAGATCCGAATTATCTGGAAGAATTAAAACAAAATATTCCACTTTGGAAAACAACAGGAAGTGATAATTTATCAGACAAAAGGTGCATCTGGGATTGGCTTAAGTATAATATTCGGAAGCATGCTATTTTGTTCTCGAAAAAGAGAGCCAAAGAACGATCTGCTATGGAAAAAAATTTAAAACAAGTATACGAGGAAGCGACTAAAAAATTCGAACAGGACCCTTCCGACTCTAACCTAAATACTCTAAATGAAGCAAAAGAAATTCTAGAAAGTTACTATGAGGAAAAAACAAGGGGTGTAATTATTCGCGCAAGGGCACGATGGCACGAGCATGGCGAGAGAAGCACAAAATATTTTCTAAATTTAGAAAAGCGTAATCATGTCAAAAAACATATAAGAAAACTGCTAATAAGTGGTTCCATTACATCTGATCCTTTTGGGATACTAAACGAACAAAAACGCTTTTACCATAGCTTGTACAAATCAAACGTAACAGATGAGGATAGGGAAAATGGAAACGAATTTTTAAATAATTTGAATATACCAAGATTATCAGAAGAACAAAAACAATCTTGTGAGAGAGAAATATTTGTTGAAGAAATTACAGCCATCCTTAACAGTTTTGAGAATAACAAATCTCCTGGTAATGATGGAATACCAATAGAATTTTACAAAAGTTGCTGGGAATTAATTAGTGATCCTTTTATGGAGTGTGTGAGAGAGTGTTTCGACCACGGTGAAATGTCAAGCTCTCAAAGAAAAGCAATCATAACTCTGATAGAAAAGCAACATAAAGATCGAACTCTCATTGAAAATTGGAGGCCAATCTCTCTTATTAACGTGGATGCAAAAATCATCTCAAAAGTGATTGCGTTAAGATTAAAGAAAGTTCTACCGAATATCATACATCATAATCAAACAGGTTATGTTGAAGATCGCTATATTGGTGAGACTATCCGATCAATTTTCGATATAATGGAATTTACAGACAGTAAGAATATTCCAGGTATCTTGATTTTCATTGACTTTAAAAAGGCTTTCGACTCTTTAGAATGGCATTATCTTTTCAGTTGCCTTGAGGCTTTTAATTTTGGCCCCAATTTTATAAATTGGGTCAAAATGTTTTATACAAATATTCAAAGCTGTGTAATAAATAATGGAATGGCATCAGACTATTTTACTTTAGAACGTGGTGTGAGGCAGGGTGATCCTTTGTCCCCTTACCTCTTTATCTTAGCTGTTGAAAGCTTGGCAATCTCCATTCGTCAAAATGCTGATATCAAAGGAATTAAAATAGAAAATTACGAAGCCAAGCTATTGCAATACGCAGACGATACCACAGCAATCCTGTCTGATGAAAGTTCTGCAAAAACGTTATTTCAAGAACTAGAAGTATTTAAGAACTTCAGTGGGTTGGAGATAAATAGCTCTAAAACGGAAGGAATGTGGATTGGTTCGCTTAAAAGAAAAGATGAAAAACCGTTTGGTATTAAATGGCCCAGTGAACCCATAAAAGCTTTAGGAACCTTTTTTACATATGACCAATCATTACTTTACAAAAAAAACTTTCAAGAGAAAGTTGACAGCATAAAGAAGCTGACAAATATATGGTCATCTAGAGGACTGTCCATTTATGGTAAAGTAACTATAATCAAATCATTACTTATTCCAAAACTAGTTTTTATATCTTCGGTTCTTTCACCTGCAAGTAAAATCATCAAACAAGTGAATAGTATAATTTTCTCCTTTTTATGGAATGGAAAGGATAAAGTAACGAGGCTCTCTTCAAGAAACAGTTATGAAGACGGTGGCATAAAAATGACAGATATTGAAAGCTTGGTCAAAGCTGTACGACTAGCTTGGCTAAAACGTGTTTTCAGCGATAATGAAAGTACGTGGAAATTTTACTTGTTTCATCTCCTACGTAGTGTTGGTGGTCTTTTACTTTGTAAATGCCATTATGCAATGAACGATCTTTCAATCAACTCGGTTTTCTACAGAGAACTCTTAGAATATTGGTTACAATTTCGAAATCTCTTTTTAGCTAACAAAGAACGGCTCTGTATAATTTGGAATAACAAAGATGTAAGAATAGATGGAAAACCAGTCTTTTATAAATCTTATTATTAAAAACTGAATCATTGGATAATGCAATTCTAGCATTTTGATTGGCTTAGCCGTTATGGTATATGAGCTATTATACCATGCTCTCCATATATGGTCGGTGTACGCGTCAGTTTAAAATTGGAAGCTAGCTGAGATTTTTTTTCGCGAAGGATAGAACGGCGCCCGAAGCAAATCGTTTTAATTCATTTCTTAGAATACTAGAAATGCAATTTCAACGAAAGAAAAAAGACAAAAACAAACAAAAAAGCCCCAAGAGCTTGTTTGAAAGTTTGTCGAAAAACACATGAAAACACATGGAACTAAAGTACCTTGACCAGCTACGAAAGAAGACAAGTGCTGTTTCTTCATGATCGCGAAGCCATTCGCCCATCGAGTCACTCGCCGATAGATAACTGCGGCTTGTTTATCCGACATCAAGAATATAAATCACAAGTAACCAGCTACAAATACAGGCTATGCAGCCATTCACTAGAGCAATCGAGGCGGCAGTATAGCTTCTTTTCTCGTTCAGCAAAACCAGCTCGTGGCTTCAAATAACTTCATAACAAGCGACCGAGGTAATAGTTTTTCTACGTTATTCTTACTTTTATAACTGCACCGAAAATCCAACGTCACAGTAATTTCGACGGCTGGCACTTAAAAATTCTTTTCCTTCACATTATCTGCCAGGTTTTTTTCGCTGTTCTGCTGTGTAAAATCCTAGAATCCCGGTGAGTTTTTAAAAAACTAGTGTTCATCGCCACAATGTTTTGATTTTTCATTCATGCAGTCCAGGCAGTCCGTTCGCGCGTTGACAGTTTTGATAGACGTGTGACATGTGAATAGCGGAAGTCCCTTGTCTTTTCCGGTTTGTTCTAGTCGGGGAGATTCAACGAGATTTTGTGGGCGTTTTTAATAAAACAATTATTCCACTCGCGCTTGTTGGATATGAGATGATTATAGCCAACTCGGCGCAATGCGCCTCGTTGGCTATCTATCATCTCATATCCAACGCGCCCTCGTGGAATAATTGTTAATTATGACTCCGGGATATGTATTATTAAAGATCTCTTGTTCAATCTCGACAATATAGAATCCTTTAATGCAATCAACAACATAATTGAGAAAGCTAATTTTCTTACATGGACAGGTCTCAGGCATGCAATTCCTTCTATTCTGAAAACAATAGAGTATACTACCTTTACAGAAAATACTTATTTTACAAAGGGGAATGAGATTTTTGACATAGCGGAAAAGAAAACGAAAGACTACTTCTCTTTAATAATATCAAATAAAGCACAATTACCTAGTAATGCAAAGAATTTAAAACATGATTTTGGCTTATCTGACGAAGACTTAAAAATTGCTTACAACCTTCCCCACCTGACAACACAGGAGCCTTACGTCAAATCCTTTCAATATAAAGTTTTAAATTCAATACTTTACACTAATGCAAAACTTTTTAAAATTGGATATCTCCAGCATGACAAATGTACTTTTTGCAAGACTGAACAGGAAACATGTCACTTTCTGTTTTACTGTCAGCACTCAAATATGTTGTGGAAAAATGTTGAACAGTATTATTTAACAATAACAAAGGAATTTCACGGGTTGTGTTTACGAGAGGTTATAATTGGAATGACGATGTCAAAATGCCCCTTGTTAAATTATCTGATATTAATTGGTAAATTGTATTTATGGGATTGCAGAAAGAAACAGGTACTTCCAAAGATCGAAGGTTTCAAATTTAAAGTAAGAATTAAATACCAAGTTGAAAAATATATTTCCACTAAGAATAATAAATTAGAAACCTTTTATGAAAAATGGCCAAAAGACATTTCTCCCCTTTAATTAAGTTCGTGAGTATGTAATTAAAAATGTAATCTTTTATTAGACACTTTTTTTTGTTTTGTTTGTATTTTTGTATTTTTGATTTTTGTATGTGTGGTTATGTTTTTGTTTTTATTTCAGAGCGTACTGTAAATATTAAGTGTTAATCTCTCTTTTATCTACATAATTAAGTATTAATTAATTCTTTGTAAAATAAGCCTCATTCGGCAATTGCGCGGCTGTTTTGTGGCTGTAATGTATATAATTGTGAAATGTAGATAATTGTAAGTATGTCTGTTATTGCGGTTGTTTAGAACTTTGTAATTATTTTCTTTTTAAGTAGTTCTTTGTAATTATAGTAATAAATGTCTTGAATAAAAAAAAAAACAAAAAAACTGTTACTTAATAAAGTGCAACAAACAGCAAGAAAAGTATTGTTTCGAGAGAAAATATCGTGCACCTTATATTACATATGTGGATAAACAATCTGAATTTCTATTATTTCCTACAATTTACTGTGAGAAAACCAGAGTTGATAACCACTTGATCATTTTCTAAACAACGCTCCCACGAGTTCTTTCTATAGACTGATAGTAATTATTCTAGTACTTTCCAACATGTAAATAGGACATTCAATGTCATTTTCGATTCTTTTAAGTCTCACTGCCTAACTAATGCCAGTATCAGCAGAATGTGCCGCAGCATTACTATCTTTTAGATATCCTAGTCATATGGTTAACATTTAAATCTCTTGTGATTGATCTTTTGAGTTCAATGTCCTTGATTGTATTAATCTGAAATACAATAATTGCAAATGAGATCTGCAGAGTTTGTAATGTTTTCATGGTTACTACACCATGCATGGACTGCTTTTTTACAAACTGTACATACATGTTCTCCGTTTACAGGGATGCTCTTCATTGAGCAAAGAGGGCAAACATGATTCACATCAATGGATGTAACCATTTCGTCTGATTCTTGAGCAAAGTTGAACTCAAGGTCATCATCACTGTCAATTGCATTTGCTGCATCAGCCAGACAGTTCTGGCAAACCCAAGAATCCAGTGCATCTGCAGTACTCATAGTGAGATCAGCACATGGCAAATGCCACCAGGTGCTGCAGGTGTCACAGCAAATACTGTTCTCTTTTGCAGAGTCGCCTATTTCGTCCTCTTCTAAAATCACTTTATTGCACTTTGGGCAATCAAAAATGTCCCTGTACCCCAACAGGCATGGCAATACAAATGACTTGTAAAACAATGTAATATTGGTCACAACATTAAGACAAAATTCCATGTAAAGTTCAACTCGCTCATAGTAAGGGGGGGCACCCTTTGTCCAAACAATGAAAAATCCATGACAGACACCACAAACCCACATTTGTGCTTGCATTTGGGTATAATATTTGTGGGAACGTTTCAAGCGGGGTTTTCCATGGAAATCTTCAAGGAAGTCAACTCCGTCAAATGTGTCCTTGGCATGAATATTCTCATTTCATACAGTTTAAGGGCACTTGGCCTCAACAATTGAAAGGCCGCAATATTTGCACAAAAACAAGCCATCTGGTGAAGCAGCAAGGTCGGGTAGTCGCGTTTGATGAACAGTCTGCATTCCTTAAAACCTTGTAGACCACCATCACGTTGGGAAGCAACATCTGACATAAAAGCTTTTATGGCATCCTTTTCATGGGCAGTTCCCCACTTTATCTGTGGTAGGTGAGAACCATCACCACTTTTGCTCAACAGGCTTGATACAAGTGAACTGTACACTGGTTTTTTAACATTTTGACCTTTTCTGTTGAGAATAGATTGTGCCTTTGTGTGGTATGTATGAAAGTTTGATGCAGTTACTCTGCCGATCCTTTGCTGGTGCCACAAGTCATTAGTACTCTGGCCACGAGTCTCAATTTCCACCCTTTTCACTTGATCTGTTGTCATTTGAGACTCTTTTAGAAAGAGTTGTGCTGTGTACTCTAGAGGTTTCCCTTTCATTTCTTCAGATGACATGAAACTAAGAGCTTTCTGAGGGAGGAGTTCAGGGAGACCGTCATCTTTTTTGTGCTCTATGGAGTAAAGCACACAAGCTGATGGAATGTTTTGAATAATGCCATTGATCAGGGATGATACCTGTAATGGGATCTTATTAAATTCTCGGTACCCGTGTTGTGTTACGCGCTAGTTCAATGTTCATAAAGGTTCAATTGACCAGAAGGATCGCTTTCTTCCAACTTGTTTATTCCTTTGGTCTTTACACTGAAGTGAAGCGGTCAACTGAAATGATTACGTTAAGAAATAGTCTAAGTATTGTTACGTTCACAGCCTGATCATAATTATAATTGCTCAATGCGCACGTGGTACATGTAATGAAACTTAACAGCACAAGAAACTAGCGGCAATCTCAATGTAGAATTACAGACTAATAAACTATCAAACTAAATCAAGTGTAAATTATTTCTCACTAACGTTCGCGGGTAATCACGTTCCGAAAATTTCCGTTTTGATGTACAACTTTTCTTTGATCTTTCTCACAAGGGGTCTTAGATGAAACTGAAATGCGAGCTACATATATGCTTAACTAAAAGCGTCACTAAAGTTACGTCAATCAAATCTGAAATAATTTCACAGCTTTACCGGAAGCTCTCATAGGTCAGCTGCCTATCCTGTGGTTTCCTTGCGTCAAACTGGTTCTTTAAATTTAAATTGTTCGTATCATCCCTGGCACTGTCCTCTTGTGTCTTTTTGTCTTCACGAAAGACAAGGTTTT
>OZ037777.1:18983176-18995676 GCA_964035525.1 Porites cylindrica
GAAGTCGTGCACAGTCTATGTGCCAAGTTTATGCACTTTTGTAAGATTTGAGTCAATGATCTGATCTAGTGTCAGGTTTGATATAAGCTTACAGAACTTTAAAGGGCCTTCAGCTATAATTTCTCACTGCAAATAGAAAGAAAACGTTCTGAAGAATACCTAGTTATAAATGTGGCCGTAGAAAGAACCTTTGAGCGATTTTCTTGCTTCGAGGAGTTCATCTTTGAAAAAAGCAAACACTGGGAGGCCGGCTTAAAGTAAAACAATTAACTTAAGCTTAAAGACTCAGGATTCTTAGACACACTTTAATACCTGTCTTGGTGAATGAAAATTGTTGCCTCTGTAAATGTTTCACTGAATTATATTTCTCTTATTTATTCTTAGTAGTCTCTCTTGCAATTTTAATCGCTTGTACGTGCCGTTTGTTTTCATCGTTCACGAACATCGCTTGTAGGAGTACTAGAAAATGTCACGTGTATCAAACACTTTATAAAATTACACATCGTTATCACTGAAACCATTAAATGACAAAAATAATAATAATAAATTCGTTATTATGTTGAAGCGTAACTCTATTAAAGTTCATTCAAACACTCGACCACCCTGACAGCTCGCACTAGAAATGAGAACCGGCTGGCTGTATGGGTGATTTTGGAATTTTTTTGAACGGTTTCGCCAAAAGCCCACGATTGATCGTCCTGAATATTGACTAAGTGCAAATTGTCTTGAAAAATTGTGAAATGCCGCATTCTGTCCGAGGTCTGTATGATTAATAGTACTGTTTCATCTCAGATGTGATGTATAAAGAGTGTAAAAGGTTGGTTTACACACCCCCAGATTTGTTGGCAAGAATTTGTAAAGTAAACCTATCAAACGCAAAAAAATTCGGCCTGATTTATTTTCCAAGAATTTGTTTTCGAGGGCTAATCGATATGACCAAGAGACATTACGGCTCTTGAATGTGATTGAAGATGTTGCTATTTTTTGGGACTACATATAAGGCTGTCCACTCAATGTAAAAAGTAACTTAGCCTTTCCCTCAAAAGTCACATGAATGTGCCCTTAACTTAACTGATTTGTGGATCACAAGTTTATTGTTTGATTTAAATTTTTATTTGATTAATGGGAGCTTCGCTTTTAGCCCTGGCTAAATCTATATATTAAGAAGGTAACAATACCACTTGTCAGGCTGTTTTACATCATTCTACTGGGTTGGTTGTTGTGGAATTTTCTTTGTAGTCTTGTAGAAACACTGTAAGGCAAAAGTACTAAGTATAGCATGGTAATGGTACTTGGGCTGCTGAATAATTTTAGCTGTGGACCCCAGACAGGAGAGGGAAATATGTACTCGGGGGGGGGGGGGGGGGGGGGTGGTGTAGTTTCCAAATAAACTGGTGTTATTGAAAAGACAGCTATAAAGTTAAGCCAGTCTTGTCATAACAATAAGGCATGATGTCCAAAGGGAGTTCAACTAGGTGTAACTAGTCTAACTTTCTATGTGGCATGGGGGAAAGGTTTGAACACAGCTTAAGGGGAGGGTTGGGAGTATCTCCAGTCAAGTCAACACATTTATTCTACTATGCCAGCCACTCAAAACAAAAACTGGTTTCCAGGTGAAGCATAGGTAAACACGCATTACAAACAAATAGAAGTGGTATGGTGTTCACAAAAGTTGCAAAATTAGGAGAGTAATTAATTATGTACAAATGTAGTCACAGACAGTGTAAGGCGCCATGAGCAGCGTTAGCTTCAAGAAATAGAAAAACCACCTGTCAGGGAACCATGATTTTTTGAATGGCGCCCCCTTTAGCACCTCGACTGCTCCCAATTAAATCAGCCAATCAGAGAGAAACTCATCTCTTTTTAATGCATGTTATGTTCACAGTCATAGTAACAAAACAAAACGATGTGTCCATCTGTGCCTACTCACCATCTTTACACATTGATCAAAGTGTTGACGGTTTGCCGTATGCCCCAGATTTCTCAAGTAAAACAACAAGTTGCTTTCTCCTCTCACCTCTTTGTTGTCCATTATTCCACTGTTTGTAACTTATCTACCACTATAGCTGATACAACTTTATGAATACATGTAATGTTGTTTGTTCCTCAGTTCACCAAGAAATGGTGTTTGGAGGACCTTTTCTGCTGTACAGTATAGGAATTGTGGCGGATCACGCAGAATGGATGTCAAATTTTCGCCGGACAATTCCAGTGCTGGGAAGTTTAAAGATGCCATTTTGGCAATTGGGTCATCAATTATGCTCTTTAAAGGGGAAACCACAATCACACACGTCTTTTCTGGTGAATATTAAGCTTTTGCCGAACCGTGTTGGCAAAAGGGCCATAACATTGCGTCCAGCAAGCAGCTCCTTCATAGCCGTTTCCTGCTCCCTCTTAAGAATAATTTTCTGCTTCTCTCTGCTCACATAAAGACGTTCTAGAGCTTTATCTATACTTAATGCAGCTGAGTCTGCCATTATTTTCTTCAACAGTTCGCCATCTGCTTCCTTGGGAATATGCAAAGGATCATCTAACATGATTGACATATGTATGGCCCTCAACCAGTCTGTTTTCTTCCCACCTTGGTGCGCAGACTATTCAAAATACTGGGGTTTTCTGGAAGGCAGTATTTCAAACTCCTCATCCCCACACCCTTTTTTGAATCACAGTTCTGCCACCAAAACTTAAATCGTGCACCGAGAGAATACCAATACCACCAGCTACGCAGGCTTCATACAATTTAAGACGAATATAGCTAGATCTACAATATAATTATGTTTCTGGGAGTTTTGAAGAGAAATTACTGAAACAAAAATGTAGGCAAATTGTTGATGGCAATTTACAAGGACCGGTTATTCTTAAAATTTTTGTCACAAGTTTGAATATTTTGGTCGCAAAATCAGCTAACCCAAACAAAATATAATACAACTTATTAGACAGTTATCTTGGTGATAAGGAGGCAGCGTGTCCGAGTGGTCAGCGCGTCGGACTCGCAATCCGGCGGTCCCGGGTTCGAGTCCCGCTCTGGCCACTTGCTGGATTTGTGCTCGGTTGTCCCGAGTTCAAATTCTCGGCCACGCTTGTAATTAGCCAACTGGTTGCCTTCTGCTAGTTGGGGTTTTTAATCCTGTTATGTTGTATTTGAATTATTTATTTCTAATATTTGAGTGGAGTGCCTGTAAATTAGCTGGACAAGCTAAGTGCTCTTTCCACTATAAACAAGCCTTTAACCTTTTTTTTTAACCTTTTAACAAGTTAACATCATTTAATTTTATTACTTCAACAGGTACTGTGAATTACCATTGAAAGCAGAGTAAACATTTACTCGCTGAAAAAACAAATGAAATCTTCTGAATCCTTCTCCACAAATGCCTTCAGCAGCTTAATAACATTATACAATCCAAACTACTAAGAAAGATAAGAATAAAATTCGGTAGTTACAGAATAAAAACATATTAAAATTACACGATGCTTTACCAAGGGAAACAATGCAATCGCCTGAAACTAATCTTATAGGCTTATTTTGCTAATACCCACAAAGTCTTGTGGTGCGAAACATTATGAGCTTAGACTTTCGTTGAAAATTTGGGCCGTAAAAAACTAATTATTATTTATAGAATGATGATATGTTGTGCAAAGTTTCTACCTTTCGAAGTCAGGATATCCTACATCAGCTTTTACTTAGCGCTCTTGCAGCACCATGTTTGTCTTCGTTTCATATCGTTAAAAGCCTGCACTGAAAATATCTCAAGCACAGCATTGGAGAACTAAGTAATACCGGACTTTATCTGTATGTGAAAATTAATACCTGTGGATAACAGCATTTACAACGCTATGAATTGGAGTATTTGTAAAGGAAACATTAGAAGAAAAACCTAACTGCAAGTTTTTGAATTTGCAGTACTTTTTTTCAAGTAGAATGCATTTTTAGCGGGAAAAGAGAATGCCCCTTGATTTCAAAATGCGGTGCTGCTTTAGTGTGAACACTACTCTAAAAAGTCATTACAGAAACGTGCCCATTGAAAAACGTCGCCCGTGAAAATTGGGGTACCCATTAGGCTTTGCGAGCTCAAACAAGGTTTCAAAGACTACTGCCATCTTTCGGTGCCGTCAGATCTCTGAGCGGCGAATTTCTCATTTTTCTCTCACACCTTTGAGCAGACAATACAGATACAATAGAAGGATTAACCATTGTTTTGAAGTGTCGAAATGCAGGTTTCATCGGCAAAGGCTTCGGAGCGTGAAGTACTTAATATGCAAAATGAAGCGAATTCCGTCGTGACTGAAACACTACAAACAATCGAAGCGTTGTCCGTCTCATGGAACCAACTAATAGCGGCTTGTGATTTGAGAAACTTTACGTGCTTTAATTTTTTAATCTTCTGGAAAAGCAGTTTTATTCTGTCGTCTGTCGTTCCGTGGACAGATCGATCAAATCGGTCTATCGACGACAAAGCGCATGGTTACTGCACGGACTGAATTATTCTTCACTGAGTTGCTGAGAAAGTTCATCAAACACCTGTATTTCATGCATGGTGAGTAGGCTTTTTGTTGTTACACGTTCCTCAATTAATTGGTCAACATTAATCAAAATACAATCAAAGATGCTTTCCGTGAAAAGAGATCACGAATTTCAGTCATGAAACCGACGATGTCCATATGATCTTTATGAATTCATTTGGTCATATTCAAAGCGTTGAAAAATGTTGAAAGCGAGATCTACAATGATCGTTGCTGCTTATTTTTTTGTGGTTTTTGACCCTTTGTCGCGAACTTTCAGGAATTAGATAAGAAAAAAACCTCTGGAACCTGTAATCTTATACTTAGTTTAAAAAGTCGGCGGATTAAGAGCGCAAATTGGATGTTACAACCGAGTGACTTTGTAACAATAAAGAGTAATTAAGATAAGCCTTCTATTGTTTTCGTTTATTACCACCTCGTCTTGATCGTCTGGGCAAGAAGAATGCAACATGCATTGTAAATTTCATGATTGACAGTTTTAATGACGGTCCTCCATTAAGTTACGCATGCTCTCTGTTAACTTTTTCTCTCGCTTGCATTTTCACGATCGACGTTTATCAATGGGCGTGTTTCTGTAATGTGATTACATACACTGTATTAACGTAAAAAAAGTGCAACAAGTATTAAATGTGGTCAAGTGCAATTTAGGGTATCGACACAAATGGCGTATTCGCCATCTGGTGAAACTGGCATGTCAAACAATACCCAAAACATGTGAGCCTATTTGTACGAAAAGAACATTTTAGTTAATCCGAAAGAAAGTGTTTTGAGTTCAGTAACATAATAATTTGTAAAGTAAAAGTGGGAACTTTTTCACTGAAAAGTGAGGTCCCTTTGAGCATTCTCCTTTAAATGAATTGCGACTGATATGGTCGCCATTGCAACTAATGTTTTCTTCTTGGCGGAAAATATACTCATGCATGGTGCAGAAGAACACAAATTGAATATTCGAGTCAAAAGACGGCACAACAAGTGTGAAAATAGTGAATTAGACTGTAGGACAACTTTTGTTTAAATGATTCGCTTACCAAGTCAAATTATACTGGAATACAGACTTATAAAGTAGAGGAACGAACTTTGGGACACTCTCTAGCGGTATTTTTCCAGATGAGATGGAGCACACTGTAAACATCATCCACCGAGTTATAGCTCTTATGGAGTTCCCAAAGAGCCAGTTCAAACCGATGAGGTAAACAGTGAAAGTCCACAAGAAAGGGTTACTCTTTTTGCAGAAGAGCAGCAAACCCAGCTTTCTTGCCGAGGTTTACAAAAGCACCATCGGTGCCGAAAGTAATGAGACTTGTTCCCAGTTTACACCAGCCTCTTGGAATGTAGTACAAATGGCATTCTTAAGTCCTAAAAAGATAATTATTGAAAATTATATAAAACCCAGGCTGAACTTCCGAACTAATTAGGAAATACATAGAAGGTGCGAGGGGATGGAAGTTGAAAGCATTATTGTACTCTTATCGATCAAATCACAGAATCATCAATTACCATCACGGAATAGAAACTAGCTTTTAATGGAATTCAACCACCTTTCTGGCCATACCATTTGTTTTGACCATTTCTTTTGCTCCTTTTAACAAGAGTTAATTTTACGATAACATTTTCCTGGCTTTTTGGAGAAACCAGAAAATTTCGACAATTCTGAAATTTATATTTTTTTGCTTTATTAAGTCAATATATTGCCTGTACAACCTAAGAGAAACTGTAGTGTAATGTTTAACTGAATGTTCTCAGTCTAAAACCTTAAACGTCAAACTTGGTATAGCAGACTACCTGAATTCACAACCACACCTCTTTGAGTTTGATTTATTTCACTTACCTTTCGCATGTGCATGCTCGACTGCCTTGTGCCCAATGAAGCAATTAACTGGGTGACCATCATCACGCTGATTTAGTTACTTTGGTTTGTCTCAGTAACTGTTCGTTCTTAAACACCTCAAACACAATTTCAGGTGTTGCATGACTTATCTCCACCGGTTCTGGCATTACTGCATTGCCAGATGGCATTATGTTTGGTGACCTCTCCAATTTTTTGTGAAATCTAATAATCTGATCGTGAGGTTTCCAAATCTCACCGCTTTCTAGCATAACTCTGAATGAAACTGGACCAGTTTGTTCCGTAATGGTGGCTTTTAACCATTTTGGCGGTCCTCTAAAATTCTCAGCAATACTGACTCTCCAATCTCGAATTGTCGCTCTTTAGCATACAAGTTGTTTTGCATCTTTTGGTCAGCTTGTTTGTTCGCTGTTTTTCGGCACAAATCAGGACACAATAAATCTAGTCTGGTTCTAAGACGGCGACTGAAAAAGAATTCAGCTGGTGTCTGGCCTGTTGTGCTGTTTGGCGTAGTACGGTAACTGAAACGAAATCGGGGCTAAATTATGTGTAAGCAAGGCAGATGCATTTTCCTGCACTTTGAAAAATTGCTTTAACTTCTGAACGAATCTCTTGGCCTGCCAGTTTGTTCTTGGGTGGTATGGTGCCACCAATATTTGTTTAATTCCATTTCGTTTTGTGAATTCTGCAAATTCACGCGATGAAAATTGTGCACCTTTGTCGCTAACCAAGCATTCCGGTATTCTGAATCTAGCAAATAGGTTGCAAAGCTGTTCAATTGTTGTTTCCCTTGTTACGTCTGGCATTATGTCTACTTCAAGGCATTTTGAGTGGCAATCCACTACAACCTTAAGCATCTTGTTCATGAACGGAACTGCAAAGTCTATGTGTACTCTTTGCCAATCCCAGGGTTGTAAAGTTGCCTGTGGAGGCTTATTGCGCACTGACTGACATGACAAACAACTATGAACTGTACTTGCTATGTTTTTGTCAATTCCACGCCACCACATGGATCCGAGACAATGCCTTCAGGCACACGATGCCTGGATGACCTGTGTGTAAATCGTCAACAACTTGCTCTTGCAATGGTGGAGGAATTATTATGCGCATTCCCCATAAAAGACATTTCTCTTCGACCGTCATTTCGTGACCTTTGTTAAAATATGGCTTGATTGACTCATCTACTTGCTCGGTTGGCCATCCTGTCAAAGTGTTCTCCAACACTCTTGACAAAATTGGATCGACACATGTTGCTTTACGAACGTGCTCGACCGAAACTGGCAAAGATTCAAGCTGTACTCGGTTAATCTCATGAGTCATTTTTATTTCAGACGTGATCATTCAATGGTAATTGCAAAGTATGAGGTCTTCATCATCAATATGAAGAACCTAGTTGTCGTATGAGTTCAGTTTTTGTGGATTGTTTTTGTTCTTGAGGTGTGTCTTCTCTGTAGGTTTTCTGTTGTGTGGTCTTCAGTAAGAGATTTCTGGCTAGCAGAATGTCTTTTGTTGTGAAGGTTTCATTGTATACTTCATCTTTCTATCCATATTCTTGTGAAGTGGATAAGAAGGGTGGGACTGAGCACACAGTTTAGAGTGCCGTATCTCGTCATGACGATGATGTTCAGGATCTTGGGATTATCTCCAACATTTACCGTAATTTTCATTCGTAGGGTCTCATAGAGTTCTTTGTGGATTAACGTTGTAGGGTGTAAAGGCCAGTTGTGTTCTGATTCTCTAAGCCACAGAGGTCCTTGAAACCACAGTTTCTTCTTGTCTTCAAACAGTGTGCTGTTAAGTCCGCGAGTAAGTAAGTTACCTGAATTGACTGATGTGGGGTAATATCTCCATGTGTGTGCAGATGTGAGGTCTTTTATCTTCTAAAATCGAGTATGAACGAATTGTTGTAGTTGTTTGTTGGACGATAACCAAGATAGCACTACCTGAGAATCACTCCATTATATGATTTCACTGTTTAGTGTTTGTAGTGTTTTGTTTAGAAATGCAAATAATTTTGCTCCTAAGAGCGCTGCCAATAGTTCTAGATATCGTAATGTCTGCGTTTTCACGGGTGACTTGTTGGTTTTAGCAATTAGGAATGTGTTGCGTATTTTGTTCTCAGATGCAAATTCCTCTTAGGTATGCTACGGCTGCATAAGCTAGTTTGCTGCTGTCACAGAATATGTGAAGTTGTGTTTTGGAAATGTTTTCGAGGAAGTAGAGTCTGGTACTTCAATCAAAGTCATGTCACCAATCTATTTGCATCCATTTCACATCAGAGGCACAGTGATTGTTACGTTTGTCTTGAAGATTAAAGACATAATTTGAATCATTGTCTTAAGTTTCATACCAAGTTTCGTTCCTTGTCCAGGTAAAGAAAAATGATATTACAACTTACGTTTTCCATGGTAACTAATTGCATTGAGATGTCTTGTGGTTACAACTCTGATCTGGTAATCATCTAGTATAGCTTGAAATTTGTCAAGGTCTCTTAAGTCTGCTGCCCCTGGGGTCAAGCCTGCATTATAACAACATACAACTCCAAGGCTTGATTCTTTTGAAGAGGTTGATCGCTTTTCTTAATTTTCTCATAATCCAACTGTAATTCAACATTATCTGGATTGGCCTTTATTTCTTGGTACACAATTTCTTCAGCCAATGTGCGACCTGCACAAACTCTATTGTTATTTGGTATCGTAACAATGTAACACTTATTTGGATGGTTTTCTGCCAAAGTTGCCTCCTAGCTTTAGTGCATGGTTGACGTGAAGCAGAAGGAGGGACTCTGACTTGTAAAACTTCAAGATGGAAGCTATCGTCCATGTCAAAGTTTTCATTGGATTCCAGTGAAGATAAATCATTGGGAATAATTTCCCCTGCAAAAAATAGGTGGAAATACAAATTAAGGCTATTAATACACAATATTATGGTACTCAGGAGTATAAAACATTGGTCACTAAAAGAGATTTGTGCAGTTGATTTGGGTTCTAGTCTTTGACAGCTGGCATTTATTAACTGTAGTGCAAGTGAATTTTATGTGAATGAGTAGACAATAAACATAACTTCGTGCTGTTACTCTCTGGTATCAGAAGAAGAAATGCAAAGATATACATCCCAGTCCCATGTGCTGAAAAAAGTGGAGCACTTTACTAGCCGACCCACCAGGTTTTGGATACCAAAACAAATGAAAATTGCCAGCAGCATTTGAGTTCCTGGCATGTTCGGCTGACTTCTCCAGGTAAAAACTTTTCTTAAACACTTTAAGTTGTGACAGGTGGTGGTCACAACAGTCATTGTGCTCTCGTGGCGAGTATTTACTTCTGGATCATCAGCTGTACAAATGTGACAAAACTGCTACAGCATCAACAGCTGAGCCAAGAAAACCACATGTTTTGGCTGAGTGTGAAGGTTGTCATCTGTAACATGGACACTAAAAGTAAAAAAAGGGAGTTTTAAGCTAGGAACGTGGTGTAAAAGTGTAAGTTTCTACATCTACATGTTTACACCAGCACCAGAGGTCAGTTCAATAAACCTTTTCAGGTGTAATTCACAAGTGCAGCCATTTTGAGAGTCAAAAAACAATAGTGACACCAGTAAATTGTACTTCTAAAAATGTTATTAAATCAACCTCAAATGTTTGTGGGGTATGCATTGGTGGAACCCAACATTTTTGTTAACAAACGGGTCTCCCTGTTCTGTGGAGTATTCCTCTTGAGGGCTTAAGGGGTAAATATCATCATCAGATCTGTCTTTATCCATGTGCTCTTCAACTGCATTTTGCTCCTCTTGTCTTCATAAATCTGGTTTTTCAACACCAGAATCTTTTAGTCAGAAATATGCATAGACAAATCTAACCTTTTTGTCCCTTTTTGTATCCCTGCCTTTTCAGTCTGTCGTATTTGAATTTCAACCCAACATACTGGTTTTGTTAACTATTTTCTTTGGATTTTAACTTTTTACAGTTGGCACACAGCCTGAAAAAGAGAAGAATTTGATATTTCCGTTGCCAGTGCAGAACTCCGTTTTAAATAATTATAAAATTATTAATCTTGGGTAAAAATCGTATCATACATTTACACTGATAAATAGTAGACACACTGTTGAAGCAATGAGTAAAACTTATGACCAAAACTTGTGGATAAATGCCACCAATATTATCAGCACTTCTGTCTTGTACAACATGACATGTCCGTGCACTCTTCTGACTAGGACTTCCAGTAACAAGCACTTCGGACGCAACCATCTCCTCCTCCTCATCATCTTTCCTTTCACCCTTTGTATCCACCTGAACCTCCTCATGGCCATTTTGGTCCTGATTAGTGACACTAGAGACAGTGCTTTTCTTTGGGCTTGACTTACTTTCATAGGCTACAACAAAAACAAAAGAGTGGAATAGTCGTCAAAATTTTATTTTTTGTCCCTTGAATTGCTGGTAGAGAGAAGCTATGAACACTCAAGCTAGAGAAAAGAGAACACCACAAACACTATCAATAATTTGTCTTATTAGATGAGGTATAAAAAAACATGCTTAATCATGCAGAAAAACGCATGGAAGACCTGTTTACGTATGGTTTATCTCATACAGTTAATAATAAGTAAAGTTGAGAAAGCCGAACCTACCTCGCGGCGTTTCATGCAAACGTCTGTATTTTTTCCTTCAGCCGTTACTGTTACCATGTGAACACTTGGTATAGAAGTGTCCTCAATGTCATCTTTTTTGAGTCAATGCTGATATTTTTTACTTAAGGACGAGTGGCTGAAGTCGTCTGGCGTGAAATAACCTGAACAGATCACTGAGTATTTGGTTGCTGTCCAGTTCTTCTATGTGGCATTGACAAAGGAAACCCACTTTCGCCTTCTTTTCATGGCTTCTGGTCTTGGATCGTTGAAAAATGGAATCGTTTAAATCGAACTACCTTTTCTCTCATCTTTTGTGTTATTACACCCATGTGCAACACACGTTTGTACCACTTTTTTGCATAATAACAATGTTGCCAAGAAAGAAATGAATAGGAAATCTGTCTGCTGCGACACAGAATGTCCTGAAATGAGGTCACAATCATTCCCAGTCTTCTGTTTTCTCTTGTATGGTTTTGTAGCCCATCGGTAGAGAACTTTCACGTTTTTGATAGGTTAAAACACCGGAAGTTGTTTGCTTTCCTTATCCAACAGTCTTCAAAAAGTCCTTGGAATCCCATTTTTTCTTGAAAAGTCCTTGAATTTGCGTGCAAATCCTTAAAAAGTCCTTGAGTTTTCTTCAACTTTGAATGTAGTAGCCTGGAAAGTGTTTTTTGTGCTTTTTGGTTGTCTAAGGCAGAATGTAAATCATAGCTCAGATAATTTAAAGCTTATCTACATGAATTCAGATCTACAGGAGTAACCTTCTTAATGGTCATGGATAGCGACTACTTGACCAAGTGGCAAATTATCAATCAAATTGTTGTGTTGGTTACGTTGTTACTTGGCCATGAAGGAGTGCATGGTATAGTCCTTAAGAAGACTCCGTAAGTAGCCAGTCATTTGAGAAGGTGGTGTTTCTTTTGTTATGAGATTAAGTTTTTTCTTTTCTTGGCCATTTACCAACACCTTTGCAGTTAACGCATATTCATAGTGTCTCCAAATAAGAAGGAAGACCTTCAGGAAGAAATCTCATTACGTGAACACCACATTTATCATATTATCTTTTGAAACAAGCTATTTTATGATATGGATCTTCTCCCATGGTGGCAAAGAGTAAGTTCAGCAGCCTCTAACTTTGCTGAAAATATTAACACCTTCCAATCTTCTTGATCCCTATCTTTTAGGGCGTTTTTACGGAATTTCATACAATCTCCAAAGACAATCTTGATCTCTGCATGCTTTCAATATACACAGGACTTTCTTTCCTTTTTTTGCAGTTTTGACAAATAAATGCTTTAAATTTTCACTGCGTTATTTCTATTTCTGGAAGCAGCCCCTTAACTTCGTAGACAGCCTGTTTTTTTTCTAGAATATGTTTTGAATGTTCCTTGTACTTGCTTTTTCTGTACTGCATCCTTTCCATCCCACAGTCTTTGTCTCCTTTAGGACAAACCAGCTTGGTTCCTTCCCTTTTAATGCACTTTTGGTCAAGTGACGTGACTTTGAAGAGAGA
>OZ037777.1:19003176-19010676 GCA_964035525.1 Porites cylindrica
GATGATCGTGAGGAGGACGGACACATTTCTGCATGTACTGGTTAGCAATTCGTTGAATGCACTTAACAGTGGCTTTGGAACTTGTTTGCCGGTAATAATCTTTGATTTTGTTAATGTAGAGGGCGTTTCCAGCTATCTTTCCCTTGACACGCTCCTTAACATTTTCTAGGACAATTTCCCATCCAGTGGCTGAGAATTGTTCATATGACTTCAGAACCATTTCTTCTCCCACCTTGGTAACTCTGCAACGTCACTGCTTTTTCTTCAGGGGTTCGTTATGAAAGATTGATAGAGAGATAAAAACATCTTAAAGAACATGGCAGAGAACCATATTTGCGAACCATGTCATATGTCAACTGATATGGAACATACCTTCAGGTACATTGGTGTCACCTTCAAAATTAACAGGTCTCCAAATGTATGAAGCCATAGTTTGCTAGATGAGAACAGTCAGCTTTGGCTAAGTTGGACAGGAACAGCCTGCTTAAATGTCCAGCTAATTTATAGTAACGAAAAAGAGGGGCTATTAGTTGTTTGACAGGTTATCACATCTCTGGCATGTTAGCTGTAATAAAAAAAAACTTTGTCTGGCTTTTTTTTCTTTTGTTTATCGGATTCATTAGCTATGGCCAACCCACAAGCTCGATGGCGAACATCCTGAGGTCAAAGCCAACCTCTCTGAAAAAGGAAATTAGCAGTTTAATTGGTGTCTGTATATTATTTTTGTCAATTCAATATAGATATTGATGGTGATGGAAAAAATTACATTTCTACCTTTACAAACTAAAATTGTCAAAATTTGGAGCTGATCCTATTTCATTAATTAAACATCATGCCTAGAAAGGGCCCAAGGCGGCTTCTTCAAGCTGCCTGTATTCTACTAAGGTTTCTTGTCACAATCCCACCCCCATTTGTTGACCATTCTGTTATAATGATAGAGCTTATAAGATGGGTACTTCCCGCTTAGTTACTACTGGCTTCAATTCAGGTTCCTCCAGATGATTATTTGCCGGTGATAATGCAGCGTCTCAATCTAACATTTCATGGTTTCAAATATAGAGGGAGCGATCTATTTGTGACAATAGAGAATCAAAGGTATCTGTTTTGGTTAAACACAGGGGAACTACCAGAAACTTTGCTTGACATTACCAATACGATATCAAGACGTTTAGCTCTGTTAAAGAGGAGAGGAGGGAGAAGGCAACGAATAAGAGGATACAATTCCATTAACAAAGTGTTGATGACATTGATGTGGCTAAGAAAATATCCATGCATAGACACGTTTGCGTTGATGTTTGATGCTAGTCCCTTGACAGTTTCGGCAATGATACACAGTGTAGTTCCAGTTTTGTAAAGATTTTTTAGAGATCTAAGTTTCTTGGCCAAGCATTGACAAGTGGAATGCTTTACGAGGCACTTGGTCTTCATCTTCCGACACAGTGGAATGTACCAACGACAGGCTTATCAAATTTACCGACCAGAGGTGGAGCCCCAGTGGAAATTCTATAGTGGACAGTGTCATTACCATCTCATGAATAAACACTTGATTGTAGACAGTGTGGGAAATATTGTCTCTCTTCAAGCCAGTTTTCTTGGATCCATGAACGATGCTGACAATTTTCGTTTAATGGAAAGAATTGGCCCTAGGACAAATAATGACATGCCTCATGGAGTTGTTTTGTTGGTAGACTGAGGATATGCAGGTGTTGTGCCGTTGTAGCACCCTTTTGCACTGGGCAAATAAGATGTGAAAATGCAGAATACTCATAGAGCGCGCTATTAAACACTTAAAATCATACCCATCGATCGGTACCATTTGGTTTTATCCCTGATGGTTTCAACCCTTGGTTGTAGAATTGTGTACATTTTTAGCCCAGCACTACGTCGTACTGTTCAATGATATATAACTATTTTCTGCCATAAAATTCTCTTTAAACATAGAACGGTACACTAAGGGAAGTAAAAGTAAAAGTTTCATGAAAATAAACGTCCATCACACAGAAAAATCTAGGCAAGGGAATTTAACCCATGCCGTTTTACAAAGTGTTATGGAAATGAGTATAAAATATTGTGATCAGCCTTGCCGAAGAAGTAAAATCATTATTGACTCCATTGAGTGTTGTGGCCAATAGGGGTTCAAAAGGGTATCAAAGAATGACAGTCCTTGCAAACTGTAATCTGCCGTGAGAAGTCCTTGAATTTTGTTTGTCTAAAGCTGTATGGACCATGTCGGACTCCTCCACGAGGAGGACGAGATCATTCACATGCCCCAACCCAGGGCCAACAAAGATAATCAAATCCCTAACCCATGCCCCGCATCCCTCCACCGGCTTTTCATTGGTAGGTGCATTATGTTTACCTTTCAACTTGATGTCTGTTGCAACACACTCATTATTGCTCATCCCTGAGCACACATTAATTTTGTACCACTTTTTGAGTAAACACATCATCCCTTATGAAAATATAAGATCTTACAGTTAAGAGCCAGGTCAGGCCTTAAAACAACCTCAATAAGAAAGCCTGAGCAGAGCCTGCATAATCCTCTCAGTAACCTTAAAATCAGTCCTTGAAGAACTTAATTTCTTCAGGCTTCAAAGCCTTTAGAATTTTGGATAGAAATAGTAGGTGGGTCAATGAGAAGATATCGAGGCATACAAATGGCCTCAATCAGGTGCGACGTAATCGCTAAAGTAAATTATTCAGACTGGAACAAAAATGATTTACAACAATTGAGTTACAATGCACGTAATTGCAAAATTGAAAACGTTTTTGGCACTACATTTGCTGGAGAAAGTCTGTGAGGCTCACCGCTGTTTACTCTATGAAAAGAGACTGAATAAACCTCGAATGCCTTGGTTAATTCTTTATTATCTCATCATTAAGTCGTATTGAGCTTCACAGTGTACATGACTGTCGTGTGATAACCTTGTAGAAATATATTTTGGCAGTTTCAATTAATAATTTTCTTGGAAGTTAATAAATGTTAGGCTATCAACCTTGACATTGCATGGAGCATAATTTAAATACAGGTGTTGTAAAGCGGAGGTGATTTCGTAAAATCGTTTGAGAAAATTTTCTAGTGAACAATTTGCATTTTTCGTGTACGAAAGGGCCAAAGTCCAACATCACGTGCAACTTGTGTGCATAAGATATCTTTATAATTCTGTTTATTGGATTACTGTGTGATAACTCGAATTCCCTCAGGTACGAACCATGAAACGGGCAAAGTCCGACACTTTCATGTGCAAACTGTGATTCTTTAGTTTTGTAACCAGTGCCTAAGCAAAGGCTCTTTTCTTTTAACAAGCAAAAACTCATAACACTGTCAGAATTAATTGGTCAGAGTTAAAGACTGCTTCATTAAAGTAGAATCGCACTTGGTAACCTAGTGAATAATGATGATGCAACCATCTACAACAATGATGAAAAATTTTAGCTACAGCTGTATTTGGTATTCGACGACCTTCATTATTTTAAGAAACAATGAAGAAACCGTGAAACCTTCGAGTCTTCCCTCTAAGCAACGTTTGGTGAGTTGATATTCATCGTACTTTAACAAGTTGTTTATTTTGCACCAGATGTCTGAAGGAAAGACAAAGAAACGTGAATTTATTAGATTGAATCAGCTACGCACTGCAGTTCTCGTTTTCATTAATGTACAGCAAAACCCACTTTCTCACAAAACGTAGCCTTAATTTAGGATTAAAACAGTACATTGCGGATACTGTTACACTGAAGCATTCAAAATAGCTCATGCATGCAAAACGTGACTGCGTTTAATAGAAGGAGGATAAAGGAAAACATTCTTAAATCACTGAAGACTTGCGACACTTAAGTTAGTGCCATGTATTAATATTACCAGTGAATTTAATGGAATCAGTGTGTAAAAGACAGATAATACTTCTGAGTTCACCTTTGTTTTCCTGGAGGAGGCTTATTACAGTTGACATAATATAAACAAGCTTTGTAGACTGGGTCACAGCAGGAATTTGAGGTGTTATTGAAAGGCCATCGCAGACAAGTATAAGGAGAGTTTACGATGTAATGTAGCAGAAATACGGCATTCAAATAGTTGAATTTTAAAGACTCAAGGATGTTTGTTGACAATTCTTGTGCTCTCTGCTATTGATTCAGCATCTGCATGGCAGGGCTGACAACACCACACAATATGGGCTCTGGCTCGTATTGTTGAGGCCTCAAATGTTATAAAGGTCCTACGTGTAACATCTTTTGACCCTAAATGTAATAAAGGTCCCAAATGTATAAAAGCTTGGCTAGTGTGGTAACTTGGCTTGTGTGATAAATACACTTCAAGTGGGGATTTGTACTTAAGTACTTGTTTTTGATTCCTCGTTTAAAATCCTCTGGTATTCAGCCAGTGCTTCCAGCCAATAAATATCTTTCTTCCCCTTCTGTAAAGAGTCATACTCTATCTTGGAACATAGGGCACTAACAAAGAGGGCAATGACTTCTTTATTCCTTGAGACTGGAGATGGTTTGGGCGGCTGTGTACCAATTTTGCTTGCAATTTATGAAAACGTCCATTCAGAGCTCTTTTAAGTTCGGAACCTTGGTCACTTAACAGTACAAGAAGGGGTCCCTTTTGAACATGTCACAGGAAAGAATAACGGAATCCCATTTTTGGATATTAGCGGAACTCTGGCGCGTGAAGCGCGCCTGCACAGCACCATGGGTAAGTAAATCTACACATCCCAGAAAATTTGGTAATCACGTGACCGTACACCGCCCGCTGCCCATCCGTTCGCACCACAGGCATACCAATGTTTACTCTCACACTTTCTAGCTACTTTGGGAGCCCAGGAGAAAGCTGATAGCACATCAATGTTGTCATCAATTGACAGCTGTCAAAACATGGTTTCCGCTGACCTGTATCACCTGACCGTATCGCGGGCTCAGGTGTCGACCCATCAAGGTCGAGTATTTTTTTGAAGTTATCCGCTGACAATTTACTCATTTTGAAATGACCACAGGCTCACGTTTACTTTGTTTTAAAATTCATATCAAATATGTTGTGTTTATGTCAGTATCGCCCCGCACTATTACGATTTTGATTTCAAACTGACCTCAGACCCAAAAATTCAGCCAGTTTTTTTAAAATACAGGCGAGGAAGACCTTTTCTAACCATGGTCATGTGTTGGTCACGCTCCACGTCCAATTTTTATGCTCTGATTGGTTAAAATTTGAAAGGTGAGCTCATGCGTAAATTTATGCATCTTGAAAGTTGTTTACTTTGACAGCTGAAGCTGACAGAGTTTTGAGTCAACTTGTGATGTTTTTAACTGTCTTTTTCCAGTGGATGTAAAAAATGAAATACAGCTGCTATCAAGAGTGTTCTCTTATTCATGGCTGGTTTGTTTATTGGGTTTTTGGTTGAGAAATGCGTCGCTTGTCAAAGCCGATAATCCGATTTCGGATGGCATCGTTTTTGTTTTTCACCTTGCTGGATGCGTACGAGAATTATAAAGGCTCAAGCAATCCTTGCCTTACTTGATAGCTTTCGGGAGCTGCATCTCGAAATATGGTAAGCCTTAGTAATTATTGTACCTCACGAAGTCCAGCGGCGCAGTTTATGAAGCTAGTTTATGCACGTTTGTACTAAGATTTGACTGAGACACTGATCTGACCTAGTATGAGGTTTGATTTAAGCTTAAGCTTACAGAACTTTAAAAAGCCGTTAGTCGATATTTATTCACCGTAAATAGAAAGCAAAAACTTTCCGAAGAATATTTAGTTATAATTATGGCTGTGGAAAGAAAGCTTTGAGCGATTTTCTTGTCGTGAGTTCATCTTTGAAAAAAGCACCGGGAAACCGGTGGCTTAAAACATAAACTTAATCTTTAAGCTTACTAGTAAAGACTTGAGGATTCTTAGAGAAACTTAAATACTCATTTGTTTTCATGAATGAAAATTGTTGTCTCTGTAAATGTTTTACCGAATTATATTTCTTTATTGATTGTTTGTAGTCTCAAAAAGTGTAATTTTCATCACTTTGCCGTTTGTTTTCAGAAATATATAAATATATACATCGCTTGCAGGAGTACTCAAAATGCCGCGCGTATCAAACACTTTTTAAGATTATACATCGTTATAAAAACATTGATAAAAAATATACTCAATAAATTCTTTATCACATTGAAGGGTAACTCTTATTTCTTCGCAAATTTGGCGCTTGTCAAAAGTTAGAACCGGCTGGCCGTATAGTTGATTTTAGACAGTTTTTGAACGGTTTCTTTAATTAAAAGTCCACGCGTGCTGTGATGGTCCTGAGTATTGAATGAATGCAATTTGTCTTGAAAAATTGTGAAATACTGCATTTTGTACGAGGTCTGTATGATAAAAACAGTGCCTCATAGTACTCTTTCTCCTCAGATGTGGTGTATAAAAAAAAAGTAATAAAGGAATGGTTTGCACGCACCCAGATTTATTCAAAAGAATTTGTAAACTTGTTGAACGCAAAAAATTCGGCCTGATTTGTTTTCCAAGAATTTGTTTTCCACGCCTTATCTACTGTGATGAAGAGCCATTATTGCTCTTAAATGTGACCGAAAACTATTTTTTGGGTGTACATATAAGGCTATGTCAACTCAGTACAAGATTTGTTTCACTCCAAAATCACTCAGCTTTTCCCTCTACTCAAAAGTCACATGAATGTTGCGTTAAGTTAACTGATTTGTGGAATACAGAATTATTGTTTGATTTAAGTGATAAATTTATCAATGGGAGCTTCGCTTTTAGCTGTGGCTAAATCTATATATTTTAGGGTATGTAAAGAATACCCATAAAAATCCCAAATTTGGCAAAGTGAGACAAGTCCCAACTAGGGAATTCCTAACCAAGTTCCCTGATTGGGACTTGTCTCACTCTTCCAAATTTGGGATTTTTGTGGGTATTCTTTAAATACCCTAAAAGATCTAAAAATGGGAATCCGTTATTTTTTCCTGTGTGTATTGTCTGCTATGAATGTTTTCAGTTGGTTCATTAGCCCTTAACTCATCCACATCATCATCATCATCATGACTTTATTAAAGTGTCAGAATATGGTACTTAGGCGAGGGTAAAAACCCTGTACTAACTGGGGACACTGAAATAAGACTCATTTTAAATTAACAACTCTCAATCCTAAAAAAGGTAGCCAAGATGAACATACCATAAAATAATACAGCAATTTACAATAAAATGATCTGTTTATTTACAATAAGATAATACTGTTATTTCACATTAACTAGAATGTTCAATAAAAGATAAAAAGTAGTAATAACAAATAAATAAATAGTAAAGCAGTTAGGTCAGTTTGTGTGTCAGGTGCTACATAATACGCAGTTCTCACAATCAGACTTTAACTTAAGCGAAAGATTGACAGGACAAATCTGTCGTTTAAATGATTGTAGTGATGGTAAATTTCTAAGATTGCCAGGCAGGCTATTCCACAATTTTAATCGTAGATATCTTAATGAACGTTTTCCATGTTACCGAATAAA
>OZ037777.1:19015676-19065676 GCA_964035525.1 Porites cylindrica
TCTGGCTAAGAAAGCAGCGTATTGCAGTAAGTGCGCCGGGTGTACTGGAACCGGAGTGTAGCCCATGTACGAACAGAAGCGGAGATAGGTGTTGCGATGAGTCTTGTAGGTAGTAGTCAGGTCTCTTAGGGTCAGGATCGTTACAGAGTTGACAAAAGCACCAAACTTTGCACAGTGATAGCTTATTGCAGTACCATGAATATTAGAGGGGGTGCCCACTGCAAATATGCCACTGAAGCGTGCTAAACAGGATTTGATTTTTGCAAATTTCACCTGCTGGGGTTCCTGTGGTGTTTTGATTGAAAATTGTTATTTAATACCTTAAATCACTCTGAATTCTATTCTCAGGTTGTAAACAACAATTTCACTCAAACATCTGGCATTCCCATCCATTTTTGCTTATTGATTGTATAATTAAGTTGATTATTACTGTGCCCTTAAAGCAAGTCCACAGTCCGCCCACATTTTCATAAGTCATTTCTAAGATGGCCTCGTCTTTGCTTCATAATCAGCTTCTGGAGTCTCTTCTCCTTTTCTAATGTATTTCAATTAGAGAAGGCCTTATTTTGTGGCTTAAGCCTTATTTATCAAGTATTACTTGTCATTACATGTCTCTCTAAGCTGACGAAAGCGTATGGCATAGCGATTCACACACAAAATTTCAGTAAAAAGAAATTGTCAAAAAGTCTGTTGTATCACATATTATCAGGGATTTATGACAGCTATTCATGAAGAGGAAATAACGAAATGACAGAACCCAAAATAGTTCTTTCCTAGGGAGGTAATTAATTTTTCAGCTTAACATAGGCCTGGATGCCTTTCAGTCTCTCTTTATCCAGTTATTTGCTGGACGCAAGTGCATGTTTTGACAGAGAAGCAAGCACCGTGGCACAAGTCATATCATTTACAATTTCCGCAGTTTGTCTAAGCTTTACAAAGCAAAAAGCAAGCAAAAAAGGATCTGGTCTCATAAACGAAAAAAAGAAACAAGTTAGCCCAAGCTTCAAAAAACAGCACAGTTTATCATGAAGCCTCTACATTTGGCACTGAAGCACTCATGTCCAAAAATAATAACAGCTTATCAAGTCGTAAAAGTGAGACTCAGGTGGTACAAGATTGACTCAAATGATAAATGGTGAATGGTTTAACTGCTGAAACTGTAGAAAGGGGGTCGGGCTAACTTTTAGGGCCTGTTTACATGGAGGAGGGGGACCCCAGGTAGGAATGGTAACCCACTTAGGTGGGGTAACCCGCTTGTCCATATAATCTCTCATTTTAATTTGATCACTACATGATAGGTGGAGTCACCCTTCAAGGTGGGTAGCCCGGTGTGCCACACCAGGTAACCCTCTCAGCTGAGGTCAAATTTTGCCATGTCAACGTTTCAAGGTGAGGAAACCCAGGCTAGTCGGGGTCGGATTCGTGATAAATCAATTTCGCGCAAAATTCACTTTGGCGCTGGGTGGCTTGACATAATTATTAAAGGTAACAATAGAAAGCCACAATACTGAAGATTGCAGCAAGAGCAGCAATTGAGCGTAGACGTGGTTTGTTAGCATTTTTCTTGTTTACATGCTTAGCGACCATTCAATAATCTTGAGAAACTGCACCCCAGGATGGCGGGGTTGTAAGATTGCATGTAAAGGAGGGTTATTTTTTTACCCCACCTAAGCAGGTTACCTCACCTACCTGGGGTCTCCCACCTTTATCTTAACAGGCCCTAAGTCTCAGGAACCGTGAAACTGGTAATAAACGGTATACCTAACCCGGGACGAGATGTGATACTACCGGCCATCTTCAAGAATGTCAGCATAGTAGCCAAAGAAGCCATTATATCGGTGTAAAACGAATATTAGATTGCGGTTGTTTCATGCGTCTCGTTTTGTGACTTTTTCTGTGTTCGTTTTTGTCACCATCTCTAAATATCAATCATGTTCAAAACACCCCTACTAACAAAATACTTCATAAAGCTCTTTAGAATGATATTCAGCAATAAACACAAGGTGTGACCAGGAGCCGATTTCTAGGCTCCTGGTGTGGCAACATAGGCATAAGTGAATGCAAAGTTTTGCAGTAGGTAATCTGTCAAAAATCTGTTTGAGTGGTCAAAGTTGGGACTGATGGGCTTCTTTATCATGACCACTCCATTATTATAAGGGACCAGGCCACAATTATTGTTGACCCTTGCTTTTTTGGTATTTTATGTAATTTTCCACAGCATTATTTTGTGAAAAGTTGGTAACTGAATTGCTCTTGAGGAATTCATGATCGTAAGATTTCGTAACCACGGGGTATTCGCCTAATTGCATCAAACAAATTACATTCATTTTCATCAATGATGCATCATTGGTTGGCTAAAAGAGGCCTTGTTCCTGTAAATTTCAGCTCTTCTGAAGTTAGTTTGTTTGTAAATTGTAACGCACGCGACGACCTTCCTTTTTTTGAAAGATCGTATAGACCTACCATTAACACTCTGGTCCAAGGGGCTCTGAAGTGAATGAGCCGCTTACAGGTGTCTAGGCATGCAGGGACCTCACACACTTCTTTTTAAGGTCTCGGTAAATGAAAATTTTAGTACATTGCTCAATTTTGTTATTATTTGGATTTTTGGCATGAGGGGGTCCTAAATTTTATTTTGGCAGAAAAAGAAAATCAGAAAGTGCTTTTTAACCCTTCTAAAATGAGCCCGTTTTCTGAGCTAACCAGCCAAGGGTGGACCTCGCGCTAAATCTTTAGAGCTGATTTTCTCTCACTCTATTTTAGACGCAAAAATCAAAATTCTCCGATCTCCAGTAAGGACAGGTTTTAAGCTATCGCTTTGAGGAATTTTCCGATTTCCCTTTGTAACTCATATTATGTCAGTTTCTTTGCGTAATCGCGCTCGAGATTCGACTTTTTAGTTTGAAATGCAATAATTCCGCTAACACGAGACATATGCAAATTTCCTCACACCCCTTTTTTAGGTCTTTTATCTGTCAATCAGACGCAATAAAAAGGAAGCGAATATTTAACAACGCGAAAGGGCTGGAGCTTCAGCCGTAAACTTGATACCTCTGAATTCGAGAGCAAAAAACTTGAGCGCCTTTTGAAATTCGATGAAATAAAATCTTTTACAAGGTAATTTAGTCTTTTAGCTTTAATTTGATATATAAATTGCCGTTGTAGAGAAAATACTCGCGCGACTAGAATTTTTTTTTTCTGTGGGCACCTCATTTTCCTTCACCGAGACCTTAAATGCAAATGTGCAAAAAATAAAGTGTTAAAAATTCCTGGAGAGGCATGTTTTACAACCTCGTCCCCAGGGCTTAATAAAAAGGTGGAAAAAGGTAAAGCGACCATATCTTACGTCAATAACTCGTGACAGTAATAATAAGTGATAAACTTGAGGTCAACGAAGCACGCCTTTTACCCCCTCTCTCCATTAATTCTCCGTTTTAAGGGTATTTAAAGCTAGTCAAAGCTACACAGAAAAAACAGAAGTTGAAATAAGGATGTGTTGACACCTGGCTCGAACTCGGGACCTCTCGCCCCGAAGGCTGCGCACTAACCAACTGTGCCACCCTTGCTCCTCGTTTTTCCCCTGAGGACGAGGTTGACATGTTTTAATCATTATCTCAAGGACAGGGTTACCAACGAAGCAAATTATAATCTAATCTTAGCTGCACAATTACAAAGTGGGCGCGTTGTCAGTTACGGTTCATGAGGTCGTTCATGTGGCATGTCAATCTTTAACGATTCTGTCGTTTAGGATGTGATACATTTGCGTTTTATATGATTGTATGACATGTTTGAAAGCTGGCTTTGTGATCCGTTTAAATTGATATGTAATGATATTGTCATTGGCAAGTCTTAGCAGTGACACTGATAGTCGCACAGTCCGCACAATGAACATGGCCACACTTACTGTGTGGAGACTGGGCACTACTCAGTATTATGTACATGTAAAACTATTTTGAATAGTGTAACAACAACTAAACATTACCAAATTAAAAACTTAAAAATTTGCAACAAATGTTTTTTAGCCAAATCAAACAAGAAGAGTACTCACCACAGGGCACCCAATCTGCTACTATAGGTGAAAGTTAACCCCCCCCCCCCTTTAATCTGTAATTTGGACCATTTGTAACGGGCACCCCCTCCAGTATTAATCGGTAGGTGCTAAGGAAGCTCTGAGCCAAATTTGACAGTTTTGTCACGTCTGTAACGATCCGGCCTATATTTTGCACTAAGAGACCTGACTATAGCTTTGGTGGACTCGGCAAACAGTTGTGATCTGTATTGCTGAACTTCGTGGTTAAGTTGGGCCGCCAGGTTCGGGTCTCGAGGATCTGCAAGAGATGAAGCGGTGCCCGTGAATAGACATATGCTTTGTCAGCGGGATGGCGTGTGCGAGAGCTGGCGAAAAGGTATCACAGAGAAAGGAATAGAAGCTAAGTAATCCCTTTGATTCGTGCATGCGTGAAATAGAATCCGCGAGTGTATTTTTGGCGCCTGGTAAATAAACCGCGGTAATATGAAAATTGTAAAAGGCCGAGAGCCAGAAAAGCGCGCGTAATTCCTGCATTATAACATTGCTAGCCGTAGTTCCCTTGCTTATCATTTGCACAGCCGCTTGATTGTCGCTGTGGATGACGACGCGTTTGTTTGACCATAACCTGCACCACCGTTTAGCCGCTAACACTATCGCCAAGGTTTCCTTGTGGTTAATGTGCAGTTCTGTCCATGCTGGGCTGTCCATCGGAAAACTGTGGTAAAACCAGTCTCCCCGGAAATACCCACCGGCTGCTACAGGGCAGGCGTCCGTAGCCACGTCTAGGGTTGGTAAATCGTCGAGAAACAGTTGTGTGCCGTTAAAAACGTTAAGGAAATTAACCCACCATGCGATGTCGTCACGAAAGGATTGATCCAACCTGAACTTCCCAGCTGGGCGGAGGGCATTCATGGTATCAAGGATTCGTCGCAAAAAAGTGCGGCCGCCGTGAACCACGCGACAAGCCCAGTTCAATTTGCCCGCTAGCCGCTGCAACTGGTTTTTGTTCGCCCGCTGTTTGTTTTGAAATCCGATCACCAGGGCCTGGAGCTCAGCCAACTTGTCATCCGGTAAGGTCATAGTGCAAGCTGTTGTGTCCAGCTGAACGCCAAGAAATGCCAAATTCTGAGTAGGAGCTATCAGTTTATGGTCACTAATGGAAAAGCCGAGGTCTAAAAGAAGCTGGAAGAGCGTGTCATACGCGAGCTGACACTGTTCCCGAGTAGCACTAGGTAAACAATGATGTCGGTGAACCCTCGTCTGGCCATCATCCGACGCACTGATTGCGTGATGCGGTGGAAAATTTCAGGCGAGATTTTTGCGCCGAAAGGTAAACGCGTATCATAGAAATAGCTAAAGTGCTGATCCCCAGAAAATTGCCATTTACAACCCGTTGCCGGATAGTTGTCCGGGTGAATAGGTACCGAACGATACGCATGTCGAAGATCAATCTTGGCCATGTAATAATTAGGTCTGAGTAATTTGACGGCATCGTCGAGTGTTTGGAACTTAAATGATTCGGTAGAGATATAGTCGTTAACAGCCTGCCCATGAGGCCGAGAGCAATCGTGAATGAGACGAATTTTGGGTGAATTTGGTTTAGGAATAGCTCCTAAAGCGCTTACGATACGCGGTTTAACAGCCGACAATACATAATTGCCTTGCGCGATCTCGTCTCGTATAGTCTGTTCGACCTTAGGTCTGCTGACTGGATTTGTCGCCGATTTGTAATTGTCCATGTCAACATCCACAAAGCTAGTGCCCATTTCAATTAATTTAAAGCCACTGCATACGCCATTGCAAAGAAAAGCCGAATCCTCGTCGTCTTTTAGTTCCGAAAGCCAAAGGTCGCGTTTGAGGGGATTAGTGCCTATTGGGAGTCATGAACTGGGTTGCGTCTTTGGGGGCCCACCCAGTTTGTGAGAATACCCGGGGTGCGATAAACCACATACTTTCCCTGCTACTTTCCGGTTACACACGTGCGCGAAGTTGCAGTTGTGAAGGGTACAACCCCTTGGCCCGTTAAAATTGCGACAAATAACCCTGCCCTCTGAGGTGAAAGTAGCAAAACCCGTACCTGTTGAAGGTGGGTTAGTTTGTGATGGTTTAGTAATGTTAGCCTTGAATATGGGTTGCAACATGACTGTGTGGAGGTGGGGCGAGTCGAAGCTCCATTGAAAATTATAAATAGCCTGCAATTTACGGAACTCATTGTCGTATAGAAGTATTGAACACCACTCGTACTTCGCAGATAACTCCATTATCTTTACAGTATAGGCGAGGTAATTCTGAATTGCTACTTGGCTAGGTAATTTGCCCTCTGAGAGCAATGTATAAAAAATGCGGGTATTAGCTACGACCCACTGTGATAAACTAACAGTTTCTAATTTGGGCTTTTTGGGCCCATAGGTTACAACAATTTTGGCATGGCCTTGGTTGCCAAGAGTTTCTTCCTCATCTTGAGGGACAATGTTATTAACAAAGTCAATTATCAATAAAGGTTTCTCACCCTTTGCCATTTTCGCTGGTTTCAGGAACATTTCCGTGTTGTTAGACGGTGATTGCCATATCGGGGCACGGTTGAAAGCTTGCGTTGGCCATGTGGCACCATTCATTGGTTGGTCTTGCAAGGGGTCAATGGTTTGGAGGATCTCGTCTAGAGGCGTTTTCCCCCCAACTGCATCATCGAGTTCCAATTTTGATAGATCCCTGGTGGTGAAGGTTCCGGCTCTATCCGCAGTCTGTAAAGGGCTGCTTCGATGCAATGCTTCGATTGCCTGCCTTTTCTCTGCAATCTTTGCGCGAAGTCTCTCCTCACGTTGTTGTCTCCGTATGGCCTGTTCCTCCAGTTCGAGGGCCTTCAGTTCTTCCGTTAGCGTTGCCATTACGTCCTCTTCTTCGAGTGGAGACGCGCCTTTGACCTCTCTCTTGGGGGAGCACTTTTCAAAGCCATCGCAGAATCTGGATGGGATGCCCCAATGGTGGTCGTCAATGGGCGTTTTGCAGCCAGTGCATCTCGCCACTCTTTTTGATGTAGTTTCCATATTGATAACAGACTCACTGTTGCTGTCCATAATCAAAATTTAATCTCAAGGCTAAAACCCGATAGTTGTAATAAAGCTTGCTGCAATAGATGCGCTTGTGTAAAAGCTATGACTGCTGGTTGTATCGGACTAACTTGATACACCCTGGAAAGTTGCGTAAGGCTATCTGATAGGCTAGTGTTAGTCTTATGACTATCACGGGACATACTTTACGTCTTAGTCACAACCTTGTGACCCTCAGGCACATACCATTGTACTAGTGTAATAGCCTGGATAGAATGTAGCAAGTTGGCTCACCAGACCCGGCACCCTATGTCCGTCGACAGGTAGCGGTCTAGACTTATATTAATAAACAAGTTATCAATATCCACAATAAAATACATTCATACATTCGAAGCCTGAATCCAATTAAAAATTTTAAAATTCAAATACTTCAAATACGGCACAAAGCTTGCTTAAGCCCTTTCCTCGTAACCAATTGGCCACAAAGGCACAATCTTTTCCACGAAAATCCTCTACCACCGCGTCCCCCATGATAGCTCACCACGCACGCCAAAGATTTTACATGAAATCGAGGGTGCAGTTCAAATTCCCCACCCCTAAAGCATGGGGATCAAATTCCCCACCCCCTGAAAGACTCTGATCATCAAATTCCCTCCTCCCCGGGACGGCAAAGATGTCAAATGCCCGGGGTATGCCCGGGGGGGGCATGTTGAAGCTTCGATTTGACCTATACATAAGAGTGATTTATTTGTGCAAGGATACAAAATGATGGAGTGATATTAGAATTTACACTGTAGTGCTTAGTACCATGTATAATTTTTTTGTTTTGGCTATTTGATTGGAAGTCTGCATCACCCTATACATCAATTTTACATGCACCACTGTCATACTAGCCCTGTTTCAAAAAAAGGGAGAGAAAGAATAGAGATTGAGTTGCAAAATGTACACCTAATTAATGTTGGAAAAGGAACACTGGATAAATGGACATGATAATGGCTGCGAGGTTAAGAAGGAGGTCTGGGATGGAGCCAGATTTGCAGAACCGGCTTGGTTTTGGAATCCTGACGAAAGGTGGTTTTTGCCTGCAAGATGTCTCAAACATGGATGTAAAAATGTTTTAAGTGCAGAGGGCGTAATACAGGCCCCTAATCAGCTTGATGGAATGAAAGAGTTGTACTGTGACTGCTGTTGTACCAGATTTGATCATCATCCTGAGTATGCTAATGGTGACCCACGGAACATTGCCTATATAGGTAAGATAATTTTTGATAAGTGTGATGTACATTATTTGAATGAAATAGGCATTTTTTTCAAAATACTTTATCCTTCTTCAACTGCAACAAAACAAGGATCTTGTTATATGTTTGTTCAACATCCTTTCTCGTCAATAACACAAAAAAATTGTTGTCGAATACCTTTCCATTGCAATGTAAATGTATATGACTCTCAGTTACATTTTCTTCAATACTATTTTCATTATGTTTAATGATGCTTTTTGCTTCTTTGTGTTGTTCAACTTTAAAATGGCCAATCACTATTGTAATTATTTTTAGTTTCAACTTAAATAATCTTAAGGTCACTGGGATGGCTTTCAGCCATTTGGAAGGAAATCACGCATTACTGGTGAGTTCTTAACTGAAACTATTCAAATCTTATCGGGCACTCATGGTTCATGATACTCTATGAATGAAAAGTATTGTGATGGTCATGGTTACAGATGAATGCACGATTTATTTAGCATAAAATGTTCATCAATTGAAGTAAATTCTGATCACCCAAGATCCTGCATATAGACAGGAACCAACAGCTGGGATTTGATCAACTACCCAGTACTGACAATGATGTGTATGCTATGTACAATAGGTGCAATAGATGTGTCAGTGGCAACAATGAAAAAGGAAGAACGCTTACAGACAGGTGAAGTTTACACAGTTGGATTTGTGCCATCTTATGATCTGCCTGATAAACGGCCAAATTCTATAGATCCTTTTCTTGAGCCACTTGTCAGTGATATTGACAATGGATTTATCGAAGGTAAAAATTTAAAATTTAGGTGCAAATATTTACTACTTGTTACTGTAGGAATGAGTCAAGAAAATACATTTTTAATGGGGAAATATTTTTGATACTATGTCATTGAAACTTGCCTTTTTAGAGCTTTACAATAATATTATCTTAGTCTTCTGCAAATACTTAGTTAAAATGCTGAAAAAAAGTATTTGACAGGACTTGTTGAGACTCAACACACACAGGATGGGATCAGTGACATCAGGAATGTGGGCCAAGAACTGATGGCAGTGTCATCTTCATTTCTGCTAACCTGAACCAAACGCTTCCAAATAAGACTGTCTTTACATCTTGTCTTTAGGATACCAAGTGAATTATGCAGGATCACTTCCAAACTTTCCACCTGCTAATATCACAATTCGACACATTATAGTGCTTTGGACAGGGGACCATCCTGCACAGTGTGAGGTTTGTAAGACTAGGGGTGCTGGAGCCAGAAAAGGATGTTGGAGATGTCATTTTTGTTGTAGGTTGTGAAAGGTGAAGACAGCACAAGTTTATGGTCCTATTCTTTTCAGTCTACATGTATGTACTAGCTGGTAGTGTATTCTCTCAATATTCTAATGAGTATTGAAAACATGCAGCATTATACACTTTATCTCTGTTAACTAGTACCGACGCATTATTTGTTGGTTACTCCATGTAGGTACATGGTTGATCGAACACAATCACAACTACTACCCAAACAATACAGATTCCCTTATCAAAAGAGGTTGCTCAGGGACGAATTGCCGGTAATGAAGGAATTAAAAGAGGAAGAAAGACCTACCCATTTCCAAAGGATAAGTAAGGCTTTATGCCCTTTATGGGGTTGATGTTCTCAGGGACTCAGTCTTTCATGCTATGCAGCTTTTGCCTCTCAATGTGGTCAAGAATAACATTGAGCAATGGATTTCTAAAGGCTCTTTGGACAAAAAGGACCTTGATGCCAACTTGGCAAAAATGCCATGGACCAGAGGTACATATAACCACAAATAAACATTTACACTTAGGATCAAACAGTGGTCAACAAAGGTCTGTATTATTGAACAAACCAGTGGACAAGGGTGTCGACTCGACAAGTAATGGGAGATATGACTATATTCGGTAAAGTGCATGCAGTTACTGTGGCACAGACATGCTCTTGTCAAATACCTGTAATGTCTTAACCCCTTGATTGTTAACTTATTTTTACTGAATAAATGTAAGCACAACCTTTTTGTGGTGATATTTCAGCTGCTGGTGCTGTTGTTTTTTCACTACCTTACAGATAGGTACTTTAAATACGTACTAGAGCACAGAGTCACAAAGGCCAGTAATTGTTCAGTTGCCTGATGTTACATCCACAGTTAATATTTTCTTTTCTCCAGGTTTTGTGTTTACCCATAAGGGAACAAACTCGCTTCAGTGTAAATCACATGCCACAATAACTTTTGTTTTACAGATTATCGTGCATCTTGCTTGCCTCTGGATACTGATTCAATGGGTTACTGGACATGTATGTAAGTTCATTATTTTATTAGCTTTCTATTATGCTAGTTTGGCAATAGAGGGTAATACTTACAACTGTGTAGACAAATTTTTGAGAGGACAATAGAGTACTAAAGTGTGACGTCATAAAAATGAAATTTCTGAAATTATGGGATTTGTCAGGATGTTCTGAAAGAACAATGTCCAAGAGGCCTACTTGCAAAAAATGAGCATTTGGGGGCAAATTGTCTCTGAGATCGTAGCCCAGTTATGCTTACAAAATTCCATACAAACCCTTGTAAATTTTTTTTGGGTCGACCCAAGAAAAAATTAGAAGGGTTTGTATGGAGTTTTCTGAGTATAACTGGGCTACGATCTCAGAGACAATTTGCCCCCAAATGCTCATTTTTGGCAAGTAGGCCTCTTGGACATTGTTCTTTCAGAATATCCTGACAAATCCCATAATTTCAGAAATTTCATTTTTATGACGTCATCACTTTAGTACTCTGTTGCTGTGTAATATTTTTCTACAAGTAGGTGTCGATATCTGTTTTGCCAAATGTACCATGTTTTCAGGATTAACTTTTTCATTTATGACAGATTATGAAACTGTGAACTTAATAAACCATGGAATAGTATTCAGCCATATATAATATCACAAGATACAAGATACAAGTTAAACTAGTTATGACACTATTTGTGTTAATTAAAAGTTACAAGGGGTGCACTCTAAGTAAGTCATTATTGTCATTCTCTTGAAATGGGTTACTTCCTGAGGGCGAATTGAAACTGTGGGCACCTCTTCCAAGAATGGTAGAGTTTGTCTTCAATTCAGGAAGATATGGTTGGACTGAAGATATGATTGAGAACTTTAGATGCCTTGTTTGGAGGTATTGCATTTCTTGCATAGAGCAGTATGGAGCTATGCATGTGTTATCAATCTACACTTACCTTGAGAGATTCTCAGCACCAGATAATTTCTGGTGTTTTCAATTTGAAAGAGCTGTGAAACGATATGTGCAGCAAAGTAGCAACAACAAGCACATTGAAAAATCCTTTGCCCGCAGAGAAAGTCAAAGGGAATTAATGAAATTTAAGCGACATCTTAAGCTGATCTCTTCTGAAAGGTGCAGATTTACATGGGCTAAAGACAAGGAGAAGATGATTGTAGTAATGAATTAGTCGAAATTCTGTTTTTAGCAAATTGACAGTCACCCAACTAGGAATACTTACAGTTTAACGGAACAATGATTGTATTATTTTTATGATCCCTGCATGTAATGGTCATGGTAGGCCTAATTAGCTCTTTGCTGTGAAACATAAGTTTCATATCATTTTTTGAGTGGACTATTTGTGGAATTCTTCCACATGATACGAATTGAAAACAAACAAGATGCCAACAAAGTGCAAACAATAATACAGTTTTTCTTGTGGTAATTATAGACATTGCTGTAGTAACAATTATACACACTATGGATTACAATGCAGTATCATGGTGTAACAGGCAGTCAGATACATTAACTCTCTTTTTCATTGTGTTCAATGAGTTAGGCAACTGCATCATCCTTGGACAGAGCCAAGTACCTCATAAAAATCTGTTCTGGTGGCCCACTCGCTGACAAAGTGAACCAAGGTGTGTTGATTGGTTGTGGCTGTTTCCACCAGATGTGTTGTCAACTTTATTTTAGAATACTTACAGCATCCTACATCAGATACTGTGGATGAAGCTGTAGTAGTATAGCAACCGCTTGGGCATGAATAAATGAATATAGAATGAGGTAGGTTATGGCAGGCCGTTTAGTGGGTATAAATTGTGAATAAACTCATATATAATGAAGTTATGGCGGTGTGTTGATGTCACTAAATCGATATTGGTCACGTGTTCCTTATATTATTTTATAATTGGCTCATTACCTAATCGATAAAAAAAGCCCTGAACAGCCGTCATTCTGCGATCCATGGGTAATGTAAATAAAGTAACAAATTAATCGAATCTTAGCTTGTACGATTGTGTTTTACAATGTTAAAAACAGTTTTTTGCAAGAGTTAATGGGTCTTTACATGTGGCTTTGAGTACAATCCTTGTGCCTCCAGTTTTTGTCTCTATAACTAGTTCGTCGTACAAATTTATCCTTGTTCCCCTCTTCAGGGCGGAAAAACGTAATGAGCATGCGTGAACTTTTTTGCCCTGGCCGGGTTAGAAAAAAATGGCAGGATTTCAAATATTTTGTTGCCTAAAAACAAAATGTTTCCACTCATAACCTGGAAAGAAGAGGCAATTTGTCTTCAAAAGTTGCAAGCTGAGGTTATAACCTTGTCGTTACTTAATCTTCTCGAAGAAAACCTCATAGTAAAACGGACTTTAACGACATTAATTTCCTTGCATCGTACTGGAAATGTGCATGCGTAGGTCCGATTTTTTTCAAGATGCATTCACAAAATGTGTTCATATAAGGAAGTTCCTGGATAAAAAAGGTCCGGAGCTCCACTATGGACACAAAAACAACATATCTTTTGACAGTGATTTGCCCAAAAAAAATTGACGCTTGCCCACAATTTGTTTGAAGTCACTGAACTTTGTCGGACTCGAGCTGATATTTTAAAACCCTAGCTTGATCGGACACTCGTAGTTTCGCAGATCACTAAAATATAAGCAAAATCCTCAATGTAGAAGTTTTTGCGTTGATATGTGGGCAAAAAAATGGTCCATCTTTATCTGCACTTTTCTGTATTTTCTAATGATCAGCCGAGTTTAATTTGCTTAAACGAAGACCCTCGCATGGACCAGTTAAGCTTATTGAAAATAGCTAACTGGTGAATCATGGCTTGGCTGCCAAGTTGCAACTGAACCAACTGATCTTTTGCTTTTAAGATCTTTAGGCAGGTTGTTTTCGCACAGAAAATTCATTTCTTCATTGTCAGCAAGAAGTTTTAGAAATAATGTAATGTTAACTTTGTTTGAAGGAAATCCTATTTACACACATAATAGGTTTTGACAGATGTTGTGCGTGTTAAACTGACAACACAGGGCAAAATTTATATATCTGCGCGAGACGAGCAAGTTTAAAAACAATAGTTGCTTTGAAACCGATTTTTGGGAACATTTTACTACACTGAAGGGTTTGTTTTGCTCGCCTCAGTCAAATCGAGCTGCAGCAATTGTTTACGGGAAAAGAGTCAATTGTTTTGAAGTCACTGCCGGCAGCTGTCGTTCTCTACTTCACAGCGAGTGAAAAGGACAATTTGCGTACAGAAAGTAATTCTTATAAAGAACAGAAACTTTCACAGTGCACTGGAAAACAAAACTATGTAATGAAAAATGAAAAAAACTCTGACTATTATTACTTGAGCAGCAAAAACATGATCTTGAGTAAGCTTGCAATACTACTTACTACTAATAACAGAATACGGGCGGGTTTTAATTGAACCCGGTGAAATCTGACTCATAAATTGATCGGATGCACAATCAGAAAAATACTCGCCTCTTAAGAAATGTTCAAAACCTTTTATTCCACCTCAGACTGACGGAATGATCCGTTTTTCCTTTAACATTGGTTGTTCTGAATCCAAAGTAATTTTCAAGCGCCGAAAAAAAAGCAAATAAAAATGCTTTACAAGGAGCAAACGTTCGCACCTCGTGCATTTCACTCAGAACTCCAAACAAACAAACACAGTCAACACACAGAAAAGCCCGCCTTGAGCCTGCGATAAGGGATGCGCAGCAACTTGCGCAGAACGTTTTTCCGCCCTGAAGTTCCCCTCCAGTTTGCATGTCGTAAGGGTCTGTTTTTCCAGTTTTCCGGCTCCTTAAAAGGGTATTGTATCCTCTTTGATAAATCTTCGAAAAAGAGATCCAAAAATATGACCGGGCGTTCTGTGGAATATGTGGCTGCTGGTTAGTGTGATTTTTCATCTTGGTGGCAGAATACAAGTCGGGTTCTGTTACGGAGAGTTCCGATGAGGAAGAGGAACAATTGTTCATTCCTCGCAAGAAAGTTTCGAAAGTACAGGAAACTATATACAATGAAGATTGTAGAGAGTCTGTGGACGACATCGTCAGTGGGGAAGATTTGGGTGGTGACGAATTTCCCATGTGTTTCATATTCCGTGTAGATTCCAGATTAGCTGCGGATGAATTAGTTACTGCCATCAAAGACGAAAGTTTTGATCAAAAACTTGCTGTCATTATTCGACATTTTGTAGATGAAATCAGTCTGCAAATGCATTGTGCGAGTATTCAGGTTCAGTCGTGAGTCAATCAGAGTGACAAAGAGAGATTATTTGCATATTTTGATGCAATTGGTGAGTGGGAGAGTAAACTAGTTTAAAATTCATTTTTATTCATCGTTCGCCTTTGCTTTTTTGTGAATAGTCGTGCTTGAAGTACAGTCAGTTAACAACACGTTCGTCGGGGGTTGTAAACCCTATTCTTTTTCTTTTAACAGTTATGTCGGTGAAGAATCAAAGTCATACTCCAACAGTGGAAGCGCTGTCTGATAGGAGCTTATGTTGTGGGTCATGAGAGTCCTCGTGTTTGCAAATTATTGGATAAGATGGGATTCATCACGCATCGTCAATTTGGTGCCAGATCTTTATTGACTCATTTATGTGTGATCAGAAGTGCTTTGAAACAGCGTCTGACCGAGGTATCTGGCTTGATAGATGAGTATATAGAGAGTGGTGGAAAGAGAGATTTTGCCGAAATCATAAAGCATGGTCTCAATGAAGAAGGAAACAAGCAAGTCCAGTATGTGTCATCAGGTGGCAAAGCAGTTTTGACAGAACAGATCATTTACAAACTGGTGAATTTGTTCACATCCACCGAGCTCATCAATTTGGATCCTGTATCTGGAGTGTGGTTTGGTTTTTTGTTTAAAGATCCTGTTCTCAAAGAAGATGCCAAACGAGAAGTTGAGGAAGGAGAAGCTACTTGTTGAGAAAGTTGCAGTGATGGAGAAAGCGAAGGAAGCGGTTGCAGCAGGGAAAGTCTCCAATGTTCCGTTATATAATCAGTATCATCATGTGAAGCAGGTCTTGGAACGTGTGGATTTGGATCGTGCAGTCCTGAGTAAAACTGATTGTAAATTCATCATGGAACATTTTGAAAGTTACAAATTGGTTCAATATGTCAATAAGATAGATTCTGATAGAGAAGGTGTTAATGTTTATGTAGATGTGAAAGCTGAACATCTGAAAAGTGGCAATGCGTTTGTTGTCGATGTTAATTATTTTAGAAAAAAACCTTTGAACGGGGGTGTTCCATATGTTTTTGTAAGGGATACAAAGGAGTTGGCTCCAATGCTTCCATCCTTTTTTAGTGAGTGAATATGTTAAAATTTACAAAATGAAAGATGAGGTTGCAGCCGTTAAAAATTCAAGTATTGTACTGTTTTCATTATGCTGCGGCAGTGTGTAATCGTGTAAAGGATGAGTTTTATTGGGGTTCGGAAGATGTTGATTAAGATTGGCATGCAATCATTAGGGAGGCTTTCTTTAGATATATGGCTCATCGATTTCACCAGATTGCTGCTCACATGAATCAAGAAGATTATGACCGGTTGAAAGAGATTGCATTGTTAGCTAAGACCTCTGAAGAGAGAAAGTTTTTAGGACTTTCTTTCAATCACAAGAAAGAGATGATTTTCGATAAGGATTGCATGTTCTATTTGTTTTCTAATTTTATTTTGGGTGGTTTTATGCGTAAAAAACCTGAACAGAAGTATATTTTTCTCTTCATGAATCTCTTTAAGTATGTACGATCTTTATCCATTTTTCAGGTTACTCATTTATCCAGCCTCAACATCTTGGATTGTTACAAAAGGTATTTTAAGGGATGTTGGCATTCAGGAAATGACCATTCCTGCAATCATTGTCGATTGTGCTTATCTTAACCATTGTTTTACTTATCGATCAACTGTAAGATTTCATTACAAGTATTTTACACTTGTGTGTAAGGCCCATACCACTACAGATTTTGCTCTGTTTTTGAAAGAAGAGTTTCTGTATGCAATGTATTGTTGTCATTCTTTTGCCAAGAGAATGGAAGCTGTCTTTTTACAAAACAAAGAATCTTGGCAAGATGCGTCTCTGCAAATAGGTTCTTGCTGATATGAAAGAGGGACAAGGAGATTTCGCCGTGCTCGATTTGAGCACTGTGGGAGAACAGTTTTTTAAGTTTTTGTCAAATAATTTAGTTTGTGAATGTTATCATGCAGAAGACGAAGCACGCGTATCTGACTGAGATTAAGTTATCTGATTTATTGAGATAAACCACTTGTGGATTTTGTACATTTTTTACATATTTATTTAAAGATAGATCGTTCATTATAAATTTGCAGTTGGCATCTACTATTTTGGGTTTGTCTTTTGCGGGTAGTTGCTCGTAGATGGTTTGAATGACCGAAGGTTCAAAGAGTGGACCTGTCATAGGGTGTTTTGATATTGTAAATATGTACATCCGCTTTTGTTTCCATTCGATCAAGGCTTTTGTTATGCAATTGACTTCTAACAGTTTCTCATGAAGTTGGGTAATTAAGAGGCTGTCTCAGTAAAAACTGCCCACTCAATTTCGCGTGAAAAATAATTTTGCCTGAAACTCTGGCAAGTGAAAGGCTTTATCGAGACTATAACTAAACTAGATTTGCTTTGATTCACAATAAATTTTTGGCCCCTCTGGGGGCCCCCGAGTATTTTGTCCCGCCATGGTCATTTGCACATCTTAAAAACTGAAAATTTGGCAATTTTTATGGCGCTGTAAAATGTTTGATTTGCACCATCTACCAATGAATTTTATACCTATTTATAGGTAAACAACTCTAGTTTTTCCTGAAAGTAATAGGTATCCGCTAAATTTAGCTGGAAGGACGAAATCGAGTAAAATATGACCCCAACTAATTGCCTTGGAGCGAAAGGCCAAAAATAACCCTGTTTTAAAAGCTTATTTCTGACGTTTGGGACATAGTTGAAAGCTCTAGGCTAAATAGACACAAAGACACACCATCTGTTATTAATAATATACAAAACCCCATGTATGATTTCAGTATTTTAAAAGTTATGACAGTTTGTATCAATGCATATGCAAGCTAATACGATATTTTCAGATTTAGCGTAATGGATCTATCTCAAGCAGATTACGGCTTACCTAATTCATTACTACAACTGTCTCAGAAATTGACCCATGTTCCAATCATTGAGATGCCGGACTCCATAAAATTCCAGTAAATGTGCGTTAGAAACTGCTGGTATGCGGCCATTTTTGAATCCCATGCTAACAATCCGAAGCTCAAAACAGGTGAAACTGTGTCACGTTTCGAGCTAAATAGCTTGGTAAAACAACCGTTCAGAGGTGAAAGTTTGCTCGAGAATCAGAAAATCAACTAGGCAGGTCTTATTTTGGATCAGAAAATTGAGATTTCAGAGCTACAGCCTCGAATAAATCTTCTATTTAACCAGCTCTGCAAGATCAAATGCACGTTTACACGTACACCAGAAATATTGAAACCCAGAAATATGGAAAACCAGAAATGCGGAAATCCGGAAATGTGGAAATCCAGATCATCTGGAAATCCAAAGCCGAAGGCAATTCCAACAATTAGAGACAGCTGCATTTGTTTAGGGCTTCTTTTCGACGTTGAGACGCGTAAAAGATAAAACCTTCCAAACCGGTGTAGCTGTTTGATTTTCACTGAACTGAAATGCAGTTCCACGCATGTCTGGCTCATGGCCGATAAAGAAGCGGCTAATCGTTTTAATTTTGAGTCTGTAGAAAGTAAGGAAGAGTTTTTGGTCTATCTGAAAAATAAGAAAATGACCCACAACGAGTTTTTTTACATCCATTGTAAAATTTGTGAAGGGTCTTTCCCAACAGAGAAAAAGTACAAGGAAGGGTACATCGATGCTGCAGAAGTAGAAAGAATCTTTGAATTACAACAACAGGGGGCCCATACCAAAGCAGATAATGTGTTAAAACGTGTTTGAACATGTAAAACAAATGTTTATTGTACACATCACTGTATGTCACAATATTCACATGTAAATTTTTTCCGTTCACGAAAGTTGAATAAAAATCATCATATTGCACATTAACACTGTATGGCACAGGATATGATTTTTTTGTAGAAAATAGAAAAAAATTGTAGATGAAAAAAAAAACACTTCATGAAAATAAGAGCATGTCATATCCCATTTTTGAATATATATGAATATGTATATGTTCTTTAACTTGCATCCATGTGGTCCTTGCATTTTGGCGGGAAAAGCATCACACCTGTAAACGAAATAAAGTTTAGAAAACTGTGTAAACTCAAAGACGTTTGGAGTTTTTAATGATTCATGTTCTAAAACAAATCATTAACTAAATCCAAAAATCTTCGAGCTCACATAGTTTTCTACAATGTATTTCATTACCTTTTATCTGGGAGAAGAGCGTTTTTGTCTTGGCTGGAGAATATTCATATTTGTAGGATACATGGACGTTTTTTCTTTGGTGGTTCTACCTCTTCTTCTTGGCTTTCACTGACCGTCTCAGTCTCTGGTTCTACACCGCATTGTTCTGCCATTTCAGCATGTCCTTCGTTCAGCTTCATCTTAGGGATCTTTCGTTTCCAGATCGTATGCTTCATCGGGGCTGCCAGGATAGTCTTGATCCTGCATTTGATTCTGTGGGAAAAGGGGTGATGGAGGTGGTGATTGCTGTGAAGCAGTTACATCATTATCGTCAGCATCGATAGCAGCAGTATCATCTGTTATAAAATGACAAATATTAAAAAAATTATTGAAAAATGTTTTTATAAACAATTTTCTTTCTCTCTTTATCATCCACCTTGGTTTTCGTACATGCAGCATTCGAAATATCCCTTTTATGTCCCCTTTCACGAATATGGTAAAATAATACCAACTCCGAGTGCACTTAATGTCAACAGCGAAGCTTAGTTTGCTAGAGTGCATATAAAATAGCAACAAACCGTTGGGATTAAAATTCTGGCCATTCCAGATGGCCGCTTTTATTTTCACAACTAAGAAATCCAAGAAATAAGAAACTAAAAGTAATTTATTTAAGCTCTAGCAAAGGTGAGGGCCACGATAAAAGGCCACAGGATGCTGTTTCAGCGGCCGGCCCCACCCGCAGGCTGTTCACTTATAAATGCAGACTTAGGGTATGATAAACACAGCGCCAGCTTGTGTTTCGGGTTATTAGCAGCTAAACGCTTGGTTGAGTAAAATTCGTACCTAAACTAGGCGTTCTGATATATTTGAGAAAGGCGTTTGATTTCCAGCGACCTAGTTAACGAATTTGAGAGTCAGAAAAACCTTTAGCGGTAGCCCAACTAGCGGCTCCAATACGGAAACTATGAGCTTTGTAAAGAGCACAATCAAGGTTGTTAAACTTAAGGGCAGCTTTAAGCTGCGTGACAAAAAATGTCCTAGTGATAGGCGTCCCATCGGGCCAGCAAAACAGGGGACCCGGTGCATAACCTCTAAGTGAAACATATTGCAAAAGCAACTGGACAGGACAGCACAAGGACTCAGGATAAATGTAAACAACAAAATTCTGTCCCGGGTCACTATGTTTGTAGTTAATAAGAGTAAGCTGAAGGGCTTTGACGTTTCCCTTCTTATCCACTAAGCGATCTGAGTTATTCTAATGAGATTAGTGCTCTCACTGGAAGTTGTTGTTATTTCTCCTATTCGCAGAAATGCAAAAAATGCAATGGCACACATAGCTGAGAGCAAATGTATTTGATATGCTGATGAGACTGTGTGTTGAAACGATCCTAATAGCTTGTTTAGGATTGGTAACGTAATCGGTAAACGAATATCTCTAGTGGGAGCTAACTTCCTATAGCCCTTAAGGAGCTGATTTATAATGGCTGCTTTGGTGGGATCATCCACTGCAGCTAATTGATGTACGTAACTAATGGCAGAAACATAAGTCGTAACGGACGACGCTGCATATTTCGAAGAGTACAAATGAGCAATCAACAAAGCTAAAATAGCTGGTTGAATGGGTAGTGTAATAAGCATGTCACCTAAAAATTGCTGGGCCCAAGATGTAAATAGCGCCCAGGGCCTTTTGTAAGCTTTAACTGAAGCGCTGCTGATGCTAGCCTCTAAAATTGTTTTAGTTATATCGGCCAGTTTTCTGGTAGCAGATGTGGAGGAACAATTGTCGGTTCGGCTGCTGCATACTGGTCGAGGGACTTGAATTTGTTTACCTGTAAACGCGATAATGCGTCAGCGCTTGTGTTACAAAGACCGGGCAGATGAACTGCCTTAAAAAGTATGTTATGCTTCAAACATGACAAAACCAAGGAGCGGACTAAAACCAACAGTTTTTTATCTTTTGTGGTTTTTTTATTGATAACCTCCACAAGCGCTTGGTTATCTGTATGGAATGTGACTCACTTTTTGGCCAGCCTATTAGCCCATATTTCAACACTAATTACAATCGGAAACATTTCAAGTATGACTATATTAAGCGAGCTCCAACGCTTGGGCCAAGCGCCATATAACCAGTTCCTACCAAAAACTGCGCCATAGCCTAATGAGCCTGAAGCATCAGTGTATAGGTGAATCATATCGGATGAAAGCCAAACGAAGTCTAAAAAGAACGATTTGCCATTGAACTGTGTAAGGAATTGCAACCACAAGTGAAGATCGCCTTTTACTGCTCTCGTTAAGCGAATCATATGCATCGGTCGCCTGACGCCTACTGTGAGGTTAATCATTCGTCGGAGAAATGTTCTTCCAGGCACAACTACTGAGCAGGTAAAATTTAACAACCCTATTAGAGATTGCATGTCTTTTAGAGTGACTTTCTTGCGCTTTAGGAAATCTTGTATCGTGTTAGTACATTTGTCTATCTTATCCTGAGGAAGCCTCGCTTCCAATTTGAAAGTATCAAGTTCGATACCTGCAAAAGAAAGAACTGTACTTGGACCAATGGTCTTTTCAGGCGTCATGGGAACCCCTAAATCGTCACAAGTTTTTAAAAACAATAAAAGTTTTGTCGAACATGTAACTGTATCACGCTCAATGATCAGAAAATCGTCTAAGATATGTAAAATACCCGGAGTTGACAATTTGTAACGTGCAATCCATTCTAACGCGGAGCTAAATGCCTCAAAAATCTTACAGGAGCTGGAACAGCCCATGGGCAAGCTCTTATCATAATAAAAGTGATCTTGCCAAAAAATACCAAGCAAGTCGTAATCATTTGGGTTAACTGGGATCAATCGAAAAGCATTTTTGACATCTGTCTTTGCAAGCGCACAGCCCCTAATAATCCTAATAGCATCGTCGATTGATGCGTAGCGAACTGAAGATGCTTCCGTAGGAATATGAGAATTGACGGATGTGCCATAAGGAAAAGATAAGTGATGAATTAAGCGAAATTACCCTGGCGCTTTCTTAGGGATTAAACCTAACGGCGATAAACGCAATGAAGAAAAAGGCTTTTTAGAAGAAGGTCCAGCTATTCTACCTAATTTTAATTCCTTGGAAAGTTTTTCATTGACAGCTGAAGGATTTTGAATTGCTGACAGCAAATTATTGCAGAAGGACGTCTCGTGATATCCGACGTAATCAAGAGAAAACCCTCTTAAGAAACCATCTAGTAGATAGCGCTTCGACGCTGGTGGATAACCGTCTAAATAAAACTCTAATTTACTTATTTTGATCGGTGTTGGTAGCGGCATGTGCCGAGGCGGGGCGTGATGTAGCGGCGGAGGGTTTGGTCCCACGACATCGAAAAGCCGGATGGGTTGCCCCACATTTGAAACATTCATGTTTGAAGTTACAGCCAAAACATTTTTCGCGTTGATGAAATTTCCAGCAAAAGCGTTTTGGAAAGGGCTGAGAGGATTGTTTATTAGCGTTGTTTCCAGGAGAAGCTGGAAATGAACTACGTGTCATGTGGTGCGCCTGCAACCACAATTCCCAGTGTATTTCATCCCAGGGAAAAAGGGATTTTTGCCGCAAATAGCGGAAATTCTCATCGTAATAGTGCCAATGCACATTTTTAGCCGCTAAATCACGCACCGTCGCACTATACTTCATCAAGGCCGGTGCCGTTTCTGGAAAACGCACTGTGTAAATAGCAACAAAAATTTGAAAAGCAGAGGTCCACTGATCGATTGTAGCTATGCGCTTTGTGTTTTGCACTGGCTCGAGACTAACAGTTGACGTTGAGGACCCAGGTAAATTTTTTATTGTAAAATTGTATTTGGGGTCCCCGGGCAATGTTGCAAAAAGGCTACCTAAATTATATAATCGTTTGCCCAGATTTTAGATTGCAGTTTTTCGGATACCCTACTTGCTAAGGGAACGGAAATCACCTTGTGAATAGTACCAGGCCGACACTGCCCGAAATTACAGAATCATTATTTGATTGAAAATTATGGCGCTCACCAGTTAAATCCTGAACAACAGCTGCCACTGACTCCTGTACAGTAGCAGCTGAATCAGCATTCTGCTCTGTGGTTGGGACAGTGTTGGCCGACGGGATAACACCTGCCTCAGATAAACTTTTTATCACAGCGGCTGACACTGCCTTTGTCAGATCCGGAATGGAGACCGACGATGGGTTCAATGAGGTCGTTAGTTCTTGATGATCCACTGCAATGGTGGAATTACCCGTGAGGGGCTGCCTTTCGAGTTCAGCTGGATGCGTAGCGTCTGCAAGATGGGGTGTTTGGACAGAGCCGTTGTTTGGAGGGACTCGTCGTGAACGCTTGCGTGCCACAGAACGGACAGAACCGGTGGAACTAGGCCTTTTAGCACCAACGCTGGTGGCTTTGCCTTGTGTAGGGCTTGTTCCTTTACTCAGGCGTTGTTTTCCACGTGTCATCATTCTGGCGGAACCGAGTTGTGCACTAAAAGTAACAGACAAAACCTTTCGAACGACTAAGAAACTGGCCCTGATAAACGAATGTTACAAATGCGAAATAAGGGAGCTAGCGAACATAGGCAAAGAGGGTGGAATGGGATAGCGGACCAAGAAAGTTGATCGCCAGGTCATTCACTTAAACAGAGATAAATGTGGTTAATCAGGCAAACAACAAATCGGCAACATGTTTGGCAAACCCAGTAAAATGAGATGCCGCAATGAACATGCTAAAAATGCCGGAAATAAGGTATATATACCTTAAAACATATCAATATAAACTCAAAATAGTATACAAAAACAAAAAAAGGTGAATGCCTGTGCGATCTGACGTGTTCGAACCAGTCAGGCCCTCTGAGCTGGGGAAAACAGTTTCTTTAATGCAAACAAAATCGCCCCTCTGTAACTACGATATAAAGCATAATTGCCCCGGTCGTTTAAATGAACGCCATCCCGCAGTAACATGGGGATGCTTGGTCTTCGGAGGCCTTTGTGGTTCCAAAACTCGGCGTAAGACAGGGGCTCCAAGACAACTTTAAGGTAATTGTTCAAGACCTGAACACCAAAATTGAAGTCGGGATGTTGCGAAGGGGCTGTCGCTCTATTAAGAATTTGGCAAACTACCACAAACTTCACATTATACTGCCCGTGTAACATGCGGACAAAGTCCTCGATGTTTGAGCCAATAGTTTCTGGGCGTTGCCCGGCCTCACAAAGGTCATTAGAACCTATCTCTAAAATAACTACATGAGGCTGAAAGGCTCTGACGTGCCCTAAATCAAAGGAACGAAGTTTAGCGACAGTTCTTCCCCCAATCCCAGAAAAACAGATTTCTATAGATGACAAATTCAAATTAGCTAGTGTCCGTTTGTCACGGCGCTGCTTTAGGAAATAATGAAAACGTTTCACGAAGGAATGTCCCATTATCAAAACTTTAACATTTTGTTCCATGGCATAGAAAAAGGGGAGGGGGACAGAAGTAAAAGGAAAGTACTTAACTTTGCCGTAGGCTTGATTTCTTGAACGTCCGAAGATTGAGCTTGCAAATTGTGAGTGGAATTGAAGTTGTTCACCTTATAACTCCTCGAGAAAGACGATCATACGATTGTGTAATTTTACTGAAAACGTGGAGAGTAAAATTACTGCACATGTTGAGTAAATGTACGGAACGAGGACTATAGTAATTTTACTGAACGTGTTCCAGGGATATAAGTGGTCCCTGAGATCTCCTGATTATCTTGTGATCGTTACTTTACATGACTGTACCTTTTGCCTATTATATAGTAAGTAGCAAAGGTCAAGAGAATCACCTGTTCATGTCGACAAACATTATCAGGTCACAAAATCAACCACCTCGACCCTACTTTAAACTGTGTACATAACTACATATTATTGTGTAGGTGACATAAATTTTTTTATTTGCGAGCAAATAAACTCATTTGTTTCGTGTGCGGTGATCTCATCTCGACAATGTCATCATCTGTGAAAGATTTTGTGTAAGCTTCGTCATGATTAAAGATAAGGATGGTGTGACAGGTTTGGCATTTCAAACCCACCGTCCCGAAGAAATTCTTCATCGGTAACAGTCATCTGTGCTGTAAGGGGTCTTTCATCAGTCGTGCAATGTCGTGCATCATGAAGTTTGCCAGTTTATCGACATGTTTGTAGGTGATCCAAATGTTTTTTCTTGAACGTCTAGGGTGAAATACTTTTTGTCCAGCAGTTCCACGATGCTGTATAGAGAATCTCTGTCTGGGCGTATTTCATCAAATGTGAATTGAGATTCCCATAGCTTCTGATTCGTTATGAAGAGGATTTGTTTGATGATCTTTGCTATCTTGTCATTTGTAACTTCTTTTTCTAGGTTCTGACTGTATTGATATTGGCTGGTGCTGTACATATTTTTACCCCTCTGGTTCTTTGTTTGTTCTACTCTTTCGGATAGATGTGTTGGGAAAAAGGTACCCTGGTTTCGCGAGATGATCTCGTGTACAAGTGCTTTTTGCAAATTGCCTTGTTGAAACACTGTCAGGTTATCCCACAAGAATTGGTTGAGTGTGGTTTTCACCAGGTTTAAAATCAACAAGGATTTTTTCTTCTCGGGATGGAATTTGATGACAGGTCTGTATTGGCATAGGAGTTTGCCCATGAATGTGTACGGCTCGTTCAATGCTGAAGGGAATTCTCAGTATTCCAAAATGATATCGCTTTTCATGCTGTCAGCTGGGGCGAAATAGAACCAGCCATCTTTTACCAGCTGCATAGATCCTGATTCCTTTTCCATGTAGTCTGTTTGGAGGAGGATGAATTTGTCTGGACTGTTGTTTTGATTATCTCTGGCTAGTAGTCTTGTGGCGAATTGTGATTCGCTTAGCATTCTTGTGAAAGCAGCCACATTTGTGTTTGTGTGTTGCAAGGGTTTGCAAGCATCTAGTCTTTGCTTGTAAGCATCGGCAGTCAACCAAAGAGCCACGATTGAAAAAAGAGATTTTTTTTTGTTGTTAACTCAACACAACGTGAAAGAAAAATGCGAGAGAATAGTGAGTGGACGATGTACTTATATAAGTTATAATTTACACTCAGTAAAAACATGTTCTTTGTGTACGTTTTACCTGCTATTGATTGCAGCTGTGTCAACAGCTCTTGAATGTTGTTGAGTCGCAGTAAATTATGTTTACCATCTGTTGCTAATTGTTTAGGGTTTAGTTTCATCAGTAGCCTTTTCATGGATTGAACCACAAAGTACTTAAAAATGCTGTTATCGTTTTCTAAAGCGATGGATACTGTTAAATCGCTGCAAGTTTTAAAAAAAGCTATGTAGTCTTCTAAATCGTATTTCAACGAATATTCATTTGCCCTGGAGATGTAGGTTTCCAATTCCACCATGGTTGCAATGTTTATGTCGCCTTTTTCGGTGTAAAATTGTTCTTTTTGAAAATAACATGTTCCAAATAAAAAAATGTTTTCTTGATGTTCTGTTCCACTCTGTAATTGTTCTTGACGGTAAAATTGTACATCGATTTCAAAGGTATCCATGGTTCTTCTAAATTCTACTCACCATCACTGTCAGAAGTACAATGGAAGCTTTTCAGTGCATCCAATATGTGCATATGTTTTCTCCATTCTTCTTCATTGTGCATGTGATTTTGACACTTGTCATGTTCCGCTTTCATATCTTCATAGACTTTATTCCAAACCTATCGTGACAATGTATGACGGCAATTACATTTTTCTTTTAATGCCTTAAACCATTTTAATACAGACTCTATCCCATCTTTCATTTCTTGCACAGAATGAAAGTAATAAGAAGGTTTGATTGTGCTTAAACATTGTAGGTCGTCACATTTATTCATGTTATCCAATTGGACGAGCAAGAAAGCACAATAATTTCTAATTGTTTCTGCTAATTGTCGCAAACCAGGTTCTTTCATCAAATCTTGTATTCTGAAAGGTTCCAGATAGTCTAACATGTTTAGTGTTTCTAAAAGATCCCATTCCAGGAGGTTTGGAACAGCCAATTTGTTGCAAAAATTGCAATCATTACCACCTTTCATTTTTTTATATTCCACCATCACTAAATATGCATCCTCTTTTCTCAATTCGTCTACCAACATCTTTCCTATCCAACTATCTTTCGGTAGATGTATCTCCATAGTTTTATTTAAAAGAGGTTTTGGAATTTCGTTCAAATTTGTTATAGAAAGATACATTTTTGTTTTAGAAAAAAAAAATGGCACTTGCGCACATTTTTTTTCCTTTTGTTGCTTACTCGCTACCCGCCCCACAGAGAAAAATGAATACATTTTGTTCATGTTCAAAGGTTTTTATTCTCACACTTTAATTAGATGTACATAAATCATCATGCATCATGCTTCTGCATCTGTTATCTTTTCAAAAACTACTATAGGTAGAAAAAAAAAATGTTTAATGGTCTGAAAAGAAAAAAAAATTGTACGTCCTCAGGAACGGGGAGTCATACGGCTCATGCTGGAAGTTTTCAAAATTGCCCATTGTTGTTGCGACTGCCGTTGATAGTCTTGAGGTTGGTTTCTCGCCTGGTATTTTATCTGGGCCTCTCTGTAACTCGATCTGATGCGTTTCGTTGTTTTTCACTGCATCTCTTTCTTGGCTGTTTTCGTACGTTTGAAAGCATTTTGAAAACCTTGTTGGGCACTGCTAAAACGATCTTTCTGCATGTAGAGAACATTTTCACATTTTCCGTCCTTCACGTTCTTGGAACATTCCAGCATGAAGTCCCAATGTATTCTTGGGGTTGGAAATCTTTTGGCACATTGCTCATCTTCATTACCTCGTTGTGTATGTTGCAATGTGCCAGTAGGTTGGGTGCTTTGAAGGTGAGATGGATGTCGTTTTCGATGTTGCAAATTATAGTTCCTATATCTGTGTTGCAGATGAATTTTCACTGCACAGTTGCTGTTGCTGCAGGTTATCCCGTCGTCCCCAGTCTTTGTCTGAAAATCTATCAGATTGTGTTCGCAGATGGGGCAAGGGATGAGCTCATCTCCTTTGTCGAACTCATCATTTCCTCGGAATTGTTGGCTGGTTGATGAACGGTAACAGCAAATGTATCGTAATCATCATCAATAACCTGTTGGCTGCCGGGTGGCATGTGCAGACTTTTTGGTTCCAGCATTCTCCTTCTTTTGGTTGGGGGAGTCTGATTTGGCTTTACTTCATTATCATCGTCTTCATCAATGCGCGGCCGTCTCTTGTAACGTCCCACTGGCGGTTCTTGTTTCTTCAGCTGTCGGAGTAGATTTTATTTTTTTCGGTGTTTCGTCTTGCTCTATGAAATCTTGCAAATCTGCACCATCATCTACATGTTCATTGTATTGCTCGTTTGCTGCAGCCTCTGCTTTGTCAATCAGGTTGGGCTTGATTGCTTCTATAGAGGTTTCTACGTCGCTGTCTTGAACAAATTCTGCAGATTTGGGAGGAATCTTTCTTTTTCTCTTTCCTTTTTGCTTATTTGCAGGCGGTCTGTCTCTAGCTTCTTCATCAAAGGTTTTATCCACTATTGCTTCATTGTCCATGTAAGACGCCATGGTTTTTTAGGTCTTGTTTTTTTTTTCAGTTTGTTGTTGTCACGTCCAAAAAAAATGCGAGTGACAAAAAATGAATTTTTTTTTTGGTTAAGTATAGACTCTCCTTGTGGCGCCAAAAACACCATGTGTATTTTCATGAATAATAAATGAGGTTATTTTTGAAATCATATTGTGCGTAAAAAAGTAATTGCCTGCCATGAAGTTTGTTTAAAGAAAATGTAAAAACGTGCGGAAAAAGTAATTAATTGGCTGCCATGAAGTTTGTTTAAGGAAAAAATTTTTCATTTATTTGTTTACTTGATCTACGCTTTAAAGGTAAATAAAAGTTAATGAACAAATGCTTTGGTTGTGCAAACATTTTTTATGCGGCCTACTTAATTACGTTTTATTTTTGGCATCACACTTTGCACCATTCTTTGGCGAATACCGGAAGTGGAATTAAACTATTGTTTTTCCTATTCTTTTCTCTTTCTTCTTGCGGTTTGAGGTGGTTGACAGGTTGGACTATGTTCCCATCTCGGATGAAAAGAAACTTCACTTCCTTCACTTTCTGGCGGTGTATATAACAGTGACTGTGGTATAACATTTTCATCTCCAGTTAACCATTCTTCCGAGTCGCTCTCTTAGGTAGTGCCCCAACTTCCGTCAGATTCTAACCATATCGTCTCAATTCGTTTTGAACATTAATATATCTTCTAATATCTTCCAGTCCTATGGTGTTTCGTTGCGGACAAAAATAAACCTAAAAAAAAGAAGCGACTTACCTGGAGAAATAAATAGTGATATTAAAAACATGTGCTCGAATAAGCAAAATGCTACTTTAAAACAAAAAATAATGGTCCAGGATAATAAAGAAATGTGGTTTTAGATTTAAAAATAAAAAAATAAACCTAAAAAAAACGATGACTGACTTGGAGAAATAAACGGTGAGATTAAAAGTGTGTGGTCGAGCAAATGAAATTTTCCTCCAAAAAAAATAATGGTCCACGATAATAAAAAAATTGTGGTTTTAGGTTTAAAAATTGATGGAAAAATATGGCCAATACAAAAGTGCAGTGAAGCGGAAAAATTAACATTGAAAAAAAAAAACTAGTCGAGAGGAAGCGGAAACTGATTAGCGCTTCAATCGAATGTAATAGGGCATATCCTTGTATGGCATCACAGGAAGTGGTGCTTTGGCTTCGTGCGCGCGGTCAGAAACAAAATGGCGTGTTGGCTTCCAAATTTTGAAGACTTCTTTCTCTCCTTCGAAGGCTGATAGAAAGTTCAGAGGAACAGATCAATTCAGCGTCTTGGGATGCCTCAGAATTTTTGGTCCGTCTATTAGAAGAATACGAACAAACACTGTCAACGTTGATAGCCCGTTTTTCTGAGGCGTATGGGCAAGCAAATTCCCAACAAACCTGCATAGCCCAATTACACCACCTGCTCAACCGAACAACTAGTCTACGAGCTCATTTTCAGCAACGTTGCCTTGTCTACTGGATTGAAGAAGATGAGAATGAAGGGCAAAATGGGATTCTTCATCTTGAACGATCCGAGTCACCAGGTCGTCCTCGGCTAGCAATATCTCGCGAGCAACTGGATGCACTTCACAGAGATTGTGGATTCTGCTGGAACGATATTGCTCGGATTTTAAGAGTTTCGAATAGAACTTTGCGACGACGACGACATGAATTTGGTATGCATGTCGTTGGAAGAGAATTTTCAAACATATCAGATACTGAGATAGACAACTTGGTCCGCCAAGTACAGGAAGTAACTCCATCAGCGGGCCTTAGAATGGTCCAGGGATCACTGAGAGAACGCGGGTTGGTAGTTCAGAGAATGCACGTGCTTCTGTCCCTACGAAGGGTAGATCCTGTTACAACCACCCTGAGAAACGCAAGGAGGATAATCCGTAGAAGCTACAATGTTCCCTGCCCAAATTCCTTGTGGTAAGCTTTGCTATTTCACTTCCAACTTTATGCACTTGTAGGGTGAGGATTTACAGAAAAGTTTTGGCAAAATTAAATGTAAGCTTAGATTGTTACCACATTTACTAAAAAAGACCCGCCATATAAAGACATTTAGAAAGAACTACATTCCACTTTATGATTCTTCTATGCCGCTGAACAATCCTTGACAGTGTGCTGTACAAAATCTGTACCCCCTCCCCCCATCTGTTTGATATGAAGCTTATAGACTAAAGTCTTTTCTTTGTTTTTTCACCAGGCACATTGACGGCAATCATAAATTGATTGAACCTTTGTGCATAGTCATTCATGTGGGTATAGATGGCTATTCACGCCTTATTGTTTTTCTCCATGCATCAACCAATAACAGAGCAACAGCTGTATTAACCTATTTTTAAGAAGCAGTTGTAAAGTACAACCTCCCTTCTCGGGTTCGCTGTGACCTAGGGATGGAGAACTTTGAAGTTGCAAGATACATGCTAGAGACAAGAGGGCTTAATTGTGGGAGCATTATCACTGGTACTTCAGTCGATAACCAGAGAATCGAACGACTATGGAGGGATGTCAATCGAATAGTAATTTCCAGATTTCTGAATATATTCTTGTATCTTGAAAGAAATGGCTTCCTCTGCTCAACCAATGAGGTACATCTGTAATGTTTGCAACTTGTTTATCTAGATTTAGTTAACCAGGCCCTTGATGAGTTTACTACTCAGTGGAATAGTCATCCTGTCACAACTGAAACAAACTTTTCCCCTCGGCAGTTGTGGGTAAGCCGGATGGTCACTTTACAGCAATCCAACTACACTGCTGTTCAAGATGTATTGGGTGCTTCTACAGACTATTCCAACTATGGCATAGATGAGGAAGGCCCTGTTCCCGAGGGAGAGGAATACCGCATAAGTGTTCCACCCTTAGCGTTGCAATCGAGTGCAGACCAATTGCACCTTGTTCAAAATGCAATCAATGAATCTAGAGATGAATCTCAAAATGGAATTTTCTCTTACCTGCTGGCCTTGAAAATCATCCATTCCTTTATTGATGCCTCTGCTTAATTAGCTGAGTGACAGTATTGTTTAAGAGTGAGATATGTTAATATGTTCCTTACATGCAGTGGACTTGGTATCTTTGAACATCTTGCATTTCAATCTTCACCTTCACCTTTGAATTGATGTGCGTGTAATACACGACTTGTACTCACCGAGGCAATTACAGTTATGTCAAAAAAAGGATGCAGGACATTGATAACACCAATACTTTACCTGGAAGGTGGGGGTGGGGTGTACTGAAGTGCCATAAAAACCATTTTGGTTACCCTGTACAAGACCACTAATTGGTTATTTTGCAACCCCATTCCAGATTCAATAAAGTAAACCGATAATCTGTTCCAGACAAGTTAGATCACTTTTAGTTCTTTTTGTTTCTGGTGTTAGGTAAATGAAACATACATCTATAATAAAATCACAGGTTGACTTCCAGGAAAATGATACTCTGTTTATTATCATACCCTATTCAAGACTAAAATGTTAAAAAGGAAACCCTGTACAAAGTCATGTACACCCATGTACGTGTAACCAATATATTATGAGGGAGGCCCCCTTCCACCCCCTCCAGGACATACACCTTATCAATAAAGAGTTCACTACATGTATTTTCCAGCAACTGTAACAATATTTATGGAGTCAAAGATAGACATGCATATACAGTCATGTAAAAAGGAAACATTTTAGAAGTTATTATTCTTGAAAACTAGTGTACATGCACTGAACATTTTATAACAAGTGCCACTCTGAGGCAAGAGGTTGAAAACATTGAAATAGGTCTTTCAGGCTGACACTTAAATGAAATACCAGCTTGATTGAAATTGTTAACACTAACCCAACGTGTTAAGATGAAAACATGGACTGGCTGACATAACTTTCACAATTACATTGTCAATCAGTACAAAAGTTACAACAATAATTATGTGAGTGAAATCAATCCCCGTATTTCCTTTTTTTCTGTAACTGTAATATTAATCATACTTCGATAAGGAATCAAACATGGGATGTCCTTTAATTTTAGCCACGACCATAACCTTGGTTCTGGCAGTTTACAGCAACATTCATTGCCTTCCTAAAACTAAGATAGTCTTGGTGGTGCCTAGGTAACTTGATAGTATTAAAACAAGCCTCAGCATCGGGTAGAAATGCTCTTGTAAATCTGACTTTAATTAAGTCACCGCCTTTTGGAACATGGGGGTGTCCACAGATAAATTGAATGAGGTCATTCAACTTTGGAATGACTGCAACTTCACTGCAGTTTGATTCCTGGTTGTTGTCACCTGTAAATGAACCAAATAAAAATCTGATTATACATGTAAAATATGTTCAGCTCTTCCCAGGGGTTATTTTGTCTGGGGTGGGGGGCTATATTGAAGTTAATTTTTCTTTCTCAGGTAATTTTTAGCCCTCCTTTATTTTACAGCCATTACCATTCATAACAACAAAAGAAAGCTAAAAATTACACGGAGAAAAAAATTAACTACAACAGCTATACACTTTTGGGAGGCAATTAGTGCATCTATACTAAAACCTGGGGTTAACTAAGCAGAACTGAATTGGTCTGGAACAATAATTCATGACCCCTGAAGGCTTTTTTTTAGTTTATTACTTTCCAGGGGAGTGGAAGAGAGGGGAAGGCAGGTACTGGGTAGGGGGGCTACTAAATAGGGAAATACATTTATCAATCAGACAGTGTGGTGTACAGGGAGCTGCAATTTCTAACCACCAGTCCTCACTTTTTTAAACAGAGACCAATAAAGTTTAATTTCATGAATAAAATAAAAAGTAAAGCAAAGTCATTCAAGTTACCTCTTGCAAGTAACTTGATATATTCCTCAAACCATAGCTTAACTTGCTCTTCCTGCGCTGACAGGTCATCTTCATAATCTAACAACCCAAGAACATCACTTTCTGAGTTTTGGACCTCAGACTGTAGTGGGAACACCAAGGCTCTGCAAGATTCATTGGTGCGGAGAAGCTCTAATATGCAAAGGGAATTCAAGCCTGCCATCAAAGTTTCAATTTGGTCACGGCGTGATTTAAATACTTGGTTGAATAATATATACTGCACAGCTTTGCATTTTGTGTCCAATGTGAGGTGTTCATTCCCAAAGCCGGACTGATAGAGCAGCATGGCTATATCATCAGGCACCATGAGTTGCTGTAGCCTCTCTGGATCACTCTCTTCATGTCACGTACAGTCATGCAGGTCAGGTGGCAATGCATAAGAGAATTTTTTAGCTTAGCCTTAGACTTCATCAGTAACAATAATAACAATAACAATAAGTCTTTGTTTCATCAAAAGATAGAACTACTTATCTTATGTTACAATAATACGGAAGATTACAATATGGAAGATATATATATTATTACTATTTATTATTAGAGTGTACTTGGGAAAGCAATTTAAATTCAAAGATTCTGTGTGCATGGTAAACTGCTTAGTACAAGTAAGTTGGTAAGATCACTAAAATCACACTATTTTCATTTGCAGTTTACATATAGTTTTCATATTTTCACATATATATTCTGATAAGTGGGTCTGTATTTTGTTCATACAAATGTAACCATTGTAAGAATCGTTCTTTGAATAAACATTTCAAGATCATAACAACAGTCAAGGTGGTTCCACAGTTCATTGCACCCTAACATCTCCACCACCAGAACCACCACTATCCTTAAGAGTTTAATCTAGGAATTGACAAGTGTTATAATACTCAAGTCTAGACAATATAACTAATCAATGACATCAAATAGTAATCAATGGTCCATTTTTTGTGGGGGGAGGAGGGGGGTTCAATTAATCATTGATTAGTCATTGATGCCATTAATCATTGATTAGTTATGCCTTGTAAAGCTTAATTACAAAAATATATTGATCCATTACAGAACACACCTCCGTCACAGCCTGTTGTGTGCAATAATCAGGAATATCTTTCACTGACATATGACAGCTTGCCAACCCAAGATCTTGTGTTACCATGTATGTTGTGAGAGCTCTTGATAGCCCTACAAGACCAACATTACTGTGGAGTACTGACATGCCAATAAGCTGGCCAGCTTAAAAAATCCACTTTGATAAAATTCTTCACTGTTAACGGGAACCAGGTGATCAATTTCTCCTTCAAATAAGATATAGCCCCCCTTGCCACTGGCCAGCGCACTCATGATGAGGGTGAAGAATTCTTTTGTTAGCCCATCTGCATCAATCCCCTCTTCTCCAACAAATGTTATGTCTGGAACCTTTCTGGTATCCAACACCCCTCGCTTCAGCTTTTTGAACAGGTCTCTCAGTACAATACCAGATTGGCGGTCAATTGAGATGTCTTGGTTACATGGAATGACAACTTTAGATTTATGCACCTTTGATGCATCATACGGGTCCAGATTTGGCATACTGAGTGGGTAACTTTCTGCAATGCTGAAGGTCTCGCTGGCTGCTGCATTGGAGAAAAGTAGAAATAAGCATTTCTTCCTTTTCTTAATTTCAGCAAATGGCAATTACTGCAGTTAAGCTGGACAATATCAATAGTTATGAGAACATTCAATTCAATTTTTTTGGCTTTGGTAACTAATGCTTCCAGGATTTGAAACTTGAATGCCTTTCATGCTGATCATCTGATGAAACTGCCACAGTGTCTCCTTAATTTCTAAAGTTATTTTGATTGAATTACTTTCAAAGATATATGCAAGTTGTTAAATGAAAGTAAGCTAAAGTGAATAATTTATTCCTACCTGGTACTGTACTGATGAGTGAAGAATTTTCTGCACCGTTTGCTTGATGATCTAGAAATCAATAAATGTGGTCTTATGTATACATTGTGTAACTGAACAAAATAAATTATGGAATAAAGTAAGTGGGCATTCACGAAACACACGTGAAACCTCTCAGATTTTCGGCTTTCACCATAACTCCTTGACGTAGAGCGTTTTTGCGCGAAAAATATTAAAACCTTAGCGCACATCAAAAATATTTTTTTTAATAGAAATTGTGCGAGGAACATATATAAACCTATATTTATTTGAATCGTCGATGAGGTGACCTTTTCTGGATATTTTTTTTCCTTCAGGGTCAAAAAATCTCTAATTACAAAATCACACTAAACCTACACCTTGCAAAATAATCTCTTCGAAACCCTGACTTTGAAGCGTTTTTTCACTTACGCGTAAATAGCTACCACACATTGGCAGTAGTAAAATCTATTCTTTAACAATCCAGCTTCATCATGTGAAAGTTTCAGCGAAATCGGACAAAACCAGAATTAATTAGAATTTTTTCTTGTGACCTCGATTCATCGCTTTACGCAACAAAGGAAGCGACGGTCCCATAGCAACTGAATCACACGAACATAACATACGCGACTTTTCGGTCCAAAAAAATCAAGAATTTTTTCCTGACAGCTGAAAATTGAATGGGAACATAATTTTCGAACTTTTCTTGGGTGATTTAGACGAAAAACTGACCTCAGCAGGCTGCAAAAGAGAACGAAACAAACAACAGAGCGAGACATGCAAACAGCCAATAATTTATTCGCAACGTGGCGTTCATCACGTACAACTTGGAAAAGCTTACTTGTCTAATTTCAGCCTAAGAAGCCAGCAGCTGGTCCCAAGTAACTTTCTTTATACTTTAAAATGTCCTGACTTCCATTTCCGAAAGATTTGGCCCCAATTTTTGAGCAAAGAAGCATCTGTCGATGGGACCGCCATTACGCTGTCGAGCATACTAATTAGCTAACTTGACAAAACTATCCCGAGGGTGGGGTATGACCAAAAGACCTGAAAAATGGCCTGTCATTGGGTAATGATGAGATCATCCTACTGTCCTTATTTGGTGAGAATTGAAAGTAACGCCGATTTTCTGTCATGATTCCATGGATGGTTGTTCAAAAAGCCACAGACCGATTGCGTGACGCCAATGAGCACCATAATCATCTTTGAATGTACAATTACAAATGGCTATTTCTTTAATTCAGTTAATAATATTATAATAACAAAAGGTTTCAGTGTCCATATATATGTTATATGATGATTTTACTCATTTTGGATTTTACATGTACTGTGTACATGTGAAGTCTGAGGAAACATGGCTTCAAGCTGTTGCTTGATCATGGTACTGTTTAATGGCTGTCCAGGAGGAGAAGTGTTTTCCCTTTGATGATTATCAGTAAAAGAGGAACTGCTTTCCAGGTTGCCAAGTACAGCAGATGAAGGTGCTGAATCTCTGCCACATGCAGGTACCACAAACTGTCTTATGTCACAAGCAAGGTCTGCATGAGAATCAACTTCAAGCTGTAACCAACATTATAATCATAAACATTATCACCCCCTGGATACTGCCTTACAAAGTGTGGCAATTTCTTTTAATAAGGTACGTTTATGTCATCAACATGTCCCAGCTTTTCCTAGCTCCATGGAAATCATAAGTTACGTAAGACAACAAAGATGTGCTCACTGGACTTTTCTCCAATTACTAGTAAAACATGATATTTATACATGTAAGAACCTAAACTGAAACATTCTCATTCACTTGACTTTTAGCATTACATATATCATATAATTATTTAAATAAGAATAAACTACAGACTGTACTCTTTTGCCAGGCTAAGACTTTCAGTGACCATAATATTGTTCCTCTCTTAGAGCATACTTTGATGAGGTAAGGACTTCAGAAGTCAGCACTACAGTAACGTTTTAAAGTAAGTCAAAGAGCTCAATCTATCTTGTGACACTGGGACAGTACTCCTAAGGTTTAATTAAATCAATGTAAATTATTATTTATTTAACAAATGAAGCCTAAGCCATGTATTACACTGTGATAATTAAATACGATAGGCATTTGACAACAGTACACAAAGGAAGTGTAGAAAACACAAGCCGAAGGCGAGTGTTTTCTACATTTCTGCAGTGTTCTCAAATGTCCGGAGTGTGTTCATTCACAGTCTAATACACAGCTTAGGTTTCTTTATTTGCTTTATGATAGAGATTTTACCAGTGGAAACAATAAAACACACTTTTTCTATGTTTTATACTCTGATAAAACATAGGTTTTCGACCAATCAGAGCGCATGCAGGGTCCTAGCCTTATTTATAGTACTGTATTATTTATTAACATTGTTGCCATGCTTACTTCCTCTCTGCCTTTGATTTCCTCCAATACTCTGACATACATTGGACTTGTTCCTGAAATTTGCTTTAGTACTTTGGCATTAAGCTCTTGGCCTTCCTGTAGTTTTATGGGTAAAATATTTGAACCAATGCTCTTCACAAACTCAAAGCTAAATATAACAAAAATTCAAGGTTACAATCCACTCAGATGTAAAAATAAACATATTCCCAACAAACACCCTTGTTTACCAGTGGTATTTGTTAGAGAAATTAATGGCGATGGGATGGGTGTGGTGTTAAATTCAAAATAAAATATATCTGTTTGCCAATACTCTGCCGTCTGGCTCTAGTACATCTAACTGGGCATTTTAAAACAACAATGAATATTACCTATTATTTCAACAAGCATTTATTGTACACACAGACTTTCTGATTGTGGTATTTGATATTTCCATTGGAACATCACTAGAATACCTCAGTTTTTTAAAAAAAGCACTCTGTTTGCAACAAAATATTTCTTCACCATTTATTTTAAATCTTTATTATTATTATTATTATTATTATTACATGTATTATTATTTAAGTCTTAATGCTCACCTCACACTATTACCACTTGAGTTTTTTAGAACACATTCAAAAAGATTCTCTATCTCCTGCCTCAAAGTTGCCGCACTCCAATCTTTAACCACTGGCCACGCATCTATGTAGAGGTTTTTCCGGATCAAATCTGCCTTTACTTCCCCACGCGGAACCTTCTCCCATTCAGGACAATCGAGAAGACAGACGTCTTTGTAAAACACACTTGGTTCAGCCGCATCCCGTGTTAAAGGGGCTATGTCAGCTGGAGAGCATGCGCTCTGAGGTTATGCAAATTACTTTCAACTGTCAAAATTCTATTGTTTTTAACGCGTGACTTTCTCCATGTGCGCTCTGAGGTTATGCAAATTACTTTCAACTGTCAAAATTCTATTGTTTTTAACGCGTGACTTTCTTCATGTTCTCTGTCACGTCCAACGTTCCGAATTTAGAGAGGTTTAACAAGCGAAATGGGTTTAGATAAGGGATATTTCGATAGAATTTATGGAACGTTTCTTCTCTGGTTATGCTAGATCAAGAATAAAATTGTGACGACAACTTTACTTGTAGTTTTGAAGTAAAAACGCATGCCATTCATAAAATAGAGCGCAAACAAAAATTCAACAACAACATATTGTCTTATTCGACAAAATAAATGGAAGTTGTATATTACAAACGAGCTACAAAAGACGCTAGACCGAAGATAAAGACCAAGACTGTTTCAAATCATTAACAATTAGACTTGTCTGTCGCTATTGATTTTATAATTTAGATGCTGATAGAACAAGAGACCAAGTCTTTGTTTTGATCTTAGGGAAACATACATTATCGCGCAAAATTGTTCGATCGTGTCGAATCACTGCGACGTCGAGAAAAACAGAACCAAGCATCATTGGTATACTTCTCCACTATAAGCAGTCCGTTGATAAAAAGGGAAAGTAAACTCTGCTATTTTCCAAAATTATGGTCGAACACAAACAGTTCAAAAACATGGCATTTACAGGATCTAACTCGTACTAAGGTGCCTCTCTAAGTCCGTTGAGAACAATCTGGACGAGCAAACGGTCGTGTTTATCTTTGCCGTGAATCGAGATAAATACAAGAAGGAATCTACCCGAATTTTAGAATGTTTCCTTCGCCAGGAGTTTAGTTTCGTCACGAAACTCATGGCCTGATGCTCTTGTAATCGTTTACAAAAAACGGCCGCCACCAACTCGATAGCCGCTTCATTATATGTCCACATACTTTGAGTACAAGAAAAATCCAAGAGCCAGCAGCCTCTAAAATAACTCAATAGAAAGGTCCTGTGAACTATAGGGAAGATTCCATCAAAGATTCCATCACTCATTGTGGAGTAGCCGTCATTAACTCTGCCATTACAACGGCCGCTGATAAGAGGACACAGTAAATCCACGTAAAAACATTCCACAGGCAAACAATTTTAAAATAACGCCAAAAAATTGTTCTGTAATCACCATAGAACGATTCTTTATACAAAACTTCGCTAACTATCGAGCGATGGCTGAGATTTAGACAGATAAAAACAGCCTTCCAAAATCTCCGACACAACTTGAAAAAGTTGGGCCGTCTTTTTCAAGTTTGTTTTCATTGGCTCGCGCATGCGTGTTGTGTGACATAGCCCCTTTAATCTTTGGTTTCTCTGAGGGCGGTATGGCTGAAATCGCCCATTGTAGGACCGTGATCTCCTTCGTCTTCCTGAATCTCTTACGGTCCTTCCGTAATTTGAAGTCGCTGAAAAGTTATTCGCAGCAGCCCTGATAGATGCCACTGTCGACGGCAAAATCGCTTGCACGGTGGCGCTTGTGGATGCGCGTGGTATTCGGAAGGCCCGGTTCAGTTCAGAAGTCACTGATACCTCGTTTCTAGTGTCAGCATTTGATGCTGCGGTTTGAACTGCATTTTCTTGTCGCGGCAAGTTGCTCAAGTTGTTGATGACCGCGTTGACGATTTCTTGTACAGAACTAGCAGGCTGCACGTTGCCAGCCATTGTTTGCAGCTTGTGGAAATTCTCACATAGAAGTTCCCGCTCGGTGAAATTCTCACATTCCCGTATTCTAAGAGTAGCACTTCCTGTGATGCCATATAAGAATATGCCCTATTACATCCGGTTGAAGCGCTAATCAGTTTCCGCTTCCTCTCGACTAGTTTTTTTTTTTCGATGTTAATTTTTCCGCTTCACTGCACTTTTGTATTGGCCATATTTTTCCATCAATTTTTAAACCTAAGACCACAATTTTTTTATTATCGTGGACCATTATTTTTTTGGAGCAAAATTTCATTTGCTCGACCACACACTTTTAATCTCACTGTTTATTTCTCCAAGTCAGTCATCTTTTTTTTTAGGTTTATTTTTTAAGGCTTATTTTTTTATTTCTAAATCTAAAACCACATTTTTTTATTATCCTGGATCATTATTTTTTGCTTTAAAGTAGCATTTTGCTTATTCGAGCACATGTTTTTAGTATCACTATTTATTTCTCCAGGTAAGTCACTTCTTTTTTTTAGGTTTATTTTTGTCCACAACGAAACGCCATACAGTCCCATAGATTCAAGAGATCTTTCACTTAGTGCTTGCGAATGTACACTGTCATAACCAGTACTAAGAATTCTAGGACTGCTACCACTACTCCGTAGAGATTAATGTACACGAATCGCTCCTCCCCCTCATATTAGGGGGTTGGCAGCATCCACTATTCTCTGCATACCTGGAAAGATGTTGGCGGCATCTGTGACACTTATTCCCAGACCCAGAATCTCTTTTCCGTATGTTTTTGTTAAAGCTGGTATCTGTTGCACTTTGTCGGGTTGTTTCAGTTTTTCGGGATTGTTTCTTCCCTTTCAAAGGTTTTTGAAATAGACGTTTAGAGTTCTGAGATGATGGATTGCTTTTAATAAGTTGTCTTTTCCCAACCCTCTGTATTTCTTGTGAGCAGCCCTTATGGTTGCGTTTTCTTCATCTTCCATGTCCACTCATGTTATTCCTTGAGTGACTTTTCGAGATCCAGCATTTGCATATTTGGTGTCGGCATGACTCATCCCTTTACCACTCTGTTGCATCTTGATCGAACTTTTCGAACAATCCAAATCGTTTCTGTCCAAGTAAATGTACTCGTTGATTTCGTTACTGTTGTACAGATCTATCTTGTCCAATCTTTCTTTATAACTCATCATCGCTTGCGTCGTCTAGCAGATGCAGAAAAATGAGATACTTTGCCAATTCTCTTGCTTTTTGTTTACACTGTTTTAGGGCTTGTTTCTTCACTTCTAAGTTCGCCTGTTTGTTCGCCAAAAGTTCTATACACTTTTCTTTGTCTATGGTCGTCTTCACCACCTTTAAAGTTTTGTACTTGTAAAAGAGATCGCAGAGTCCTAATAGTGCATCTCCATCCAAGAGTGTTCCATCGATGACAAATTGTCTAATTTGTGCGTAATTTTCGTAAAACCTATCTTTTTCCGTGTCTGTGGACATGTCTCAGATGCATCCATTCGAAATTGTTGACAGGTATTTTCGTGTGAATGTGTTCTCTCTGGGTGGGGTTCTTTCCAGTGTTGCATATAAATGTCGTCTACATATCCCTTATATAGGCTCCTCAGTCGTGGATCCTTTATGTGTCTGTAAAACCTTTTCTGATTATGAGAAGTATCTGGTCCACTCTTTCGTTCAAATTTTCGCGACATGGCGGGAGGAGGTGGTTTAATTCCCACTAACTCGCAAAACCAATATTTCTACCCTTTGTTGGGAAATATGTTTGTGCGAATACATTGGTACTCTATTTCCTTTTTCTGTTTTGGGTGTTTGTCCACCACCACAAATCCTTCTTCTTTTGAAACCCACGGCATGTAGATGTGGTTCACGAAATCTATCATCCTGTCTGTTGCAACGAAACTACTGAATCGTAATTTCAAAGATCTTATTTCCATGGAAAATTTGAAAAATACCATCATGTTTATATTCTGTCTGATTTGTCTTGCTCTTTTTCCCAGAGGAAATAGGGATTGATACAATATGATGATGGAAACGTCCATGTGGTGGCTGTTCTTTTTCACACAATCCGCCATCATGGAACTTTTTTCTATGTCCGTTTCGAGATTGTCAAATATCATAATTGCAGGAGTGGGTTTATCTTCTAACAGATCTCTATCTTTTCCGGAAGACCCTTGTTTATCAATACTCCCATACTTTCCTTTTCGTCGAATATGGGACTTTGCCAAGTCGAACCATAACAGTATGTGATCGTCCTTATTTTTTTATCCACCAATAGTGCCAAATTTTTTAACAAATTTAACACGAAATTGGTGTTTCTCGTGTTTGTGCTTCCATACAAGGCCATCGTGAAAGGTCGGACGAATTTTGCTCGTTCTGTCACTGTGGAAAGAGACATGGTGATAGACGGGACAAACAATGAGACAGACAAAAGCAACTGGGTGTTTTCCAAATGAGTCTTTTTATTTCAATGTAACAACTGTAACACTCTTCTAGGCTTACTACCCTGTTGACGAGATTTGATGTTTTTCTCAAAATTATCGTAATTTACATTTAACTCATGATCTGTATCATTCAAAATCCCAGGAAATTCCTTGTGAATCAAATCAAAGACTAGAACATCGTTTCCTTTCTTATCATCATCATCGAACTACTTTACCACTTCTCGTAAGTCGGGTGTGGGCATAGAACACAATTTTTTGAGAAAATCGCCATTACTACGGATGTAACTCATGAAAGGAGCCCAATGTGAGTTCCAGTGGGTGGGAGGCAGACCATAAGAATTGAAATAAAAATTCTTTTTTCCACTTCCTGGCATAAAACACACACCCAATGTTGACCGTCTTGCTTATGCGATCTGTATTGACGATACAACATCCTATTTTACCTAGAGGTATCTTATCTGCTGCAAACACTCCTAAAAATGTTTGGATATATGGTTATCTCTTTTTCCGACTTTTTCCAATTGCTGAGTAAAATGCATGTTTCTTCTTCCTTTTAAAGCTGCTGTCCGTGCCTCATCAGAGTGATGTAGTTGGGTTGGGTGAGAGGTAATTGCATCTCTTGTACAGTTCCCCAACCATTGTGTGTTGCATCCATCATTATCAGTTTATCTTTAGCCACATAGAAGATGCGCAGGTAATGTTTGTCGTTACTGGCTTAAGTGAAGTGTAGATTGAAATGTAGGTCTTTTCTATCTTCTGAAGAGCGTTGGCGAAACCTGCTTCAAAATTGGCAGTCGTCTCGTAATACCACAGCCACATGGAACGAGGAAGAGCTTCCTGATCGAGATTGAAGATGTTGTCCCTTATATCGTTGTGATATCGAGCCACTGCATCGCACTGACTCTGATAAAACAACTCGAGCAACGGAAAATCATTGGGGGATACAAAAATAATTCGGAATGCTGATTTAATGTCTGTTTTTGCCAGAAAACAGCCCTTCCCTATCGATTTAACAAGACGAATGGCATCATCAGTGGTTGCATATCTCACAGTGGCTAGCTCTTTAGGGATACCATCATTAACTGATGAGCCCGCCGGGTAGGAGAGATGGTGAATTAACCTTTTAGGAATAATGCCCAGGGGGGTACCCTAAAGGGGTCAAAAGGTGTTACGTCGAATGAACCGACAATTCTGCCTCCTGTGCGCTCCTTAGACAACTTTTCAGTCACGCTAGTCGGATTGTCCTTGGCACTTTTAAAATTTTGGGATCGCATTGCAATTAAAGAACCTAAATATCGTATTGGGAAACCGTGAACAAAGCCTTGTATAAGATAGTCGGAAATGGAGTTAATATAACCCCTAAGGTAAAATGCGAGTTGGATGGGGTTTACCGGGTTGGCCCGCGACTCAACAGAAGCTCGTTCCTGACTGTCACTCCCGGAGGCCAGGTTTAGTGCTGGACGGTTGTTTGTGTTAGATCTGGTAGCAGTACATTGGGTCGCTGGGTGGAATTGTCCGGCTTGAAACCGCCAACACACTTCCTTGGGAAAAGACTGAGAGGGACACTGGTTGGGCCGACGGGTTCGAAAATCATTGTTAGAGTTTGGCAGAGAGGTGGTAAGGGAACTATGTAAGGCCTGATGCCGCAATTCCCAAGCTATGTTGTCTCAAGGGTATCTGTCCAGTTTTGATTGACGAAGAAATCGGAATTCTTTGTCATAATAATGCCAATTACCTTGCTTTGCTGCGATGTCCTGAACCACGTCACAATACTTCATTAAGGAGTTTATCGCACTAGGAGTCTTAATTGTATAAACAGCTACGAATACATTAAACGCGGTCAGCCATTGGTCAGTAGTTAAGCTACGCCACTTTGCTTTGACATGCTCAAGGCAAAGACTAGGGTGATCATGATCATCCGTGACAGATATACGATATTTTGACTCGTCCGGGGACACCGTGAGGAGTGACCCAAAATCTACATATTCGTTCACCCAAATCTTCGCCTTGACACGATCTAAAATCCGAGATTCGAGGTCGAAAGTGACACTTGAAAACGTTTCTTCTGGTTTCTTGGTTGGAAAAGTTAGCCTACCAGCAGCCAGAGTGTTCGTCAATGCCTCGATTTCCTTTGATGCGGTGTCCTCGACCATGGTGGACTGGGGCATGGACTGGGTGTTCGTTCCTGGGTCCCTTTCGGCGGGAGCAAGGTTTGTTTGGACGATGCTGACTGACTGCAATGCGCCGGAGATAGCTTGTGAAATTATTGCCCCAAGCTCGGTGGGGCATAACTGCGAGGAGGACTCCAGTGGCTGTGCTGAGCTCTCCGGCAGGGCCCTGGAAATAGGGCAACTTTCTGGCCGGCGTTGTTTTGGATCAAGTGCAGGGGCTGGTCTTTTTGCTGCCTGGTGCTTTGAGGCTCGTTTAGGAGGCATTCTTATGAAAAATGTACACTATGTTACTCCAACAAAAATTAAAAGTATTGTAATACCCTCAAACTTAGTGGGTGTGTTCCTTGGTTTTTGGCGGGCTTTCATTGAGCCCATGCCAATGGTAAATTGAAACGGAAACACGTTTAAGAGACAAAAAAGATATCTGAGTCATTCCACAATGGCGTAAGAGAGTTGGGCTATACCGCTCCAACTAGACTCCAAGTAAAAAACGGAAGCCAAAGAATGTCAAGGGCAAATCAAGAGCAGGCAACATAATGACAAAAAAATAATCCCGAGACATTGTAAAAAGGACATTTGTCCTATAATGGCTTGAGTGAGTGGGGCACACTAATGTAGTAAACAGTAGCCGCCAGGTGAGTAACACACCAAAATAGCCATAAATGTCAAGTACAAAACATGCCACAATAAAGCATTTAAAATGCATGATGACATATGATATAGCCTGCAAAGTTGTAAATGTACATGTGACACAGCATCTCATAAATGTATTATAACATCGCCATTTAAATATCGAACTGGCCACTACAGGGCACAGCATTGACTAAACTGTGGATGCACCCACTAACTTTAAGGCCTGCAAAACCGCCTTGCAAATGCTGCGCATAAATTTACAGTTGCCTAAATTGTTAAGATGTACTCCATCGGTTAAGTAGAGTTCACTTTCGGATTTCCAGAAACCTCTATGCCGCCAGTAATAACAAAAAGGCAACGGCTCTAGGACAACCTTAAATTATTGGTGAAGCTTGCCCACCTTACAATTGTACTCAACTGAGTTCGGTGTATGCCTACAGAGAACTTGCCCTATGACGACAAATTGAACACAGTCAATCTTGTACAGTTCCTGAACTAAACTTTCCAGTTCTGAACCCACCGTCTGCGGTGAGAGCTCCACCAGATCATTGGAGCCAAGCTCCACAATAATCACATCTGGGACCAGTTGGCGCACCACATTAAAGTCGAATTTACGAAATTTTGGTATCGTGCGGCCACCAACTCCATGAAAATAAATATCTGCTATACCACTAAGGCTGCTAGAAGCCTGCATGTGTCTTTTTTTCTGCACAAACGCCTTAAGTCAATGAACAAAGGAGTGCCCTATTATTAATACGCGCTGTTTAGCCATGAGGTTAAAGAAAATTTTAGGAAAACTAGCGAGCGCTAAAGAAAAACAAACACCTCACCTAGGGCACCCCAACAAGAATGGAAGAAAAATACACAAAATGAAAAGCTACCCGACTACAAAAAACAATCAGGGATGGGGGAAAAATTGCACTTGCCTGATTGTTTGTTGGCTTGTTCCCTCGGAGAAAGAAATAAGTTCACTATTGAAAAGCTAAACAGCTCACGATCAGCGTTGGCAGAAAAAGGGGCGAGCGATAGCAAAGCTCACGAATTTATAGCCCACTCTGTGTGTGGTGCCTAGCAGCTATTGTTATCTTGACTATCCACCTCTGCAGCTTGCACTGAAAGATAAGATAATGCCCCGCCTCATCATAAAACCATTATCGCACCAAGTCAATAATGGGTCATTTTGCCAAGCAAAGAGTGAGCAAGTTGAACTACTTGCAAAATAAGACATCACGTCTTTACCACATTCGATGCACATATAAGAAATGCAAAATGCAAAAAAGAAAAATGTTCCAGAATGTTTAAAATCCTTGAAATATATTTCGTTCTGCGAGCCTTGTCAGTCAATAAAATTTTCATGTAAGATGCACTAAAATAGTCTTCGTGTTCACCAGTGTCATGTAAGCCAACATGGTGTATTCTATTTCATGTGGTCACGTGCGACTACAGTGCATGGAACGCGGAAATAATTCTGTTTGTTCGTAGAGTTCATCAACGAGCCTTCCGGTACTTGATCGATCCGAACACCCTCCGATATCTGCCTCAACATGGCATTGTTGGAGTAAGAACCGGTAACATTCATTTCAAATTTCTGCATTTCATTTTTGTGTTTTTCTTTACAGTGCTTCCGTAAGGCTGACTTCTCTTCCTTTTTGGCCAGTGACTTTGTGTTCTTTGCCTCTAGTATACACGGTCCTTGATGTTTGTCTGATATAAATGTCATTACACTCAGTACATTTTATGTCATAAGTCAATAACTTTCAAAAGTGAAAACAGTTTACCGTCTCCAAAGTTAAGTTCTTCAATTGAGCATGATTTTGCCAGTTGCTTCACTAACATGTCCAGTCTTTTCTTTGCTTCTGGGTTGCTTCTAAATGTAGGGATGCTGTTACCGAGAAACCCATTTTCTCTAACCCCACGGATGCGTGATCATCTAATAACAATAATATTAATAAATGATAAACTATCAAAGTGTAGCTTGTAAATGCAGCAGTAACATTATTATTCTTGTGGAATGGAGTACAGTATAGAATGATAATTAGCAGTGTCAAAATACCATGGAAAGAGCAAGAAGGTAAATAATGTTTAAAAGAATTAAGAATTATGTACAAGTCACCAGACATCTAAAGGTCTGACTTGACCGATGACTCAACACTAAAAACTGAAGGCTGTTATTTAAAAAATAAAATAAAACTAAAAAGGCTGTGTCAACTGAATTGAAGGACACCAAACCCCCCTTCATGTTTCATGCTGTGCAAAATATTTTTCTATCAGAGTATACAAGTTATAGTTGCATTATGCTTACACTGTAAGGTAAATTGACTTTGATGCTGGATCCAGACATCTGATATCTGGTGGTGTTAGTTTTCCTTTTTTCCCCACAGATGGGGCAGATACATCTCCAGAGGTGCTTTGATTGGCTAGCAAAAAAAAGAGAGAAACGTGTTAGCCGGGACATCGACAACGCCAGCTATACAGATACGAAATTCAGTTACAGTTTGAAGCCCATTGGCAAATTCAAGGAAATGTATTTAACATGACTCAGGAATAATACATTTGAGTGCGAAAAGCCATGTGACAAGAAGTGCGTGAAAAACTTAATTACTGACAGATGTAGTGCAAACAGAAAGTTATTCCGTTTGAACAGAAAGAAGCAGTAATGTCTGAACGGTCAAGTCCTGGTGGCTAATACTCTACTAAATAAATAGGCTTGCCTGTAAGTTCCTTTAATGTTTCCATGAATTTCCCTTTTTTACCAGTTGTGGTTAATCCTAACTGTTCCATCTCTTGAATACTCTGTACAGCTGTAGACAGCAAAATCTTTCCATCAGTCCCCTCCTCAATGTTGTCTGCAATATTTTCGTTCGCGAACATTTTGAAAGCCCATTCCTTCACCTGAGTGACAGACTATTCTGTGAACTGGGAAAAAATTAATGTATTCTTATATCACCAGAACAAATAGTATAATAGCGGAGCTCCCGCGCGCGCAGCGGAGCACCATGGGTAAGAAAATTTGGTAAACTATCCATCCCAGAAAATTTGGTTATGACGTAGCGTACGCCCACCCGTACACACACTTCATTTAAGCCGATGTCAAATGTCACAATAGATCTTGCACAACTTGACTAGCCTTTCAGTTATGTAAGCCATCCGTATGAGTATAGATTAGATTGACAGCTGTCAAAATCAGACATCCGCTGACAATTATCACATGACTATGTCGCGGGCTCAGATGAAAGACCAGTCGTTTTGCCCCTACATATAAGCTGTTATAATATGTCACACTTGCCAATTCAACATAAAAATGAAACTACGCCGGGCAAGGCTGTCAGTTGGCTGACAGTTGTTTAAAGTTATATTGGGAAGCCAAATTAAGGTCAATTGACAGCTGTCAAAACAGGACATGTGCAGACCAGTATCAGAAAACTAATAACGTGGGCTCAGGTTCGCTGAGGTACACGATCTGGCATTTTCTACTACAAGCGGGACGGATATGCCTTACTCACACTCGTAGTCTGTTAATTCGAATATTCGCCAATCTAATTAAGGTTAATTGACAGCTGTCAAACTAGAGTATACGCTGACCATCATCACCTGAGTGTATCGCGGGCTCATTTTTCTATCCATTGAGTTCACGTAGTGTTTAAAGTTTTGCGCTGATATTTTATTTGATCACGTGCTCAATTCGAAGCCCCAGAGGTTAGAAAATCTATCCATCCTACAAAATTCGGCAGTCACGTGACCTTACACCGACCACCCGACCGTCCGCGCCACAGTCATACCAATCTTTAACCTCACACTTTCTAGCTAATTTGAGAGCCTACAACCTGATATTGTACATCCATGTTTTGATTAATTGACAGCTGTCAAAATAGTGTTTCTGCTGACCAGTATCGCCTGACCGTATTGCGGACTCAGGTATCGACCCACTGAGTTTGAGTAAGTTGCTGACAAGTTGCTACTTTTCACATGATCGCAGGCTCTAGTTCAATTTTTTTAAAATGCATATGAAATAAGTTGTGTTTGAGTCCGTTTTAAAATTTTGATTTCGAACTGACTTCGGACGCGAAAATTCAACCCGCTTTTACATGCAGGTTAGGCAATCGCTCTTGACTTTTCTCACTGTCACGCGTTGATCACGCTCTACATCCAACTTTTATGTTCTGATTGGTCAAAATTTGACAGGTGAGTTCATGCGGAAAATTTATGCAGCGTCTGGAAACTTGCTTACTGATAGCTGGAGCTGACACAGTTTTGTGTCATCTTGTGATGTTTTAAACTGTCGTTCTCTACTTGGTGTACAAAATGAAATACAGCTGCTAACAAGATTGTTCTGTAATTCATGGCTGGTTTGTTTATTGCGCTTTATGTTGACAAATGCACCGGTTGTGAAAGTCATTGGAAATCCGATTTCGGATGGCATCGTTTTCAAGAATGAGCTTCCTCACTTGTCCTTGCTTGAGGCGTAACAGGGTTGAAAAGTCTCCAGCGATTCTGGAACACTTGATGACCTTCAGAAGCAGCAT